>JAOPSE010000367.1:0-722604 GCA_029449295.1 Zea luxurians
GCCCTGGTCCTTCCTTTTATAGTCGTAAGGAGAGGATCCAGGTGTACAAAATGGGGGTGTAGCAAGGTGCTACGTGTCTAGCGAGGGAGAGCTAGCGCCCTAAGTACATGCCAAGGTGGCAGCCGGAGAGATCTTGGCGCCCTGTTGGTGTGGCGTCGTGGCTGTTGGAGAAGCAGTGGAGCTTGATGGAGGGACAGCTGTTGGAACAGCGGTGCTCTTGCTGACGTCTCCCTGCTTTCGTAAGGGAGTCAAGAGTCGCCATCATCATGGTCTAGTGAGGCGCCATCATTGCCTATCTGGCGGTGCTGGCCAGATGGGACGCCGGTCTTGTTCTCTGCGACCCGAGTCGGCTCAGGGCAGGGTGATGATGACGCTTCCTGTTGACGTGGCGGTCTTGTGTCCTAGGTCGGGCGTCGTGGAGGCTCCTCCGAAGTCGAGGTCGAGTCCGTCCTGCATGACAGAGGCCGAGCCCGAACTCCTGGGTCGGGCGAGGCGGAGGTCGTTCGGCAGAGGCCGAGGCGGAGTCCGAGCCCTGGGTCGGGCGAGGCGGAGTTCGTCGTCTTCCGGGGCCTTAGCCCGAGTCCGAGCCCTGGGTCGGGCGGAGCGGAGTTCGCCGTCTTCCGGGGCCTTAGCCCGAGTCCGAGCCCTGGGTCGGGCGGAGCGGAGTTCGCCGTCTTCCGGGGCCTTAGCCCGAGTCCGAGCCCTGGGTCGGGCGGAGCGGAGTTTCGCCGTCTTCCGGGCCTTAGCCCGAGTCCGAGCCCTGGGTCGGGCGGAGCGGAGTTCGCCGTCTTCCGGGGCCTTAGCCCGAGTCCGAGCCCTGGGTCGGGCGGAGCGGAGTTTCGCCGTCTTCCGGGGCCTTAGCCCGAGTCCGAGCCCTGGGTCGGGCGGAGCGGAGTTCGCCGTCTTCCGGGGCCTCAGCCGGAGTCCGAGCCCTGGGTCGGGCAGAGCCTCCTATGGCACCTCTGGCGAAGTCTGGTCGCCCGTCGGTCTTACCTTTTGCGTTAAACGCCCCGGTGACTTGGTCGGTTGGCACGGTGATTTAGTCAGGGTTACTTCTTATCGAAGGCGGGGCCTCGGGCGAGCCGGTGATGCGTCTGCCGTGAAAGAGGAGGCCTCAGGCGAGACGGAGTCATCTTAGGGTCGGCTGCCCTCGCCCGAGGCTAGGCTCGGGCGTGGCGTGATCGAGTCGCTCGTACGGACTGATCCCTGACTTAATCAAACCCATCAGGCCTCTGCAGCTTTATGCTGATGGGGGTTACCAGCTGAGAATTAGGCGTCTTGAGGGTACCCCTAATTATGGTCCCGACAGTAGCCCCCGAGCCTCGAAGAGAGTGTTAACACTCGCTTGGAGGCTTGCGTCGCACTTTTTTGCAAGGGGACCAGCCTTTCTCGGTGGTACTTTGTTCCGGTGGGTGCGCGCGAGCGCACCCGCCGGGTGTAGCCCCCGAGGCCTCGGAGGAGTGGTTTCACTCCTTCGAGGTCTTAATGCCTTGCGTAATGCCTCGGCTGGTCTGGCGGTTCCCTCATGCGAGCAGGGCGTAGCCCAGGTGCACTGTCGGGGCCCAAGTTCTCGGGCTGGTATGTTGACGCTGTCAACGGTTCGGCCGAGCCGGGTTTGCGAGAGCAGCCCCCGAGCCTCCGCACGGAGCGAGAGGACGATCAGGGACAGACTCGACTTTTTACATACGCCCCTACGTCGCCTTTCCGCAAGGAGGAGGGGGGGAGAGCGCCATGTTACCCTCGATGGGCACCGAACATGGTGTCTCCGGTGAGCTGCAATCGGGTAATCCGAGTGGACGTCCGTGCCCCGTTCGTTGGGGGTCGGCTAGGGGCCCGGAGGCACGCCCAAAAGTACCTGCGGGTGATCTGCCGGACCCGGTCCCCTAGCGACGGGGTCCGAGGGCTCGTTGCCTCCCTCCGATGGGATTCCGTTACAGAGTCGTCCCGCTGGTCTCGGAAATGTCCTAGGGTACCTCGGGAGCGCAGCCCGAGCCTTGGTTATGTATCGAACGTACCCCTGGTCATTCCTCGCTCGGCGTCTGAGGGCGACTGTGAACCCTTCGACAGGCCAGCCTTCGAACCCTGATCAGTAATGGGCGCGGAGCCCTAGTAGCCTGAGGCGGTCGTGGAACCTTTCGGGAGGCCGACCTTCGAACCCCTGACCAGTAGTGGTGTCGGGCCCACGCGATCTGAGGCGGCTGTCGAACCCCTCGGGGGGCCAGCCTTCGAACCCCTGATCAGTAGGGAGGCTCGGAGCCTAGTTCCTTCACGGGGAAGGATCCCTTTGGGGGTATCCCCTTTCCCGGTCCCTGTTGCAAGAGATAGAGAAAGAAGGAAAAGGGAAAAAAGGATACGAAATTGAACGACGTGGCGTACCTTTTTTGGTGTGGTCGTTTTTGGCGGAGGCGAAGCATCGCCAGCTGCCCCTGCCAGAAACGTCACCTGTCCAGCCGTGGAGTTAATGCGCCGGGGTAAGCGGTCGGCGAGGCTGCCGTTGCGTGCGCGAGCCGTTCGAGGAACGGCTGTTTCGCTTCGCGTTTTTTGAACCCCGCGTCCGGTTCGGGCGGTACGTTGGAACCGTCTTGACCTTGGTCTTTATGTACCCCGGAAAGGGTCCGGTGACGGTTCTCGACTCCGCTTCTCGCCTCCTTCTCAGGTTTTTCGCAGCCTGAGAGATCTAGCCAGGAAAAGGAAACCGCCCTCCCCTGTCCTTCACGCCGCCACCCCTTCTGCCTTGGCGATGGCTGACCGGGTGACCATCCTCCCGCCGCGCGACCCGTGGCCCTTCTCCACGTGACGGCGGGTGATCTGGAGGACCTCGTCGGCGAGGGTTTGCTCCGCCCCCTCACCGATAAGCAGCGGCCGGAATGGATTCCTCCTGCGGGCGGAGTCGCTCCATCCCTCCGCCGGGGTATGTCGTGAGCTTCATCTCCTTCCATGAGCGGGGATTTGGTGTGCCGTCGAGCCGCTTCATGCGGGCCATCCTGTTCCACTACGGGGTGGAACTGCACAACCTCACTCCCAACTCCATCGCGCAGGCCGCTATCTTTGTAGCGGTGTGCGAGGGGTATCTGGGGATCGCCCCCCATTGGGATTTATGGACTCATCTCTTCTTTGCCGAGCTTTTTGCTTCGTCGACGGGAGAGAGGAAGGTCCGTGCGGCGATGCGGGCCGGCGGCTGCACCCTCTTGCTGAGGCAGTTGCGGTCGTCGCAGTATATCCCTGCCGTCCTTGCATCCTCAAACAAGGGTTGGCAGCGCCGGTGGTTCTACCTTCGGAATGACGGGGAGTCGCTCCCCCGTTTTCTCAGCGGGTTGTCACCGCCGCTCCCGACGCCTGGCGCCACGGGACTCCACACGAGAGGCAGAAGAACCTCGAACCTCTTCTCCAGGCCCTGAAGGCTTTGCGGGAGGAAGGGCTCACCGCCGCGGGAGTGGTTGCCGCCATCCACCGCCGGAGGGTGCTCCATCTGGCGGAGCGGCGGCTGTCGCTTTGGGAGATGACCCAGGAGGCCGACTGGAGGGGTCACGGATGTCCCCTGATCCTCTTCCCCACGACGCCCTCCATTGGCGGGTGTCGGCCGCGATGGGGAAGCCGGACCCCCGCGCCTTCTCCCAGCCTCGAATGCGCCCCGACCAGGGTGCGTCGCTCTGGTGAGTGTTCGTTCCTTCTTTCTTCACATACCAGGTTGCTTCTGATTCTTACGATTGGGTTTCTTTCCCCCCTTTTTAGGAGGTGGGGCGGCACAAACCCTCCCTGCCGCGGGTCCCGGAGGACGCGGTGGGTCGGGCGGCGCGGCGGGTCGCCGCGGAGGAGGAGAAGAAAAAAGGATGCGGAGAAGGCCCGGGCCCGCAGGCGGAGGCGGGCTCGGGATGCCCTGGAGAAACGCCGTCGCCAGCAGGAGAGGGAAGGACTTCCCAGGGAGCTGTCGCCGGAGACGTCCGACGATGACGACGACGACGACGACGAAGAGGAGGAGGACGACATGGCCGCCCGTCTTGGTCTCAGCCCCGGCTTGGGGTGTGGCCGGGAGCCGTCGAGTCAGCCCCCGAGCGGGCCTACGTCGTCGGTCCCTGGAGCCGAGGCGCCGGATCCCCGACCTGAGGGGCGGGGGCAACCCGAGAGGGTTCTTGACCCCTCGGCTGGAGGAGCTGACGCGACTCCAGGGAGCCGGGTCGAGGGGTCCGTTCCTCGGGAACCGTCGCCCGCGCCGGCAGCATGGGGGAGCGGTCCTCAGGTTGCCATGGCGGCGCCTGGGCAGTCCGCCTCCCGGGCCTCAGGGGCGTCCGAGGCGAGGGCGGCGCCGGGGCTGTTGGCGAGGCGGACCTCGGCGGTGGTTCCAGGAAGCGGGAGCCAAGAGACCTCCCCCCAGGCACCGTGGATCATGGTCCGGAGCGGGTAGGTACCTTGGAATGTCTCCGTCCCGGCGCTTCATTCATACGTCTGGGTCGTGATTTTCCCTTTCTTGTTTTTTCCAGCAAACGGAGCCATGGCCCTACCGACCTGGCGCCTCGGAAGGCCCTCAAGACGGCGTTGGTCCAGGCAGCTGGCGCCACCTCGGCCCTGCCGCTCAGCCGACCCTTTCGCAGGGTGCTCCGCCGCACGGGGCTCAGGCGTCGCATGTTCCGGGGGAGCAGGTCCCCGAGGCGGGCTCCTCTGCCGAGGTGGCCATCGTGATCGAGGAGGCGGCCGGCGCCGACGTGGTCCCGAGCTCGCCTGCCATGTCGGCCATGCCGGCGTCTGCCGCTACCGCAGTTGGCACCGCCCCAGTCGAAGAGCGTACGGTTGCCGCCGGCGTCGAGACGGCCGCAGCGTCGGCGCCCGGAGCCTCGGAAGAGGTGGGCGCGGACGCGCAGTGCTCCCGGGCGGGCGGCAGCCTTGTCGCCGTGCGGCGGAGCCCCGAGGCCCGGGGCCAGTTGCTCCGATTCCGGACCCGCGAGGCTTCGGGCCCTATCTTCGTTCTTGACGACGAAGAGGAGGACCAGTCCTGGGACGAGCTCCGCAAGCGTGCGGAGGCGACAGTGGGGTTGCTCCGATCGTCGCTGGAGGTTCTCTGCGGGGACGTCCCCAAAATCCTTCAGGTAATGGTTTCAGGCATACCTTCTCGCTTCTGCGAGCGAGGCGTTCGTCGTGATGTCTTGCTTTCCTTTCCAGGATCTGACGGACCGGAGCGCTGCCAAGTCGTCGTACATCCGCCGCGAGGTCGACGTCTGGGGCTCGCTGCGGTCCCTGAGGACTTCGCTCGCCGGGGCTACCGCGCGCCTTTCTCAGCAGGACGCTAAGATAGCGGACCTCCAGTTGCTCTGCGCTGACCTGAGGGCCGAGGCGGCGGCAGCGCGCACGGAGGCGCTACAACAGCAGTCGGAGCTCGCCCAGGTTGCCGAGGAGCGGACCAAACTCGGGGCCGCCGAGGCTGAAAACCGGGCCAAGACCCTCGCGGCCGATCTGTCCGCGGCCCAGGTCGCGGCCTCGGAGCAATGCGTCCGAGCCGGAGGTGCGCCCCGTCCGTCCTCGGTTCTCGTTCTTGCCTGTTTCTTTCGCTTGAGTTTGAGGTCTTTCTTTCGGTTGTTCGCAGAGCTCGAGTCTGCTCTTGACGAGTCTGCCAAAGCGCTCGCCGAGGCGCTTGCTGGAGCTGCTGAGCAGAGGGAGGTCGATCTCGTGGCCATGTCCGAGGCCGTCTCGGAGGTCTATCGGAAACTCGGTCCCGGCGACGTCCCTTCAGGAAGCTCTCCCCAAAGCCGTCTTCAAGCCCTAGGTGATTACGCGCGCGGTAAAGTCCGCGGGGCGCTACACCACGGCGTCAGGCGGGCCTTCGCCGTGCTCGCTTCCCACTATGTCGTGGACTTGGAGCGGGTCAGTGAGGGGTACTGCCTTCCTGACGAAGACGAGGCGGCCCTGGCGGAAGTTCAGCGGCTCGACGCGGTCGCTGCGGGTCCGAGCGCGGCGCTGGCGACCGTCTTCGAAGCGGAGATTCTTCCTCCTGCGCCGCCGCCGGAAGCGGAGGTGGACCTTACCGACGGCGGGGGTGGAGTTGAGGGCGCGGCGCCTTCCCGAGGCGACGCCTGATTTTTGTTGGGACAATTTCTGTTGGATGTGTGATTTGCCGCGGCCACCGAGGGCCTGGACATTTTACTTCTCTTCCGTGAAGTCATGCTCCTTTTCGTTTCGATTTTCGCGCCTGGCCCGTAGTGTCGACAACAGGGTGATTTCCCGAGCTGGGTCCTTTTTCGTGGCAGGCGACGAGTGAGGTGTCCCTAGCTCGGAGGCATAGGTGTTCCCCAGCTCAGTCGGTCTCGCCATTTACTCGTACCCAAGTTCGCTCCTCGGGACCCTGCTTCTGACGCATCCGGGAGAACGCAAAAAAACCCTTTCTGACCGAAAAAAGAGTTTCTTTGACGCGGAACGGTACGCCCGAACTCGACGAGAGGGGTTCCCCCTTTTTAGCCCCCGAGGGAGGGTCGGGCTCTGCCGGGGCGAGGCCGACCCTTCCTTGATGACTGATTCTTATGTGTGAGTGGGGAAAGGGCGCAGCCCCCGGGCGTCGTTCGCGCAGAGGCCGTTTGGCGAGTCGGGCTCCTGCCCAGACACCCGCGGGTGCTGCCGGGCATGCCCGAGGGACCCCACGCAAAAATGTCGACGTTTGCGCGAGGAAAGTCGACGGGTACTGCTTCTTATTTGGGACCGAACCCAGAACTGATCCGGACATGCTTGGAGGCGTCGCCACTGGGGTCGAGAGGGACGGCCTTGACCGTCTCCGCTGGCTCGAAGTTGCCGGCGTGTCGCTTCACGTCCGGCACCTCTCGGGAGAGGCTTTCCAGTTCGGCAATGAGGGCCTCGGCGTACTCCACGCACTCCACATCGCATTCGAACGCGTGTTTGTACGTGGGGCCGACGGTGATGACCCGTTGGGGCCCGGCATCTTGAGCTTCAGGTAGGTGTAGTTGGGATGGCCATGAACTTCGCGTAGCATGGCCTTCCCAACACTGCGTGGTAGGTTCCTCGGAACCCGACCACCTCGAACGTCAAAGTCTCCCTTCGGAAGTTGGAGGGTGTTCCGAAGCAGACAGGGAGGTCGAGCTGTCCGAGGGGCTGGACGCGCTTCCCGGAATGATCCCGTGGAAGGGCGCAGCGCCTGCTCGGACGGATGACAGATCGACGCGCAGGAGCCTGAGGGTCTCAGCGTAGATGATGTTGAGGCAGCTGCCCCCATCCATCAAGACCTTGGTGAGCCTGACGTCGCCGATGACGGGGTCGACGACGAGCGGGTACTTCCCCGGGCTCGGCACGTGGTCGGGTGGTCGTCCCGGTCGAAGGTGATGGGCTTGTCGGACCAGTCTAGGTAGACTGGCGCCGCCACCTTCGCCGAGCAGACCTCCCGACGCTCTTGCTTACGATGCCGAGCCGAGGCATTCGCCGCATGCCCTCCGTAGATCATGAAGCAGTCGCGGACCTCTGGGAACTCTCCTGCTTGGCGATCCTCCCTTTTGCCGTCGTCGTGAGCCCCGCCACCCTCTGCGGGTGGCTCGGCCCTGTGGAAGTGGCGCCGAAGCATGACGCACTCCTCGAGGGTGTGCTTGACGGGCCCCTGATGGTAGGGGCACGTCTCCTTGAGTGCCTTGTCGAAAAGGTTAGCACCTCCGGGGGGCTTCCGAGGGTTCTTGTGCTCGGCGGCGGCGACAAGGTCTGCATCGGGAACGTCGCGTTTCGCTTGCGACTTCCTCCTGCCTTTCTTCTTGGCGCCGCGCGGAGTAGACGCCTCGGGAGCATCCTCCGACGGGCGGCCCTGGGGCTGCTTGTCCTTTCGGAAGATGGCCTCTACCGCCTCCTGGCCGGAGGCGAACTTGGTGGCGATGTCCATCAGCTCGCTCGCTCTGGTGGGGGTCTTGCGACCCAACTTGCTCACCAGGTCACGGCAGGTGGTGCCGGCGAGGAACGCGCCAATGACATCGGAGTCGGTGATGTTGGGCAGCTCGGTGCGCTGCTTCGAGAATCGCCGGATGTAGTCCCGGAGAGACTCTCCGGCAGTTGCCGACAGCTTCGGAGGTCCCAGGAATTCCCGGGGCGCACGTACGTGCCCTGGAAGTTGCCGGCGAAAGCCTGGACCAGATCCTCCCAGTTGGAAATCTGCCCCGGAGGCAGGTGCTCCAACCAGGCACGAGCAGTGTCGGAGAGGAACAGGGGGAGGTTGCGGATGATGAGGTTGTCGTCGTCCGTCCCACCCAGTTGACAGGCCAGGCGGTAGTCCGCGAGCCACAATTCCGGTCTCGTTTCCCCCGAGTACTTTGTGAGTAGTCGGGGGTCGGAATCGGGTCGGAACGGCGCCCGCCGAATGGCTCGGCTAAAGACCTGCGGACCGGGTGGTTCGGGCGAGGGACTCCGATCCCCCGCTGTCGTAGCGTCCCCCACGCCTGGGGTGATAACCTCGGCGCACCCTTTCGTCGAGGCGGGCCCGACGGTCGCGATGAGGGTGCTCGTCGCCGAGGTGGCCCGGGGCCGCAGGCGCGGTGTTGCGCGTGCGCCCGTAGACCGAGGCTTCCCGCGTGAGTCGGGAAGTCGCGGCACGAGGTTCCGAGTGGTACCCCTGCCTTCGGGAGGCAGAGCTCTCGGCCCGCCGGGCCGCAGCGCCTTCCAGGAGATGCTTGAGTTCTCCCTGGATTCGCCGACCCTCGGTGGTTGATGACTCCGGCATCGCGCGGAGGAGCATCGCTGCGGCGGCCAGGTCCTGACCGGTTCCGCCGGATGCGGGTGGCGGTCTGTCCCTGGCATCGTTGGCGATGCGGTGCTGGAGACCTTGGGGCAGGTGACGTATTTCTCCTGGGGGCTGGCTCGCCCATACCTGCCCGATGTTCTGGCGGATTGCCTCGAGCGCTCCTGCTCCCTCATCGAGCCCGGCCTGCGCCCCGCGGACTTGCTCGAGCTGTGGGTCGTGACCCCCCGCCGGAACGGGGACCACAGCTAGCTCCCGCGGGATGTCGGCGCGAGGCGCTGGCCTAGGGGGATCACCATCCTCCGGCATGCCGAGACAGCCGCCTCCGGAGGGATCCCCTAGCTCGATGTGGAAACATTCGCGGCTCGGCCGCAGTCCTTGTCGTCAAGGCTACGGCTGCCGTCGGAACAGTCGGAGAGGCAGTAGTCACATGCGGTCATGAAGTCCCGCATGGCACTGGGGTTGCCAAATCCGGAGAAATCCCAGCAGATGCTGGGGTCGTCATCTTCCTCGGACCCAGAGGGTCCGTAGGTCGAGACACCCGTCAATCGGTCCAAGGCGACCGCACACGAAACCCCAGAGAGGTTGCACTCGCCTCAACGTGAGCACCCGCCAAAGCGAGGTCGCCAGGCGGGTTGAGGCCGAGTCGAAATGACGAAAGATGGGTAGCAGTCGGTACCTTTTTGTCGACGAGGAGCGATGAAGTCACGTCGGGGGTTGATCGCGCCGTCGTCTTGGGTACGAGGGCGACGTCCTGCAGGCCCTCCGTGAGCGTGCTGGCGTCGTCCATCTGCTCGGGGTCGACGTGTTGCGGGGGGATGGCGCCCGCCTTTGCCTCGAACGCGAGGGCGACGCCTGGCGTGTCCTCCGTTGGGGCACTGGGGATGTCGATTTGCTCGATAGCTGTCGGAGCGCAGCCTCCCGCTCGGCCTTGGTTGCCCGCCTCCTCCTCCGATGACGAGGGAGAGGACGGAGCGAGCTCGAAAGTTGTCCTTCCCCCACGCGGGAAAGGCGTCGTCGATTCCGCCGCCAGCGGGCGGGCTGTCCGCCACCATTGTCGCTGTCGCGGGGCGGTGGAAGGAGTATCATGTCGTAGCCGCTGTCGAGAGACATGAACTCGAGGCTCCCGAAACGGAGCACCGTCCCAGGTTGGAGAGGTCGTTGGAGACTGCCCATCTGGAGCTTGACGGGAAACTGCTCGTCAACACGCAGCAGGCCCCTACCTGGCGCGCCAACTGTCGGCGTTCCGAGACCGGGGGGTCCCCGAGCCGACGAGTGAGTGTGCCGCGTGCCCCAGCCCAGATGGGTCGAGCGCGTGGGCGAGCGCGAAGGGGGGAGAGAGAGAGTGCAAGGTGGCCGGAGCCGGGTCGTGAGGGAGTCGGAGAATTCTCGCGGCGTTCGTGTTCGTCCCGCGCCCAGGTCGGGTGCGCTTGCAGTAGGGGGTTACAAGCGTCCGCGCGAGGTGAGGGGAGCGAGCGGCCCCAAGAGAGCGCTTGCCCCTGCCCTTCGTCCCCGCGAGGCCAACCTTCTCTAAGAAGGCCCTGGTCCTTCCTTTTATAGTCGTAAGGAGAGGATCCAGGTGTACAAAATGGGGTGTAGCAAGGTGCTACGTGTCTAGCGAGGGAGAGCTAGCGCCCTAAGTACATGCCAAGGTGGCAGCCGGAGAGATCTTGGCGCCCTGTTGGTGTGGCGTCGTGGCTGTTGGAGAAGCAGTGGAGCTTGATGGAGGGACAGCTGTTGGAACAGCGGTGCTCTTGCTGACGTCTCCCTGCTTTCGTAAGGGAGTCAAGAGTCGCCGTCGTCATGGTCTAGTGAGGCACCATCATTGCCTATCTGGCGGTGCTGGCCAGATGGGACGCCGGTCTTGTTCTCTGCGACCCGAGTCGGCTCAGGGCAGGGTGATGATGACGCTTCCTGTTGACGTGGCGGTCTTGTGTCCTAGGTCGGGCGTCGTGGAGGCTCCTCCGAAGTCGAGGTCGAGTCCGTCCTGCATGACAGAGGCCGAGCCCGAACTCCTGGGTCGGGCGAGGCGGAGGTCGTTCGGCAGAGGCCGAGGCGGAGTCCGAGCCCTGGGTCGGGCGAGGCGGAGTTCGTCGTCTTCCGGGGCCTTAGCCCGAGTCCGAGCCCTGGGTCGGGCGAGGCGGAGTTCGTCGTCTTCCGGGGCCTTAGCCCGAGTCCGAGCCCTGGGTCGGGCGGAGCGGAGTTCGCCGTCTTCAGGGGCCTTAGCCCGAGTCCGAGCCCTGGGTCGGGCGGAGCGGAGTTCGCCGTCTTCCGGGGCCTTAGCCCGAGTCCGAGCCGGGGGTCGGGCGGAGCGGAGTTCGCCGTCTTCCGGGGCCTTAGCCCGAGTCCGAGCCCTGGGTCGGGCGGAGCGGAGTTCACCGTCTTCCGGGGCCTTAGCCCGAGTCCGAGCCCTGGGTCGGGCGGAGCGGAGTTCGCCGTCTTCCGGGGCCTTAGCCCGAGTCCGAGCCCTGGGTCGGGCGGAGCGGAGTTCGCCGTCTTCCGGGCCTCAGCCCGAGTCCGAGCCCTGGGTCGGGCAGAGCCTCCTATGGCACCTCTGGCGAAGTCTGGTCGCCCGTCGGTCTTACCTTTTGCGTTAAACGCCCCGGTGACTTGGTCGGTTGGCGCGGTGATTTAGTCAGGGTTACTTCTTATCGAAGGCGGGGCCTCGGGCGAGCCGGTGATGCGTCTGCCGTGAAAGAGGAGGCCTCAGGCGAGACGGAGTCATCTTAGGGTCGGTTGCCCTCGCCCGAGGCTAGGCTCGGGCGTGGCGTGATCGAGTCGCTCGTACGGACTGATCCCTGACTTAATCAAACCCATCAGGCCTCTGCAGCTTTATGCTGATGGGGGTTACCAGCTGAGAATTAGGCGTCTTGAGGGTACCCCTAATTATGGTCCCCGACAGTATTGTTGTATCATTTGCAAGGGATTGAGGTGCCTTAGTTTTAATTAACACTTGACATGTTGGGTGTCCTACGCTGTGCTGTAGGTGGTGCTGTGTCTGCTGGAGGCGTCGTCGGTCCAGAGTTTCATCTTTTCGAAAAAGTTTTGAACCCAAATAATTTTCCTATGAATTTCGTTGATTCCTGCGTGACAGATAGTTGATGTAGCTCTGATGGAAATGTACACTTGTATTTGGTGCTGGATAGCTGGGCTGCCCTGTCTTGTTCTGGCTGTTGTAGGGGCTCACAACTTTCAACTGTTCTAGAAATCTTGTTTTGGCTCTGTTCTAGAAATGTACACTGTACTACTCCCACCTTAGACTATAAAAGGAGGGAGTTCACTCACACATTGTAGGCTCACTTACGCCCACTCAAAGTCGGCTCAGGCAAGGCCAAGCAAGGCACACACACAGACACCCCATTCGCATGCAGGCTCAAGCTTGCTCAAGCAATACAATACACTCACAGTACGGACTCACAGTACGGATGTAGGGTCTTACGTTCCGGCGGCTCGAACCACTCTAAGCCTCGGCGTTCTCGTGCTCTTGTCAACTGGTGGGTATCTCTCATTAGTCCCCTAGATTCCACCCTTGTCCGCATGGGGTAGGACAGGTGCATTCCGCCACCCGGCCGGAGTTTTTCCTTCGACAGTCTAGAACTTGAGCAACTGGTCTCGCACGTTGAGCGCCTCGGATGGAAGTGTGGCAGCTGCGGATACGAGAGTAACTAGCAGCACGAGGAACGACCGTGGCATCTTCGCCACTACTGCGCTAGCTACTACATGAAAAAAATTGAATTAACCTAATCAGGATACTATCTGAATTGTTCAGCTGGATTAGAAGAGCACTTTAATGTACCAGTAAACAACTAAGGTCTTTGGGAAGGATGGGCATTCGGATGAGGAAGACCTCCTGAAGTATAGGCCAAACCCAGATATGATGGACATAGACTGGTCCTGATGGTCAGGTGATGCTTTTCACTTCCTTAATGATTTTATACACTTGTTACATCGCTAAACAGATGCCAGATGCTTCCTTTTGTGCATTCACAAACACCGTACATGAACATTACTTTGCGAAATGACTACAATAATTAATAACTTGTTCGCACTTGCAATATTGGAACATATCAGTTGGTTTAGCGCAAATATCAATAAGTTTTCATATTTGTGTTCGTTCAACTTCTCATCCACCAATCACCAATGTGGTACACTTGCTACTGTGGCCACTTGAATATGCCAGTTCACTGAACAACCTTCGGTCAACAGGAGTGCTTGCTCGTGTGTACTTGAACATGCAATTCCTGACGCATTCTTCTGTAAGTATTTAGTAATACATGAGAGTAGCAAAGAGTTTAACCTCTAAGATGTCTTCAGATATGAAAAATGAGTAAAATGTTATCTATTATTATCCATCTAAAGAATACATGTAATACATGTGTCACACCCGGTTTTTAGAAGGTAAACCGAATGCGAACCATGTACGTGCCAGGATCAGTTATTCACGTACACAGCAGTTACATAACATGGACATCATCACACAGTGCTCAAATAGTATTAAAAGGGGAAATAATAGTCGATTACATCATACGTCTGAGACGTCCATATAGTTCTTACAATAAATCAAAGTGCGGAAAAGAAACGTAGATAACGCGGCCTTCACAGGCAGCCGACTGGGGGTTGCCGCTAACCCACACCTAGAACTCGTCGTAGTCTTGGAACTCCTGGAAGTCTCCTTCCACAGCTTCATCTTCTCCTGAGCAGTGGTTGCAATGCTGACAACCTGGGGGGGGATTTGGTGTGTAGAGCAAGGGTGAGTACACATCAACATACTCAGCAAGTATCCTGTTTGGCTGTAGTGGACTAGCTTTATGTGGGGATAAGTCAAGCAGTTGCTTTTAGTTGGTCAGGTTATTACTTACTAGTGGAGAGCCAGGTTTTAACATTAACCCAAGTTATTAGCCCAATGTATCCTTTCCAAACGGAAAGAATACCACTTACCAATACCATAATCATAATCAGAACCATCAATCTCATTGCCACCTGTACCAAAGTATCTCTGATCAAGTATCACTAATCTCTGGAGCTCCCTTGGCCGCTCATAACCGTGAGCACGGCTGATATATCAGTTTCATAACACTCTGCAGAGGTTGTGCACTTTACCCATAAGCCGTGATTCCCTCTCTAGCCCGGGCTTGCAAGACCCTTATTCACTCCCGAGGTGAATGGCTAGGGATTCACTACGAAGCCTTTACAAAGATTCCCCGGGGCTGTAGCCACCCGTTAGGTTTCCTAAATGTACCGCACTCCTCCCCAAGGGACAAATCAACCTTGGCAGAGCGAGCCGCATACACCGAGCCCCCTTGACGGCACAACGGCTAAGCGGTCTACACCCCGTTCCTCCAATTATTCAGCTAAGGGCGTCCCATTCCACCCTCATGGTTGCACTGTTTTCCCGGGCGGTCATCCATTGAACAGGTCCTTACGGAGAGGCACTCGAGAAACCGCTCGAGTCCCCTTGAAGGTCACAAATATAATCATAAATAAGAAGGGAAAACAGCGTATCATAGATAATCACATCATGTTCATTGATTAGAGTTGAGCAGTAGCATCAGACTAAGCAGTAATAATCCGACCCAAATAGGTAAACAAGGACATGGATAACAAAAGCTAGTCAATCCTTAGGTATAAATGTGTAATGCGGGAGGTGAATTAAAGAATGAATAGGACAGAGATAGGTCAAAGGACACTTGCCTCCACCAACCGACTGCTGCTCAGGGGCTTCTCCTGCGAATTCCTCGGGCTCTTCGACCGGATCGTTCTCTATGCGAGCGCAAACATACATACATCCACATATTTAATACAAAAGAACAGTACACCATCCAAGGGAACAAATAAAGTGAGTATGCATCAAGTATGACATTCAATATCGCATTTGTTATGGTTAGAAAGAAACGGGAGAGGGTCTCGCAGGGGTTAAAGCTTATGCACTAATGATCAGTTACAATTGGTTCTTAACAAAAGAATTCTGTTATATGCACTAATGGAAACCTAATCATTTTAAGTTGATCAACATTGAATGAAATAACAATTAACTACGTGAATCAACTAGCGTAACGGAATTTTAAATTGAGCTTCCTATTACAATAACATGAACAATGATTAGCCTACCTAAAATAAAAATAGCTATGATCACAGAAAATAAAATAAAATAAATAAAATAAAAAAAAAAAAAAGGGGGGCGGTTGAACCGGCCCTAGGGGCGGTTGAACCGGCCGGGGGCAGGGCGGCCGAGCAGGGGCGGCCGAGCGCGGGGCGGCTGAGCCGGGGCGGTTGAACCGGCCCGGGTGGGGGCGGTTGAACCGGCGGCGCGCAGGGGGACGGCCGGGCTGGCCAGGGCGGCCGAGGGCGGCCAGGCGGGCGGCCGAGGGCGCGGCCAGGGCCGGCCAGGCGCGGCTGGGGGCCGGCTGGGGGCGCGCTGGGGGCGGCCGGGGCGGGCTGGGGGCTGGCCGGGCGCGGCTGGGGGCTGGCCGGGCGCGGCTGGGGGGGCCGGGGCCGGCTGGGGCGCGGCCGGGCGGGGCTGGGGCCAGGGCGGCGCGGCCAGGGCGGCCAGGCGGCCGGGCTGCCGAGGAGAGAGGAGGGGAGAGGGGAGAGGGAGGGAGGAGGGAGGAGGGGAGAGGGGAGGCTCACCGGGGACGGGCGGCCGAGGGCGGCGGTTGGGCCGGCTGCAGGGGCGGCCGAGCAGGGGTAGAGGGCGGCGGCGGCTAGGGTGGGGAGGGAGAAAATGAGAGGGAGGGAGAGAGGATTGGGGGGAAAAGGGGAGGGAGTGGGGGGGCGGTTGGGCCAACCAAGGCCCAAGAGGGGGGGCGCGCAGGGGCGGCTGGGCCGGCCAGGGGGCCCACGGCGCGGGAGAGAGAGAAGGGAAGAGGGAGAGAGAAAGAAAGGAAAAGAGAAAGAAAAAGATTATCCCCTTTTCGAAATTCGTTTTTCCTAGATGAATGCATCCACGTTCTCAATCAATCCAAAAGAATGCATGGTTCGGCATGGTGCATCAAACAACATAAAACAGTTTTAGGGTTTTTCTTTACACGGGAATTCCAAACCGAATCCCTAGCTTTGGAAAAGATCAAGGTTTAGCGAGGGGAAAAAGAAAAAGAAAAGGTAACGCCCGAATTTGGCGAGTAAAGAAAAGAAAAAATTCAAGTGCAAAATTCGGGGCGTTACAAACCTATCCCCCTTAAAAGAATCTCGCCCTCGAGATTTAGGGCTGGCTAGCAAAGAGCTCTGGGTACTTAGCCATCAGATCATCTTCACGCTCCCAGGTTGCTTCTTCCTCAGAGTGGTGATTCCATCTGACTTTGCACATTCTGATGGTTTTCCTTCGGGTGACTCTGTCTGCAATCTCAAGGATCTGAGCTGGCTTCTCAACATAGGTCAAGTCTTCCTGGACTTCCAGACCTTCCACTGGCAACTGCTCTTTTGGCACACGCAAGCACTTCTTCAACTGAGACACATGAAAGACATCATGCACAGCAGACAAATTCTCTAGCAGGCTGAGCTGATAAGCCACCTCTCCACGCTTTGAGAGGATTTGATACGGACTAATGTAGCGGGGTGCTAGCTTGCCTTTCACTCCGAATCTTCTGACTCCTCTGATCGGTGACACTTTCAGATAGACAAAGTCTCCGACTTCGAAACTCAGCTCTCTTCTTCTTGTGTCTGCATAGCTTCGCTGCCTTGATTGCGCTATCTTCAGATTCTCTCGGACCATCTTGATGTTCTCTTCGGCTTCAAGCAAAATATCTGGTCCAAACACTTGCTTTTCTCCAGGCTGATCCCATTGCAACGGAGTTCTGCAACTCCTTCCATAAAGCGCTTGAAATGGTGACATCTTCAAACTGGCCTGGTAACTGTTGTTATAGGAAAACTCTGCATAAGGCAATCGCTTATCCCATCCGGACTGATCTTGCAACGCACAGGCTCTCAACATGTCTTCAAGAATTTGATTGGTTCTTTCAGTCTGACCATCTGTCTGCGGATGATAAGCTGAACTGAAATTCAGATGTGTGCCCAAGGCTTCATGCAACTGCTGCCAGAAATGAGAGGTGAACTGCGTTCCTCTGTCTGACACTATCTTCTTTGGCACACCATGAAGACAAACGATCCGAGACATATACAACTCTGCCAATACTGCGCTGTTGTAGCTGGTCTTGACTGGTATGAAGTGGGCTGACTTGGTCAAACGGTCCACTACTACCCAAATAGAATCGTAGCCGGCTCGAGTGCGAGGCAATCCGACTATGAAATCCATACCAATTTCATCCCATTTCCACTGAGGGATCTGCAACGGTTGCAACAATCCAGCAGGTCTCTGGTGCTCTGCCTTAATTCTCCGACAACTATCGCACATAGCCACATGCTCTGCGATTTCCCTCTTCATCCCATACCACCAGAATTTCTTCTTCAGATCCTGATACATCTTCTCACTACCAGGGTGAATCGAATAAGCTGTCTCATGGGCTTCCTTGAGAATCAACTCCCGAATGGACTGGACATTGGGAACACACAAGCGATCTTTGAACCATACCACACCTTCAGCATCTTCTCGAAAATCTTTGCCTCTGCCATCTAGAATCAGTCGCCGAATCTCACTGATCTTTTCATCATTCTTCTGCGCTTCTTTGATTTCGCGCTCCAAGGTAGGTTCCAATTCAACTGTGACTCCTTGCGAATTGTTCAGAAATCCGAGACTCAACCTGTCGAACTCCTTGGCCAACTCATAAGGCATCGGACGAGCGACCATCAGATTGACTTGACTCTTTCTCTCAAAGCATCTGCCACTACGTTTGCTTTGCCTGGATGGTAATGAATCTCCAACTCATAGTCTTTAATCAATTCTAACCATCTTCGCTGCCTCATGTTCAATTCTGACTGAGTGAATATGTACTTCAGACTCTTGTGATCTGTGTAAACATCGCATTTCTGTCCATACAGATAGTGCCTCCATGTCTTCAGTGCGTGAACCACTGCTGCCAACTCTAGATCATGGATTGGGTAATTCTTCTCGTGAACCTTCAGCTGTCGGGACGAGTAAGCCACAACTCTTCCCTCTTGCATCAACACGCATCCCAAACCTGTGTAACAAGCATCACAATACACCGAGAAGGGCTTGTGCACATCAGGCAAGACTAGGACAGGCGCTGTTGTCAACTTCTCTTTCAGCGCTTCAAAGGCCTCTTGACATTTCCGGGTCCACTTGAACTCAACCTTGTTGCCTAGCAACGCTGTCATTGGTTTCGCAATCTTCGAAAACCCTTCAATGAATCGCCGATAATATCCGGCCATTCCAATGAAGCTCTTGATTCCTCGAGCATCCGTTGGCGCTTTCCAGTTCAGAATGTCTGCCACTTTCTTCGGATCCACAGCCAATCCTTCCTTGTTGATTATGTGACCCAAGAACAGGACTTCACTGATCCAGAACTCACACTTGCTCAACTTTGCATACAACTGGTGCTCTCGCAATCTCTGCAATACCATCCTCAAATGATCTGCATGTTCTTCTTCGCTTTGAGAGTAAACCAGAATGTCATCAATGAATACCACCACAAACTTATCGAGATAATCCATGAATACACTGTTCATCAGATTCATAAAGAAGGCTGGTGCATTGGTCAAACCAAAAGACATCACTGTGAACTCATATAACCCATACTTGGTAATGAATGCCGTCTTCGGAATGTCCGAAGGTCGGATCCTGAGCTGATGATAACCTGACCTCAGATCGATCTTGGAGAACACACTGGCTCTTCTCAACTGGTCGAACAGATCTTCTATTCTGGGCAAGGGATACTTGTTCTTGATCGTGACTTCATTCAAAGCTCGATAATCGATACACATCCTTTTGGTGCCATCTTTCTTCTCCACAAACAGGACAGGGGCGGCCCAAGGCGAGGTGCTTGGCTGGATGTAACCTTTCTCTGACAGCTCATCAATCTGCTTCTTAAGCTCAACCAACTCTGGTCCGGATATTCTGTAAGCTCTCTTAAAGATGGGGGCGGTTCCAGGAAGAAGCTCTATAGCAAACTCGACTTTCCGCTCTGGTGGCATACCCGGTAAATCCTTTGGAAACACATCTGGGAATTCAGACACAACCTTGATACTCTCAACTGGGTCTGCTTCACTGCTATCGACAGCCATCTGATAACAACTTCCTTTCTTTGGCTCAGGCGGGACTAACTCGGTCACCACTTCCTCTCCTAGTGGGGACACCAACTTGATTGTCCTTTTATCACAACTGATAACTGCCTGATACTTATCTAGCCAATTCATCCCTAGGATGACATCTATTCCCTGAGTACCCATTACTATAAGGTTAGCGGGAAACGCTACCCCCCTTATTTCCACACTTACACCCAAACATATGCTATCAGCTCGAATTCTACCACCAGCTGAGTCAATTTGAATGGGGGTTGACATGGTAGTAATTGGAAGATTATGTGCTTCTACCCATGATGCAGTAATAAAAGAATGCGTTGCTCCAGTATCAAATAACACTTCTGCAATATGGGAATCGACTGGGAACATACCTACTGTCATGCCGGGGGTCTCCTGAACTGCTTCAGCCTCCAAGTGATTCAATCTTCCATGATTATAGCGCTGTTGAGGGCGGTTGCCTGATCCAGGCTGGGACACATTCTGCTTCGCTGGGGCATTGGGGCCTGACTGCTGCTGGGCTGCCTTCTTCGGACATTGCATCACCCAATGGCCTTGCTCTCCACAGTGGAAACATGCTCTGTTTCCAACCTGAGCTGGTGCTGCCTGACTGCTCTGCTGAGTTGCGGGGGCAGGAAGACGAGGTGCCTGCTGATTCTGCCTCTGAAACTGACCTCCTCCTGACTGATTGCTCTGACGGTTCTGGTACTGATGCTGAGGATACTGCCTTTGGAACTGCTGATACTGCTGACGCTGCTGAGGTGGACGCTGGTTCTGCCTGAACTGCTGAGGTTGATTGTCTGAGAAACGAGGGCGGCTGCTGCTTCCAGGCTGGGGTCCACTGATCTTGCGCTTACGATCCTCCATCTCCTTACGCTTCCTTTCTGTCATGATTGCTCTGTCAATCAAGTGCTGGAATGTCGGGAAGGTATGATTCATCAGTTGATACTGCAGGGGGTCAACCAAGCCTCTCAGAAAACGGTACTGTCGCTTGGCGTCAGTGTTGACATCTTCGGGAGCGTAGCGGGACAACTGCAGAAACCTGTCCCGGTACTCACTGACTGACATCGGTCCTTGCTTGAGGGCTAGGAATTCCTCCTTCTTCACTGTCATCAGACCTGCGGGAACATGGTACTGACGAAAGCTACCTCTGAATTCTTCCCAGGTGATGGTGTCGGGGTCGGCATGGGTGGCGAGATAAGACTCCCACCATGATTGGGCTGCTCCTCTCAACAGATGGGGACCATACAAGACTTTCTCCCTGTCATCACACTGAGCGGTATGCAACTCCCGCTCCACAGTGCGCAGCCAATCTTCAGCATCCATGGGGTCAGAAGAGTGAGCGAACGTTGGGGGATGACCTCTCATGAATTCAGCACGCTTGTCTCTGGGCATCTGAGGCATCTGAGGCTGGGGTGGTGCTTGCTGCTGCTGCTGCTGCTGAATGGCGGCCAGAGTCTGACCGATGGCCTGAACTGCCTGAGTCTGCATCAGAAACATCTGCTCGATGGACATCGGGGGCGGGGGCGGCAGCTGCTGCTGCTGGGGCGCCTCATCTTGCTGACCGGCTTGCTCCTGCTGAGCACGCCTTCCTCCTCTGCGCCTGTTCTCTGACATCTGCAGAACGCAACCACACATCAGAATTGATCTGGCAAATCTTGCAGCATAAGAAAAGAGTATAGAATTCTCCAACAGCACTGAACAGATGAGCATCTTCACTGATCTCCAACACAGACCACACAGCTTCTCAGATAAAGAGGAAAGTAGAATAAAGGGTTTCCCAACTATATAACTAACTCCATTAACATAATAGGTAAGCCAAAATGCAGGGGATACCCACACTCTGGTGACAATCATTACAAAGATCCAAACCAAACATAGTTCATCATGACAAACATAAATGCACAGGATATAGCAAACTACCCTGTCTAACTAAGACTAACTAAGACCGAGACTAACGCTAAGACTGAAGCATCTATGTATATATATTTCGTATTAATTACAAGATCCAACTCTAACGATCTATGGTTCTAGATTTATCTTGGTCTTGCAGTCGGGATTGCCATAAGACTGGGGTCCACGCCGAGGTGAGCGGTACGAGTGCTGAGTCCCGACGGGAGCGGGGGAACCATCATCCAGGTGACGACGTTCCGCGCGCTCAGCCCGCAGCAGGGCGATCTCAGCACGAGCCCTACTCAGCTCGTCTAGTGCATGGTCCAGCTCCGTGTTTAGCACGGCGGCTAGGTTGACTGTGCTGCTCAACCTAGGATTGTCCTCACCAGCAGGTGAAACAATCACGCCTCCTGTGCTGCCAGATGGACGGCGGGGGTAATTGAAAGGGAATTAGGCTTACACCTAGTCCCCAAATAATTTTGGTGGTTGAATTGCCCAACACAAATATTGGACTAACTAGTTTGCTCTAGTGCATAAGTTATACAGGTGCAAAAGGTTCACACTTAGCCAATAAAAAGATCAAGTTTTTGGATTCAACTAAGGAGCAATGAGGCAACCGAAGGCACCTCTGGTCTGGGGGCACCGGACTGTCCGGTGTACACCGGACAGTGTCCGGTGCGCCACGAGTGCACCAGAGGACTCCGACTTCAAACTCTTCGCCCTCGGGAATTCTCGGAAGCCGGCGCGCTATAATTCACCGGAATGTCCGGTGTGCACCGGACATGTCCGGTGCTCCAAGGAACCGCGGTCTCCGGAACTCGCCAGCCTCGGGTTCGCGCGGGCAGCCGCTCCGCTAAAATTCACCGGACTGTCCGGTGTGCACCGGACTGTCCGGTGTGCCAACGGAGCAACGGCTATTTCGGCGCCAACGGCTCCCTGCGGCGCATTTAATGCGCGTTCTGCGCGCGCAGTCGTCAGGCGTGCCCATACCGGCGCACCGGACAATGAATAGTTGTTGTCCGGTGGTGCACCGGACATCCTGGCGGGCCCGAAGTCAGAAGCTCCAACGGTCAGAATCCAACGGCAAGAGTGATGACGTTGGCAGGGGCACCGGACTGTCCGGTGTGCACCGGACTGTCCGGTGCGCCATCGAACAGAAGCCTCCAGCCAACGGTCAAGTTTGGTGGTTGGGGCTATAAATACCCAACCACCCCACCATTCATTGAATCCAAGTTTTTCCAACTTCCAACACTTACAAGAGCTAGGCATTCAATTCTAGACACACAAAGAGATCAAATCCTCTCCAATTCCACTCAAGCCTTTAGTGACTAGCGAGAGAGATTTGCCGTGTTCTTTTGAGCTCTTGCGCTTGGATCGCTTTCTTTCTTTCTCACTTGTTTCTTGTGATCAAAACTCAATTGTAACCAAGGCAAGAGGCACCAATTGTGTGGTGGCCCTTGCGGGAAGTTTTGTTCCCGTTTGATTGAGAAGAAGAAAAGCTCACTTCGGTCCGAGGGACCGTTTGAGAGAGGGAAGGGTTGAAAAGAGACCCGGCCTTTGTGGCCTCCTCAACGGGGAGTAGGTTTGCGAGAACCGAACCTCGGTAAAACAAATCCGTGTGTCACACTCTTCATTTGCTTGCGATTTGTTTTGCGCCCTCTCTCGCGGACTCGTTTATATTTCTAACGCTAACCTGGTTTGTAGTTGTGATTATTTTTGTAAAATTCAGTTTCGCCCTATTCACCCCCCTCTAGGCGACTTTCAATTGGTATCAGAGCCCGGTGCTTCATTAGAGCCTAACCGCTCGAAGTGATGTCGGGAGATCACACCAAGAGGGAGATGGAGACCGGCGATAACAAGCCCACTACAAGCAAGGGTAGCACTTCATCGGAAGGGTCCCCGCACCAAGAGAAGGGAAAAGAAGAAGAACTCCTCCAAGCGGAAGGAGAAAAAGATCTTCCTCTTCTCACCACAAGGAGAGAAGGAAAAGTCTTCTTCTCACAAGCCGCATCGGAGTGGGGACAAGCACAAGAGGATGAGGAAGGTGGTCTACTACGAGACCGACACTTCATCGACATCCACCATCCGGCTCCGACGCGGCATCCGTCACTCTAAACGCCAAGAGCGTAAGAAGTATAGTAAGATTTCCCCTACGCTACCCTCGCATTCCTAACATACACCTTTACTTTCCGTCCCATTAGGCAAACCACCAACTTTTAATGGTGAAGATTATGCTATGTGGAGTAATTTAATGCGATTTCATCTAACCTATCTCACAAAAGTATATGGGATGTTTGTTGAGTATGGTGTACAGGTACCATCTGTAGGGGATGAGGACTATGACACGGACGAAGTGGCCCAAATCGAGCACTTCAACTCCCAAGCCGCAACCATTCTCCTTGCCTCTCTAAGCAAGGAGGAATACAAACAAAGTACAAGGGTTGAGAACGCAAAGGAGATTTGGGACCTACTCAAGACGGCGCACGAGGGTGATGAACTCACCAAGATCACCAAGCGGGAACGATCGAGGGGGAGCTCGGTCGCTTTCGTCCTTCGCCAAGGGGAGGAGCCACAAGACATGTACAACCGGCTCAAGACTTTGGTGAACCAAGTGCGCAACCTCGGGAGCAAAAAGTGGGATGACCACGAGGTGGTTAAGGTTATTCTAAGAGCTCTTATTTTCCTTAACCCCACACAAGTACAATTAATTCGTGGTAATTCTAGATATCCACTAATGACCCCCGAGGAAGTTATCGGGAATTTTGTAAGCTTTGAATGCATGATTAAGGGCTCGAAGAAGATCAACGAGCTTGACGAGCCTTCCACATCCGAGGCGCAACCGGTGGCCTTCAAGGCAACGGAGGAGAAGAAGGAGGAGTCTACACCAAGTAGACAACCCATTGACGCCTCCAAGCTCGACAATGAGGAGATGGCCCTAATCATCAAAAGCTTTCGGCAAATCCTCAAGCAACGGAAGGGGAAGGACTACAAACCCCGTTCCAAGAAGGTTTGCTACAAGTGTGGTAAGCCCGGTCATTTTATTGCAAAATGTCCTATGTCTAGTGACAGTGACAGGGGCGACGACAAGAAGGGAAAGAGGAGAGAAAAGAAGAAGTACTACAAGAAGAAGGGCGGCGATGCCCATGTTTGTCGGGAGTGGGACTCCGACGAAAGCTCAAGCGACTCCTCCGACGACGAGGACGCCGCCAACATCGCCGTCACCAAAGGCCTTCTCTTCCCCAACGTCGGCCACAAGTGTCTCATGGCCAAGGACGGCAAAAAGAAGGTAAAATCAAGGTCCTCCACTAAATATGAACATCTAGTGATGAAGATGATGATAAAAATGAGGAGGATAACTTGCGCATTCTTTTTGCTAACCTTAAACATGGAACAAAAGGAAAAATTAAATGAGCTAATTAGTGCCATCCATGAAAAGGATGATCTCTTGGACTCCAAGAGGACTTCCTAATCAAGGAAAACAAGAAACATGTTAAGGTTAAAAATGCTTATGCTCTAGAGGTAGAAAAATGTAACAAATTATCTAGTGAGCTAAGCACCTGCCATGACACTATTGCCAACCTTAGAAAAGAGAATGAGAAATTAAATGCTAAGGTTGACTCTCATGTTTGTATTGATTCAACTTCCAATTCTAAAGATGATAATATTGATTTACTTGCTAGAATTGATGAGTTGAATGTTTCTCTTGCTAGCTTTAGAGATTGAAAAAGAAAAACTGCTTGCTAAGGCTAGAGATTTTGATGTTTGCATTTCTAACCTTAGAGATGAGAATGATATTTTACATGCTAAGGTTATTGAACTAAAATCTTGCAAACCCTCTACATCTAATGTTGAACATGTTTCTATTTGTACTAGATGTAGAGATATTAATGTTGATGCTATTCATGATCACCTAGCCTTAGTTAAAAAACAAAATGATCACATAGCACAACTTAATGCTAAGATTAGAGAGCATGACTTAGAAAATGAAAAATTTAAACTTGCTAGAAGCATGCTCTATAATGGGAGACGCCCTGGCATCAAGGATGGCATTGGCTTCCAAAGGGGAGACAATGTCAAAATTAATGCCCCTCCAAAGAATTTATCTAACTTTGTCAAGGGCAAGGCTCCCATGCCTCAGGATAACGAGGGTTACATTTTGTACCCTGCCGGCTATCCTGAGAGCAAAATTAGGAAAATTCATTCTAGGAAGTCTCACTCTGGCCCTAACCATGCTTTCATGTATAAGGGTGAGGACATCTAGTTTCCAGGCAACCAACCCGTGCTAAGTTGCCTAGAAAGAAAACTCCTAATGCATCAAATGATCACAGCATTTCATTTAAAACTTTTGATGCATCTTATGTTTTAACTAACAAATCCGGCAAGATAGTTGCCAAGATTGTTGGGGGCAAACACAAGGGCTCCAAGACTTGTGTTTGGGTACCCAAAGTTCTCGTTTCTAATGCCAAAGGACCCAAACCGTTTGGGTACCTAAAACAAAGAACTAAACTTGTTTTGTAGGTTTATGCATCCGGGGGCTCAAGTTGGATACTCGACAGCGGGTGCACAAACCACATGACAGGGGAGAAAAAGATGTTCTCCTCATATGAGAAAAACCAAGATCCCCAACGAGCTATCACATTCGGGGATGGAAATCAAGGTTTGGTCAAAGGACTGGGTAAAATTGCTATATCACCTGACCATACTATTTCCAATGTTTTTCTTGTAGATTCCTTAGATTACAATTTGCTTTCCGTATCCCAATTATGTAAAATGGGCTACAACTGTCTATTTACTGATATTGGTGTTACTGTCTTTAGAAGAAGTGATGATTCAGTAGCATTTAAGGGAGTGTTAGAGGGTCAGCTATACTTGGTAGATTTTGATAGAGCTGAACTCGACACTTGCTTAGTTGCTAAGACTAACTTGGGTTGGCTCTGGCATCGCCGACTAGCCCATGTTGGAATGAAGAATCTTCACAAGCTTCTAAAGGGAGAACACATTTTAGGACTAACCAATGTTCATTTTGAGAAAGATAGAATTTGTAGCGCGTGCCAAGCCGGGAAGCAAGTTGGTGTCCATCATCCACACAAAAACATCATGACTACCGACAGGCCACTGGAGCTCCTTCACATGGATTTATTCGGCCCGATCGCTTACATAAGCATCGGCGGTAGTAAGTATTGTCTTGTAATTATGGATGATTATTCTCGCTTCACTTGGGTGTTCTTTTTGCAGGACAAATCTCATACCCAAGAAACTTTAAAGGGATTCTTGAGACGGGCTCAAAATGAGTTCGGCTTAAGGATCAAGAAATTAGAAGCGACAACGGGACGGAGTTCAAGAACTCTCAAATTGAAGGCTTCCTTGAGGAGGAGGGCATCAAGCATGAGTTCTCTTCTCCCTACACTCCACAACAAAATGGTGTAGTGGAGAGGAAGAATCGAACTCTATTGGACATGGCAAGAACCATGCTTGATGAGTACAAGACACCGGATCGGTTTTGGGCGGAAGCAGTCAACACCGCCTGCTACGCCATCAACCGGTTATATCTTCATCGAATCCTCAAGAAGACATCTTATGAACTCCTAACCGGTAAAAAGCCAAATATTTCATATTTTAGAGTTTTTGGTAGCAAAATGCTTTATTCTTGTTAAGAGAGGTAGAAAATCTAAATTTGCTCCCAAAACTGTAGAAGGTTTTTTTACTAGGATATGACTCAAACACAAGGGCATATAGAGTCTTTAACAAGTCCTCAGGACTTGTTGAAGTTTCTTGTGACGTTGTGTTTGATGAAACTAACGGCTCTCAAGTAGAGCAAGTTGATGAGATAGGTGAAGAACAGGCTCCATGCACAGCGCTAAGGAACATGTCCATTGGGGATGTGTGTCCTAAGGAATCCGAAGAGCCTCCACATGCACAAGATCAACCATCCTCCTCAACGCAAGCATCTCCACCAACTCAAATTGAGGATGAGGCTCAAGATGTTGAACAAGAAGATCAAGAAGATGGGCCACCTCAAAATGACGGCAACGATCAAGGGGGAGATGCAAATAATGAAGACAAGGAGGATGAACAACCCAGGCCGCCACACCCAAGAGTCCACTAAGCAATACAACGAGATCACCCCGTCGACACCATCCTCGGCGATATTCATAAGGGGTAACTACTCGATCTCGTGTTGCTCATTTTTGTGAACATTACTCGTTTGTTTCCTCTATTGAGCCACACAGGGTAGAGGAAGCACTTCAAGATTCGGATTGGGTGATGGCGATGCAAGAGGAGCTCAACAATTTCACAAGGAATGAGGTATGGCACTTAGTTCCACGTCCTAATCAAAATGTTGTAGGAACCAAGTGGGTCTTCCGCAACAAGCAAGACGAGCATGGTGTGGTGACAAGGAACAAAGCTCGACTCGTGGCCAAGGGGTATTCACAAGTCGAAGGTTTGGATTTTGGTGAAACCTATGCACCCGTAGCTAGGCTTGAGTCAATTCGCATATTATTGGCCTATGCTACTTACCATGGCTTCAAGCTTTATCAAATGGATGTGAAGAGTGCCTTCCTCAATGGACCAATCAAGGAGGAAGTCTATGTTGAGCAACCTCCCGGCTTTGAAGACAGTGAGTATCCTAACCATGTTTATAGGCTCTCTAAGGCGCTTTATGGGCTCAAGCAAGCCCCAAGAGCATGGTATGAATGCCTTAGAGATTTCCTTATTGCAAATGGCTTCAAAGTCGGCAAGGCCGATCCTACTTTATTCACTAAGACTCATGACAATGATTTGTTTGTATGCCAAATTTATGTTGATGATATTATATTTGGGTCTACTAACAAATCTACATGTGAAGAATTTAGTAGAATCATGACACAAAATTCGAGATGTCAATGATGGGGGAGTTAAAGTATTTTCTAGGATTCCAAGTCAAGCAACTCCACGAGGGGACCTTCATTAGCCAAACGAAGTATACTCAAGATATCCTAAGCAAGTTTGGAATGAAGGATGCCAAACCCATCAAGACACCCATGGGAACAAATGGGCATCTCGACCTCGACACGGGAGGTAAGTCCGTGGATCAAAAGGTATACCGGTCAATGATTGGTTCATTGCTTTATTTATGTGCATCTCGACCGGACATTATGCTTTCCGTATGCATGTGTGCAAGATTCCAAGCCGACCCTAAGGAATCACACCTTACGGCCGTAAAACGAATCTTGAGATATTTAGCTTATACTCCTAAGTTTGGGCTTTGGTATCCTCGGGGATCCACTTTTGATTTGATTGGGTTTTCGGATGCCGATTGGGCGGGGTGTAGGATTAATAGGAAGAAGCACATCGGGGACTTGCCAGTTCTTGGGAAGATCCTTGGTGTCTTGGGCTTCAAAGAAGCAAAATTCGGTCGCTCTTTCCACCGCCGAAGCCGAGTATATTGCCGCAGGCCATTGTTGCGCGCAATTGCTTTGGATGAGGCAAACCCTGCGGGACTACGGTTGCAAATTAACCAAAGTCCCTTTGCTATGTGACAATGAGAGTGCAATCAAAATGGCCGACAATCCCGTTGAGCACAGCCGCACTAAGCACATAGCCATTCGGTATCATTTCCTTCGGGATCACCAACAAAAGGGGGATATCGAGATTTCATACATTAACACTAAAGATCAATTAGCTGATATCTTTACCAAGCCACTTGATGAGCAATCTTTTACCAGACTTAGGCATGAGCTCAATATTCTTGATTCTAGGAATTTCTTTTGCTAGTCTTGCACACATAGCTCATAAATATACCTTTGATCATGTCTCTTTTATATATGCTATGACTAATGTGTTTTCAAGTATATCTCAAACCAAGTCATAGGTATATTGAAAGGGAATTGGAGTCTTCGGCAAAGACAAGGCTTCCACTCCACTCCACTACTCATTCTTCGCCATCGCTCCGCATCATCTCTCCAACTTTGGTATAATCTTCACTCATTCATTTCATGACCAAAGGGGGAAGAAAGTACTTCATTGGGCTCTAATGATTCCGTTTTTGGCGATTCATGCCAAAGGGGGAGAAAATATGAGCCCAAAGCAAAAGGACCGCACCACCACCTAATTTGATGATTTTAAATTGGTAAATTTCAAAATTGGTATCTCTTTATGTTCTAAAGGGGGAGCAACTAGTATTTTCAAAATTGATGTCTTAAAACCCTCTTGAACACTAAGAGGAGACCTTATTTGAGGGGGAGTTTTTGTTTAGTCAAAGGAAAAGCATTTGAACAAAGGAAGAAAATTTCAAATCTTGAAAATGCTTTTCAAATCTTATTCACTTACCTTTGACTATCTTGCAAAAGGACTTTGAAAAGAATTTACAAAAGAATTTGCAAAAACAAAACTCTTGATGTAAATGTGGTCCAATATGTCAAAAACAAAGAAACAATCCATGCGCATTCATATAAGTATTTATATTGGCTCAATTCCAAGCAACCTTTGCACTTACATTATGCAAACTAGTTCAATTATGCACTTCTATATTTGCTTTGGTTTGTGTTGGCATCAATCACCAAAAAGGGGGAGATTGAAAGGGAATTAGGCTTACACCTAGTCCCCAAATAATTTTGGTGGTTGAATTGCCCAACACAAATATTGGACTAACTAGTTTGCTCTAGTGCATAAGTTATACAGGTGCAAAAGGTTCACACTTAGCCAATAAAAAGATCAAGTTTTTGGATTCAACTAAGGAGCAATGAGGCAACCGAAGGCACCTCTGGTCTGGGGGCACCGGACTGTCCGGTGTACACCGGACAGTGTCCGGTGCGCCACGAGTGCACCAGAGGACTCCGACTTCAAACTCTTCGCCCTCGGGGAATTCTCGGAAGCCGGCGCGCTATAATTCACCGGACTGTCCGGTGTGCACCGGACATGTCCGGTGCTTCCAAGGAACCACGGTCTCCGGAACTCGCCAGCCTCGGGTTCGCGCGGCAGCCGCTCCGCTAAAATTCACCGGACTGTCCGGTGTGCACCGGACTGTCCGGTGTGCCAACGGAGCAACGGCTATTTTGGCGCCAACGGCTCCCTGCGGCGCATTTAATGCGCGTTTCTGCGCGCGCAGTCGTCAGGCGTGCCCATACCGGCGCACCGGACAATGAATAGTTGTTGTCCGGTGTGCACCGGACATCCTGGCGGGCCCAGAAGTCAGAAGCTCCAACGGTCAGAATCCAACGGCAGTGATGACGTGGCAGGGGCACCGGACTGTCCGGTGTGCACCGGACTGTCCGGTGCGCCATCGAACAGAAGCCTCCAGCCAACGGTCAAGTTTGGTGGTTGGGGCTATAAATACCCCAACCACCCCACCATTCATTGAATCCAAGTTTTCCAACTTCCAACCACTTACAAGAGCTAGGCATTCAATTCTAGACACACAAAAGAGATCAAACCCTCTCCAATTCCACTCAAGCCTTTAGTGACTAGCGAGAGAGATTTGCCGTGTTCTTTTGAGCTCTTGCGCTTGGATCGCTTTCTTTCTTTCTCACTTGTTCTTGTGATCAAAACTCAATTGTAACCAAGGCAAGAGGCACCAATTGTGTGGTGGCCCTTGCGGGGAAGTTTTGTTCCCGTTTGATTGAGAAGAAGAAAAGCTCACTCGGTCCGAGGGACCGTTTGAGAGAGGGAAGGGTTGAAAGAGACCCGGCCTTTGTGGCCTCCTCAACGGGGAGTAGGTTTGCGAGAACCGAACCTCGGTAAAACAAATCCGTGTGTCACACTCTTCATTTGCTTGCGATTTGTTTTGCGCCCTCTCTCGCGGACTCGTTTATATTTCTAACGCTAACCTGGTTTGTAGTTGTGATTATTTTTGTAAAATTCAGTTTCGCCCTATTCACCCCCCCCTCTAGGCGACTTTCAGTAATACTTCAGGTCGAGGCCGTCAGCTACCCCACCAAGAACCGAGCAGTAGTGCGAAAGCGCACGCCGTGCAGCATCCTGCATGGCTGCCTCAGCTGAGTCCCGCTCAGAGATAGAATAGTGCTCTGAGCAAGCCTCCGCGCCCTGGAGACTGTTCTCCGGACGGCGCACCAAGCAGGTCGCCTCCCAGCGGTCCGGGTAAACCCCGCGACTATGCTGGTAGACCACACAGCGATACTCGATGGACCAAGTACGCCGGTCAAGTGCCCGACGTAGCAGGGTGTCGAGCGCGTCGTGGAAGTGACACCCGCGAGCAGCGTCGCGAGTGATGGGTCGAGCAACCCATCCTTCCGGCTCATGGTCAGCAGAGAAGTCGATGTCGTGGCTCAAGCTGTCGTCACCGCCTCCGTTGTCTGGGTCTCCTCCAACAACTACTCCAGAAGCTGGGGCGCCCAGTGGTGGTGCAGGGGGCGCCTCTAGGGGAAGCACAGGAGAGCAGCTCCTCACAGACTCTATCTCCTGCTGGAGCGAGAAAGAAGAGCCCTGCTGCTCCTGTCGTCGACGTTCCTGCTCCTCATGCAGGCGGTGGTGCAGTCTCTCCAAGTGGCTGGACTGTCCGGCCACGGGACGGCGAAGCGGACGCTCAGCAAGGCGGGAGGGTAAGAAGGGGATGACGGACTTTCGTGCAGTGTGTCTAAGACGAGCCATCTACAAAGGACATCGCAAGCAAAAGGGTGAGAACAGAATTAATATGACCAGCAAGTAATGAATCATAAATAAATGAAGGATCAGAATAAAACATAATTTTCAGCAAGGTATAATATATAGTAGAACATAGGTTCGGTCGGTATGACCAACTTTTGAAGGGATATCAAAGTCAAGGCAGAGACAGAGGTCTATAGTCCTTAGAACGACCATTCTACTCTAGGTTAGCGGTCCTACAGTCAGCACGGCTTTGATACCACTTATGTCACACCCGGTTTTTAGAAGGTAAACCGAATGCGAACCATGTACGTGCCAGGATCAGTTATTCACGTACACAGCAGTTACATAACATGGACATCATCACACAGTGCTCAAATAGTATTAAAAGGGGAAATAATAGTCGATTACATCATACGTCTGAGACGTCCATATAGTTCTTACAATAAATCAAAGTGCGGAAAAGAAACGTAGATAACGCGGCCTTCACAGGCAGCCGACTGGGGGTTTGCCGCTAACCCACACCTAGAACTCGTCGTAGTCTTGGAACTCCTGGAAGTCTCCTTCCACAGCTTCATCTTCTCCTGAGCAGTGGTTTGCAATGCTGACAACCTGGGGGGGGGGATTTGGTGTGTAGAGCAAGGGTGAGTACACATCAACATACTCAGCAAGTATCCTGTTTGGCTGTAGTGGACTAGCTTTATGTGGGGATAAGTCAAGCAGTTGCTTTTAGTTGGTCAGGTTATTACTTACTAGTGGAGAGCCAGGTTTTAACATTAACCCAAGTTATTAGCCCAATGTATCCTTTCCAAACGGAAAGAATACCACTTACCAATACCATAATCATAATCAGAACCATCAATCTCATTGCCACCTATACCAAAGTATCTCTGATCAAGTATCACTAATCTCTGGAGCTCCCTTGGCCGCTCATAACCGTGAGCACGGCTGATATATCAGTTTCATAACACTCTGCAGAGGTTGTGCACTTTACCCATAAGCCGTGATTCCCTCTCTAGCCCGGGCTTGCAAGACCCTTATTCACTCCCGAGGTGAATGGCTAGGGATTCACTACGAAGCCTTTACAAAGATTCCCCGGGGCTGTAGCCACCCGTTAGGTTTCCTAAATGTACCGCACTCCTCCCCAAGGGACAAATCAACCTTGGCAGAGCGAGCCGCATACACCGAGCCCCATTGACGGCACAACGGCTAAGCGGTCTACACCCCGGTTCCTCCAATTATTCAGCTAAGGGCGTCCCATTCCACCCTCATGGTTGCACTGTTTTCCCGGGCGGTCATCCATTGAACAGGTCCTTACGGAGAGGCACTCGAGAAACCGCTCGAGTCCCCTTGAAGGTCACAAATATAATCATAAATAAGAAGGGAAAACAGCGTATCATAGATAATCACATCATGTTCATTGATTAGAGTTGAGCAGTAGCATCAGACTAAGCAGTAATAATCCGACCCAAATAGGTAAACAAGGACATGGATAACAAAAGCTAGTCAATCCTTAGGTATAAATGTGTAATGCGGGAGGTGAATTAAAGAATGAATAGGACAGAGATAGGTCAAAGGACACTTGCCTCCACCAACCGACTGCTGCTCAGGGGCTTCTCCTGCGAATTCCTCGGGCTCTTCGACCGGATCGTTCTCTATGCGAGCGCAAACATACATACATCCACATATTTAATACAAAAGAACAGTACACCATCCAAGGGAACAAATAAAGTGAGTATGCATCAAGTATGACATTCAATATCGCATTTGTTATGGTTAGAAAGAAACGGGAGAGGGTCTCGCAGGGGGTTAAAGCTTATGCACTAATGATCAGTTACAATTGGTTCTTAACAAAAGAATTCTGTTATATGCACTAATGGAAACCTAATCATTTTAAGTTGATCAACATTGAATGAAATAAACAATTAACTACGTGAATCAACTAGCGTAACGGAATTTTAAATTGAGCTTCCTATTACAATAACATGAACAATGATTAGCCTACCTAAAATAAAATAGCTATGATCACAGAAAGTAAAATAAAATAAAATAAAATAAATAAAAAAAACAGGGGGGGCGGTTGAACCGGCCTAGGGGCGGTTGAACCGGCCGGGGGCAGGGCGGCCGAGCAGGGGCGGCCGAGCGCGGGGGCGGCTGAGCCGGGGCGGTTGAACCGGCCCGGGTGGGGGCGGTTGAACCGGCGGCGCGCAGGGGGACGACCGGGCTGGCCAGGGTGGCCGAGGGCGGCCAGGCGGGCGGCCGAGGGCGCGGCTGGGGGCCGGCTGGGGGCGCGCTGGGGGGCGGCCGGGGCGGGCTGGGGGGCTGGCCGGGCGCGGCTGGGGGCTGGCCGGGGCCGGCTGGGGCGCGGCCGGGCGGGGCTGGGGCCAGGGCGGCGCGGCCAGGGCGGCCAGGCGGCCGGGCTGCCGAGGAGAGAGGAGGGGAGAGGGGAGAGGGAGGGAGGAGGGAGGAGGGGAGAGGGAGGCTCACCGGGGACGGGCGGCCGAGGGCGGCGGTTGGGCCGGCTGCAGGGGCGGCCGAGCAGGGGTAGAGGGCGGCGGCGGCTAGGGTGGGGAGGGAGAAAATGAGAGGGAGGGAGAGAGGATTGGGGGGAAAAGGGGAGGGAGTGGGGGGGGGCGGTTGGGCCAACCAAGGCCCAAGAGGGGGGGCGCGCAGGGGCGGCTGGGCCGGCCAGGGGGCCCACGGCGCGGGAGAGAGAGAAGGGAAGAGGGAGAGAGAAAGAAAGGAAAAGAGAAAGAAAAAGATTATCCCCTTTTCGAAATTCGTTTTTCCTAGATGAATGCATCCACGTTCTCAATCAATCCAAAAGAATGCATGGTTCGCATGGTGCATCAAACAACATAAAACAGTTTTAGGGTTTTTCTTTACACGGGAATTCCAAACCGAATCCCGCTAGCTTTGGAAAAGATCAAGGTTTAGCGAGGGGAAAAAGAAAAAGAAAAGGTAACGCCCGAATTTGGCGAGTAAAGAAAAGAAAAAATTCAACTGCAAAATTCGGGGCGTTACAACATGTAAGTGTATGTACTCGTCATACTAAGGCTCATGGTATTAGTAGTTGTTGATAGGATAACACTCATTTTAGCTTTTACTAATTGTCGTCAAAACACTGCTGCAGTTAACGAAGCGGAGCACCTGAACTAGCAGTCACGTCTGCAATATACACACCAGCAAAACACTCCTGTAACACTAAACAGTTCATGCATATCCTTGACTGAAGACGATGTTGCAAAGGTTTCAGACATCAGCTTTGGTGTTGACAAGAAACAAGATGACGAGTACAATGCTCCTGATGAGTACAACGCAGTGTATAAGTTTGCTTTATACTGCTTGAGACCATCTCTGAAAGGCGTTCATATTTTGACGACGATGTGCTCCTATATTTTCCTTTCTGAATACCAAATTCTTTAATGTGTCCTTTTGTGTGAAATCAAGTTCCTAATTTAGCTAGAGCAATACTTGAAAAGAGGAATCACAATTAGTTGTTTTTCATGTGATTGTATAACAATTTCTCGTAAATGAATATAATGCTGACTAATTTACTGTTTGTGTGAATAGGTGTCGGTAAAATCTTCTAAGATGATTCCTGACTAATTTATATGTTTCCGTTGCAACGCACGGGCACTGACCTAGTTAACAAATATGATAATTTTGTGTTCTAACAAAAAAAAACGATAATCGTTTTTGGAGTTTGGACGGATCGAGTCTGTGCGTCGATGATGCGGCTGCACGTGATGCCGCGGCCCCACCACGCGGCCCCTTCTGTCTACTCGTGTGACGAAATGTTGACCGGTGATCGTCGCTCGCGGTGCACGTAGGGGATATACAATAGACGGGACAGGATAGATTTTTGCATCTTTAATAGACGAAACGTACGTATGGTTGGTTGTACTGTCACGTACACAACTGGGGCTCCGAATTTTTAATTTCCAAATATCACTTCATTCCAGATCTCTGGACCCATCCAACATTGTATAGAAGAAATGTGGCAACCGGACAGTATTCTTATTATTATAATAGAAATGCGGTACGAAGTCCGACTTTAAGACGTGTCAACCATTAATGGTATAGAGTTCGATTTCAAAGTGTACTACAACATATTACAAATTATTAGAAAAAAAATCTCTGAGTCTCAAATTATTTATGTGGCGGTCCAATAAAGTATACTTCCCGTGAAGCATACGGCCACGTTGCTCGTAAGCAGAAAATGAAGCCTGCATACAAGTTTGTAGGAATTCAGAAAAATCCAGCTAAGCCAAGCCCGCCGGCCAGCGATGCAGACTTGGCGGCGACCGGCGAGCTGAGCGGCCTCAACCTCCCTCCTCTCCTCCCATATAAAATACGGAGGAAGAATCTCGAAGAGGACGCCTCGTCCCATCGTTCCTCTCTCTCTGCCCCGCCTACGCCTCGCCCCAGCCCAGACGCATCAAACCGCTCTCCTCTCCTTCCCTGCCCCCCTCGCAACCCCGAAGAAGCCCCCACACGCAAGGCCGCAAACGCGCCGCGCACCGCAAGGTCCCAGGGAGCGACACGAGGCGGCCTCATTGCAGCATGGCTACTATGGCCGCCGCCGCCGCCGCTGGCGGCGTCGGGCTCCATCTCATTGGCGCTGCCACGGCCACGCTCATCGCGGCGGTCCTTGTTGCGGCCGTGCTGGGGCGCCGCCTCCGGGCCCGGGCCCAGGCGCCTCCGGTGGAAGGGAAACCCGCGCCGGAGGCAGGCTGCGCGGTCGGTGACGGCGCGGGTCCCGACGGCGGGACGGACGTCATCATCGTCGGCGCCGGAGTGGCTGGATCTGCGCTGGCGTACACGCTCGGAAAGGTGGTTTCCCTTGTCTCATCTTTTTTGGCATGGTTCCACAAGATGACTAAAAGTTGAGAGTTTTTAGATTGAAAAAAAATCGGCAGTATCGTTTTTTAAATTGTGTACTGCTTGTTGGGCGTGAAGAACTTTTTTTTGGCATGAATTGCTTGCAGACCCAAGAACAACTTAGGTCCTGTTTTTGCATGCTTTTACTTAGTTATTATTTTATTATTAAAGACACCCAATTTTCTTTGTGACGGTTCTGATCACGGTTGCTCATATGTCTCAGAGGTAGATTCAGAAACAGAAGATAGTGTGGTTTTGTTGCAACTACGTTGGTGAATTTTGCATGTTTGCTGTGTCTGTGGAAAGTGAGGTTTCTGTCGGTGTCACTGTTCCTTTTTTGGACATGGAGTTTGTGTGGCTTATGGCAGTTAGGCGCTGCCAAATTTTGTTGTCGTCCAACTGATAATGGAGAATTTTCCCTTCTCCAACTAAGGGTCTGTTTGGAAGTACCCAGTTTATTTATAAAAACTGATGTAGTTCCAAACATATTAGTTTATATCCTAGTTTGTAGAAACTGGATTCTTAGTTTCTTTAAAAACAAGAAGCCAGCCTTCCCTAGCTAAAACCAGTTTATGAAAATTGAGGTGGTTCCAAACACCATAAACCAGTTTTTTTCTTCATAAACCAGTTTCTAAAAACTAAGATAAAAATTGGATTCTTAAAAACTAGGTTGCTTCCAAACATGGCCTAAATCATTTTGCAATACTTGAACGCCCTGTAATGAACTAGTCAATTCTTGGCCACAACCTTTTTGGATGGAGAATGAAAGACAGAGGGGCGAGGAGGGATAAAGCAACAGCCAAGGAAGATTATACGTTTAAGCCTCAAACATCAGTTCTCTTGATTGCGGACACTAAGAACAATTTTATCTAGTAAAATGACTTGGCATGCTTAATATTTTTCAAAGTGCTATGTTGAAGGTGTAAGTTTACCTTGAAGAAAATGTTGCTGGAGGACCTTACTAATTTTTTTATGAACGTACATGGCAGTTGATTCAACACTGTACTGATGTGCCCTTTCTCAACATTAATGAATTGACAAACTAGTTTAGGTCAAAGAAAAGAGAATTCTCCAATCAATTCTGCTGACCAAATTAACTGCACATGACTCCAAGCTACTCTGAGAGCGATGTAACATCAAAACGAAAATGTGGCCTTGTCCTGTTACTTGAATTGACTATTTTCCATTTCTTTGCAGATAATATTCACATCAGAAATGGTTATCTGTATGATACAAAGCAACCAATAAATATCCTTACCCATATGAAATATTCCTTCCATGGGATTTTTTTATACACTAATCCTTTTGTCAAGTTATGACTTATGAGCAAGAAAGCCCTGGACAGAAATTGTTTTATCTGGCTACATATGTTTGAGACCATGTTAAACAACCTTTTATCTTGTATACCCAGCTGTCTATAGGATAGTATACTAGTACTATCCAAACTTCAATAGTAATCCAATTAGGCTTGAAGGCATGCTAAATGATTTATTTTTTTTCCAATGCATATTTGCATTTATTGGAGTAAGAACCGAGTTAGTTACATGTGGATTTGGATACAATTCTCTCTATTGTATTATATTGTTTCATCTCCTCTATTTATTTTAATCTACTTTGTTTGTTGGGAATGTAGGATGGCCGCCGGGTGCATGTCATCGAGAGGGATCTGACAGAACCTGACAGAATTGTGGGCGAGCTGTTGCAACCTGGAGGTTACTTGAAATTAATTGAGTTAGGCCTCCAAGGTAAATCCCAATTTTAGTTATATTATCTATTTTCGTGCCATTTCTAAAGTTATCATACCAGTTTTCGTTCAATTCAGATTGTGTGGAAGAAATTGATGCCCAACGTGTGCTTGGTTACGCATTATTCAAAGATGGAAGAAACACAAAGCTTGCTTATCCCTTAGAGAAGTTCCATTCTGATGTTGCTGGTAGGAGCTTTCACAATGGGAGGTTTATACAGAGGATGCGTCAGAAAGCTGCGTCTTTGCCCAAGTAATATCAGTAATTATTATGGATTTTTCTTACTTTGCTATGTTCTTGCTTATTTTTTGTACTGTACTCGTGTTTGACTGTTTCGTTGTTTTGCTAAGGTTAACTGTAAGAATGGTATTGTATGTTACTTTACTGCATTGACACCTATAATTTGTTAAAAGTTCTTGATTAGTGCTCTTTGTTTAGTATGTTATAGTTCTCATGTTTTTTCCCCTTTTCAATTCTCGATTTGACATGTCTAAGCTTTGCACACATCGAATTATTTGTGCAACCACATCTGCATGTAACATGTGTTAATTTTGACGTTCTGTTGTGTTCATCCAGTGTTCAATTAGAACAAGGAACTGTTACATCACTTCTCGAAGAAAATGGTACTGTTAAAGGTGTTCAATACAAAACCAAGTCAGGTGAAGAACTAAAAGCTTATGCGCCCTTGACGATTGTATGTGATGGCTGCTTTTCAAATCTACGGCGTGCCCTTTGCTCTCCAAAAGTACACACCCTTTACACTATACTTGCAATATACTTATTGCTAAATTTTGTGCCTTGTGGATGTTAATGGAGATATGTGCTTAGGTTGATGTTCCATCATGTTTTGTTGGGCTGGTATTGGAGAATTGCCAACTTCCACATCCAAACCATGGCCATGTTATCTTGGCCAATCCTTCGCCAATCCTATTTTACCCAATTAGCAGCACAGAGGTGCGCTGTTTGGTTGATGTCCCTGGTCAGAAGGTGCCTTCCATAGCTAGCGGTGAAATGGCAAATTATCTCAAAACCGTCGTTGCACCCCAGGTAGTTCTTCCTTTTTTAAAAATAGCAGTGATCCTTTTTCTTATTGCAGTTTCTCCTGACAACTTTTTTTGCAACATGAATGTCATAATGGATAATTTTATTTTGTTAGATTCCTCCAGAAATCTATGACTCTTTCATAGCGGCCATTGATAAGGGAAGCATAAGAACAATGCCAAACAGGAGCATGCCAGCGGCTCCACTTCCTACCCCTGGCGCACTTCTGATGGGGGATGCTTTCAATATGAGACACCCTTTAACTGGTGGAGGAATGACTGTTGCATTATCCGACATTGTTGTCCTACGTAATCTTCTCAAGCCTCTCCGCAATCTCCACGACGCATCTTCCCTGTGCAAGTACCTCGAATCGTTCTACACGCTGCGGAAGGTCAGCCTTTGTATACAACCACCATTACATGTGGCTTATCCCCACAATGTGTGATCTGTTCCTTTTTAACACCCGTTATGTTTTCAGCCGGTTGCCTCCACCATAAACACGTTGGCCGGTGCTCTGTACAAGGTCTTCAGCGCCTCGCCTGATCAAGCTAGGAACGAGATGCGCCAGGCCTGTTTTGATTACTTGAGCCTCGGAGGTGTCTTCTCGAATGGGCCTATTGCCTTACTCTCGGGTCTTAATCCTCGGCCACTGAGTTTAGTTGCACACTTCTTTGCTGTCGCTATCTACGGTGTTGGTCGCTTGATGCTCCCTCTTCCTTCGCCTAAACGGATGTGGATTGGAGCCAGGCTGATTTCTGTAAGTCCCTGAATCTTCTGTTTCTTCGTCAACTCCACACTGTTCTTTACTATGCATGCCTGAGCGACAGGGCAGAGACAACCATGATTTTTTATCTTTATTACAGAGGCACTTTAATTAATATTAATGTCCAGGCTCCAGGGAATGACTTAAGAGATAGCTGCAGTCCTGCAGAGCACTCTGAAACTGGCAACGGTTTCATGCGTGTATAAATAATTTGGCCAGCTCTTTTAGATATGCTTCATATACATTTTTCTAGCTAGTACGATGTATTCAGAATACACCAGCACTAGTCGTCTCGTGGTCTATTTACTAGTCGCATCATAGGCCATATAGAGAGCTACTCTTTTATTTACCTCATCCGACTGAATATTTCTCACTGCAGGGTGCATGCGGCATCATCCTCCCGATCATCAAAGCTGAAGGCGTGAGACAGATGTTCTTCCCTGCCACTGTGCCCGCATATTACCGGGCTGCGCCTACGGGAGAATAAGTAAAGCGCGCGAGAACCGACTCCGGGCTGCTGCTGATCCCACCATGATCTGATGGCAACTGATGTGTCATGGATGGCATTTTTTTTCCCTGTGTTAGTGGTTGTTAGGTGGTTGGTTGTGCTGCTGTCATTGGAATGAGGAACCTGTATAGTGTGCCCCTGGGTACTGGTCGAAGTTGGGAAATATGTTGGGTTCTATGCTCTTGCTACGATCGCGGGAGATGCCATGATGGTCCGTAACCCCATTTATCTCCCCAAGTTTCTCTCTCCTCTAGGCACTGGCCGCTAGCTTTTTCACAGCGAGCATCATGGCTCGTTGCGCATTTCCAACGAGACATTTTGAAGACATACTAGTATATTCAGATGCTTCTGCCGTGTCTCATGAAGTGCTTTATTTACGGCCGTTTGCGCAGTAGTACGTCTGTTCTCGGCAAGACGGCAAGCCGTGCCAATGTCTACTGATCTCCTGCTTGAGTCCTGGCTCGTGAGTGTTCGTTTGAAAGCAGGCTGCCACCTGTTAGCAAATTGGAACATGTTTGCTGAGGCTGCCTACCTCCTACCGACATAATTTAGTCGTTTTAGATTTGTCTTAAGTCAAAATATTTTAACTTTGATAAATAACATATAATTTAGTCGTTTTAGATTTGTCTTAAGTCAAAATATTTTAACTTTGATAAATAACATATACAAAGTCATGATGAATCTAGTATATTTATTGTAAAATCTTATAAAACATCCAATATAATCTAAGATAAATTCAAAACGATTAAATCATGTGGATGGAGGGTACGTGTGTTCCGGCCTTCCGGGTCCGGATTTGATTCGGATTCGGCGTGCATATATTCGGAAATCTGACGAGCAGGCAAAAAGCAGCCCAAATCCCCAGATAGATAATGCATGCATCGCAGTATTCTTCCTCCGCGAGCTGCTGGCTGCTGCACGCCGCCCGTTCCGCGTCCGCTGGTTATTCTCGTGGTGACAGGACGGCGCGGTTGAGCAGTTCAATCCGAGAAACACACATCCAATTCCTGGATCCATCGATGGGGCAAGCATGAGTTCGGCTGATCGCCGTGACGAGGCTTTGGCAGCGGTGGTCCACGTCGCGTGGGCGTGGCTGGCCTCCAATGATCGGCAGGCATACATATCCACAGGGAAAAATCCAGGCCCGAATGATGAGCTGCGACAGCAGCCCTGCACGGGCACCGGCTGGCTGGCTCAACGATCATGCTAGCTAGTACTGATTGACTGAAGAGCCATTGAGAGGCGATGGATAGATAGATAGATAGGTCTGGGCGCACGTACGTGCCCTGTTCCCTGCCCTCTTTACGTAGTACGGCTGCACGGCCCGATCTGCCCTGCCGTGCCGTCGTTGGGGAGAAGGGGGTCCACCTCGTTGCGATCGCGATCCCGATCCCGAGTCCAGATCCAGCAAGCAAAAAAGCAGTTGGGCTTGGGCCGGGCAGGCAGGTGCGTCCCTTCGCTGCGCATACGAACCGCAACCAACCGTGTCACAAGTTCGTCCTTTATGTTATTTCATTCAATCCCCGTCGCTACGCTACACTACACGTGCCTGTCGTCTGTCGTCGCCTTGGGCCGTGCATGCGCGGTGCGCCGAGAGGGGATGGTCGGCGGGAGGCACGCGCACACGTCGCGCGGGGCGCGGGGGAGCCACATTTATCTGTACCGAACGGCGTTATGTGGATATATGGACTGCTTCTATTTCACCGTACTCACGGGAAACCATACCCACACATTTATCTTTCCTGTTGCGTGAGTATGTTTATGGATGGGAGAGTAATTGTTTTGTAGTTAGCCCTAACTTCTCTTAAAGCTGGAAAGGTCAGAACTGTTTTCATTGTCTAAAAAAATAGAGATTCAAACCATGATTGTTGGCTCTAAACCTAAATTCACACCTAATTATCCAACAAAATATGAATACACATGTCTTTATGTTTTATATTCTATACTTAAACATAAATGGAAACTGTAGCAACGTAGGCACTTTGCTAGCCAATTAATTATATTTGACCAAAAAACGTACAACTAGTCAATGCGCCCCTTGGATAATTTCTAGCTTACCTATAGTCTTTTTTTTTGGGGTCAACAAGATAAATTTTAACCACTTCAAAGGACATGTTTGGATCACCTTGATTAGTTTGTAACGACTACTAACGGTATATTAATTCAGATCACAGCTAGACTTACCAATAATCTCAACTAACATATATAAATTATTATAATAAAGATTATGAACTGTGTTTGGATTCTTGGTTTGTTGTGGTGGGTTATTCTTAGTTCGATCAATTGAAGAAGTTCTCGTATTCACAAAAAGAGTAGGCCAAACGTACATGGACTATATATATATATGGTCATTGTAATGTGTTGTTTTAATTTGTCATCATAATAATCTACCTCAGAATCTAGCACGCTTGGATCACAATTAGACTATTTTAATACTCCCTCTGTTTCGTTTTAGTTGTCGCTGGATAGTGCAAAATTGAACTATCCAGCGATAACTAAAAAGAAACGGAGCTAGGGAGTAGCTGATTAGTATAGTTACTATAGACTCAAACATGTCCCAGCGATTATTAGTATCAAACGGATTATGGTAGTACGACAAGTACCCAAGTACGACGATATACTAGTATACTAGCATACGGGAATCCCAGTTTAGTACGACGAACGAAAGCTAGCTTCAAACGAGTAGGTCAAAAGAATTGTTTGTCCCATGCAGTAGGCGGGGCTTCAGATTCTCCGGCTCTCCGCCACGGGCCGGCCATGAAGCAATCGATGGATTCCCGATTCTTCGCTTGCGTCATGAGACACGTACGTGTGTAGATTACGCGGACAGATACGCGACACCGGGCCCGGCCGGCAGTTGCTGTAGCCTGTAGGCACAGCTAGCTAGCTCCTGATGATACCGGACAGCCACAACGGCCACAGGCCATGCATGCACGTACGGCGACGCCAAGCCAAGCCACGCCGTTAAGCCGACGACGGAGACCAAACGGAAAGGGATCGGAGAAGATCGTTTTCCTTTTCGTCATGACGATCGGCCGGCGCTAGCTCTCACACCACCCTCGGTACGCATACATGCATATGTGTGTATTTCGACCGATCTAGAACGAACGAGACCTTGACAGCTGATGGCGCGGGAAACGTCATTAATTATCCCGTCATAACACGGCCATCTGGATCATTAATTGGACCGCTGAAACTGAAAGTTGGTCCTCCTCCTGTCCTGGCCGCGTGGCCGGCCGGTAATTAAACGTGCAAAAGCGACAGCGATTCGGAGTGGAGAGGAGCCCCGGCACGCACAATTAATCATTGAGCCGTGTATTTATATATAATGTGTATACACACACGTACACCTGCAGCTGCAGCAGACAGGTCAGGGCGCCTGTCTGTCTGTCTCTCATGTCGTTCGTCATCCAGCACTGTAGTCTGACGTACGTACGCGCGCTCATCATCGCTATCGCTCTGTAATAGCTAGCAGAAGACCAGAAGCATCTCAATCCAATAATAGGTGTACAGGGGTCAATCTTAAGATCGATATACACTAACTACTGTTAAAATGAGTGTTCTCTTATTGTTATACTTACCTGTGTCTGTGTGAGACAAGACAAAAAAAAAACAGAAGACAAATGAAGAAGCTACGTAGTACTCCTATCGAGAGGGGAAGGGGAGGGATGATGAGCAAGTAGACCGGCCGATCGAGAGCGACCAAATTACAGCATGCATGCGCAAAAATATACATGGATGGATGGATGGACGGACCGGCTATTTTGACTACTACCTCCTCCTATCAAGCCTATGATTGATCGATCGATCGATCGATTAGCTGATGGGAACACTGACAAGTAACTTTAACCCCTCCGGATCAAGAAAATAGCTAGAGGATCGGAGGAGCACATGTTACTTGTGACGTACGCGAGGTGGAGTGGATGGATCGGAGGAGTGTATACGTACGTGGTAGCTAGTATCTGCGGTACGGTGGTGGGCGGTGCCGCTATCTGTTCGCTGCCGCCGCTGCGTGTTGCTTGCTCATGCATCATGCACGCGCACGTACGCCAAGCCGCCAAGGTAGATGCGCGTGCTGGTGCGCAGCTGCAGCGCAGGCGCGCGCAAGCGAAATCATCATCAGCAGGCGGCGGAGTGGGTGAAGGGGTTGAAGAAGCGGTGGGTGGCTGCCTGGGGCCTGTCGGGCTCGGCCTTGGGCCCGCCGCGCAGGCGCTCGCAGGACGGGCAGAGGCTCAGCGTGGCGGCCGGCATCGGCATCGGCATCGGCAGCTGCATCTGCACGTACAACGGCGGCGGCACCGGCACCGGCACGCCCTGCGCCGCGGTGACGGGCGACGACGACGGCGCCTGTGGGTGCGGGCCGGCGAGCTTGAGCGCGCGGAGCTCCTGTAGCTCCCGCTGCAGCCGCCGGTTCTCCTCGCTCAGCGACTCGCAGCAGCGCTTCAGCAGCTCGCAGTCCACCTCCGTCTGCTTCAGCTTCGTCCTGCATATGCGCGCGCGCACGTTATTATTTGATCCAACGACCAAGCATATGTATCGATCGTATCGTATCTTCTTCTGTGGGCTCGCTGGTTTATTAATTTGGGTGCGTGCGTGCATGGCAATATTATTATTTAAAACAAAAAACAGCGCCTTTGAATGCCATGGTTAATACTAACCTTGCTCGCCTGTTTTGGAACCACACCTCCACCTGCCGTGGCCTCAGCTTCAGTTGCTTCGCCAACGCGATTTTCTGCTTCTGCTCGAAGAAGACAAAAAGGACACCCGCCGGCACAACAGAAAGCAAAAGGAGGATGGTCAGAAACAACAACTCATCTCCAACTCGCGCGCGATAGGAGAAAGATAATGAAGAATATATATCTGCACTTCTTTGGTGACATGCTGTATGTTCAATTACATATAATATGTGTGGTTGGAATGACGATCAGACATGTACGTACGCAGCAGTCGACTAGTATAATGGAGGTAGGCAAGTGCAGCTGTTCGATCGTGGTGCGTAGCAGCAAAGCAAAGCAAAGCAAGCAGCCAATCGATCGGGGTTAGTACGTCTACGACGTACCGGGTTTAGGGTGCTGTGGTCCTTGAAGCGGTCCTCCAGGAGCTTGGACTGCTCCTTGGTCAGCCTCAGCTTCTTGCGCGTGCTCCCGTCGTCGTCGTCCTCGGCGGCGGCGCCGGCCCGCGCCGCGGCGGCCGTCGACGACGCCCGCTCGCCCTCGGCGTCGTCCACGCGCTCCCGCTTCACGCCCTCCACTGACCGCGACGACACGCTGCGCGCGGCCCCGCCGCTGCCGCCGGACCCGCCGGTCGCGGTCGCTTCGTCCGGCATGCTCAGCGTCAGCGACGGCTCCAGCGGGCGCGGCGCCTCCGTGCTCAGCCGGCTGCTGCTGGTACCGTGGAGCGCCGCGGCGGAGCCGCCGAGGGACAGGCCCAGCGCCAGGCCGGCATCGTCCAGGTGGACGTCCTCCTGAGCCATGGCGTACGTGCGCTGATCAGGACCAGAAGAGTCGTAGCTAGCTAGCTAGCTAGCTAGCACAGCAGTATGTAGCCGCCACTTCAGTTAGAGCTGGGTTTCCCTCTGACGGCCGGCAGGGCGCGCGCGTTGCGGGTTGCAAGCTGCGCTGCGTGCGGGAGGAGGAAGTCAGCAAGGAATGAAATGGTTGATGAGGAGGAAAGGGGAAGGCCGGGCGGGCGAGAATATTTGAGGAGCGGGGGGAGCCGGCAAGGGACAAAGCGGATGCACGCGCACGAGCCCACGCTTCGACACTTGCTGGCTTGCTGCGGAGCGGAGGAGGCAGTTGAGCGGGATGCATGATGTGATGATGAGGCGCGGCCACGTGGACGCGCCTGTGCAGAGGGGCAGGCTGCAGAAACGCACACATCGTTCTCATTCATCCGCTCTCAAATGCCCCAGGGATCGGACAGGGAGCAACAGTACGTACCACTTTGCGCCATTTCTTTCCAATATCATGTATTCATGTGTCGTGCAAAAGGCGAACCGTATATATATACTATGCAAATCGATCGACCAAAGGAAAAAAAAAGTGAGGAAAAGACGCATGACGTACGTGCACATATATCATGTGAAGGAGAACGTTCTGGAGCAGTTAGGTACGGCGTACGTACGTGTATGCAACTATACATATGTTTATGTAAAATCGATCCCTAGCCAGATTATCCAGCATGTGTGGGTTCTTTTCTCTTACTTTGAACAAGCTAAGGTAGCACAAAAAAAAAGAAGCAAAATAAACGATTGACGCCTGCATTAGGAATCTAGGATTACTCCTATTCCTATCTGTGAGACTGTGGCAGCATTTTACCCATCACTCATTCAACCAACCATGCATGCATGGCTGTGATTGTGATGCGTGCTCATTTCCTAGGTGCAATATCCGGTTACTATCCTTCTCCATCCAGCAGAGAGCTTCTCTCTCTTTTCAGACCCTAACCTTTGGAAGCAATCGCCTCTAGTTCCCCCCCCCCCCCCCCCCCCCCCTAATTAACAAAACACACTTCAGATAGTTTCGTTGACGGAACTATTTTTCTTTCCTTACTTTATCATTGAAATTATCTATTCGGCAGTACATTTAATGAAACTTATATAAAACTAGCTTTTTAGTATATGGGCGTGTTGCTCCATCCTGTGACTGTGACACCTTTCCAATGAGACAGGTCTTGAGTGCCGATTACACGAATCCTCTTGACTGGCTAATTACTCTCGGCTCCGTGCTAATGAGGGGCCGGGGCGTGCATAATGCAAGGGGGGTGGATTAGCTACCGGCCGGCGCCATGCATGTGTTCGTCAGCTGTGTCCTCCTGATCCGGTTGGTCTGCAAGGGGTCCTTTTGCGTTGCGCGCCGCCCTGCTTGCTCACCACATGGCCTGCCAGGGATGAACGGGCGGAGGCAGAGTAACGGAACGGAACAGAACAGACGGCTGCCCGGTGTTTTGTCATCAAACCGCGTGTGTGCATTATATATGTATTTTGTATGATGACGACGACGGTGGGCGCGCGTCACGCAGCTTGTAACCTACTTTCTGCCAAACGGAACACAGTACAGTCACTACCGGAATCAGTCGCTTTGCCGAGTGCCTGAAGCACTCGGCGAAGCGTTCAAAACACTCGGCAAAGGCTTTGTCGAGTGTTACACTCGGCAAAGAAGGCTCGGCGAACAGTGCATCGGCAAAGCCTTCTTTGCCGAGAGCTTTTTATCGGGCACTCGGCAAAGATCTTTGCCGAGTGCCAGAGAGCACTCGGCAAAAAAAAGCAGCCGTTACGGCGTCGAGTGACGGAGACGGCGGCTTTGCCGAGTGTCCCCTGTGACACTCGGCAAAGAAGTTAGTTTTGCCGAGTGTCTTCCCTGCAGCACTCGGCAAAGAATCCATCTTTGCCGAGTGCCACTTGGGACACTCGGCAAAGAACCCGCCAGGGAGGGTCCCCATGTCAGGTTCTTTGCCGAGTGTCCCGAGTGGCACTCGGCAAAGCGACCTCTTTGCCGAGTGCCAGGGACGTAACACTCGGCAAAGAACCTAAGTCGGTGCCCAGGTCTGTGCTCTTTGCCGTCAGCTTTGGGACGGCCGCTGACGGCCCTTTGCCGAGAGCCCCCTTTGCCGAGTGTTTGACACTCGGCAAACATGTATTTGCCGAGTGTGGACCTGTACCGAGTGTCCTACGCTCGGTAAAGACGCTCGTTACCGAGAGCCGAGCTTTGCCGAGTGCGGCTCTCGGCAAAGCCGTCTTTGCCGAGTGCCCGAGAAAAGGCACTCGGCAAAGCGTCCGGCACTCGGCAAAAGCTCTGATTCCGGTAGTGAGTTTGGATGCCGGTTAAACACGGCTCTCTTGCAATGTTTAGCGGTTAGAAATTTATATATTTTTATGTTTAGATTTATTAATCTAAGAAAAGCGTACTAAATTTATGACGATACATGTATGTATATGGTGCCATTACGCACAATAGTAGCAGATATACACATGAAAACCATACTGCTCATAACTATATTCACGGTGATTTAATACGTGCATCATGTTCACCTCCTGATATTAATTTTGCGGGCTTGCATCTCTACGGTACACATAGTTTTATAATGAAAGTTGATTTTACCAGTGGCCAATATTTTTGTGAGTTTTATTTTCCCCCAAGTGTGCCCAAACGGTTCTTTGAGTATAAACTTACATTTTCCCACAATATTTTAACTACTTTTTATGCCTATCCAAATCTCTGCCGTATAGCAAACATTGCCTCCACATGTTGTTTCACTCGCACATTTACCATATTATTGGTAGATTTTTAGGGTGTGTTTGGTTGAGTCGTGATTTCTAAAGAAGCTAGCTGCTGTAGATTATACATCGTGAAAAAATTATAAGTTGTTTGGTTCAAATAAGTATAAAATCTACCTGGTCTCTCTATCTCTCGGAACAACTATGAAAAAGCTATCTATTTTCATCATTTAAAAAAAACAAAAGGCCAAAAACAGGGACCGAAGCGCTTTCAAATTGTATTATCTAAAAGCAGTTATTTCCGGAAAACAGTTTATGCTCCTACCCTTTGCATTGGTTAGCTTTTGATTTTTTTTAAAGCAAGAGCATCTGCTAAAACCCCAACTAAACACATAATGTAATTCTTTTTTTTTGAAAGGGATAGGCAAAAGACTTGCCGCTCCAATATATTAGAAGGAGTAGAACTAACAGGAAAATACAAGAAACCAAAACAACTTACAAGACTAGAAGCAAACTCCTGAACAAATCTACTAAGCGGACCTATAGCCAGCCAGGCCATGGAAACAACCAACTAACTCTTTGACCACTAGCGCGACCTGCTCCGCTGATCTAAGCTGACTATGAAAGATTCTATTGTTCCTCTCTAACCAAATGCTCCACCAAAAATAAATGATAAGGCCATCAAAGGATCTTCTCGAAGGCTTGTTACACCTACTTCTCAAATTTCTCCACCAATCGTACAACGAATCAGAGCCATAGATCCCCTTAAAGGACGAAAGATTCGCCCAAGACAAGATTCTGTCCCACACCTCCCTGCTGAAGGGGCAGTCCTTGCAGAGATGAACCGTCGTTTCAAAGGTCGAGTTACAGAGACAACAAGAAGGATTGTGAGGCCATCCCCTTTTCTGAAGGTTCTCTGCTGTCAACACTCTGTTGTGTAAAAGAGTCCAAGCGAAGAAGCGACACTTGGGTTCAGTTTTTGCTTTCCAAATGGAACAGATTTTCATTGTGCAGAAGTTTGTTGAGAACTGTATGTTATATGCGCTGCTTGCACTGTATTGACCATCAGTCGTCCATCTCTAAGAGATGGAATCCTCCAAGTTATTAAGTTCGTGCATGCTACTGATAGCCTGCCATAGAGTTACAAAATCTTTTATTTCGTCTTCTCGTGTGCATGGCAGACATAGTTGAATCCAGCTATTGGCTCTAAGAGCATGAAAAACTGAGATGTTCTTCTTCCTTGCTTTCTTGAACAGAATTGGTGCTATATTCTTAGGCGCCTGACCATGGATCCAACTAGATTTCCAAAAACTTGCTGTTCTCCCATTACCAACGTTGACCATCGTGGATGCATTGAAAAGTTCTTCATCTATTTTGTCGCATGGCGATTGCAAACCAATCCATGCCTTATCCCTATCCTTCCAACGCATCCACAGCCATCTGATTCTTAAAGCCCTCGCGAAGCGTTCTAGGTTCAGAATGCCCAGTCCCCCTTGTTCTTTGGCTGACATGTTGTAGACCAGTTGATCAAACAGTGACCTCCACTGCAAGCTTCAGGGTTGTTTCCTTTCCAAAGAAAGCCTCTTCTTATCTTATCAATTTTCTTTAGCAGCCATTTTTGAACTGGAAAAACCGTAAGATGATAAATCGGTTGGGCTGTTAATACTGATTTAACCAATGTTTCTCTGCCTGCTTTAGAGAGGAGTCTGACTTTCCAACCGGTCAGTCTGTTGTTGATTTTTTCCAGTAGCGGTTGCAAGGAGATCCTTTTAATCTTCCTAAAGTGGAGGGGAAGACCAAGATACTTTCCAGGTAAGTTAGCATATTTACCCGGGAACACTTTGGCAAGATTTGACCAAAGCGACTAAGGATAACGAATTGGAAAGATTTCTGTTTTATCAAAATTTATCTTTAGCCCTGAACAACCTTCAAAGACTTCCAGAATCGTTTTGAGAACTTTGAGGTCCGACTTGTCTACTCTCATAAACACCCCAACATCATCTGCATATAGGGAACAACGAAGCTTTGCCCTTTTAGGCAGGACGCTTCCCAGTAGCCCAGCCTGAGCCACCTTACCGATCATACGCTGGAGAGGGTCCATTGCTAAAATGAAAAGAAATGGAGAAAGGGGGTCCCCTTGTCGTACACCACGCCTGTGTTTAATTCTGCTTGTCGGCTCTCCATTTATTATTATTTTGGAGGAAGATGAGCCTAGAATTAGAGCAATCCAGTCTCGCCACCTTTGGGAGAAACCAAGGGCCTTTAACACATCAAGGAGATAAGCCCAATTTATGGAGTCGAAGGCTTTAGAGATGTCAAGCTTGATGAAAAGCACAGGCTGACCCCTCTTGTGCATCTTCATAATCACCCTTTGAACGTATAAGAAGTTATCATGAATTGATCGCTTTTGGATGAAGGCATTTTGGGCAACAGATACAATTTCATTCATGCGCGGTGCCAGTCTGTTTGCCAAAATTTTGGTGACGATCTTCATAAAGTTGTTTATTAGACTGATAGGTCTAAACTTATCGATGCTATCCGAGACCTCTTTTTTTGGGAGTAGAACAACACTTGCTTCATTAACTAGGTGGAGGTTTTTACATCTAAAATTGTAGAAATCGTTAATTGCAGCAGTGAGGTCTTCTTTAACCAAGGTCCAGCAACATTTATAGAAAAGGCCAATGAAACCATCCGGGCCAGGAGCTTTTTCTGAATGTAAACTCATGACCACATTCTTGATCTCCGACTCTTGCATCACGATGTCGAGCTCACCTAACGAAAAGGGGGAATAATCTAGAGCGGCCCACTGAACTACCTTATGTCTCATTCCTGTCTCTCCAAGAATCTCCTTGAAATGTTGGTGAGCCTCTTGCAGTTTGTCTTGTTGGCTAGACAATAAAGTACCATTCCGAAGGAGAGATCTGATATAGTTCCTCTTTCTCCTATTGTTGGCTACCAGGTGAAAGAATTTCGTGTTGGCGTCTCCCATACGCATCCATAACTGTCTGGAGTGTTGTCTCACAGTTGCTTTTTGAATGGAAGCAAGACCAAGAATTTTGATTTTCAGTCTTCTCCTAAACTCCAATTCATTGTTGAAGAGCTGTCTATTTTCTTGCGCCTGCTCTAGGTGAGTAAGAGTGATCTGGATAATTGCCAGGCGGATCTTGACGCTCCCTACTGTTTTGCGTCTCCACATACTAAGGGCCTTAGCTGTGCGTGACATCTTGACATGCAGCCTCAGAATGGCATCTTCAGAGTTAACATCAGTAGACCAAGCTCGATTAACCACCTCCTTGAAATTGTCCAGCTTTGTCCAGAACGATTCAAATCTGAAGCCTTTGAAGAAACGAAATTGGGAACGACCTTGCATAATAATTGGGCAGTGGTCTGAAGTCATAGTGCAAAGGGACAGCAGATCTGCCGATGGGAAGAGCCCATGCCATTGAGTTGTCCCAAAGAATCTATCTATCCTGGTCATTGTAGGGTCCACTTGTTCATTTGACCAAGTAAAGGCTCTATCATTGAGCTCAAGCTCTAACAGATGCAAATCATCAATTGTATTGTTGAACTGACTCATAATTCTTATATTGATTGATCCTTTATTTTTTTTCTCTTGCTCTCCTTATCATGTTGAAGTCTCCCAGGATCGCCCATTCCGGACGCATCACATTCTAGATGTTTCGGAGCTCTGACAGAAAGATCATTTTTCAGTTTCTGGCTGGGGCCGTAAACCCCCGTGAGGTCCTAGACCTCGTCCTCCACTCTCGAGCTAATCCTAACCGAGATCGAGTAGGTTGAAGCGCATGGAATGAGGTCCATCTCGAACAAATCTGCGTCAGAGGCCAAAAGAATTCCACCAGAGGCACCCTGCGAAGGGAGCGGAACTGTCTGGCAAGCCAGCTTGCATCCCACGGTTTCTTTCAGTAAGTCATTGGTCTAGTTCATGATTTTTGTCTCTTGGAGACAAACTATGGTTGCACCTGAGGACAGAATTGTTTGTTTCACACTTGCACGTTTGGCCGGATCATTTAAACCCCTCACATTCCAAGAGAAAATAGTGCAGTTGGAACACATTTAACTGGAATTACCACTTCCACTTGATAGACTAGAAGTACCAGGGACAGAACCGCAGACAGACACGGACTGCAACCAAACACCTAACAACTCCCAACACAGACAACACAGATTACAGACATATAGCACTCCCCACACAAACAGATTGGAGGACTGAAAGGGAAATGTGCCCTTGGGCCATTTCTAAGTATTTTGGTGATTTAGTGCCCAACACAGGTGCCTAATTGTAAAATGGTGGACAAAGTACAAATCAAGGATAAAGGTATGTTTCTCAGACTTAGTACATTGTTTTATGGACTAATGTATTGTGTCTAAGTGCTGGAAACAGAAAAAATCAAGTTGGAGAAGAGATGGCTCGAGCAGCCAAAGTCTGTCCAGTCTGGAGCACCGGACTGTCCGGTGGTGCACCGGACAGTGTCCGGTGCGCCAGGCTGGCTCGGCGTGAAGTAGCTGCTCTCGGGAATTCGCCGACGGCGTACGGCTAAAATTCACCGGACTGTCCGGTGTGCACCGGACTGTCCGGTGAGCCAACGGTCGGCCGGGCCAACGGTCAGCCGCGGAATCTGCGCGCGACACGTGGCCGTGCCAACGGTCGGAAGGGGGCACCGGACTGTCCGGTGTGCACCGGACATGTCCGGTGCGCCAACGGCTCCCAGATCTGCGACGGTCGGCAACGGTCGGCAGCGCCATTTTAGGAAGGAAATCGGGCACCGGACAGTGTCTGGTGTGCACCGGACTGTCCGGTGCACCCGACGGCAGAAGGCAAGATTGGCCTTCCAGATTTGCTCTCAACGGCTCCTAGCTGCCTTGGGGCTATAAAAGGGGCCCCTAGGCACATGGAGGAGTACACCAAGCAACCTTAGAGCATTCTTGATCATCCACACTAAGTCTTTACGCATTCGTTTGTCATTCTCAGTGATTCGAGCTCCGTTCTAGTGAGAACTTTGAGATAGTCTTTTGAGCTTGATTCTTGGCCGTGTGTGTGCACATTTTGCTGTGGATTTGTGTGTGTTGCTGTCCTCCCTTACTCCGTATTTCTTGTGAATCTCAAGTGTAAGGGCGAGAGGCTCCAAGTTGTGGAGAATCCTCGCAATCGGGATATTGAAAGGCAAAGCAAAACACCGTGGTATTCAAGTTGGTCTTTGGACCGCTTGAGAGGGGTTGATTGCAACCCTCGTCCGTTGGGACGCCACAACGTGGAGTAGGCAAGCGTTGGTCTTGGCCGAACCACGGGATAAACCACTGTGTCATCTCTGTGTTTGATCTCTTGTGGTATTGTGTTTTGTTGAGACTCCTATCTAGCCACTTGGCGATTATTGTGCTAACACTTAACAAGTTTTTGTGGCTATAAGTTTAAGTTTTCACAGGATCACCTATTCACCCCCCCCTCTAGGTGCTCTCAATTGGTATCAGAGCCATTCTCTTCAAGAGGGGACTAATCGCCCGAAGAGATGGATCCTAAGGGAAAGGGGATGGTGGTCAACAACGAAAAGGAGTCTTTCGTCAACGAGCCAAAGGATGACAAGCCCACTGACTCCGGCTCGGGCTACAAGCGGAAGGAAGGGAAGAAGAAGAAGACAAAGCGCATCAAGGAGATCATATACTACGACGATAGTGATGAGTCTACTTCTTCCCAAAAGGACGACGACAACGACTACAAAAAGACGGTCAATTCGAACTTTTCATTTGATTATTCTCGTATTCAACATAGTTCGAATTCGCATTTGCTTTCCATTCCTCTTGGCAAACCTCCACACTTCGATGGGGAGGACTACGGATTTTGGAGTCACAAAATGCGTAGTCACTTATTCTCTCTCCATCCAAGCATATGGGAGATTGTAGAGAATGGAATGAAATTTGATAGCTCGGATAGCCCTATGCTTATAAATGAACAAATTCATAGAAATGCACAAGCTACTACTGTTCTCTTAGCATCTTTGTGCAGGGAAGAGTACAATAAGGTGAGCGGCTTGGACAATGCCAAGCAGATATGGGACACCCTCAAGATCTCTCACGAGGGGAATGACATCACCATGCTCACCAAGATGGAGTTGGTGGAGGGCGAGCTTGGATGATTCGCGATGATAAGGGGCGAGGAACCGACTCAAACTTACAACCGGCTCAAGACCCTTATCAACAAAATAAGGAGCTACGGAAGCACACGATGGACGGACCACGACGTCGTCCGCCTAATGCTAAGGTCTTTTACCGTTCTTGATCCTCATCTCGTGAACAATATTCGTGAGAATCCCAGGTACACGATGATGACGCCCGAGGAGGTACTCGGAAAATTCGTAAGCGGGCGGATGATGATCAAGGAGGCGAGATACGTCGACGACGCGCTGAACGGTCCAATCCACGAGCCTCAACCCGTTGCTCTCAAGGCAACGAGGAGCAAGGAGGCGCTACCGAGCAAGGTGGCGCAAGTTGAGGCGGCCGGGCTAAATAATGAGGAGATGGCCCTCATCATTAAGCGCTTTAAGACGACGCTTAAGGGTCGCAAGGGACAGCCAAGCAAGACCAAGACAAAGGAGAAGCGCTCGTGCTTCAAATGTGGTAAGATTGGTCATTTCATTGCTAACTGTCCCGATAATGAAAGTGACCAGGAAAAGAGGAACAAAAGGGAGAAGAAGAAGCATTACAAGAAGGCCAAGGGCGAGGCGCATATCGGAAAGGAGTGGGATTCGGATTGCTCCTCCTCCGACTCTGACAATGAAGGACTCGCCGCCACCGCCTTCAACAAATCGGCCCTCTTCCCAAACGAGCATCACACTTGCCTCATGGCAAGGGAGAAGAAGGTAATCACTCATAATGCTAATACTTATGATTCTTCTAGTGATGATGAGTCTAGTGAGGATGAAATAGATTACTCTAGTTTATTCAAGGGATTGGATAGAACTAAGATAGCTAAGATTAATGAATTGATTGATGCCTTGAATGAAAAGGATAGAATCTTAGAGAAACAAGAAGATCTTTTATATGAAGAGCATGATAAATTTGTTAGTGCACAAAAATCCTATGCTTTAGAAGTTAAAAGAAATGAAATGCTTTCTTATGAACTATCTACTTGTCATGAAACCATTTCTACTTTACAAGGTGTTAACAATGATTTAAATGCTAAACTAGAAGTAGCAAGTAAATCTAACTCTTGTGTTGAACATGTTGAAATTTGCACTAGGTGTAAGGATGTTGATATTAATGCTTGTTGTGAACACTTAGTTTCAATTTCAAAACTAAATGATGAAGTGGCTAGTCTTAATGCCCAACTTAAGACTAGCAAGAATGAATTTGATAAGCTGAAATTTGCTAGGGATGCCTACACTATCGGTAGACACCCCTCAATTAAGGATGGACTTGGCTACAAGAGGGAAGCCAAGGACTTGACAAGCCATAAGGCTCCTATCTCCGCCAAGGAGAAAGGGAAGGCTCCTATGGCTAGTAGTACTAAAAAGAACCATGCTTTTATGTACCATGGTAAGAGACAAAATAGAAATGCTAATAGGAGTTGTAATGCATATAATGCCTTTGATTCTCATGCCATGTTTGCTTCTAGTTCTTATTATGTGCATGATAGAAATGTTGGTAGGAGAAATGTTATTCATCATGTGCCTAGAAAGGATATTATTCATGCTCCTAGGAAAGTAGTGAATGAACCTTCTACAATTTATTGTGCTTTAAATGCTTCCTTTGCTATTTGTAGAAAGGATAGGAAAATAGTTGCTAGGAAGTTAGGGGCAAAATGCAAGGGAGACAAAACCTGCATTTGGGTCCCTAAGGATATTTGTGCTAACCTTGCAGGACCCAACATGAGTTGGGTACCTAAGACCCAAGCCTAAATTTGCCTTGCAGGTTTATGCATCCGGGGGTTCAAGCTGGATTATCGACAGCGGATGCACAAACCATATGACGGGGGAGAAGAAGATGTTCACCTCCTACGTCAAAAATAAGGATTCCCAAGATTCAATTATATTCGGTGATGGGAATCAAGGCAAGGTAAAAGGGTTAGGTAAAATTGCAATTTCTAATGAACACTCAATCTCCAATGTGTTTTTAGTTGAGTCTCTTTGTTACAATTTGCTATCTGTTAGTCAACTATGCAATATGGGATATAATTGTCTTTTTACAAATGTAGATGTGTCTGTCATTAGAAGAAGTGATGGTTCACTAGCCTTTAAGGGTGTACTAGACGGCAAGCTTTACTTAGTTGATTTTGCAAAAGAAGAAGCCGGTCTAGATGCATGCTTAATGGCTAAGACTTGCATGGGCTGGCTGTGGCATCGCCGCTTAGCACATGTGGGGATGAAGAACCTCCACAAGCTTCTAAAGGGAGAACACGTGATAGGTTTGACTAACGTACAATTCAAAAAGGATAGACCTTGTGCAGCTTGTCAGGCAGGTAAACAGGTGGGAGGAGCGCATCACAGCAAGAATGTGATGACCACATCAAGACCCCTGGAGCTGCTACATATGGACCTCTTCGGACCCGTCGCCTATCTAAGCATAGGAGGAAGTAAGTATGGTTTAGTTATTGTTGATGACTTTTCCCGCTTCACTTAGGTGTTCTTTTTGCAGGATAAGTCTGAAACCCAAGGGACCCTCAAGCGCTTCCTCAGGAGAGCTCAAAATGAGTTTGAGCTCAAGGTGAAGAAGATAAGGAGCGACAACGGGTCCGAATTCAAGAACCTTCAAGTGGAAGAGTTTCTTGAGGAGGAAGGGATCAAGCACGAGTTCTCCGCTCCCTACACACCTCAGCAAAATTGTGTGGTAGAGAGGAAGAACAGGACGCTCATAGATATGGCGAGGACTATGCTTGGAGAATTCAAGACCCCTGAGTGCTTTTGGTCGGAAGCCGTGAACACGGCTTGCCACGCCATCAACAGGGTCTACCTTCACCGCCTCCTCAAGAAGACGTCGTATGAGCTACTAACCGGTAACAAACCCAATGTATCTTACTTTCGTGTATTTGGGAGCAGGTGCTACATTCTAGTGAAGAAGGGTAGAAATTCTAAATTTGCTCCCAAAGCTGTAGAAGGGTTTTTATTAGGTTATGATTCAAATACAAAGGCGTATAGGGTCTTCAACAAATCATCGGGTTTGGTTGAAGTCTCTAGCGACGTTGTATTTGATGAGACTAATGGCTCTCCAAGAGAGCAAGTTGTTGATTGTGATGATGTAGATGAAGAAGATGTTCCGACGGCCGCTATACGAACCATGGCGATTGGAGAAGTGCGGCCACAGGAACAAGATGAACGAGATCAACCTTCTTCCTCAACAACGGTGCATCCCCCAACTCAAGACGATGAACAGGTTCATCAAAAGGAGGCGTGTGATCAAGGGGGAGCACAAGATGATCACGTGATGGAGGAAGAAGCGCAACCGGCACCTCCAACCCGAATTCGAGCGGTGATTCAAAGGGATCATCCCGTCGACCAAATTTTGGGTGACATTAGCAAGGGAGTAACTACTCGATCTCGATTAGTTAATTTTTGTGAGCATTACTCCTTTGTCTCTTCTATTGAGCCTTTCAGGGTAGAGGAGGCCTTGCTAGATCCGGATTGGGTATTGGCCATGCAGGAGGAACTCAACAACTTCAAGCGCAATGAAGTTTGGACACTGGTGCCTCGTCCCAAGCAAAATGTTGTTGGAACCAAGTGGGTGTTCCGCAACAAACAGGACGAGCACGGGGTGGTGACGAGGAACAAGGCTCGACTTGTGGCAAAAGGTTATGCCCAAGTCGCAGGTTTGGACTTTGAGGAGACTTTTGCTCCTGTGGCTAGGCTAGAATCAATTCGTATCTTGCTAGCATATGCCGCTCACCATTCTTTCAGGTTGTTCCAAATGGATGTGAAGAGCGCTTTCCTCAACGGGCCAATCAAGGAGGAGGTGTACGTGGAGCAACCCCCTGGCTTCGAGGATGAACGGTACCCCAACCACGTGTGTAAGCTCTCTAAGGCGCTCTATGGACTTAAGCAAGCCCCAAGAGCTTGGTATGAATGCCTTAGAGACTTTTTAATTGCTAATGCTTTCAAGGTTGGGAAAGCCGATCCAACTCTTTTTACAAAGACATGTGATGGTGATTTGTTTGTGTGCCAAATTTATGTCGATGACATAATATTTGGTTCTACTAACCAAAAGTCTTGTGAAGAGTTTAGCAGGGTAATGACGCAGAAATTCGAGATGTCGATGATGGGCGAGTTGAACTACTTCCTTGGGTTCCAAGTGAAGCAACTCAAGGACGGCACCTTCATATCCCAAACGAAGTACACACAAGATCTGCTAAAGCGGTTTGGGATGAAGGACGCCAAGCCCGCAAAGACGCCAATGGGAACCGACGGACACACCGACCTCAACAAAGGAGGTAAGTCCGTTGATCAAAAAGCATACCGGTCCATGATAGGTTCTTTGCTTTATTTATGTGCTAGTAGACCGGATATTATGCTTAGCGTATGCATGTGTGCTAGATTTCAATCCGATCCGAAGGAGTGTCACTTAGTGGCTGTGAAGCGAATTCTTCGATATTTAGTTGCTACGCCTTGCTTCGGGATCTGGTATCCAAAGGGGTCTAACTTTGACTTGATTGGGTACTCAGATTCCGACTATGCTGGATGTAAGGTCGATAGGAAGAGTACATCGGGGACGTGCCAATTCTTAGGAAGGTCCCTGGTGTCATGGAACTCTAAGAAACAAACCTCCGTTGCCCTATCCACCGCTGAGGCCGAGTACGTTGCCGCAGGACAGTGTTGTGCGCAACTACTTTGGATGAGGCAAACCCTCAGGGACTTTGGCTACAATCTGAGCAAAGTCCCACTCCTATGTGATAATGAGAGTGCTATCCGAATAGCGGAAAATCCTGTTGAGCACAGCCGCACAAAGCACATTGACATCCGGCATCACTTTTTGAGAGACCACCAGCAAAAGGGAGATATCGAAGTGTTTCATGTTAGCACCGAGAACCAGCTAGCCGATATCTTTACCAAGCCTCTAGATGAGAAGACCTTTTGCAGGCTGCGTAGTGAGCTCAATATCTTAGATTCGCGGAACTTGGATTGAATTGTAGCATATATCTGTTTATGCCCTTGATCATGTTTATTCTGCATTTTGTTGCTTATTGTGGTGCTCAAGTTGTACACACACTCCCTGGACCTCACAAGTCCGTGGCAAAATGATGCACAGTTTTAGGGGGAGATGTGTTACAACTTGACCCTTTGAGACTAACCATATGCTTGAGTTTGCTTGTTTTAGTCTCAAAGGAGAATTGAAAGGGAAAAGGTGGACTTGGACCATGAAAGACTGAAAGGGAATTAGGCTTACACCTAGTTCCTAAATAATTTTGGTGGTTGAATTGCCCAACACAAATATTGGACTAACTAGTTTACTCTAGTGCATAAGTTATACAGGTGCAAAAGGTTCACATTCAGTCAATAAAAAGACCAAGTGTTGGATTCAACAAAGGAGCAGCAAGGCAACCGAGGGCACCTCTGGGTGAAGGCACCGGACTGTCCGGTGTGCACCGGACATGTCCGGTGCGCCCAGAGAACTTCGACTCAAACTCTTCGCCCTCGGGAATTCTCGGAAGCCGGCGCGCTATAATTCACCGGACTGTCCGGTGTGCACCGGACATGTCCGGTGCTCCAAGGAAGCGCAGCCTCCGGAACTCGCCAGCCTCGGGTTCGCTCGGCAGCCGCTCCGCTAAAATTCACCGGACTGTCCGGTGTGCACCGGACTGTCCGGTGTATCAGCGGAGCAACGGCTCCCTGCGGCGCCAACGGCTCCCTGCGGAGCATTTATTGCGCGCGCAGCGCGCGCAGACGTCAGGCACGCCCATACCGGTGCACCGGACATCAAACAGTACATGTCCGGTGTGCACCGGACACCCAGGAGGGCCCAGAAGTCAGAAGCTCCAACGGTCAGAATCCAACGGCAATGGTGACGTGGCAGGGGCACCGGACTGTCCGGTGTGCACCGGACTGTCCGGTGCGCCATCGAACAGACAGCTTCCAGCAACGGTCACTCTTGGTGTTTGGGGCTATAAATACCCCAACCACCCCACATTCATTGCCATCCAAGTTTTCCAACTCTCAACCACTTACAAGAGCTAGGCATTCAATTCTAGAGATCAAATCCTCTCCAATTCCATTCAAGCCCTTAGTGACTAGCGAGAGAGATTTGCCGTGTTCTTTTGAGCTCTTGCGCTTGGATCGCATTCTTTTCTTTCTCACTTATTCTTGAGATCATCACTCAATTGTAACCAAGGCAAGAGGCACCAATTGTGTGGTGGCCCTTGCGGGGAAGTTTTGTTCCCGGTTGATTGAGAAGAAGAGAAAGCTCACTCGATCCGTGGGATCGTTTGAGAGAGGGAAGGGTTGAAAGAGACCCGGCCTTTGTGGCCTCCTCAACGGGGAGTAGGTTTGCGAGAACCGAACCTCGGTAAAACAAATCCTCGTGTCACACTCTTATTTGCTTGCGATTTGTTTTGCGCCCTCTCTCGCGGACTCGTTTCTTTATTACTAACGCTAACCCGGCTTGTAGTTGTGATTATTTTTGTAAATTTCAGTTTCGCCCTATTCACCCCCCCCCCTCTAGGCGACTATCAATTGGTATCAGAGCCCGGTGCTTCATTAGAGCCTAACCGCTCGAAGTGATGTCGGGAGATCACACCAAGAGGGAGATGGAGACCGGCGATGACAAGCCCACTACAAGTCAAGGGAGCACTTCATCTTCATCGGAAGAGTCCCGCACCAAGAGAAGAGAGAAGAAGAAGAACTCCTCCAAGCGGAAGGAGAAAAGATCTTCCTCTTCTCACCACAAGGAGAAGAAGAAAAAATCTTCTTCTCACAAGCCGCATCGGAGTGGGGATAAGCACAAAAGGATGAGGAAGGTGGTCTACTACGAGACCGATACTTCATCGACATCTACCTCCGGCTCCGACGCGGCGTCCGTCACTTCTAAACGCCAAGAGCGTAAGAAGTATAGTAAGATCCCCCTACGCTACCCTCGCATTCCTAAACATACACCTTTACTATCCGTCCCATTAGGCAAACCACCAACTTTTAATGGTGAAGATTATGCTATGTGGAGTAATTTGATGCGATTTCATCTAACCTCTCTCCACAAAAGATTATGGGATGTTGTTGAGTATGGTGTACAGGTACCATCCGTAGGGGATGAGGACTACGACACGGACGAAGTGGCCCAAATCGAGCACTTCAACTCCCAAGCCACAACCATCCTCCTTGCCTCTCTAAGCAAGGAGGAATACAACAAAGTACAAGGGTTGAAGAACGCCAAGGAGATTTGGGACCTACTCAAGACGGCGCACGAGGGTGATGAACTCACCAAAATCACCAAGCGGGAAACGATCGAGGGGGAGCTCGGTCGCTTCCGTCTTCGCCAAGGGGAGGAGCCACAAGACATGTACAACCGGCTCAAGACCTTGGTGAACCAAGTGCGCAACCTCGGGAGCGCAAAATGGGATGACCACGAGGTGGTTAAGGTTATTTTAAGAGCACTTATTTTCCTTAACCCTACTCAAGTACAATTAATTCGTGGCAATCCTAGATATCCACTAATGACCCCCGAGGAAGTTATCGGGAATTTTGTGAGTTTTGAATGCATGATTAAGGGCTCCAAGAAGATCAACGAGCTTGACGAGCCTTCCACATCCGAGGCGCAACCCGTGGCCTTCAAGGCAACGGAGGAGAAGAAGGAGGAGTCTACACCAAGTAGACAACCGATTGACGCCTCCAAGCTCGACAATGAGGAGATGGCCCTAATCATCAAAAGCTTCCGGCAAATCCTCAAGCAACGGAAGGGGAAGGACTACAAATCCCGTTCCAAGAAGGTTTGCTACAAGTGTGGTAAGCCCGGTCACTTTATTGCTAAATGTCCATTATCAAGTGATAGTGACAGGGGCGACGACAAGAAGGGCAAGAGGAAGGAGAAGAAGAAGTACTACAAGAAGAAGGGCGGCGATGCCCATGTTTGTCGGGAGTGGGACTCCGACGAAAGCTCTAGCGACTCCTCCGACGACGAGGACGCCGCCAACATCGCCGTCACCAAGGGCCTCCTCTTCCCCAACGTCGGCCACAAGTGCCTCATGGCCAAGGACGGCAAAAAGAAGGTAAAATCGAGGTCCTCCACTAAATATGAAACATCTAGTGATGAGGATGATAAAAATGAGGAGGAAAACTTGCGTACTCTTTTTGCTAACCTCAACATGCAACAAAAGGAAAAATTGAATGAATTAATTAGTGCTATACATGAGAAGGATGATCTCTTGGATTCTCAAGAGGACTTCCTTATTAAAGAAAATAAGAAGCATGTTAAGGTTAAAAATGCTTATGCTCTAGCAATAGAAAAATGTGAAAAATTGTCTAGTGAGCTAAGTATTTGCCATGAGACTTTAGACAACCTTAGAAATGAAAATGCCAATTTGCTAGCTAAGGTTGATTCTCATATTTGCAATGTTTCAATTCCTAGAAATGATAATAATGATTTGCTTGCTAGGATTGAAAAATTGAACATTTCTCTTGCTAGCCTTAGAAATGAGAATGAGAAATTAATTGCTAAGGCTAAGGATTTTGATGTTTGCAATGCTACTATTTCCGACCTTAGAACTAAAAATGATTTGTTGCATGCTAAGGTCATTGAATTAAAGTCTTGCAAACCCTCTACATCTACTATTGAGCATGTGTCCATTTGCACTAGATGTAGAGATATTAATGTTGATGCTATCCATGATCACCTAGCCTTAATTAAAAACCAAAATGATCACATAGCACAACTTAATGCTAAAATTAGAGAGCATGACTTAGAAAATGAAAAATTTAAATTGGCTAGAAGCATGCTCTATAATGGGAGACGCCCAGGCATTAAGGACGGCATTGGCTTCCAAAGGGGAGACAATGTCAAAATTAATGCCCCTCCTAAGAACTTGTCTAACTTTGTTAAGGGCAAGGCTCCCATGCCTCAGGATAACGAGGGTTACATTTTGTACCCTGCCGGGTATCCTGAGAGTAAAATTAAGAAAATTCATTCTAGGAAGTCTCACTCTGGCCCTAATTATGCTTTTATGTATAAGGGTGAGACATCTAGATCTAGGCAACCAACCCATGCCAAGTTGCCTAGAAAGAAAACTACTAATGCATCAAATGATCATGCCATTTCATTTAAAACTTTTGATGCATCTTATGTTTTGACTAGCAAATCCGGCAAGGTAGTTGCCAAAATTGTTGGGGGCAAACACAAGGGCTCCAAGACTTGTGTTTGGGTACCCAAAGTTCTTGTATCTAATGCCAAAGGACCCAAAACCGTTTGGGTACCTAAAACAAAGAACTAAACTTGTTTTGTAGGTTTATGCATCCGGGGGCTCAAGTTGGATACTCGACAGCGGGTGCACAAACCATATGACAGGGGAGAAAAGAATGTTCTCCTCATATGAGAAAAACCAAGATCCCCAACGAGCTATCACATTCGGGGATGGAAATCAAGGTTTGGTCAAAGGTTTGGGTAAAATTGCTATATCTCCTGACCATTCTATTTCCAATGTTTTTCTTGTAGATTCTTTAGACTACAATTTGCTTTCCGTATCCCAATTATGTCAAATGGGCTACAACTGTCTTTTTACTGATACAGGTGTTACTGTCTTTAGAAGGAGTGATGATTCAATAACATTTAAGGGTGTGTTAGAGGGTCAGCTATACTTAGTAGATTTTGAAAGAGCTGAACTCGACACATGCTTAATTGCTAAGACTAACTTGGGTTGGCTCTGGCACCGTCGACTAGCCCATGTTGGAATGAAGAATCTTCACAAACTTCTAAAGGGAGAACACATTCTGGGACTAACCGATGTTCATTTTGAGAAAGACAGGATTTGTAGCGCTTGCCAAGCCGGGAAGCAAGTTGGTGTCCATCATCCACACAAAAATGTCATGACTACCGACAGGCCGCTGGAGCTCCTACACATGGATTTATTCGGCCCGATCGCTTACATAAGCATCGGCGGTAGTAAGTATTGCCTTGTAATTGTGGATGACTATTCTCGCTTCACTTGGGTGTTCTTTTTGCAGGACAAATCTTATACCCAAGAGACCTTAAAGGGATTCTTGAGACGGGCTCAAAATGAGTTCGGCTTAAGGATCAAGAAAATTAGAAGCGACAATGGGACGGAGTTCAAGAACTCTCAAATAGAAGGCTTTCTTGAGGAGGAGGGCATCAAGCATGAGTTCTCTTCTCCCTACACTCCACAACAAAATGGTGTAGTGGAGAGGAAGAATCGAACTCTATTGGACATGGCAAGAACCATGCTTGATGAATACAAGACACCGGATCGGTTTTGGGCCGAGGCGGTCAACACCGCCTGCTACGCCATCAACCGGTTATATCTTCACCGAATCCTCAAGAAGACATCTTATGAACTCCTAACCGGTAAAAAGCCCAATATTTCATATTTTAGAGTTTTTGGTAGCAAATGTTTTATTCTTGTCAAAAGAGGTAGAAAATCTAAATTTGCTCCTAAAACTGTAGAAGGCTTTTTATTAGGATATGACTCAAACACAAGGGCATATAGAGTCTTTAACAAGTCCTCAGGACTTGTTGAAGTTTCTTGTGACGTTGTGTTTGATGAGACTAACGGCTCTCAAGTAGAGCAAGTTGATCTTGATGATATAGGTGAAGAACATGCTCCATGCATAGCACTAAGGAACATGTCCATCGGGGATGTGTGTCCTAAGGAATCCGAAGAGCCTCCAAATGCACAAGATCAACCATCCTCCTCCACGCAAGTATCTCCACCAACTCAAGTTGAGGATGAGGCTCAAGATGTTGAACAAGAAGATGAGCCACCTCAAAATGACGGCAACGATCAAGGGGGAGATTCAAATGATGAAGACAAGGAGGATGAACAACCAAGGCCGCCACACCCAAGAGTCCACCAAGCAATCCAACGAGATCACCCCGTCGACACCATCCTCGGCGATATTCATAAGGGGGTAACCACTCGATCTCGTGTTGCTCATTTTTGTGAACATTACTCTTTTGATTCCTCTATTGAGCCAACCAGGGTAGAGGAAGCACTTCAAGATTCGGATTGGGTGATGGCGATGCAAGAGGAGCTCAACAATTTCACAAGGAACGAGGTATGACACTTAGTTCCACGTCCTAATCAAAATGTTGTAGGAACCAAGTGGGTCTTCCGCAACAAGCAAGACGAGCATGGTGTGGTGACTAGGAACAAAGCTCGACTCGTGGCCAAGGGGTATTCACAAGTCGAAGGTTTGGATTTTGGTGAAACCTATGCACCCGTAGCTAGGCTTGAGTCAATTCGCATATTATTAGCCTATGCTACTTACCATGGCTTCAAGCTTTATCAAATGGACGTGAAGAGTGCCTTCCTAAATGGACCAATCAAGGAGGAGGTCTATGTTGAGCAACCTCCCGGCTTTGAAGACAGTGAGTATCCTAACCATGTCTATAGGCTCTCTAAGGCGCTTTATGGGCTTAAGCAAGCCCCAAGAGCATGGTATGAATGCCTTAGAGATTTCCTTATTGCAAATGGCTTCAAAGTCGGCAAAGCCGATCCTACTTTATTCACTAAGACTCTTGATAATGATTTGTTTGTATGCCAAATCTATGTTGATGATATCATATTTGGGTCTACTAACAAATCTACATGTGAAGAATTTAGTAGGATCATGACACAAAAATTCGAGATGTCGATGATGGGGGAGTTGAAGTATTTCCTAGGATTCCAAGTCAAGCAACTCCAAGAAGGCACCTTCATCAGCCAAACAAAGTATACTCAAGATATTCTAAGCAAGTTTGGAATGAAGGATGCCAAGCCCATCAAGACACCCATGGGAACCAATGGGCATCTTGACCTCGACACGGGAGGTAAGTCCGTGGATCAAAAGGTATACCGGTCGATGATTGGTTCATTGCTTTATTTATGTGCATCTCGACCGGACATTATGCTTTCCGTTTGCATGTGTGCAAGATTCCAAGCCGACCCTAAGGAATCACACCTTACGGCCGTGAAACGAATCTTGAGATATTTGGCTTTTACTCCTAAGTTTGGGCTTTGGTACCCTCGGGGATCCACTTTTGATTTGATTGGGTATTCGGATGCCGATTGGGCGGGGTGTAGGATTAATAGGAAGAGCACATCGGGGACTTGCCAGTTCTTGGGAAGATCCTTGGTGTCTTGGGCTTCAAAGAAGCAAAATTCGGTCGCTCTTTCCACCGCCGAAGCCGAGTACATTGCCGCAGGTCATTGTTGCGCGCAATTGCTTTGGATGAGGCAAACCCTGCGGGACTACGGTTACAAATTAACCAAAGTCCCTTTGCTATGTGACAATGAGAGTGCAATCAAAATGGCCGACAATCCCGTCGAGCATAGCCGCACTAAACACATAGCCATTCGGTATCATTTTCTTCGGGATCACCAACAAAAGGGGGATATCGAGATTTCTTACATTAATACTAAAGATCAATTAGCCGATATCTTTACCAAGCCACTTGATGAACAATCTTTTACCAGACTTAGGCATGAGCTCAATATTCTTGATTCTAGGAATTTCTTTTGCTAAACTTGCACACATAGCTCATAAATATACCTTTGATCATGTCTCTTTTATATATGCTATGACTAATGTGTTTTCAAGTGTATTTCAACCAAGTCATAGGTATATTGAAAGGGAATAGGAGTCTTCGGCGAAGACAAGGCTTCCACTCCACTCTACTACTCATCCTTCGCCGTCGCTCCACATCACCTCTCCAACTTTGGTATAACCTTCACTCATTTATTTCATGACCAAAGGGGGAGAATGTACTTCATTGGGCTCTAATGATTCCGTTTTTGGCGATTCATGCCAAAGGGGGAGAAAAATATGAGCCCAAAGCAAAAGGACCGCACCACCACCTTATTTTATAAATTTGATGATTTTAAATTGGTAAATTTCAAAATTGGTATCTCTTTGTGTTCTAAAGGGGGAGCAACTAGTATTTTCAAAATTGATGTCTTAAAACCCTCTTGAACACTAAGAGGAGGATCTCATTTAGGGGGAGTTTTGTTTAGTCAAAGGAAAAACATTTGAACAAAGGAAGAAAATTTCAAAACTTAAAAATGCTTTGCAAAACTCATTCATTTACCTTTGACTATCTTGCAAAATGACTTTGAAAAAGAATTTACAAAAGAGTTTGCAAAAACAAAACTTATGGTGCAAATGTGGTCCAATATGTCAAAAACAAAGAAACCATCCATGCGCATCACATAAGTATTTATATTGGCTCAATTCCAAGCAACCTTTGCACTTACATTATGTAAACTAGTTCAATTATGCACTTCTATATTTGCTTTGGTTTGTGTTGGCATCAATCACCAAAAAGGGGGAGATTGAAAGGGAATTAGGCTTACACCTAGTTCCTAAATAATTTTGGTGGTTGAATTGCCCAACACAAATATTGGACTAACTAGTTTACTCTAGTGCATAAGTTATACAGGTGCAAAAGGTTCACATTCAGTCAATAAAAAGACCAAGTGTTGGATTCAACAAAGGAGCAGCAAGGCAACCGAGGGCACCTCTGGGTGAAGGCACCGGACTGTCCGGTGTGCACCGGACATGTCCGGTGCGCCCAGAGAACTTCGACTCAAACTCTTCGCCCTCGGGAATTCTCGGAAGCCGGCGCGCTATAATTCACCGGACTGTCCGGTGTGCACCGGACATGTCCGGTGCTCCAAGGAAGCGCAGCCTCCGGAACTCGCCAGCCTCGGGTTCGCTCGGCAGCCGCTCCGCTAAAATTCACCGGACTGTCCGGTGTGCACCGGACTGTCCGGTGTATCAGCGGAGCAACGGCTCCCTGCGGCGCCAACGGCTCCCTGCGGAGCATTTATTGCGCGCGCAGCGCGCGCAGACGTCAGGCACGCCCATACCGGTGCACCGGACATCAAACAGTACATGTCCGGTGTGCACCGGACACCCAGGAGGGCCCAGAAGTCAGAAGCTCCAACGGTCAGAATCCAACGGCAATGGTGACGTGGCAGGGGCACCGGACTGTCCGGTGTGCACCGGACTGTCCGGTGCGCCATCGAACAGACAGCTTCCAGCAACGGTCACTCTTGGTGTTTGGGGCTATAAATACCCCAACCACCCCACATTCATTGCCATCCAAGTTTTCCAACTCTCAACCACTTACAAGAGCTAGGCATTCAATTCTAGACACATACAAAGAGATCAAATCCTCTCCAATTCCATTCAAGCCCTTAGTGACTAGCGAGAGAGATTTGCCGTGTTCTTTTGAGCTCTTGCGCTTGGATCGCATTCTTTTCTTTCTCACTTATTCTTGAGATCATCACTCAATTGTAACCAAGGCAAGAGGCACCAATTGTGTGGTGGCCCTTGCGGGGAAGTTTTGTTCCCGGTTGATTGAGAAGAAGAGAAAGCTCACTCGATCCGTGGGATCGTTTGAGAGAGGGAAGGGTTGAAAGAGACCCGGCCTTTGTGGCCTCCTCAACGGGGAGTAGGTTTGCGAGAACCGAACCTCGGTAAAACAAATCCTCGTGTCACACTCTTATTTGCTTGCGATTTGTTTTGCGCCCTCTCTCGTGGACTCGTTTCTTTATTACTAACGCTAACCCGGCTTGTAGTTGTGATTATTTTTGTAAATTTCAGTTTCGCCCTATTCACCCCCCCCCCTCTAGGCGACTATCAAAGACTTCCACTGCACTCCGATGAGAGGGTAACTTATTCCAAGTTCATCTCATGAACTCTTATTGCCATTTGCTCTTAATTGAAGATTTTGGTGAGGCAATGGGGTTATAGAGCCAAGATTGATCCCGTTTTGGTGCTTGATGCCAAAGGGGGAGAAAATAAAGGCCAAAGCAATAAATGGATCAGCTACCACTTGAGAAATTTTGACAATAGTAGATTAGAGCTTTTGGTTTGACAAAACTCTTTTGTTGTCTCTCTTATCAAAAGTTGGCTTCTTGTGGGGAGAAGTATTGATTATGGGAAAAAGGGGGAGTTTTTGAAATCTTTGATCAATCTCTTTTGGAATGACTCTCTTTATGTTTCAACATGTGTGATTGACTTAGAGATAGAGATTTGAGTTTGATTTGCAAAAACAAACCAAGTGGTGGCATAGAGTGATCCATATATGTCAAAATTGAATCAAAATAATTTGAGTTCTTATTTGAGGTGCTTTTGTACTTGTTCTACTTGCTTTATGTTGTGTTGGCATAAATCACCAAAAAGGGGGAGATTGAAAGGGAAATGTGCCCTTGGGCCATTTCTAAGTATTTTGGTGATTTAGTGCCCAACACAGGTGCCTAATTGTAAAATGGTGGACAAAGTACAAATCAAGGATAAAGGTATGTTTCTCAGACTTAGTACATTGTTTTATGGACTAATGTATTGTGTCTAAGTGCTGGAAACAGAAAAAATCAAGTTGGAGAAGAGATGGCTCGAGCAGCCAAAGTCTGTCCAGTCTGGAGCACCGGACTGTCCGGTGGTGCACCGGACAGTGTCCGGTGCGCCAGGCTGGCTCGGCGTGAAGTAGCTGCTCTCGGGAATTCACCGACGGCGTACGGCTAAAATTCACCGGACTGTCCGGTGTGCACCGGACTGTCCGGTGAGCCAACGGTCGGCCGGGCCAACGGTCGGCCGCGGAATCTGCGCGCGACACGTGGCCATGCCAACGGTCGGAAGGGGGCACCGGACTGTCCGGTGTGCACCGGACATGTCCGGTGCGCCAACGGCTCCCAGATCTGCGACGGTCGGCAACGGTCGGCAGCGCCATTTTAGGAAGGAAATCGGGCACCGGACAGTGTCTGGTGTGCACCGGACTGTCCGGTGCACCCGACGGCAGAAGGCAAGATTGGCCTTCCAGATTTGCTCTCAACGGCTCCTAGCTGCCTTGGGGCTATAAAAGGGGCCCCTAGGCGCATGGAGGAGTACACCAAGCAACCTTAGAGCATTCTTGATCATCCACACTAAGTCTTTACGCATTCGTTTGTCATTCTCAGTGATTCGAGCTCCGTTCTAGTGAGAACTTTGAGATAGTCTTTTGAGCTTGATTCTTGGCCGTGTGTGTGCACATTTTGCTGTGGATTTGTGTGTGTTGCTGTCCTCCCTTACTCCGTATTTCTTGTGAATCTCAAGTGTAAGGGCGAGAGGCTCCAAGTTGTGGAGAATCCTCGCAATCGGGATATTGAAAGGCAAAGCAAAACACCGTGGTATTCAAGTTGGTCTTTGGACCGCTTGAGAGGGGTTGATTGCAACCCTCGTCCGTTGGGACGCCACAACGTGGAGTAGGCAAGCGTTGGTCTTGGCCGAACCACGGGATAAACCACTGTGTCATCTCTGTGTTTGATCTCTTGTGGTATTGTGTTTTGTTGAGACTCCTATCTAGCCACTTGGCGATTATTGTGCTAACACTTAACAAGTTTTTGTGGCTATAAGTTTAAGTTTTCACAGGATCACCTATTCACCCCCCCCCCTCTAGGTGCTCTCAAGGACAGCCGACACAAAAGCACAGGACGCCCAGGCCAAAACAGCCATGACCACGCCATTTCAAATGGAACAGCTACAGACAGAACTAAAACACTCCACTGAGGGAACCAGGAACACCAGATCGCATGCATCATAAGAAGAAAAACTGCCACCGCGAAGAGATCTCAGGCATCGCCCACAGCCCTGATGGTTGGGGAAGCAATGGGAGCCACCTTGCGTCCCCTCCTCTTATGCCCTGTCTTCCCTATCCCTTGATTGACCAATTCCATGATTGCCTCCATCTGCTCTTTGGTTAGTGGCCTTGAGAAAAGGCGAGCAATCTGTTCAAAAGAATTATCTTGGTTAGAGGAACATGAAACAGTAGAGATTTGGTTTTGTTTTTGATTTGTTGCAGTATTATTGAGCTTAGCTATTAGGATGTCCTAGGCTTTGGATATTGCATCCCTGGAACGCCCCATCATAATCTTTTTCTTGGCAGCTAGTCTAATACTGGATCTCTTTGTGAAGGTAGTAGTCTGATTATACAATACAACAGGAGATTCAGTGGATTGTCCCATTAATGCACTAAAACTGTCTGGGGTATCAATAGGAGGTGAATGGATTAGCGGTTGTTCTTTTGGTAAAGCAATATGTGCAACAAATTCTTGTAGCTGCGCATCAGAGCAGTCCCCCTGCTTGTGCGCGGATGGCTGACCAACTAGGAGTGGTTCATTGATATGAACTGCGTAAGAAGTGGGACCATCCTGATTATGTTGATTACAGCGTTGTTCTGTGGTTAAATCGCAGCCATCCAGGATAGGATCTACACTTGCTACCCCATGAGTTGGCCTTTGTGATTGGGTTGACCTTAGTGCTTCTTGAATCAATGGGTCATTGGACAACATACTAAAATTCTGGCTTGGGTTATAATTAGATTCAGTTCCCCTTTCTACACTGGAAGGACGATGAACATCAACAGAAAGTGGGGAAGCCAGAGGAGGTACCTTGGGAGATGCAGATGCCTGGGACAGGAGCGAATCAATGCTGTTATCGCGGCCGTTGCCGTCAATCGGACTGGAGTTCCCCTCAGCAGCCACAGGAGTCTTGTTGCCAGGGAGGTGAACATTGGTCAGCCTAGAACAATCAGCAACTGCCGACCCTTCACCCACGCCTGACGACCACATAGCCGAGATCAGGGGGTTAGCAAAGGAAACCTTCTTAGCTTTCACCACAGGGACCCAAGATTTGGAGACTGACAACTCCTGCCCATGACGACGGAAGGGGGTGGACGATCTGTGCCTTCCATTAGAACTGTAACAGTCAACAAGGCCTCCACGGCAGCGAGACACCCGTGCCCAACCGGACAGACTGCGCCGGCGACGGGTGCACTGGTGACGACCATTCTGAGGATCGTCGTCATCATCATGCTCCCGGTCACGACGGACAGAATCCCTGCCACGGTGATTAATTTGATACTCCTTTTTCTCGCCAACAGAGTCTGGGGCACCATAACTCCATACAAACTCACGCCGAGGCAAACGGTTGGGAGGACCCCCCTGCTGCCCCTACCACGAATGAAAGTGAGATCTTCAACTACCTCAATATGGTTGCGCAGCATGTACACATGACCCCTTTTCAGATCAGACGGGCCCTCATGATGGGAACCAGCCAGAGTTAAAGGAATGTTCGTAGAAGGCAACTCACTATCTGGCTCGGTGACTGTTAGCCACACTTCCTTAGGAATATCACAGGGATCAGAGCACCAGGCCCACAGATCAAAGGACCTAGTGCGCTCTCTACGTCTGGAGCTCTCCTGAACAAAGTGAATAGCATAACTTCTACCCAATGCCCTTGCTGCAACATCCTCACTCCAACAGTGGATAGGGATCCCTTCTACCCTAACTTTGACTCTAAACTCGAAACTAGTTTCTCTAGCGTAGCTATTCTCTGACCAGTCACCAAAATGAAAAACCCGACCGCGATAAGAAACAGTCCTCCGGTCGAGAGCCCACCGCTTGGATCTTGGATCAGAGAAAATAATCAGAAACTGCTCAGGAAAGTGTTTGATAAGCTGGTACTGACCATGCTGAAGGTTGAATTTTTCGCGCAGCATACCCCCAGCGAACAGAGAGTCAACCTCATGACTGTTACCATCGAAGGAACAGACCACCGTCTTGCTGGTCAGATCGTCCCTGCGTCGTCGAATTGGTCCAGTCGCCGAGATGGCGAAGGCCGCACGAGCTGGCCTCCCCCGAGGATCACCTGGGTAACGGGCTTCCATACTAGGGCTCTCTTGCAAAGCTTGCAGATAGGATTTCTTGAGGGAGCGAGGAGGAAGTCTGAGAATGGAAGCCGACTGCTTCTCCTGCTTTTGTAGACGAGGCTCGGTACAGGAGTTGTGCTGCTGCTGCGGACAATTAAAACTGCCAGTGCCCTGCAAAGATATCCCCTCTGGTTCTAAACTGGCACAAGGTGATTTCGACTTCCTCTGAGTGCCTCTACGAGGGCAAGACCTAGCCCGGTGCCCAGGAAGTAGGCAGAACCAACAACGCGACGGAGCCGAGCAGCGAAAGACAAGATGGCTAGGAGAGAGACAGTTGTAGCATTTATCTTGAAGCTTCAGTTTGAAGAGACTGGATGCCTTGTCATCCAAAATCTGTGAGGATCTCCCAGGATCTGCAAAGTTTTTACGCCACCAGAACTTTGGTTTTACTACAGACCAACCAACTTCGTCCAGTCGCATCGAGGCAGACTCGCGACCATTGAATTGGAGCTGACGACCGGACGACCCAGAATCGGCGCCGCCCGTCGCAGGCGGATGGAATAGGCCACTGCTTGCATTCACTGCGGTAGCGGAGTTGAATTTCTGATGCAGACTCGACGGGCCGTATGCCGACCATTTCATCTTCTCAGAGCAAGGAATCCGCTGTAAAGGATCTGGTAGTAAAGGCTGAGAAGAGCAAATCCCGTCACCGATGGCAGATCTGGAGACATCGAGTCCCAACAGGCCCCCCAGAGCAGACGAAAAAACCATCCCCACAGGTCTAAAAATCTTGACAAGGCGCCGATTTGGAGCGGTGCGGACGGCAAGGAACAGACCCCCAAGAACTTACAGCCGGTGGAGATTGCTGCCGGAGCGGCTCTGTCGGAACTTCGAGAACGTCAATGTCCTGCTCCATGGGGAGACGAACACGGAAAGCAGGAGACGAAGGCTGCAGACGAGAAGGGCCAGCCCATGCCAGATCTGAGGAGACCGAAGAGTTGGCGGCGCCGGGAGAAGGGGCGGAGGACCCGCCGCCAGGGAAGGCGGCGCCGCGAGAGGCCGCGACTAGGGGTGGTAATGGATCGTGATCCAAATGGTTCTTCAAAAAATGTCAAAGCCCTAAATAAATTATAGTTCAAAAATGACTAGAAATAGAACCCGATCCTAACCCGATTCGATCCTTAAATCTTATAGTGCAAAATTTACAGCCCATTGTCAGCCCTAGCCGCGACCGCCCGACCGCCAGACATCCGCCGTCCACCTATAAACTCAGTCACCGGTTTAGAACTTTAGATACCCTCCGTAGTAACTAATAACTTGATGACATAATGTAATTCTCAACCACAATAATATAAGACGTAGCAGCAGCACGGCCATTTTAGTGTAGTAGGAAGTAGGAACGCCTTATACCCCCTACACAAATTAAGTACGATGGCTTACAGCCATACACGCCTTTTTTTTTGCGGTGATGTATTGCCACATGTACATCTAGCTGCCTTACACGTATCCAAGATGATTGCACCATGATCAGATGAATGTGGCGAACCACCTAATCGATCGATCACCAAATTCTATTTCTTTTCGCATCATCATTATTGGATCGGAGCCCCAGGGACGAGCAACAGTACGGGTGTGTTTGGTTGCCTGACCCAGCGCACGACCAGGCCCATTTGAAACAATCACGCCATGTTTGGTATCCTGGCTCAGCTTGAAGGCCTAGCTGAGGCGAGCCACATCTAACTTCGTGGCCAGGCCCAATTGAAACGCAGCTAATTTCCTTCGCGCATCAGCCTGGCCCGTGCTCGCCCACTACGCTAGGGTTCACTCCTCTCGAGTTCACTCGCAGCCGCAGCCGCCGCGTCTCTCAAGTTCACTCGCAGCCGCCGCGAGCACGAGCGCGAGCACGAGCAACGCATAACATGACGGCGACGGCGACGAGCCGGTTTCCTGCGAATCACCGGCTCCGGCACGAGCCACGACGAGCTACGGCGAACCGAGGCGCGGCTGGCGCGGCTGCTGCTTCCACCGTTCACGGCCAATCTCCGGTACTTCTCCGTGGTGTTCGACTCGCTGCACGAGTGCCTCCCCGCCGACAGTGCCGAGAGGCTCGCCATCGAGAGGAACCACCTGGGCGTGGAGATCAGCGACGGGTTTTGGTTTGTTAATTAGTTTTCTTGTTCTTCTTTAATTTCTTCCTTGATTGATTACATATATAGATTGATTGATTACATGTATAGATATATACACCCATGTAAAGTAGATGTCAAACGAGTTATTGCACACGATTGATACGAAGTACAGTCCCAAGATTCTTTTCAAAATTTCACAATCTAAATTATCATTTGGAGTCATTTTTCCATAAAATACCACTATCTATATATTTTCAATCTTCAAAAGTCTTTTTATATCTTATTTATATTTTAGAGAGTCAATCACGTTTTTATATCTTATTTATATTTTAGAGAGCCACATCTGTATCAAATTACTCTCATGAGTCTCTGTTTATGTTTATTGGTCTAGATACTCTCATGATTTCTGAGGCAATTTTGTTTCTGTCACAAACTGGATATGCATGAGAAACTGGATCTGGATATGGAATTACAAATTGTTTCTGGCAGTTTCTGTTTATGTTTGTTGGTCTGCCAACAAATTGTTTATGTTGCTACTATAGTTCATATGATTGTAATTCAAATGATTGGATATTCACAAATTGTTGGTCTGCCAACAGTTTCTGTTTATGTTTACAGTTTCTGTTTATAGTTTCTGTCATCAATACCAAACAATGTGTTTATAGTATCAAATGATTGGATATTCAAATGATTGGATGATTGCAATTAGTTAAATTTATGGGTCAAATCATATTTTTAGTTCAAATCTGCTGTAATTTGTTTAATAGCGCTTAAATTTTTGAAATTTGGCGGGAACTGCATTTTACACATTAAAACTGGCGGCAACCCAATTAGGCCAAGCTAAAAAAATGTGAACCAAACAATGTATCATATGGGTCTGGTTCATTTTGACCAGGTAACCAAACATTTTAGGTGGGCTCTATACATGCGGGCTCCTTTGAGCCTGGTCCTCTCACTGAGACAGGCTTAGGCTGGTCCTCTCACTGAGACAGGCTTTGGCGGGAATTGCATCGCGTGCGCTGTGTAGTCTGGGGGCCGCCGGGCCAGCATCGTCCTTCGACACAACACATGAGATGCCGGCTCTTTTGTAGTTCTTCGTGCATACACACACAGGGGCGAGAAAGATTTGCCATTGTTACTTGCATATATTGGGCAGGGTATATGGTGGTGGTACCCTTCAGCACAGGGATCACGTAGAGCCAGCCTGCAGCACTGGCCCTCCCTATATACTACCTGGCCTCTGCATCCTTTGACACCAAAGAGGCAGGCCATAGATGGCGAGAGAATGACATACCAACTAATGGCAGCAAAGGGGCCGTGACTCATTGCACCGCGGTCCCCCAGTGTCTTGTTCACGAGGGGGCAAAAGGAAGACGACGCGGGTCCGAGCACCGCAACACATCGGTGCATGCCTCACGATCAACCAGTTAGGATTTTTGGTTTTTTTTGGTTGGTTGCTTGGGGCACTTGCCACTTGGGTTGTTCCCCTCGCTTTTGAAAATAACGTTGACGTGGCCAGCTAGCTACTTTTTTTTTTGAAAGGGAGAGGCAAAAGACTTGCCGCTCCAATATATTAGAAGGAGTAGAACTAACAGGAAATTACAAGAAACCGAAATGACTTACAAGACTACAAGCAAACTCCTGAACCAACCTACTAAGCAGACCTAATAGCCCGCCGGACCATGGAAACAACCAACTAACTCTTTGACCACTAACGCGACCTGCTCCGCTAATCTAAGCTGATTATGAAAGATTCTATTGTTTCTCTCTAACCAAATGCTCCACCAAAAATAAATCATAAGGCCATCAAAAGATCTTCTCGAATGCTTGTTGCACCTACTTCTCAAATTCCTCCACCAATCGTACAAGGAGTGATGACTACTCCCATTAATTTCCCTTGAGATTTCTTGACAACCTAACTATGCTACACACTATTAGATAATGAAATGATGAGATGTGCATTGCGATTTAATCAATTTGTACCATGATATAATGGCCGTGATGATGTGCTCAATGATCAGCTTGCGATCTAGCTAGCTACCAACCGCTCCCATTTAACTGCACTGTGTACTATTATTGTGCGTGGTTAGTTGTCCAATAACCATCCCTAAAACCGGCCGTGCAAACGGACGATGTTCACTGCCAACCACAATATAATACGATATTATGTCTTCCAAATGCATGGACCTTTAGCGTTAGCTCGGGTACATCACGTTTAAAGAACACGCTCCCAACGATAGGGGGATAGATGTTTTTCACGCGAAAACCAGTTGATTAAGTGCATGTTTGTTTAAGATTATAATCTATCTAAATCATATAATCTAACTCATTTTTTATTTAAGTGTTATTTTAAAATAAGTTAGATTATATAATCTAGATATATTATAATCCGAAGAAACATGCCCTAGATCGAGGCATTTATTTGTCCTTGAACGAGGGGCCGAGAGGCGGTATAGTACGTATATATAGATGAGGCGTCGTAGCCTTAGCCTATGTCCTGTACCTCGGATCGTGCTAAAAACGTGGAATGATTAGTGAGCTTGACGCGAGAGTAGCACAGCGCATACGTTTCGATTCGTTACACAGTGATCTAGCTGGAAGTTGGAAGAGTCGTATTCCATGTATTCATATTGCGTGCTCCAATGTTATTGTCGCAATTATGTTACTGATGCCGTAGTTTGAGTACGAAGCAAACCACCTGCTGATGGATCAGCGACCCAAGAGTCTGATTTATAATTCTGTTACATGTCAAATCGGGGCCATGTAAGAAACTATAGCGCTACAAAAACATGTGATCTACTAGTAGCAAATGCTAGCCGCGCGTAGATCTGTAAGTTTCTTCACATAGTTTGTATTTATACGCATAGCAAACCTATACACCAAAAAAAGCAAAATAACATACTCTATCGCTTCCAAAATATTAGTCGTTTTGACTCTTTGTTTTTATGTCTATATTCAAATAGATGATAAAGGGAGTTGACACATGCATCAAAAATTGTATGAAGCTACTAATTCTCTAAAACGACTACTATTTTGAGACAGAGGGAGCACAATTTAAAGTAAAGGGAGTGGACACATTACTACTAAAAACTTTGTATAGAGAAGGTAGAGAAGCCTCTAATCCTCTATAGAGACAGCTGGGTGAGTCGTCTTTAAATTTTTTTATCTTTTTATCCGGCCATCTCTAGAAAATATAATTTGTAGAGGCGGCTTGATACCATAGTCATCTCTACAAACAAGTTTTATTGAGGTGGCTGATGACTGTTGTTTCAAGCTATCTCTAAAACTTTTCATGCTAAAATTCAAACTAAAATTGTAATTTCCTTGTACACCATATATTTATATGTATACCAAATAAATAATATATATCAATATGTCATCCAACTTAATTATAAACATGTATATACATATACACAAACATGTACATAAGTTCAAACGCGGGAATGTACACCACACATGAGTATTAATAATGTTACATTATTGCATCTGTATTGTTATCAATGACCTATTCTTAAGGCTCGCTACCTCAGAATAAGTCTTAATTACTGGTTTTTATGCCTAGCATTCGTCAGAACGTATCGAAGTTTAAACTCTACATTGAATCCATATGGAAAAAGTAGAAGGCTACAAACAGAGAAGATTGCAAATGAATTGGAGAGTGAGGGATGTAGATGAACCTAAACACCACCTCTTTTTATAGGATGGATTCAATTTTTTAAAAATTTCAAATAGTTAAAATAGCGTCAACCAATTAGACGAAGTTGCCACGTCAGTAAGAGGCGATCAGCACTGACTCGAGCTACAATATGTTGGTTGGTACTCTGACCGGCTTGGTACCAATGCGGTTGGTGCTGACCAAACCGATCGATTGGTAGGTCAATCGACAGACTAGCCAGACTAATTCGTGATGGGATCATGGTGGACTGTGCGCTCCTCCATGTCATCGGTCGGAATTGACTCAGTTGGACCTAGCCTTATGTGGTGTGGAAACGCTCCTAAGGATGGCGCCAACCAGTGACGAAGGACAAACAGAGAAGATTGCAAATGAATTTTAGAGTGAGGGATATAGATGAACCTAAAACCACCTCTTTTTTGTAGGGTGGAACCATTTTCTTTTTTAAAACCAAACGGTTAAAATAGCGTCAACCAATTAGAAGTTGCCATGTCAGGCAGTCAGCACTGACTCGAGCTACAATGTGTTGGTTGGTACTCTGACTGACTTGGTATTAATGTGATTGGTGCTGTCCAAACCGATCGATTGGTAGGTAGAATTGACTCCAGTTGAACCTAGTCTTATGTGGTGTGGAAACGCTCCTAAGAGCATCTCCAACAATGTCTCAAACTAGTGCCTCAAATTGAAATATAGGGCTCTATACAAGAAAAACCACTCCAACAGTGCCTCAATTCAACAAATTTTGTCAAAAAACTATAGGGCACCTTTTCAAGTGCCTCAAATATACTACACCGTAGTGGGCTGCCCTATAATCTAGATTTAGGGCTTTACTGTTGGAGCGAAGTGTTTTGTTGGTGCCCTAAATTCTATAAAATTTACTTATTTTTAAATTATATAAGGCATTTTTATAGGTCACATTGTTGGAGATGATCTAAGGATGGTGCCAACAAGTGACAGAGGACAAAATAGTAAGTAGGTATGGTTGAAAAAGGAAAAAAAAGAGAGAAAATGCTCGACCTACTGATTGTAACTAACATGCATTTACCATTACACCAACATATTTTTTAAGTATGACTCTAGCTATAATTAGCTATAATAGGTGCTCTCTGCCACTGGTGCCAACCTTGCACACCCTGGACGAAGCCTAGCCAAACGAGGCCCTAGTGTATCTATACACTCAACTTGTATAAAAGTATTTTGATTGGACGGGTACCAAATCATGGGCGACTTTGGATTTTGGCGTGGAAATTAGTTATAGTCCTGTTTCACAGTTTTCTTACTCTGCACTTTTTAGATTCTTTGCCACGGTTAAAAGAGATCTTGTCATCAAATCTTCTGGAGATTCGTCACTGTCCTTACTGAAGTAGGCGTGCAACAAAGACAATTACAGCTGAAGGTGATTTCTGTGACATCTGCCCTCTCGGCTTGCAGTCGCCAGTTGGGTACCAACGTACTCCTGAGGAACATGAAAGTCTAATAAAAACATATCTATATAAACTATTTTTTGACCTCTCCATAATTACTTGATAGCATAGTTTTTTCTTCATCTTAGAGCTAGTTTGACAACTCCATTTTTCCAAGAAATTTTCATTTTTCCGGAAAAATGAAGTTGACAAACTAGCTAACGTAAGTTTTATACACACTAAATAAACCGTTGTAGCATAGATAGATATATAAAGATTATAAGATGGAATAAATTCTATAGAGATAAAACTTGTTGGCAAATATTTATGCATCCCAAAAACAATGTCAAGAATCTTCCACTCGCCTGGTCATCAATCATCACGGAGAGTTTGGATCCTGTAAATCCCTTGAAGATATGCATTGACTTGGAAGCCACCAGCCAACCAAAGGAAAATCTAATGACACGATTGGCGAACAACGAAACAACCAATCGGCGGTTGGAAACAAAAGCGGTTAAAAAGCATCGCCAATCACCATTCACCAGTAGTCGCAGGTCAGCTGGAAAATCCGGGCATAAAGTACGCTATGGGAATGACCATTTTTTCACGTTTTTATAAGGATTGATTGAATGCTACTGCTTATTAAGCACGACCCGGTCCTACAAAAGTGAGAAAATTACACGCACGCGTTCTTTTTTTAGAACTACTAGATAATTAAGTTCCTTTTCAGGGTTAAGCAAGTCGCATTGCTAGAAATTTCAGAGAAATGTCCATGAGAATGCAGAGAGCACCAAAGTTAGTAGCATGCATATATTCGAGTTGCAGAATATGTTAGTCAAACTTTCACATAAATCAGCAGCTCATCAATCTACAACGACCGGAAAAGAAGACCTCGCTCCCCTAGCTAGGTACATAAGGCTTATCAGTATACAACAATTGGTTGATGAGCTTTTCCAGCTGTTGTAGACTGATCATGGGCAGTACAGCATGGGCGAGGGTAGTGTGAGCACCATGCTGCTACTAGGCAAACATGAGAGTTCATAGCTACGTGATTATTGCAAACAAATAAAAGTAAACTTCATCAGCCAAATGATACACACATCATATCCTCCATGCAAATTAACGGAAGGAATTAAATTAGAAAGGCAGGTGGACAGGTAAAACAGAAACTGCCGGATCGATGAAGGCAAGCAATGGATAATGTCGGGAGACCAGGTAGGGTTGGGCGGTTGGCCCCCACAATGATTTCATATCCTGAAGTGGGGGCGGCGCGTCCATCCATTCCTTTTGGCTTTTGGAGGGATGACGATGATCATCACCCTCGTGCAAATGCATGCATGTCTTGATTGTCTGCGGTTCAAGAGTACATGTGTGGCGAGAAATTAACGGGTGTCTTGTCAGAAAAGATTTACGACGCAAAAACTTCAGTACACACAGGGTAGTTCATTGATAGATTGTATAGACGATTGAATATTTGCTCAAGCACAGCTAGATTTTTTATTATAGCATCTGGAATTTTTTTTATCGAAATTGATTTCTGACAAGCAACTTTTTTTTTCTCTGCCTGATTGTTTTGCTTGGTTCGTTCTCTCTCTCTCTATCGCATCCATCGCCACAAATTTCTTGCAGCTGATCATCGTTGATTTTTTTCTTGGCTTTTTGTTGCCTTCTTATATCACGCGTGCCTACGCAATTTTTGTCGATGTCAATTCAAGGTAGCCTACGTTTCGATTCGTGAGCTCCATTCTTAATAAAAAACACTTTCTTACAACTAAGTTCCTTATATATACTTCTCTTCGAATCATCTTATACATTCTACTATACGGACTTTGCTTTAAAAACTGCTCTACGGGTTAGTTACTCTCGATCTTTAAAAACAGAAAATACTGTTAAAGTTCAAAAAAAAAATGTATGATATAGTAAAGCTGCTTTTGATGACTCCGATCATATTTTTGGTTGGATTCGCTACTGTTTATCATTGTTTCATTGTTCTTATTTTCCCCATATTTAATTATAATTGTTCACAACAACAAAATTAGAAATCTCCGATGGCCTATTTATGTCCGATGGTTTCTTTGGCGGCTGCGGGACGTAACGTTGGTAGCAGTCGGACATAAGAGCATACGTCCGACAGCTATCAGATAAGCCATCGACGATTATCTTATGTTCGATGGCTTGTTTGACAGCCGTCGAATATAACCTTATGTCCGACGGCTGCCAAACAATCCGTCGGACATAAGGGATTTTAAGCCCATGTGTCCAGCCACACCGTTTTATTTTGCAAGTTCAGCCTTCACACTTTAGCCGTCGGAAATTTTATCCTTTTACTGTAGTGGTTGACGACACAAAAGAAAAAAAAGTAGGATAGGAGACCTAAACATCGTTGCCTATATATAGCCCTCCAAATTTTAAAGCCTGCACCGCAATACAAGGTTAGCGAAACAATTCTGAAACACAACGTTAGTTCCGCGCAGATATATCATTTCATTTATGTTTTATTAGAAAAAAGACCATTGGTCAAAAACATGTGGGGCACTGAGAATAACAAAGCCCATCTAGATTAGATATGGTAGCATGTGTGTTTCCATGGCCTAGTGTTGCTGCTTGACTCAAACTGCGCGCCCCATTGCATGCATCTTGCCTCATCTCAGCCCTTCCAGCGACGACTCAAGTAGAACCTCTGCCAACCGTGCTGTTTCCAAAAAGCTTCCTCTTTAATTTGTGCTCTCCAAATCACCAGCCCTACGTGCCACTACATGTCTCTATCCAAAATTCCAAGCACGGGAAACACACCACCTCACTAGCTAGCTAGCTTTTCCTCTCTATATATATGGTCATCAATGGTAAGATCACTTTATATATATAGTTGCTAGACACAGCTAGCTAGCCCCTACTCGAACGAACAGCTTCGAGCGGTCCTGTTTTGCTGTGTACTAAACGACACCTTTTTTGGTTTATTTTAGTCTTTAGATGGGCTTGGATAGAGATGCACTTTGGATCGGAGAGAGGCTAAGGTGCTAGATGTGCTTTTTGTGCGTCATGACTCATGAGGTCACCGACCTTTTGATTCTAAAAGTACGGGGACCAATTATTCGGTCGGCCCACTTAAAAGATAGTAGTAAATTTTAATATGCAAAATGTTATTGTTTTCTCAGCTTAAATGTACACGATATCATTACTAGTAAAAATTTCTGGTATGCCATCATATTTTATACTCATTCCTTATGTACCACTGAGTGACATATATGTATATTTTTTTTGTATGTATGACATGTGTGGCCAGTGGCACACAAGTAACGAGTATATTTTCCGATGGCATATAGAGAATTGGCCCTTATTACTATTCTCTACTTTTATAAAACATTAGTTAAATCCGACCGTACACAGGGCGATGGCGCTTCCCCTCCCGCCTCTTGGCCTCCCTCCTCCACCCCTTCGCCTCCCTCCTCTGGCCGGCGCCTCAGCCCCTTCATCCCACAGCCTCACGCCGGTTCTTATTCCAAGGCCGGCGGCCACTACCCTTCCCTCCCCGGCGTCGGCCGCTTCCCCTATCCCCTCCCGCTCCCCAGGTTCCTTGCCCGGTGGACGTTCGAAAGCTCAGCGGTGGAGAGAGGAAGGCGGTTCGTCTTCTGCTGTTGCGCAGGATCGCAGTGAGGTCCACCGCTCCTTCAAGGATGTGCTGTTGGCCGTGAAGCCTCCTGCCCCTGGTGGTGCTGGCGGTGTTGATGCTGATGATGGCTGGGTGAGAGTTGAAGGTCGCCAGGCTCGACGTCGTGCTTCTAACCGTTCGAAGCCCCTCCCCAGGCCTGTCCCTGTTGATTTGCGCGGGAAGTGCTTCAATTGTTTCTCGCCTTCCCATCATGCAGCTGTGTGTCGGAGCATGGTTCGTTGCTTCTTCTGCCGGCGGCCTGGGCACCGAGCGATCGTGTGCCCTTGCCGGTGGACGGCCTTGCCCCCTCCGCGGCGTGCTCTGGTGTGGCGCCCGGTCTCCAGGAAGCCCCCTTCGACAGATTCTCCTGCCGGTGACATGGAGGGATGCTCGTTGGCCGGCATGGCTGGCCCTTCTGGAGGCTTGAAGAAACGCACTCGTCGTGGTCAGAGAAGGAGGAAGACTGGTCCCGAGGGTGGGCATCCTGTTCTGGTGGCGCCTCCACCCACGCCTGTGAGCCCCGCTCGACATGTAAGGATCATCGGGCGCTCCAGGGAGGTTGATCGGGCCGAGGCTGACCTTCGTCGGGCGCTGATCGTCACAGTTCTTGGCCACATGAGTTCTGATAGCGCCGCTATTGTTCTGGATGCGCTCGCCTCAAGGTTTTCTTTTGAAGCTGATGCGCTCCATCTTCGGCGTGCTGCGTCGAACTCTTTTCTGGTCTTCTTCCCCTCAGAGGATCATGCTACTCGTGTCTTCAATGGTGGGCAGTCGCTTTTCATTCCTCCTGTCAGGTTGCACCTCAAGCGTTGGTCTCGCCAGGCCTTGGCCTCTGGTGGAAGCGCCCTGCCTCTGCTGCTGGATATCGAGCTGAGGGGGATTCCTGCCCACCTCTGGGAGCTTGGTACTGCTGAAGTTCTTTTGAATGGGTTTTGTCTGATTCAGGAACTGCACCCAGAATCAGTGGAGGGCATTGATATGTCCGTTCTCAAGCTAAGGGCGTGGAGTTTTAATCCGGATTGTTTGCCTGCTGTTTTGGATCTTCATGTTCAAGAGCCTCTTGTTGAGGGGGAGGATGGTGCCATTTTCCCTCGCTCTTTGGTATATCCTATTACAGTGAAGGTTACCCGCTCCGGTGTTTGGCCGGAGGGGAGCTTGCCTCCGCCTCCGTCATCACCTCCAGGTGATGTCGACGAAGACCATGATCAAGATCATCAGAGGCGGCGGCTGCTTCAGCATGGCCCCTCGGCTTCCTCGTTTCGGACCTCGGTACACTAACGGCTGGGCTCGCGTGCCCCTTCGTCTTCGGTGGCTGGTGGACTAGTTGATGCCGCAATTCTCCCGTCTGCTTCGGGTGAAGAGTTGACGGCGCCTGTGTCTTCCAGTCCGCTTGTTTCCTCGGTTCAGATGTTGGGGGCACCAGTTGAGGACGCTACTCTCCCGATCACCTCGGTCGTAGAGTTGGCGGCGCCTGGGCCACCCCCACCTTGCTTGGACGCTTCTCCCGCTGCTGGCTCTCAGTTATCTTCTGTGGGCTCAAGGGCTGTTGATGTTGAGTTGGGTTTTCAGGGTGATTGCAGTTTAGAGGCATTGAGTTCTATCATCGATCTGCCTATGGGGCCAGCTATGCCTTTGGCATGCAGGTTGAATGCCAAGCCACCTTGTTTCAAAGTATATTCTAGAAGGAAGAAGGCTATTGTGGTTGAGGAGCTGATGCTGTCTACCCCATTGCAAGAATTCAAAGATGGTCTTACAAAGCCGACTGATGAGCTGTTGCCCCCTCCTGCTCTGATTGTCAAGCGAAGAAAGATGATGCCTAGCAATTTCAAGCCTAGGCGTAGCAGGAGGGTGGCAAAGTTTCCCCCTGAGTTGGGATCTGACGCTGCTGCTAAAGTATGCAGGCATTTGGGTTTCTGTGATGAGCATGAAAATATTTCTTTCCGAGATGCTAGTAATTATGCTAGGCTGTTTCATTCAACACTGTCCAGGGATCATGTTGCTGCCCTAGCGGCTCTGTTTGGCTGGGAGGTGCCCCATGTGGAGCAGATCTGAGCTGGTTGCTGTGGTCGGTTTGGTAGCCTCCTTTTTGTTTTCCATGGAATCTGGCTGTTTTTTGATTTGGAATGTGAGGGGTCTCAATAATCGTGCTAAGAGAGACTCTGTTAAGTCGCTGGTTGTAAGCCTCAAACCTGCTGTTATTTGTCTTCAGGAAACCAAAATGTGCTCCGTTTCAGATTTTGACATTCTTTCTATTCTTGGGTCAGGGTACAGTAATTTTGTTTATGGCCCTGCTCATGGGTCTAGAGGGGGTTTATTAGTCGCTTGGCATGATGGATCTTTTGCATCAGTGGCCTCAGTGGTCAAGGATAATTCTGTCTTGGTTCAGTTGAAGAGCGTTTCTGGTCCTCTTTGGTGGTTCACTGGGGTTTATGGGCCCCATCAAGGTAGCTTAAAGCCTGCCTTTCTTCAAGAGTTGAGAGACATCAGGAATGCCTGTGTAGGCCCGTGGATCATTGCTGGTGACTTCAATCAGATTTACAAGTCAGAGGACAAGAATAACTCAAATGTCAATAGGGCTTTATTGGGCAATTTCAGAGATTTGATCAACTCTTTGGATCTGAAGGAGATTCCTTTGAATGGTAGGAGATTTACTTGGTCAAACCAGAGGAAAAATCCCACTCTTGTTAAGTTGGATCATGTTTTCTGTTCTACCTGTTGGGAGGAGGCTTTCCCCGATTGCTTTCTTTACAACAGTGCATCTGAAACTTCTGATCATTGTCCTCTAATCCTTAAACTCAGTTTGGATCTTAAAGGGAAGCGTAGATTTCATTTCGAGAGCTTTTGGCCTAAACTCCCGGGTTTTATGGAAGAGGTTGCTGCTTCTTGGGACCAGCCGGTTCAGGCTTCTTGCCCTTTCGAGAGGGTGTCGATAAAGTTTAAAAGATTAGCGAGAAGATTGCAATCTTAGGGGCGTAACGCGGTTGACAATGTCAGTTCTCAGCTGGGGGTGGCTCGTGAGGTGCTGCATAGGATGGAGATGGCTCAGGACAGCAGGGTGTTGTCGTCTGAGGAAGTGTGGCTGCTGCGCAAATTGAAGCAGCATTGCCTTGTCCTTGCTTCTTTGGAAAGGACAGTTGCACGGTTAAGATCCCGGGTCCATTATTTGAGGGAAGGAGATGCCAACACAAATTTTTTCCACTTGCAGGCTCGCCACCGCAAGAAGAGGAATTTTATCTCTCATTTGGAGGATGAGGGAAGGTTAGTCACCAGCCATGATCAGATGCAGGAAGTTCTAGATGACTTCTTTTCCAATCTTTTGGGTTCTATTGTCCAGAGGCCTTTTACTCTTGATCTGGCTAGTTGCCATAGAGATGCTATTGATTTGAGTCTCCTGGAGGCTCCTTTCTCCGAAAAGGAGGTTCAAGACACGATTGGAGCTCTCCCCTCTGATAAGGCTCCTGGTCCTGATGGGTTTACAGGGAGGTTTTATAAGCGTTGTTGGCATATTATTAAGTCAGATTTGTTGGCAGCTATAAATTCGCTTCATCAAGGAAATGCTTACAAGTTGGGGCTGCTGAATTCTGCTTTTATAGCTCTTCTTCCTAAGAAAATTGATGCCTTGACAGCAAGGGACTTTAGACCAATTAGCTTAATTCATAGTTTTGCTAAGTTGGTCACCAAAATGCTTGCTAATAGGTTGGGTCCTCACCTACAGGAGTTGGTGGCTGCTAACCAAAGTGCTTTTGTGAGAGGAAGATCGATTCATGACAACTTCATGTTGGTGGAGCATTCGATTAAATCTCTCCACAAGAAGAAAGTCTCTAGTTTGTTCTTGAAGTTGGATATCTCCAAAGCCTTTGATTCAGTTTCTTGGGCTTTTTTGACTGAAGTGTTTTCACATCTTGGTTTTGGTCCTGTGTGGCGAAGTATGATTTCAAATTTGCTGACCTCGTCCTCCACTCAGGTGCTTTTGAATGGGTCTCCTGGTATTCCTATTAAGCACCAGAGAGGGCTTCGCCAGGGGGATCCTCTTTCTCCTATGTTGTTCGTCTTGGTTATGGATATGCTCAACAGTTTATTCAAGCTGGCTGAAAACAGGGGGCTGCTGCATAGATTGGAGGGCGCTAATATTCGAAACAGGCTGTCCATTTATGCTGATGATGTAGTCCTTTTTGTTCAGCCTTTTGAGGAAGATCTTCACTGCGTCAGAACAATTTTGGATTGCTTTGGTTCAGCCTCTGGGTTGGTGTCTAACTTGCAAAAAAGCTATGTTATTCCAATTAGGTGTAATCAGCAAGCGGTGCAGGTGGGCTGCAATATTCTTCAGTGCTCTTCTTCATCTTTCCCTTGCACTTATTTGGGCTTGCCGATATCAGACAAGAAGCTCAGAAGGAATGATCTCATGGTTTGGGTCGACAAAATTGCTGATCGGCTTCCTAATTGGAAGGCCCGGCTGCTTAATCTGGCTGGCAGGACAGCTATAGTGCGCTTCGTGCTTTCGGCCATCCCGGTATACCTTCTCATTGCCATGAATATTCCCAAGTGGGTGATTAATTCTATAGATAAGATTCGAAGAGGATTTCTTTGGAAAGGAAGAAAGGAGGTAACTGGAGGTTGTTGTCTTGTCTCTTGGGATATAATTACAAGGCCTTTATATCTTGGTGGCCTTGGGATTTCTAACTTACTTTACCAAAGCTGGGCGCTGCAGACTAAATGGTTATGGTTGGAAAAAACAGATCCAAATAGGCCTTGGGTTGGGCTGAAATTCCCTATTCAGCAGGATGTCAGGAGATTCTTTGCTTCTTCAATTATTACCTTGGTTGGAGACGGGTCTACTACTTTATTCTGGACTGATAGGTGGTTGGATGGGTCTTGTATCCAGGATCTTGCCCCTGATGTAGTTGCTAGTGTTGGGAAAAGGGCTAGTTCTTCCAGAACGGTGGCCCATGCTCTTGAGAACTGGCAGTGGGTCAGCGACTTAGAGACCCCTCTTAATTTGATTGGGCTGCAGCAGTACCTACAGCTTTGGGGCGCTTTAAGAGGAGTGGTGCTCACACAAGAGGCTGATAGACATGTGTGGATTCATTCTTCCTCTGGGCAGTTCTCTTCTAGATCATGCTATAAGGCTTTTTTCATGGGTTCGATTACCTTTGAACCTTGGAAGAGGTTATGGAAATCTTGGGCTCCACCCAAATGCAAATTCTTCCTATGGTTGGCAATAAGGAATAAATGTTGGACAGCTGATAGACTTCAGAAGAGAGGGCTGGATCATCCTGAGGTCTGTCCTCTATGTGATCAGGAGCCGGAGAATATCCAACATCTCCTTTGCAGTTGCATCTTTGCTAGACAGTTTTGGCATTGCATTCTTGCACCGTTGGGGCTTGCTAATCTTTCTCCTGCTTCTATTGAGATATCTTTTGCTGAGTGGTGGAGGAAGGTGTGTAAGCAAGTGCACAAATCCAAAAGAAGAGGCATTAACAGCGTCATCATCATGGGGGCTTGGTGTTTATGGATTCATCGTAATAAGGCAGTTTTCGAGGGTGTCAGTCCTTCCATAAGCAGAATTCAAAAAGTTTTCTTGGAAGAGTTAGAATGTTGGGGTCTAGCCGGTGCCAAGCATCTTGAGGGCTTAGGCCTAGGTGCTGCCATTATTAGGTCCAGGGAGTTTCTGGGTGAGTAGTGCAGGTGTGTGGGGGGGGGCCTGTTGGCACGTTTGCTGTTTGCCTCCTTTTGTTGGAGGTTGGGGCACTGTGCACAGCAGGAGGTTGGTGGGTCTGTTTGTTCTGCCTTTTGGGCTTTGTACTTTGGTCTACTTTGGACCCTTTTCTTCTCTTAATATAATGATGCGCAGCTCTCCTGCGCGTTCAAGAAAAAAAATAAAACATTAGTTTATGGTTCCATGGTTCCCCGCTGTCACTTAGCGCGTGGAGGGGAAATGAGAGCGGGATGCGTGGCTGTGCACACCGGAGCACAGTATCAAGGGCGACCTTGGCGCAGACCGCGCAGCTGTCGTCTATCCACTGCGCCCGCTCTCATTAACTCAATTTTTGATAAATTAACTCTCATGTGTGCAACAAAATTCTCTTAACTCCAACTTTGACCGAGCTACTAATCTCGACACCCTTATTAGTATAGCTTAAGACATACAAAAGTTCTAACACTAAATATAAGTGTTATCAATACCAAGTCTAGACTTAGACACAACTGTGTCCTTAGGCTTTACAAATATTTTACACCATACACTAAATCCAATCACTAGGGCTCTAGGAGGCAAAAAAAAAAAACAAAGTGGCCTTGATGTCATTAGCGTTTATTCATCAAACATGCAAAACCTAGCCACGTGTTCTTGGATTCGTTAATTAACGAAAATCCAAACTTGAGAGCGTCTCGACACATTGAAGTACTCAATACAACTTTATACTAGGAATGACACTCTAATTTATCTCTAAATGGCTTACTTTCTTGCAATTTAAGAGCAAGGCTAATAATACAATCTTCGACTCGTTGTATAGACACTTGAATCCCACTTATATATTAGTTGGCTCAGCTAGAATCCATCCCTTTCTTATAAAGTTTCTTGGTTCTTATAATCTAGCAAGATGTAAACTTATAGTCCATCTCTGTCTTGTCTTCTGCATCATCAAATAGCTTACTACACCTCTTTCCTCTACATCTATTATTATACTCGCTCTAAAGTAACTGTTTTGTCCAAAAAATCTAGCATGGAGCCTGCTCTATTCCTCCATCACCGCTAATCCTGTTAGGATCGTAGATGAAAAAGTAACACAGAGTTTAACATAAAAAAACTTCTTTAGATCTAGTTTGGGAACTCTATTTTTCAATGGATTTTTATTTTCCCAAAGAAAAATGAACTAATTTCTTTTGAGAAAATGAAAATCACGTGAGAAAATGAGGTTCCCAAATTAGCCCTTAATGTGAAGGAGAAAAAACCCACGGAAAAACGGATCTAATATGTGGTGTCAAGTAAAGAGTATAAGAGAGACCTATTTATATAGTCAAAGAAGATGGAGTTAGGATCACATTCCAACATGTTCTTTCCATCCAAGCTATTCCGTCCCTTCGTGCCATGCTAGCTGCTGCCATCTTCTGTGGTCGGCATGCGTCTAATCTAAACCCCAGCCATTGTTAATTAGTTCAAACAAAAAAAAAATCCATAGGCATACATGATCCTTATCTCCATGGGTGATGGGCGCAGTGTGACCGAACAGAGAAACCAACCAGTGTACAATCCAATAATGAAAAACATTGCCTCGTATAAGGATTCATGTGGTGTCCCACTGAATTTTGTCGAGATCTTCGCCAATCGGGGCTACGGGCCCATCTTAAATAATTAATGTAATGGCAAATCGTGAACTAGGGGCTAAACGTTTGACATGGAACAGTTTCCTTGCTAAGCTGGAGAAGGGAGGCGTATATATTAATTAGCACATTGTCATATCTCCATCTCTACACCTAATAAATCTTACACGACAGAAAGCCACACACACAACGCTCTCATAAAGTATCATCTCGCTAGCTGAATAAGTACGAGTGATCGAACGAGCTATTAAAAAAAAAGAGTCGAGCCCTTTCAACTCATATTTTTCTTAGCCTCTTGGCTAAGATAAAAAAATGATACGTGGACTATATATTGCCTTTGATATTAAATTTATTTTTTATATGTATCAAATATGATTATGTGCCGTTGTAATAATGCATGAGAATTGGACTAGTTTTACTTATAATTTGACTAATTGTAGATAAAAAGGTATCAATATTTATATCAAGTAAATACCATTAGACTAATTACGAAACGTATTTTCATAATAAACTGAATTGGAGCTATATATAAATAAAAGTGAACATCATTCGCTATAGATGCATTCCTTTTGGGATAGAGTGAGGATATATGATGACAGATGTTGCTAAGGCTATCCAGTGTTGTGTGTGGGGGATGTTGGACTAGTAGTCCAAATTATTGAAGGTGCCGGAATGAACTCTGACCTCACCCTCTTATATTCTCGTCTAGATCAAGTAGAAAACGGAATACTTTTGGGTGTGTCTTTCACCATTTGGTGCACCAATAATTCAGTGTCTAAAAGGCTTTTTCTTTTTTTCTTTATGCGTGCACGAGTTCTGATTACTGACTGCACTAGCTGCGTACGTACTTATGCTTTTTTCAGGCCGTATTATTGTCCCTTCTGTTTGTCCATTCTCGTGATTGGACCAGGATGATCTAGCAGCTCAACTAATCCGGCACTTGTTAATTCAGTTCATGATTGTTTTATGAGCGGACCTCATCATGTGGTGTATCCAACTTAACCCTCAGACATCAAGGTTTATAAAAATTAGCAGCCGTAACGTTTGTGTATATATATCTTGCTTGCATAAATTATGTAGCCCAACTCGCCCCCGTTTCTTGATTTAGCAGGCTGGCCTAATTAACTAGGCCGCAAGTAGTTGTTGCCGACTATTCGGTTCAGTCCCACTAAATAAACAAAAGCACTACACACGCGGCGCTAATGATATAATCTCCACACAGCGAGAGGGGGGAAATGCGTCGTCGACACTTGGCACAAAGGCAGATCATCTCATCTGCTGCTTTCTCTCGAGAGCGCTGTGGAAATCTGCTCGCTCATGCATGCATGTGTGTGGGAACGAAATCGCCACATTCTTCACAACTCAAGAAGGATTCCGTGTGATAAGGCAGCATCGGGATCGATTTGTCCATGCATGTGCTCAAAGCGTCTCTAGCTAGATCAGTCGCAGGCGCCGCCAAGAGGAGACGAAGACGCGGCCATGCACGGCACAAGGGGCCCCTGAGGAATCCTATGCCAATGCATAGTTTTCAGACGTCGTGATGAGCAGTGAGAACGAAACTGTGATTTCATGTGTGTCATAGGAAAAAGAAGATAACATCGGTTTATTAGTACCTCTCTGGCCTGCAAAGTGTCCACTGACTCGAGCAAAAAAAAAAAAAGAAAGAAGTCCTGAAAATACGACTGCGTCCTCTGCGAAAGGCCAAGTTTTCAGTTCATCTTTCAACACCTGTGACTCCTTCCTGGGCCTCTCTGAATCTCTTCAGTCTTCATGGTGTAATAACTAAATAAAACATCCCGCCGGGCTGTGAAAAATATATCAACCTAGCTAGCTAGCTAGCCAGCTAGCTAGCAGTTTTGTTTTTGTCGTTCACAGATTTTTGGTGTCTTGCGGGAAGTAAGCACGCGAATGATTGATACATAGCCAAGCCGCTGAGATCACACGTCGAGATCTTTTGTCTGCTTTCTGTCCAGTTGAACCGGCCTTGTTCGTGGGGCTCGGCTAATACCAAATCCAAAGTGCGCCGGCCAATCATTTGGTCATGCAGCATGCAAAGCGACGATGATGGCATATAATTGCTGCCATATATATGGCCCCTTTGAAAAGGGACTGCGGCCGGCGGATAACCCTCTTATTAATTATTCACTTCTGTTTGGTTTGGGCTTTCATTTGTTAGGTCAGAACCAACATAATGGCCAGCTAGGAAAGAATCCGTCAGCAAATTAAAGCAGCGACGACGCACGAGCCGCCGGCCGGGAACAAGATCTCGCGATATATGTATTGAGGCATTATCATGGCGCATCGATCCATAAGTCAAACGGTATGTGCATCGCGATGAGCAGGGGCTGATCTAGTTCTAGTTGCCATTTTATTAACTTTTAGAAAGGCTATGCGTTTGACTAGCTAGCTATGGTGAGGTGGGCATCACCAGGCGTAGGGACAAACTTCTTGCATTGCCCAGTCATTGGCATCATCAGCCTTGCATGCGTAATCTGTGAATATATATAGATATATAGATGGCTATGCCGGTCCTCTAACCTGGTCAGACTGATCACTAATAAAGCCGGCTAGGCCATCCTTAAAATCTAGCCAAACTGCAATCCCTCATGAGCTTCACCAAAAAAATTCAAGCCGAGTTTATTGATGTCAATCTGAAAGCTTTGTCAGAGCTGTACTAAAGATCGACGGGATAAAGTGACTCAATTCGTGAGCCTGGTTACATCTACATCAACTACACCACCAGAGGTAAAGGTTAATGAAAAGGTAATGGATAGTTATCCAACTTATGCTATTCTCTAAGATATTGCATGATCAAAAGGTTGTTATCGATAATAATCATGTAACTGTTATTGATATGATTATGACACGCTTTGATAAGCTAGCGTAAAAGAACCGACTATATATATTCATTTATCGGTTCAAGAGCATGCTAAACAACCTCATCAATACAACATTTTATATAATTATTATGAAAATTTAAGTCTTTATGTGGCAACTAACGTCTAAATTGGCCTCTTCACCACTTAAAACCGATAGAACCAATTTAGGTGGAGCTAGCACATATGTGCCAATGACCGCTTGCGTTCCTAATTTGGATTGAAATATATGAAATTATGAACCAAATATGAAACAACAGTGACTCGACCTTCAACGGGGTATAATAAGTTTCTACGTAACCCACCAAAGTTGCATAGTTAGAATCCTATGCTTAATAACATTGCATGTAGCTCCCATTGTCTATTTTAATGAAACATTGAATTAGTTTATTATTAAGATGTCTAAATTTATTGAGAGTACCTTGACTGTACATATTAAGCCTAGTACAAATACTTATCACAAGTTATACATGTTATATTTTAATTATATGAAAGCTTCTAATGATTGGAAGGTACCATATTTTATAAATTTAGTGGTGATGATAGTTAATCTAACATAGAACATGTTACTATGTTTCTCGCTTAAATGGGTGAAGCTAGTACTATGGAAATTATGTATGTACATTATTTTCATTTGTCTCTTACTGGTGTAGCTTTTGCATGATTTACATCATTAATGCTTGTTCTATTGGTTCATGGGCTAAATTAGAAAAAAATTATGAACACTTATGTAATGTAGTTCATGAAACAAGATATGCACATCTTACATTGGTTCATCAAGATCATGGTGAGTCCATCTTTCTTTTTTTAAATGTTTTAAAGACATTAACAATAGAAGTTTCCATAAGGATTCTAAAAGGGGTTTAACTAATTTAGTTTTTAATGGTTTATGCTCTAGTATTAAAGAAAGACTTGAACATTATGAGTTTCTTAAATTTTAATCAATTGTCGCAAAAGGCCAATGAGGTCGAGTCTCATTTTAAAGAATATTATGAAGTTTATAGATCACATCCTCTAAATACGCATGTCATAAAAAAGGTATTTTGATAGCTCAAACGGTAAAAGTAAGGAGTGCAATGTTGCTGGTTTTGTTTGGTCTGTACAAACTAAATTGGTTACTTGTTGTTCTCTCAAGCTAATTCACAATAATCGACAAAGAGGATATTAAGTTTACTTTTGATGCCACTAAATGTGATCAAATCAATCTTTGATGGATTGCTTAAATTAGGTTATATTAAGATGTCATGCACATTGCCTTCAGTTGATGGGTTGAAAAGAAGAGCTTATTGTAAATATCATAATTCTTTCTCTCATGCAACTGAACATTCATGTGCTCCTTTCTGACGGGCCTTTCTCAAGAAGTGTTCGAGAGTTTACCTAGTGAAGAATAGAATTGGCATGGGCTTAATCAATCTCTAAATCGATTTGGTTGGTCTGCTACGTCCATTGTTGTCTGTATATCCACTATCCTTGTTTTTTGTTGTTGTTGTACTTCAATATGTCTCCTAGCTAGTGAGATTTGATGGTGTTTTAGATGGTCGTACTGATCCTATGTTGGTGTTTTATATATGCTGCTTGGCTTCCGGCGCGTGTAAACCAGAGCTAGCTACTAGCGACCTGGAATTCGGCGGCGTTTTCTGTCAGCGCTTGAATTCACTGTATTTTGTACGTACAAGGACAGCGCGCGGACCAAAATATCCTGGGACGATACTGATTGCAGAGCCACCAATCAAGCATCATATTGGAAAGGATTAGATAGAACAGATGTTACGTGCGTGGCGACCCAATCTAACCCGCTAGCCTCTGACTCTCGCGAGAGTCGTCGTCAGTCGTACGTCACAGATGAACGTTGCCGTGCCGCAACAGTTTGCAATTGTAGGCAGGGATGAACTTTAAATTTTACACCATAAAGTTTAAAGATCGAATCAAATTAAGATCGACTATTTATTTTTGAAACTAAAATTTATTAAAAATCTTGACTTATCGTGAAGAAACATGTGAAGAAACATTTGAATTGTCATCCGTTACCATCCATACTTGGGAAAGAATATAACTACAGTATCCCATAAACGTGCTGATCGATTTAGTTTAAATTTAAGTTTGATTAAATTTTTAGTTAATAACATTAGTGTTTATACTGCCAAATAAATATACTTTTTTTTAAAAAAAAATATATAGCATTAGCTAAGCTTGAAGCAGAAGCCGAGAGCGAGCGAGAAACAAGTCGCAACAGCAGGCGCGTCCACGCGACGACACACACGGACGGCCATGCACATATATGCACGCCGTGGTCGAGCGGAGAATTGAAGGGCGGGACGTTCAGCGACATTATCACCCATGGCGGAAAGTTCGTGAGCCTCGCTATCATTGCGTGGCATGGGAGCGCCGGGAGGAAGGAAGGCAGGTGGACATGGCGCCCTTGTTTTACGCAACGAGAAAAGCGACGGCGCCTGGGCAAAAGAAGATGATGGGTTCCTCGCGGAGCCAAAGCGTACGGGCGCATGGGTACGGTCGCCGTCGTCGATCCGAGCTGCGATTCGGCCTGGACATGCATGATTGAAAATTCCGACCAAGCTAGCAGCTGGAGAACGACGAACATCATATCATACGTACTCCTATCGACTACTAGGATTTGGATGATGATGAGCACAGAGCACTGTGCATTATATATATTCGGTGACGCTGTCTTGGTCGGGGATGTGTCGGCAAGGGATTAGATATGGATAACAGCTAGCAGTATACTATTTCCTTGGGCAAATGGGAGGGGATCGATGACACAAGACGAGACGAGAGATGAGCAAGCTAAGGTTAGGAGGGATGGTCTGCGCCTAGCCGCCTACCTACCTAAACATTTGTGATATTGTAAAATGGCCGGGCGAGCGCTGCGTGACACATCCCTCCTAACCTTAGCTTTCATTTTCTTGTCTGGCTTCCACGTTCCGCCTACCTATCGCCTCATGCGCGTCGCCGCCTGATTGCCTATAGGCAGGAGTAGTGCTAGGAATATGAGCCAGACTTTTTGGGCCAGCACGAACACGGTCCGATCGTTATTACACTTAGCTTTCATTTTCTTGTCTGGGTTCCACGTTTCGGTGTACAGGAGTTAGGTCCGCATCACACCTTTGCTAGTTTTATTAGCCGGCCGGAATTCATTCATTTGCCGAGTGTCTTAAACACTCGACAAAACGCCTTTTCCACTCAGGCGAAGTCTACACTCAGCAAAATATTTTAACGGGTTACACTTAGCAAAGAAAAGCAATCGGCAAAGTAAGAATCTAAAAAACCTGGAATAAAACAACAATTCTTTTTAATTAGAGGAACAACCAATTATTAGTCAACCTCATTGCCCAATCAATCGTCCTATCAATTTTCACCATTTTTTGAACCAAATTCACGTTTTTATGGCCAGTTAGATTTAAACTCGCAACATCTCTCACACACATATAATCTCATCTACCACTACACCACTACGTCAAATGTGTCTATATCACGTTTTTCTTCTCCACATATTATAACAAACCAAGTGTAAATTGATTATTTGAAGCGCTAAATAAATTCAATGAAAAATTTGTCAGCTACAAAGCTGCATACTTTTTGAGATCTACAACTTTTATTTTGACAGTTTCTTTGTCCGAGCTCGTTTATACAAAATTTGAATTTCAAATTTTAAAACTTCAAATATATGTGACAAGACGATTTCAAATAAAAAAGTTGTCAATTACAAAGTTTCATAACATTTCAAGACCTACAACTTTTATTTTGGTCGTTTTTCCATCCGAGGTTGTTTGAAAAATTGACAAGATAGTTTTAAATCAAAAGGTTGCGAACTACAAAGTTTTATGATATTTTAAGACCTACAATTTTTGTTTTGGTAGTTTTTCCATCTAAGGTCTTTTGAAAAATTCAAATTTTAATTTTTTAATTCTGATGTAGTTTTCATTGACAAGGTAACTTTAAATAAAAAATGACAACTATAAAATTTTATAACTTCTCAATATTTATAAGGTTTATTTTGGTTGTTTAATCATTTGTTCATCTAACATGGTGGTTCTAACATTGTTCACAAATCTTATATATCTCACTTGTAGTTTCATAAACTACAAATGAGATATAAGTTTTGTGAACAAATGTACTTTTGATTTGTCAAATGAAGAAATGACCAAAACAAAATATTACTTTTGATTTGTCATATGAAGAAATGACCAAAACAAAAATGATGCATCTTGAGGAGTTATACAACTTTGTAGTTGAAAACTTTTTCATTTGAATTAATTTATAGCTTCAAAATGTGATTTAAAAATTGACTTTCCCTAGTGTCCAAAAAAACACTCGGCAAATAAACTTTCTTTGTCTAGTGCCAAAAAACACTCGGCAAAGCGCTTTGCTGATTGACAAAGAAAAACACTCGGCAAAGTACTTGTTTGCCGATTATTTTTGTTTGCCGAGTTTTTTTTGGCACTCGACAAAGACCTTTTTTGCCGAGTGCCTGAAAAAACACACGACAAATCAAGTGACACCTGATTAAGAGTCGAATTCCGGTAGTAACAGTAGGTTTTGAGAGGCCTTTTGATAAGACGATGACATAGTGTGATAGTGCCAAGGTCAATAGAGTGTATAGCACGCACCGCCTACGGCACCAAGGGTCTCATTCTAAATGGGCCCACTTAAGGTCCATTTAGCATGGTCCACTTACCACGGCCAAATGGGCCCATTTAAGGTCCATTTGTGCTGTGCCAAGGTCGAGAGAGTGTATAGTCTGCATCGTCTAAGGTTGAGAGAGTGTATAGTCTGCATCGTCTAACCTTAGCTTTCATTTTCTTGTCTGGGTTCCACGTTCCGCCTACCTAAGTGTAATCCATCGCCTCGTGCGCGTCGCCGCCTGATTTCCTACATCCAGGAGCCAGCCGATCGTTGTTGCGCTTAGCTTTCATTTTCTTGTCTGGGTTCCACGTTCCGGTGTACAGGAGTTAGGTCCGCATCACACCTTTGCTAGTTTTATTAGCCGACCGGAATTCATTCATTTGCCGAGTGTCTTAAACACTCGACAAAATGCCTTTTCCACTCAGGCGAAGTCTACACTCAGCAAAATATTTTAACGGGTTACACTTAGCAAAGAAAAGCAATCGACAAAGTAAGAATCTAAAAAACCTGGAAAAAACAACAATTTTTTTGAATTAGAGGAACAACCAATTATTAGTCAACCTCATTGCCCAATCAATCGTCCTATCAATTTTCACCATTTTTTGAACCAAATTCACGTTTTTATGGCCAGTTAGATTTAAACTCGCAACATCTCTCACACACATAATCTCATCTACCACTACACCACTACGTCAAATGTGTCTATATCACGTTTTTCTTCACATATTATAACAAACCAATTATAAATTTATTATTTGAAGCACTAAATGAATTCAATGAAAAGTTTGTCAACTACAAAGCTGCATACTTTTTGAGATCTACAACTTTTATTTTGACAGTTTCTTCATCCGAGCTCGTTTATACAAAATTTGAATTTCAAAATTTAAAATTTCAAATATATGTGACAAGACGATTTCAAATATAAAAGTTGTCAATTACAAAGTTTCATAACATTTCAAGACCTGTCGGGGACCGTAATTAGGGGTACCCCCAATGCTCCTTAATCCGGCTGAAAAACATCTTCAGAACAAACCATAAACGACTGATAAAGCGCGGGCTTCGTCTACCAAGGGACGCGACCTCATCCGAACCCAGCCTCGGGCCAGGACAGTAGTCCCGGACGAATTCACGCCTCGCCCGAGGGTCCCCTCAGTCTGCAGGCACACCCTCGGCTCGCCTGAAGTCCAGCGCAGGCAAGCTTTGTCGTGCAGCGACTTCGTCCGAATCGCCTTACCAACCGACCGTATCGCATGCGCATTTAATGCGGGATCGCCTGACACCTTATCCTGACACGCGTGCCTCAGTCGGCAAGGTCGAAGTGACCGCAGTCACTTCGCCCCCTTTACTGACGGTTCTGACAGGAAAACCGCGCTGTTCACCCCGCTCCGGCAACTGTGCCAGCCACCAGGGAAAGACTAACAACAGTCACGGCCTTCCCCGAGTTTTGGCCTCGGGCGCAACAGCAAGCTCCGCCTCGCTCGACCCCAGGCCTCGGCCTCAGCCTCGGCCTCGGGAGAGGAACTCCGCCTCGCCTGACCCCAGGCCTCGGCCTCGAAGGAGTCTCCGCCTCGCCCGACCCCAGGCCTCGGCCTCGGAGGAGTCACCGCCTCGCCCGACCTTGGCCTCGTATCAGCTATGCTACTAGGGATCTGAAAGGGAAATAGGCTTTAAACCTTTTCCTAAATGATTTTGGTGGTTGAAATGCCCAACATAAATAATTGGACTAACTAGTTTGCTCTAGAGTATATGTTCTACAGGTGCCAAAGGTTCAACTCAAAGCCAATACAAAGATTAAAAAGGGTTCAAGAAGAAAGGAGCAAAGGAAACTGAAGTGCTCCTTGGTCGGGCGCACCGGACAGTGTCCAGTGCACCAGGGAGGAGCGACCTCAAACTCTTCAGCTTCGGGTTTCTCTGGCGCAGCTCCGCTATAATTCACCGGACTGTCCGGTGGGCCACCGGACTATCCAGTGTGCCAGCGGAGCAACGGCTATCAGCGCACAACGGTCGACTCTGACAGTGAACAGTGCAACACAGTGATCACAACAGAAGTCAGAGCAGAAGGTCAGAGGGACACCGGACTGTCCGATGTAGCACCGGACTGTCCGGTGCCACATGAGGACAAAGCCTCCAACGATCGACCAGCTCCAAGCCCTAACGTCTGGATGATGTGGTGGCGCACCGGACACTGTCCGGTGGCGCACCGGACTGTCCGGTGTGCCCATCGCCAGCAACCTTCTCCAACGGCTACAATTTTGTTGGTGGCTATAAATACCACCCCAACCGGCAACTTCAAGGTGAGGGAGCCCAAGCAACATTCCAAGTCATCTAGTTGACATACTCAAGCCCTCCCAACCACTTCTATTCATTGATCCATCCTATACACAAGATTTAGACCACTACAACCAACACAAGTGCCACAAAAGATAGAGCAAGCAAGAGAGAGCTACTCAATTGAGTTTAGCACTAGTGCCTTGTGAGATTCATTGAGAGATAGTGTGTGCTACTTCTTTGTGTTCATTTGCGCGTGGAGTTTTGACTCCCATTGAAATTCCTCAAAAGTTTTGGAGGCTTGTAAAGCTAGCAAGAGACACCAAAGTGTGTGGTGGTCCTTGCGGGGTCTTAAGTGATCCTTGAGAAGAAGAAGAGCTCGCCGGTCTTGCGTGATCGATGGAGAGAGGGAAAGGGTTGAAAGAGACCCGTCCTTAGTGGACTCCTCAACGGGGACTAGGCCTTCGAGGGCCGAACCTCGGTAAAACAAATCTCCCGTGTCTCGTGTGCTTATTGCTTGTGATTTGTTTGTTCTCTCCCTTTCCAAGCTTTTCTTGCACTATTCGTTGCTAATATTATTTAGTGTTGCTTTTGGTTAAATTCTCATTTAGTGAAGCAACACATTGCAAGAAAGAACTTGTGTCATTGCTCTTCTTATCTAAGCCCCTTTGCTTTATTCTCATAGACCTATTAGTTGTATTGTTTTATCAATTTCGTATTATTTGAAAGCAATACTCTTTACAAGCAAGGACTTAGTTTTTTATACTCCTATAATAGTATATCTTGTTCTATCCACTAATCAAGAGATCTAGTTGGGGGATAAAGTTTTAATTTTCAGGTTTCGCCTATCCACCCCCCTCTAGGAGACTTTCAATTGGTATCAGAGCTAGGCACTTCATATTGAGTCTAACAACTCGAAGTGATGGCTCGAAGAAGATCCCAAAAGAACAAGAAGACAACTCCGAAGGAGAACAAGGAGGTAACTCTTGAGATATTACTCTCTGATTGTTCTAATTATGATTCGTGGTCTACTAGGGTGATAAATGCTTTTAGAATGGTAGATCCACAATTAGAACAAATTTTAGACAAGAGTATTATTCCTCCTAACTATGCTAGGGAAAATGCCTCCGAAGAAGATTTAAGATGTATACGCTTAAACTATCTAGCTTATGACATCTTAAGTAAATCCCTTAGCAAAGAAGATTATCATGCCTTCATAATAAAATATGACAAACCTATTTGTGATGTGCATGATATTTGGACTAGAATTAAAAGCAAATTTGATGAGTCCAAACATGATAGTTCATTTTGTGCTTCTACTTCCTTTGGTCTTTGTGATACTAACCCTTGCAAGGAAGAAGAAGAAAATGACTGATGGAGACCAAACGATGAATCCACCTCTCCAAGAGATTTGTCTTCCCATTTCGATTCCCACATATATTATGTGGCTAATGAAAATAATAGCGGAAGCCCAAACGAGGATGAGGAGGAAGAAAGAAGCTTCTTGCAACTCTACGCTCGCCTAAGCCAAGAAGATAAGGCGGTCATGCTCAAACTACTAAAAAGAGCGAGAGAGCAAAGCGAAGCTCGTCAAAGGCTAGAAGACATTCTCTCCATAAAAATGCTAAGCTTTGACGAGTTGACTAAAGAACATGAGGAGCTAAAGTGCTCTCATGTTGATTTGGTCCAAAGGTATGAAACTATTTCAATTGAGCAAGATAACTCTTTACATTGTATCGCTCAATTAGTAAATAGGAATGCCTTACTTAAGGACCAAGTAGAAAAGCTAAAATTTGAAAATCTAGCTTTTTAAGAAAAATATGATATGCTTCTATGCTCTCATGAAAATCTTATGGATGATCATATCATATTAAATATTGCTCATGAGGTTGTGATGGAAAACTTAAAATCCCAACAACCTCACTCATGCACATGTATTCAAATTGAAACTACATTACCATGTGCTAATGCTTGTTGTCTGTCGACAAGCAAATCTTCCTTTGAGCTAGAATTTGCAGGAACAAAAGATGATACTTACCAAAAGCTCAAAGAAGAAAATGAGAGGCTAAAAATGAGCTTGACACAACTAAAAGGGAAGTGCATTGCTCAACCTTCTCAAGATAACCGTGATTACATGGTGAAGAAGCTTGAGACAGGAACAACCATGGCATGCACTCAATCCCTTGAAGAAAATGTCAAGGACTTGAGGATTGCCAAGAGGGAGGAACAAAAGAAGAAAATCAATACCTCTTCCAAAAGCCTCAACCACGCCTCCATAAAAGGTAACATCCAAGGTAATAATCAAGTCACACTTCACACTAAGAGAAGTAAGAAGTGTAGTGAATGCTTTGAAAAGGGGCACTCTATTAGGTCATGTCCCTATATTAAAAATGACTTGATTATTAACAAGGATGATAAACTTTGTTTTAAATGCTCCAAGAAGGGACACTTGTTTAGGTCTTGTCCCCATTTAAAACAAAAAGGCATAGTGTTAGAAAAGAAAATATTCACTAACCATGTAGCAAGAAAGAAACAAGGAAAGAAGAAATCTTCAAGACTTAAGGATCGCCTATGCTACATATGCCGAAAGAAGGGACATCAATGCAAGGATTGTCCCATTGGTAACAATCCCACTCCTAGCTTGTCAATTAATTCTCATGTAACTAGGCAACCCAAAATTGCAACTTGTGCTAGAAAGGTAATGAGTTTACCTAGTGCCAACACAAAGGACATTTGGGTTCCTAGATCTTTGTTGACTAACCTTGATGGACCCATCAAGAGATGGGTACCAAAATATGCTTGACAGGCTTTGCAGGAGAAAGAGATGATATGAAGCTTTGGGGTGCTTGAGAGAGTCCATTCAATTCTTATCAACTCAAGCTATCAATCTTCAATGATCTATATCTGTGATTGACCCAAGGTTATTCTTCAAATTACTATGTCTTAAACTCATATCATCTCGAGGAAGACATTGATGTTGTAGGAAATAAAAGAATTATCATGTGTGAAAAATCAAGGCCTACAACATGGAGGAAAGTCAAAGGATGGTAACTTCTATGCTTTTAAGTGCAAGTATTTTAAATTATCATTTCTTATATGTCTTGTGTTGTCACATAGAAATGTGTAGCACTTCAAATGTCTTTAAATTTATATTACCATTCTTTGAAGAATTTCCTCTCATATGGTAGATTGCATACTCATCATTTCTATCCTATGGCAATCTACATGCTTTAAATTGTTGCAAGTCCCATGGCATGTTTTTTCGCTAGTCATTCTATTATTGCCATGATTCTAGATATAGAGAGATATTTCAAGTTCTTAAAAGAATAAGGTGTCATGTAAAGAATTCAAATCCTTAGGACATTATAAAAGGAAAACTCTCTCTATAACTAGAATAGTGAGACTAATGATTTTATCTAAGTAACCCAAGTAGTCTCACTTGTAGAGAATAAGTTTCTCTTTGGAAGCGTGTAATCTAACATAAAAAATAAAAATCAATCCAATGATTTATGATGTATTTCTACTTGCTTAAATTGGATATGATTCTTTCACATTTGTCGCTTTCCATATCATGAATTAGATTTATTCCCGTAATCTTAAAGGATTATTTATGCTTATTTTATGAGTTAAAATTGAGCATAACATCATCTATAGGATAATCTAGTTCATGCTATGAAGTTTCCATGTTTTAGTAATCTAGCTTTTCATTCCTTATCAAAATGACTACAAAAATAGAAACTAGTGCTTGTGTTACTAACAACATATCTCTTGAACCTACTTATAAATATCTACAAAAGAGAAAGTGCACAAGCCTCAAGGGTTGCTCTTCACCCAAGGGAAGAAAGGTAAAAGCAAAGGTATGGGAACTCTCTTTCCCATCATTAGTTATTTGCTCAAAATTATGATATTCTATCCATATGAAGATTAGATTCTTTATTAGACTTAAATTGACTGGGTTTACATTCAATCTCATTCTCATAAATGCACATGTCCATTAGAATCTAATTCATGCCTTTGCGATATATATGTTATCATATTGATTTACTTCCAAGTAATTATTACTAAATTCAATATGAAGAAGTAAAATTCCTATGATTAATCAAAATGTTTAAAAGGTGCATATTCCTCTTTCCCAATGGAATGCACTAATGATAAGGATTTTAATTCATATCTATGTGTCTTATGGATGATGAATTGTTTTTATTTTCTATCTAAAGAAATCATCCATCATCATTTGCTCCCTTGTGCAATTAACATCTCTCTTGAGTATTTTCAATAAGTTTGGAAGGAAAAAGGGACAACTACAAAGGGAAGGACACTCAAAGAGGAGGACATCAAGAACAACAACATCTACTTGGATAGTAAGATCTTCAAAACAATCAATGGTGTGGTTGTAAGCATTCTTAACCTTTTTCATTGTGAGAATACCAGGCTTAAGTTGTTTATTGCAAATTTTTATAAGCCTTGATCAAGATGTATAATGCTTCTCCCTATTTGTCTTTAAAGTAAAGTCATTCATTCAAATTCTTAATGCATATCTTTAGGGGGAGTCTATTTCTATATCTTGATTATGTTGAGACTATCGCTTTATCTTAGTAATCTCATATAGTCTCTTGCATGAGAATAAGTTTCTCATGAAGTATGCTACTTCAAATTAATCCATCTTGTTAAAGTAATGTCATCTTTATCAAGGATTGTAGCTTTCATTGCCAAAGTAGCATATTTACTGGATTCTCCTATTTCAAGCTTACCTAATGCATATGTTGTTCTTTTGATTACATCTGTTATTTGTTTGATCATTGAATAAACACGTATGTTTCTTAGTGCCGCATATACTATCAATCAATCTCTCTTGATGTGCACTAAGTTAAAAGGAGAATTCATGATACATTTATGCAATTAGTGTTCCACTTAATATATGCTAACAATGACTTGTGAAGGATCACTAGTTGTGGAACTCTCTCTTGTGCAAAATATTTCCATACAATTTCTTGAGTATAGGTCTTAAGCAATTAAGACTAGGGACAAAGCACAATGAAGAGAGCATCTCTATGAGAAGGTACATAACGGTAAAACTACTTCCACTCATTTACTCATGTACCTAAATCTTCCTTTTTTTACGTTCCTTGCATATCTTGTATAAAAGGAAGAGAAAGCATGTCCATGCATTATCCCTGCTTCATATCTAGTTTAAACTCTCAAAAATTCATTCCTGCTTTAATGCATCTTTGTTAAAACTAGATGAAGTGATTTTATTGTCAAAGAGCTTAGAGCTTAACCTTGTAACGAGGATAAGCGACCTTTGTTCCAAAGGTGGATGGTCCTTAAGTCTCTTTGAAATCCTTAAGGGTAAATGCTTAAGATGTTTATAACATGCTTTCATAAGTGCATAAACTGTCATGAGCATCACACTTATACTACGACACAACTTTACATTCTGTATGATATAGATATGTTCTCATTAACCTAATTATGTGCAATTGGCATTTAAGGCCAAAATATGTGTTCCTCTCCATGCACATATTTATGGGGAGCAATCTATGTTATATAGAACTATGATCATGCTTAATTTGATATATCCTTTGATCATATCTCTTTTATGTCTATGACTAATGTGTTTTCAAGTGTATTCTCATGCTTAGTCATAGAATTGAAAGGGAAATGGAGTATTCGACAAAGACGACGCTTCCACTCAACTCCTTCGGTATTATCCACTCTTTGTCGGTATTCCGCATGGTTCTCCACCTTGGTATAATCTTCTCTCATATTTATTTGTTTGCCATTGGGGAGAACATAAAAGGGCTTATATTTCACTCACAAGTATCCGTTTTTGGCGATTCATGCCAAAGGGGGAGAGAGTATTAGCCCAAAGCAAAAGGACCGCACCACCACCCACCAATTTCAAAATTTTAGTCTTTCAAATTGTTTTAAAGTAATGTTTTCAAATTGGTATCTTACTTATTGATATAATTTCAAATTAGTATACCCTCTTCAAAATCTATATCTAAAGCCCTCTTGAACACTAAGAGGAGGATTACATTAAGGGGGAGTTTTGTTTAGTCAAAGGAAAAGCATTTGAAACAGGGGGAGAAAACTTCAAATCTTGAAAATGCTTCTTTCAATCCTATTCATCTACCTTTGACTATTTGCAAAACAAAACAAGTGGTGCAAGCGTGGTCCAAAATTTCAAATTAAAAAGCCATCCATGCATATCTAGTAGAAATGATTATTGGTTTCATTCCAAGCAACCTCTGCACTTACCTTATGCAAACTAGTTCAATTATTCACTTATATATTTGCTTTGGTTTGTGTTGGCATCAATCACCAAAAAGGGGGAGATTGAAAGGGAAATAGGCTTTAAACCTTTTCCTAAGTGATTTTGGTGGTTGAAATGCCCAACACAAATAATTGGACTAACTAGTTTGCTCTAGAGTATATGTTCTACAGGTGCCAAAGGTTCAACTCAAAGCCAATACAAAGATTAAAAAGGGTTCAAGAAGAAAGGAGCAAAGGAAACCGAAGTGCTCCCTGGTCTGGCGCACCGGACTGTCCGGTGTGCCATGGACAATGTCCGGTGCACCAGGGAGGAGCGACCTCAAACTCTTCAGCTTCGGGTTTCTTTGGCGCAGCTCCGCTATAATTCACCGGACTGTTCGGTGGGCCACCGGACTGTCCGGTGGGCCACCGGGGCAACGACTATCAGCGTGCAACGGTCGACTCTGACAGTGAACAGTGCAGCACAGTGATCGAAGCAGAAGTCAGAGCAGAAGGTCAGAGGGGCACCGGACTATCTGGTGTAGCACCGGACTGTCCGGTGCCACATGAGGACAAAGCCTCCAACGGTCAACCAGCTCCAAGCCCTAACGTCTGGATGACGTGGCGGCGCACCGGACACTGTCCGGTGTTTGTTGGTGGCTATAAATACCACCCCAACCGGCCACTTCAAGGTGAGGGAGCCCAAGCAACATTCCAAGTCATCTAGTTGACATACTCAAGCCCTCCCAACCACTTCTATTCATTGATCCATCCTATACACAAGATTTAGACCACTACAACCAACACAAGTGCCACAAAAGATAGAGCAAGCAAGAGAGAGCTACTCAATTGAGTTTAGCACTAGTGCCTTGTGAGATTCATTGAGAGATAGTGTGTGCTACTTCTTTGTGTTCATTTGCGCGTGGAGTTTTGACTCCCATTGAACTTCCTCAAAAGTTTTGGAGGCTTGTAAAGCTAGCAAGAGACACCAAAGTGTGTGGTGGTCCTTGCGGGGTCTTAAGTGATCCTTGAGAAGAAGAAGAGCTCGCCGGTCTTGCGTGATCGGTGGAGAGAGGGAAAGGGTTGAAAGAGACCCGTCCTTAGTGGACTCCTCAACGGGGACTAGGCCTTCGAGGGCCGAACCTTGGTAAAACAAATCTCCCGTGTCTCGTGTGCTTATTGCTTGTGATTTGTTTGTTCTCTCCCTTTCCAAGTTTTTCTTGCACTATTCGTTGCTAATATTATTTAGTGTTGCTTTTGGTTAAATTCTCATTTAGTGAAGCAACACATTGCAAGAAAGAACTTGTGTCATTGCTCTTCTTATCTAAGCCCCTTTGCTTTATTCTCATAGTCCTATTAGTTGTATTGTTTTATCAATTCCGTATTATATGAAATCAATACTCTTTACAAGCAAGGACTTAGTTTTTTATACTCCTATAATAGTATATCTTGTTCTATCCACTAATAAAGAGATCTAGTTGGGGGATAAAGTTTTAATTTTTAGGTTTCGCCTATCCACCCCCCTCTAGGCGACTTTCAGGATCTATCATTACCCTACCCTTAGCTAGCCGCCTCAGGCTACGAAGGAACAAGACCGGTGTCCCATCTAAGTGAAAGGGAAATGTGCCCTTGGGCCATTTCTAAGTATTTTGGTGATTGAGTGCCAACACATGTGCTTAATTGTGAATTTATGTACATGGATGAACAAGGTGCAAATCATGAAGTAAAGGTATGTTTCTAAGCCTTAGTACATTGGTTTTGTGTACTAATATATTTGTCTAAGTGTTAGAAACAGAAAGAAGAAGAAGAGAGAAGAGGAGAAAAGACTTGGCTGTGTGCTGCCAAGACCCAGCTCGGTCTGGAGCACCGGACTGTCCGGTGTGCACCGGACAGTGTCCGGTGCGCCAGGCTGACTCGGCTCGAACTGGCCGCTCTCGGGAAATTGGCCGACGGCGTACGGCTAAAATTCACCGGACTGTCCGGTGTGCACCGGACTGTCCGGTGAGCCAACGGTCGGCCGGGCCAACGGTCGGCCGCGCAATCTGCGCGGGACACGTGGCCGAGCCAACGGTCGGAAGACGGCACCGGACTGTCCGGTGTGCACCGGACATGTCCGGTGCGCCAACGGCTCTCAGATCTCCAACGGTCTGCAACGGTCGGAAGCGCCAGTTATGGAAACAAATCGGGCACCGGACAGTGTCCGGTGTGCACCGGACTGTCCGGTGCCCCCGACGACAGAAGGCAAGGATGGCCTTCCGGATTTGCTCTCAACGGCTCCTAGCTGCCTTGGGGCTATAAAAGGAGCCCCTAGGCGCATGGAGGAGACACACAAGCAACCTTTGAGCATTCTTGATCATCCACACTTAGTCTTTGCGCTTTCATTTGTGATTCTAAGTGATTCGAGCTCCGTTCTAGTGAGAACTTTGTGATACTCTTGTGAGCTCGATTCTTGGCCGTGTGTGTGCGCGTTTCGCTGTGGATTTGTGTGTGTTGCTTCCCTCCCTTACTCTGTGCTTCTTTGTGATCATATACTTGTAAGGGCAAGAGACTCCAATTTGTGGAGATTCCTTGCAAACGGGATAGTAAAAGGCAAAACAAAACACCGTGGTATTCAAGTGGGTCTTTGGACCGCTTGAGAGGGGTTGATTGCAACCCTCGTCCGTTGGGACGCCACAACGTGGAGTAGGCAAGCGTTGGTCTTGGCCGAACCATGGGATAAACCACTGTGTCACCTCTGTGCTTGATCTCTTGTGGTATTGTGTTTTGTTGAGACTTCACCTTAGCCACTTGGCAATAATCGTGCTAACACTTAACAAGTTTTGTGGCTTAAGTTTGAAGTTTTTACAGGATCACCTATTCACCCCCCCCCTCTAGGTGCTCTCACTAAGTCACTTCGGTAACAGGTAATGATGGTTCCCCGCGTGCGCCCATGACGTCGGCTGCTCTCAACCCCCCTACGGAAGCAAGGAAACGTCAGCGGGATCCATGCCACACCATCAGCTATGCTTCAACAGGGCTCAAGGTGCTCCCCCGACGGCCACGTTATTATCTGTACAGGGCTCAGGGCACTTACCGGCCAGCCACGTTAGCTCATAGCTACACCCCCATTGTACAGCTGGGCATCTCCTTGCATCTATAAAAGGGATGTCCAGGGCCCCACAGGGGGGGAGGGGGGGAGGAGACGAAGGTGTGACGTACGAACATACAGACACACGGCACAGACAAGCGGAGGTAGGCAGAGTAGGAGAGACGCGGTACAGGCAGCCTTAGACGGCTCGCCTCAAGGCCGAACCCTCTCCTTCTCTCTCGCTCTCGCTCAACGCTTCTAACCCCTACTACGAGCACCCCCAGGTGCAAGATAATATAAGCCTCATCCCATCGCTTGTGTTCCATCTTGCATCAACCCATCTGGATAGGGGCACACGGCACTAAAATTCACTAGTCGGTCTGGCTGAGGGTCCCCCGGGTCCGAAACACTGACAGTTAGCGCGCCAGGTAGGGGTCCGCTGCGTGTTAACGAATACTTTCCTGTTGAGTTCCAGATGGGTAGCTTTCAGTAGCCTCTTCAGCTCGGGACGGTGCTCCACTTCGGAAGTCTCGAGTTCATGTCCCTCGATGGCAGCTATGACATGGTACTGCTCCCTCCGCAGCATGACAACAACGCCGGTCAACGGCTCGCCCGGCGGAGGCGAACTCGACAACAGCATCTCCCCGCGGCAGAAGAGGAACACCCGGGTTTACCCCGCCACCCTCCTCGCCAGAGGAGACGGAGACAGGGCAACCGTGGCCAAGCAGGAGGCGACACCTCGTCGGCTGTCAAACCAGAGCGAGTCGACGACACCGGCACCCCTACGGGGGACATGTCGGGTGTTGTCCTCGCAGATGTCGCCTCCCTGCAACGGGCCAACCTTGAGCGGACTGATGACGCCAGCACCCTCGCGAAGGACTTGCTGGGCGTTAGCCTCGTACCTGTGATAACGGTGCAGTCCGTCCCCGACGCGACTTCACCATCGTCCATCGACCAAAAGGTACCGTCCGTTTTCCACCCTGTTCCCTTTAGATTCAGTTTCGATCCACCAAGCGACCCTGCTTCGGTGAGCGCTTTTGTAAAGGCGTATCCTGACCTTCCGGGGTACCATATGTGGTCAACTTGGGACCAACTGACGGCTGTCTCAACCTCCGGACCCGTGGGTTCTGAGGAAGAGGACGACCCCGACGTTAGTTGGGATTTCTCCAGACTCAGTGATCCCAGTGCCCTACGCAACTTCATGTCCGCATGCGAACGCTGCCTCTCTGGCTGCTCTGATGATGGTCACAGCCTTGACGACAGGGGTTGCGACCCAACTCGCGAGTGCTACCACATCGATCAGGAAGATCACGACAGAGAAAACCACCTCGGTATGCCAGGAAGTGACGGCGCCCTTGCACCTGCGTCTCGCGTTGAGATCCCGCGGGAGCTAGATGTGGTCCAAGTCCCTGCGGGGGGTCAGGACATATAGCTCGAGCAACTCTGCGAGATGCAGGCCAAGCTCGACGAAGAAGCGGGGCGACTTGTGCAGCTCCAACAAAACATCGAGCAGGAGTTGGCAGGCCAGGCACTCGCCGGAGGAGCACATCATCGGGCCCAAGACGTCCAGCGCGTATCGTTGACGATGCCAGGGCGATGCCACCCCCGGCCTTCAACGGGGTCGGCCAGAGCCTAGCCGCAGCAGCAATGTTGCTTCGGACGATGCCGGAGCCATCCACCACCGAAGGGCAACGTATCTAGGGCGAGCTCAAGGGCCTCCTGGAAGACGCCACTATCCGACAAGCCGAGAGCTCCGCCTCCCGGAGGCGAGGAGACCCCTCGGAGCATCATGCAGCGCCCTCCCGACGCATGCAGGAGGCCTTAGTCCACACCAAGCGCACACGGGACGGTACGCCTGCAGCCCCGGATCGCCTCGGCGCCGAGCAACACCGCCGCCACCGTCAAGCCTGCCTCGAGGAGAAGGTGCACTGAGGCTACCATCCCAGGCGCGGGGGACACTACGACAGTGAGGAGGATCGAAGCCCCTCACCCGAGCCACCGGGTCCGCGAGTCTTCAGCCGGGCCATACGACGAGCGTCGTTCCTGGCCTGTTTCCGGGCCCCGACCACCATCACCATGTACTCGGGGGAGACAAGGCCAGAGTTGTGGCTAGCGGACTACTGGCTGCCATGCCAGTTGGGAGGGGCGGACGACGACAACCTCATCATCCGCAACCTCCCCTTTCCCTCTCCGACGCTGCCCGGGCCTGGCTGGAGCATCTGCCTCCTGCGCAGATCTCCGATTGGGACGACCTGGTCAAGGCTTTCGCTGGGAATTTCCAGGGTACGCACGTGTGCCCTGGGAACTCATGGGATCTCCGAAGCTGCTGCCAGCAGCCATGGGAATCCCTGCGAGAGTACATCCGGAGGTTTTCGAAGCAACGCACCGAGCTGCCCAACATCACCGACTCGGACGTCATCAGGGCATTCCTCGCTGGCACCACATGCCGAGACCTGGTGAGCAAACTGGGGCGCAAGACTCCTACCAAGGCGAGCGAATTGATGGACATTGCCACCAAGTTCGCCTCTGGTCAGGAGGCGGTCGAAGCCATCTTCCGGAAGGACATGCAGCCTCAGGGAGGGCAGAAGGAATACGCCCCCGAGGCGTCCGCCTAGCGTGGCACAAAGAAGAAGGCATAGAAGAAGGCGCAAGCGAAACGCAACGTCATCGACACGGATCTCGTCGCCGCCGCCGAGCACAGGAACCCTCGGAAGCCTCCTGGAGGGGCCAGCGTGTTCGACAAGTTGCTCAAGGAGTCGTGCCCCTATCACTGGGGTCCCATCAAGCACACCCTTGAGGAGTGCGACATGCTCCGGCGCTACTTCAACAAGGCTGGACCCTCGGCAGAAGGTGGCAAAGACCAAGGCAACAACAAGGGGGCGACAAGGAAGAGGAGTTCCCGGAGGTACACAACTGCTTCATGATCTACGGTGGGCAGGTGGCGAACGCCTCGGCTCGGCACCACAAGCAAGAGCGCTGGGAGGTCTGCTCGGTGAGGGTGGCAGCGCCAGTCTACCTAAACTGGTCCGACAAGCCTATCACCTTCGACCAAGGCGACCACCCCGACTTCGTGCCGAGCCTAGGAAGGTACCCGCTCGTCGTCGACCCGATCATCGGCAACGTTAGGCTCTCCAAGGTCCTCATGGACGGAGGCAGCAGCCTCAATATCATCTACGCCGAGACCCTAGAGCTCTTGGGGGTTGATCGGTCCGAGATCCAGGCTGGTGCGGCACCCTTCCACGGGATCGCACCTAGAAAGCGTATCCTACCCCTCGGGCAGATTGACTTGCCCGTCTGGTTCGGAACTCCCTCCAACTTCCGAAAGGAAACCCTCACCTTCGAGGTAGTTGGGTTCCGAGGGACCTATCACGCGGTGCTGGGAAGACCGTGCTACGCCAAGTTCATGACCATCCCCAACTACACCTACCTCAAGCTCAAGATGCCTGGCCCCAAGGGAGTCATCACCGTCGGGCCCACGTACCGCCACTCTTACGAGTGCGACGTGGAATGCGTGGAGTACGCCGAGGCCCTCGCTGAGTCCGAAGCCCTCGCCGCCGACATGGATTGCCTCTCCAAAGAGGCGCCCGACGCGAAGCGGCACGCTAGCAACTTCGAGCCGGCTGAGGCGGTCAAGTCCGTCTCTCTCGACCCCAGCAATGACGCCAGTAAGAAAGTCAGGATCGGCTCCGAGCTCGACCCCAAATAGGAAGCAGTGCTCATTGACTTTCTCCACGCAAACGCTGAAGTTTTCGTGTGGAGTCCCTCAGACATGCCGGGCATACTGAGAGATGTCGCCGAGCACTCACTGGACATCCGAGCTGGAGCCCGACCCGTGAAGCAGTCCCTGCGCCGTTTTGATGAAGAAAAGCGTAGAGCCATAGGCGAGGAGGTCCACAAGCTGATGGCTGCAGGGTTCATCAAAGAGGTATTCCATCCCGAATGGTTAGCTAACCCTGTGCTTGTAAAGAAAAAAGGTGGGAAATGGAGGATGTGCGTAGACTACACTGGTCTGAACAAAGCATGTCCGAAGGTTCCCTACCCTCTTCCTCGCATCGATCAGATTGTGGACTCCACTGCTTGGTGCAAAACCCTGTCTTTCCTCGATGCCTACTCAGACTATCACCAAATCAAGATGAAAGAGTCTGACCAGCTCGCGACTTCTTTGATCACACCTTTTAGTATGTATTGTTATACTACAATGCCATTTGCCTTGAGGAATGCAGGTGCCGCCTACCAGAGGTGCATGAACCATGTGTTCGGAGAACACATCGGCAGAACCGTCGAGGCTTACGTCGATGACATCATCGTCAAAACAAGGAAAGCCTCCGACCTCCTTTCTGACCTTGAGGTAACATTCAGTTTCCTAAAAGCGAAGAGCGTAAAACTCAATCCTGAGAAGTGTGTCTTCGGAGTCCCCCGAGGCATGCTCTTAGGGTTCATTGTCTCCGAACGAGGCATCGAAACCAACCCGGAGAAAATCGCGGCCATCACCAACATGGGGCCCATCAAAGATTTGAAAGGAGTACAAAGGGTCATGGGATGCCTTGCGGCTCTGAGCCGCTTCATCTCGCGCCTCGGCGAGAAAGGGTTGCCCTTGTACTGCCTCTTAAGGAAGGACGAGCGCTTCACTTGGACCCCCGAGGCCGAGGAAGCCCTCGGAAACTTAAAGGCGGTCCTTACAAATGCGCCCATCTTGGTGCCCCCTACTGCGGGAGAAGCCCTCTTGATCTACGTAGCCGCAACCACTCAGGTGGTCAGCGCTGCGATCGTAGTCGAGAGACGAGAAGAAGGGCACGCACTACTCGTCCAGAGGTCAGTCTACTTCATCAGCGAAGTACTATCCGAGACTAAAGTTTGCTACCCACAAATCCAGAAGCCGCTGTACGCAGTGGTTCTGACCCAGCGAAAGCTGCGACACTACTTCGAGTCTCATCCGGTTACTGTGGTATCATCTTTCCCCCTGGAAGAAATCATCCAGAGCCAAGAGGCCTCGGGTAGGATAGCAAAATGGGCAGTAGAACTTATGAGCGAAACACTTTCATTCGCCCCTCGGAAGGCCATAAAATCCCAAGTCTTGGCCGACTTCCTGGCTGAATGGACTGACACCCAGTTGCCAACAGCCCCAATCCAGCCCGAACTTTGGACCATGTACTTCGACGGGTCGCTGATGAAAACAGGAGCAGGTGCTGGCTTGCTCTTCGTTTCACCCCTCGGGAAACATGTGCGCTACGTACTGCGCCTCCACTTCCCGATGTCAAACAACGTGGCCGAGTACGAGGCCTTGTTAATGGCCTGCGCATCGCTGTCGAGCTAGGGGTTCGCCGCCTCGACGCTCGTGGTGACTCGCATCTCATCATTGACCAGGTCATGAAGAACTCCCACTGCCGCGACCAAAAAATGGAGGCCTACTGCGATGAAGTTCGGCGCTTGGAAGACAAGTTCTACGGGCTGGAACTCAACCATGTTGCTCGACGGTACAACAAAACCACAGATGAGCTGGCGAAAATAGCCTCGGGGTGAATGACAGTTCCCCCGGACGTCTTCTCCAAGGATATATATCAGCCATCCGTCAAAGTCAACGACGCGCCCGAGCCCGAGGAGGCCTCGGCCGCCGAGGGTGAGGCCCTGCGCGTTGAGGAGGAGCAGAATGGGGTCACACCGGTCCCGAACTGGTAGACCTCGTACCTAGAATATCTCCTCCGAGGAGAGCTGCCCCTCGACAAAGCCGAAGCTCGGCGACTGGCTCGGCGCGCCAAATCGTTCGTTTTGCTGGGTGATGAAAAGGAGTTGTACCACCACAACCCCTCAGGCATTCTCCAACGATGCATATCCATTGCCCAAGGATAAGAGCTGTTACAAGAAATACACTCGAGGGCTTGCGGTCACCATGCAGCGCCTTGGACCCTTGTTGGAAACGCCTTCCGACAAGGTTTCTACTGGCCAACCGCAGTGGCCAACGCCACCAGGATTGTACGCTCCTACCGAGGGTGTCAATTCTACGCGAGACAGACGCACCTGCCCACTCAAGCCCTGCAGACAGTACCCATCACTTGGTCGTTTGCCGTGTGGGGTCTGGACCTTGTCGGCACCTTGTAGAAGGCACCCGGGGGCTTCACGCACCTGCTGGTCGCCATCGACAAATTCTCCAAGTGGATCGAGGTCCAACCCTTAACTAGCATCAGGTCCGAGCAGGCGGTGGCGTTCTTCACAAATATCATCCATCGCTTTGGGGTCCCAAACTCAATCATCACCGACAATGGCATGCAGTTCACTAGGAAAAAGTTCCTGGACTTCTGCGAGGACCACCACATCCGTGTGGACTGGGCCGCCGTAGCGCACCCAATGACGAATGGGCAGGTGGAACGCGCCAACGGTATGATTTTGCAGGGACTAAAGCCGAGGATCTACAACAACCTCAATAAGTTCGGCAAGCGGTGGATAAAGGAGCTACCCTCGGTGGTTTGGAGTCTGAGGACGACGCCGAGCCGGGCCACAGGTTTCTCGCCGTTTTTCCTAGTCTATGGGGCCGAGACCATCTTACCCACAGACTTGGAATACGGTTCCCCGAGGTGAAAGGCTTACGACGACCAAAGCAACCAGATCAGCCGAGAGGATTCATTGGACCAGCTGGAAGAGGCTCGGAACGGGGCCTTACTACACTCGGCGCGGTATCAGCAGTCCCTGCGATGCTACCACGCCCGAAGGGTTCGGCCCCAAGACTTCCAAGTGGGGGACTTAGTACTTCGGCTGCGACAAGATGCCCGAGGGTGCCACAAGCTTACCCCTCCTTGGGAAGGGCCTTTCATCATCGCCAAGATTTTGAAGCCCGGGACATACAAGCTGGCCAATGATCAAGGCGAGGTCTACAGCAACGCTTGGAACATCGAACATCTACGTCGCTTTTACCCTTAAAATGTTTCAAGTCGTTCATGTATCTCGCTTTCTTTACATGCGTAAATAAAGTCTAACCATCAAGGAAGGATCAACATTGCCTCGGCTAAGCCCGATCCTCCCTCGGGGGCTAGAAGGGGGGAACCCTCTCTGCGTCAAAATTTTCCTCGGGAAAGTCTTTCGCCGGAACATCTTTCGTGCATTTCGACTGTATCGATAACAGAATCCTAAAGACGAGCAAGAGAGACCGTAAGCAGCAAGGCCGAATGAGCCAAGGGACTCCTACGCCTCCGGGATACGAATACCTCACTCATCACCTTCCGCGAAAAGGTAGCTCACGCTCGGATAAGCGATTCTGCTACCGAACAAGTCCTAACGCTCGAAAACTTTTCTGTTAGAATGACTTTCGTGCCTTTCCGACTGTGTCGCTAACAGAATCCTAAAAACGATGAGAGAACACGTAAGCGGCAAGGCCGACCGAGCCGAGGAACTCCTACACCTCAGGGATACGGATACCTCACTCATCACCTTCCGTGAAAAGTAACTCACGCTCGGATAAGCGATTCTGCTACCGAACAAGTCCTAACGCACGAAACAAGAGGAAAGAAAACACAGCTTTATAACCCGAAAATTAAAATGTTTAGGCCTCGGCGGCCGCAAAAGACATACGCATACTTCGAGCAAACTGTTCCTGCAGGCTCAGACATCGGCAGGGGGAGGAGCAGCACGCTCGGCGTCATTCCCACCCTCGGCAGGATCTGGCACGGCCTCAAACGACGACACGGGCGGAAGGATCTCCACCTCAAAGGAGGAGGCCAGCACCGCACTTGGGCCCTCGACGGCCGCGTCAAGCCTCTGGACCTCAGCTAAGGCAGCCTCCTCTTCGTCGGGTAGGCAGTACCCTTCGCTGACCCGCTCCAGATCCATGTTGTAATGGGAAGCGAGCACAGCGAAGGCTCGCCTAACGCCGTGGTGCAGCGCCCCGCGGAGTCTACTGCGCACATGGCCGCACAAGGCTCGCAGGTGACTCTGGGGGGAGCTACCCGAGGGGACGTCGTCGAGGCCAAAGGCCTGACAGAAAGCCGAGATGGCCTCGGACATGGCCACACGGTCGGCCTCCTTCTGCTCAGCCGCCTCGGCAAGCGCCTTGCAGTTCTTGATGGACTCGTTAAGAGCCGTCTCGAACCCTGCAGACAGCCGGACAACATTCTTCAGACACAAGGAGAAGAATGGAGACGAAAACAAAGACGTGAAGCGGGCAAAACATACTTTCGGCCCGAGCGGACGCCTCAGCTAGCCGCTCCGTAGCCTTAGCCAGCTGACCCCCAAGGGCCTCAGCCCGGCTCACGGCCTCGGCAGCTTGGCTCTGAGACTGGTCCCATTCGCCGATGGGTTGACCGAGCTCCAGCTGCCGCAACCGCACCTCCTCGGCCTGGGAAGCCACCTGCTCCCGGGCTGACAAAACCTCCGCTCGTACCGACGCTGCCTCTGTCCGCGCCGCTACTGCCTCCGCCTTCATTCCGTCACAGAGCAACTGAAGGTCTGCCACCTCGGCGCTCCGTTAGGCAAGGCGCTCATTGGCCTCAGCAAGCGCGGCCTGCTGGGATCGCAGCGACCTCCAAACGTCGCTTTCACGGCGAATGAACAGCGACTTGGTGGTGCTCACGTCCGCGAGCTCCTGAGGAAGGAAAATGAGATGTCACAAAGAACGCCCTGGTCATGCAAGGTGTACGTCTAAGTCCTTACCTGGAAAACCCTGGGAACGTCCCTGGAAAGGGTTTCCATGGTCGACTGAAGAGACCTCATCGCCGCCTCGGTATACTCACGGAAACTATCCCGAGCCTTCTCCTCCAACTCATCGTTAAGGAGGAGGAGGGGCTCCAAGGTACCGCGGCCCCAGAACCGGAGCGGCTGCCCGCACCACTCATTGGGATTGAGCTGCGCAGGGATAAGGCCGCTGCTCCCCAGGACAGGCCACGGTTCTACACGTCCGTCCACTAAGGCATCGGGTCCCCCTGCAGCCGACGCGTCAGGTACCACCGCCATCAACGTACTGGACCTCTCCTCGGCTAAGGTGGCGGGCCTCCGACCACCAGCCTCAGCGACGACGGCCGCACTCTCCTCGTGGCCGAGAACGGGGAGGTCGGGAATGACCACGGGCAGTGGCACCTCAAACATCCCGACGTCGGCTGCGACGGGCGGTTCCGCAGGCGAATTAGCGACGGCCCCGGCAGGAGTCGATGCCGGCGCCAACGATGAGTCAGGAGGACTCGGGGCCGCGGCCGCGTCAGCAGCTTCCCCCGACATGATGGCCGCTCCAACGGGGGGGGGGTCATCCTGAGAGGCTTGCCCCATGGCAACTCGCGCTGCCTGGGCTCCCCACTGGAGGGCGCCTTGAGCGGAGGCCAACCAACCAGCGTGGCGTGCCGCAGCACCGGCCGCCGAGGCCAGCTTCGTCTTAAGGGCCTTCGTGGGGGCCAGACCAGCCAAGCCCTGCCTTCGCTTGCTAAAAGAGAGAGACGGCAAGTTCAAAACACACAATGAAAGAACCAAAATAGAGGTACCCTCAGATACTTACCCGCTCCAGGGCAAGGCCAATCGTGCCTGTGGGGAGGCCCCTCGGGCCCCTATCCCCACGGGCGCTGCCGAAGGTTGCCCCGCCGCCAGCTGTGGCACCATTTCCGCCTTAGACGCCCGAGGCGCCAAGGGAGCGGCCGGCCCAGGCCTCGTCACAACGGCCGAGGGACCTACCTCCTGTGCAGCCAGCGCAGGCACCTGCTCTTGAGGGACAGGCGGATCGGCCTGACCCCCCGGAGTCACAACAACTGTCTCGGCCAAGGGGTCAAGTACCCCCTCGGCCTGCCCCCGCTCCTCGGATTGGGACCTTGGTGTCCCGGCCCCAGGCGCTGATGGTGCCAGCCCACTTGGAGGCTGGCTCAGCGACCCCTGGCCCAGCCTCGCGTCCGGGCTGAGGCCAAGTCGGGCCGCCATGTCGTCATCTTTGTCGTCATCATCATCGTCATCATCATCATCGTCAGGCGTCTCCGGCGACGGCTCCCTCGGGAGCCCCTCCCTCGCCTGCCTCCGACGACGCTTCTCCAAAGCTTCCCGAGCTAGCATCCTCTCATGAGCTCGGGCCTTTTTCGCGTCTTTCTTCTCCTTCTCCTTCTCCATGGCAAGCCTCCACGCGGCTTGGTCCACCGCGTCCTCCAGGACCGGTGGCCGGATGGGTTTATAAATCCTCAATCCCTAGGGACGAACAAAAATCCCAATAGTGAGGATCAAAAGCGTAGAGAATTCGGTGCAAAACAGAAGGAGGATCGGACACTTACCATGGGCACATACCCACGGTCGGGACACATCGCGGGCTGGCTAAGGGCACCGGTATCCGGCCTCCCTACCGTACTTGTTACCCACTTGAGGAGGTCGTCTACGGAGAGGGAGGTCGAGGACATCCTCGAGTCCTCCGAATCGACCCCCGGCTTCATCTTCGCAAGCCGCAACCGCCGCTCGGCCAAAGGGAGCACCCTCCGATGATGGATAGCGGTGACGACCCCCACAGCGGTAAGGCCCGCATCTCGTAACTTCTGCAAGGCCTGCAGAATAGGCTGGAGCTTCTCCTGTCTCTCGCGCGTGGCCCCCCAGCGCCAGTTAGTGCCGGCGGCGGTCACCACTTGTTGAGAAAACGACGGAAGCATCCCGCCGTTGTTCCGGAGATAAAACCACCGGTTCTGCCACCCCTTGTTCGAAGATGCAAGGGAGGCGGGGATGTACTCCTGCGCGCGCCCCGGCCTCAGCTGGAGGGTGCAGCCACCAGCCCGCACCGCCATACGGACCTTCTTCGCCTCCGTCGTTGCGGCGAAGAACTCCGCAGTGAAGAGATGGGTCCAAAGGTCCCAGTGAGGGTCAATCCCCAAAAAACCCTCGCAAACCGCCGCGAAGATGGCCGCTTGCGCGATAGAGTTGGGGTTGAGGTTATGCAGCTCCACCCCGTAGTGGTGTAGGAGCGCCCGCATGAAGCGGCTCGCTGGCACTCCAAACCCCCGCTCATGGAAGGAGATGAAGCTGACCACATACCCTGGCGGCAGAGTCTGGTCAGCCTCGCTCGCGGGGGCCATCCACTCCGACTGCAGCCCATCAGAGAGGGGATGGAGCAGACCATCGACGGTGGAGAAAGGCCACAGGTCGCGCGGCAGAATGACGGTCACCTTGTCAGCCATCGCCGAACGGAGGTGATGGAGGCGGAAGGGATGAGGTGTGTGGTTTCCTTTTCTCTGGCTGCTCTCTTAGGTTGCGGAAACCAAAGCAGAAGGCAAGCGCAAATGGCAGGGTAAAGAACCACCACCGGCCCCTCTTTCGGGTATATAAAGGCCCAGGCGAGATCCACCGAAGGCTTCACCCGAACCCACCACGGGATTCAAACTCAAAGGTGAAACGGTCTTTCTGTTCCTTGAACAACTCGCGCACGTGCAACAGACGCACCGCGAATCGCCCGTCTCGTCGCAATAACTCCTTGGCAGGACAAGCGACACCTCCGGCAGGCGAAGCGGGTGCCGTTTCGTCTCCGTCATAATGACCGCGTCATAAAAGGTGCGCCACATTATTTAAATTTATATTCTTTTCCTTTTCCTCTCTCTCTCTCTCTTGCCACAGGGATCGAGAAAAGGGATATTGCGAAAAGGATCCTTCCCAGCGAAGGAAACGGGCCCCAAGCCCACCTACTGATCAGGGGTTCGAAGGTTGCGCTCTCTGGGGTTCGGGAACCGCCCCAGAGCACTCGGGCTCCGAGCCCTTTACTGATCAGGGGTTCGAAGGCTGGCCACTCGGAAGGGTTCGACAGCCGCCCTAGAGCACGCAGAGTTAGGGATGACCCTGGGTACGTCCGTTACATGGCCGGGGCTCGGGCTACACTCCCGAGGTACCCTAGGACATTTCCGAGACCAGCGGGAACGATTTGTAATGGAATCCCACCGGAGGGAGGCATCGAGCCCTCGGATCCTACCAAATGGGTCCGGGTCCAGCAAATCACCTGCAGGTACTTTTGGAGCGCGCCTCTGGGCCACTAGCCGACCCTTATCGAATGGGGCTCGGGCGTCCACTCGGATTTCCCGTTAGCAGCTCACCGGAAACACTGTGTTCGATGCCCCCCGGGGGTAACACAGCGCTTTCCCCCCTTCCTCCTTGCGGAAAGGCAACGAAGGGGCGTACAATAAAAGTCGAGATGGTCCTTGATCGTCCTCTCGCTCCGTGCAGAGGCTCAGGGGCTGCTCTCGCACCAGGCTACGGCCAAACCATTGACCGCGTCAACAAGCCAGCTTGAGAACTCGGAGCCTGACCGTGCACCCGGGCTGCGGCCGGGCCGTATGAGGGAACGACAAGGCTGATCGAGGCATCACAAGAAGGAATAAAGACCTTAGAGGAGTCAAACCACTCCTCCGAGGCCTCGGGGGCTACACCCAGCGGGTGCGCTCGCGCGCACCCACTGGAACAAAGCATAACCGAGAAGGGCCGGTCCCCTTGCGAAAAATCCGGCAGAACCTCCAAGCGAGTACCTACACTCCCTTCGAGGCTCGGGTGCTACTATCGGGGACCGTAATTAGGGGTACCCCCAATGCTCCTTAATCCGGCTGAAAAACATCTTCAGAACAAACCATAAACGACTGATAAAGTGCGGGCTTCGTCTACCAAGGGACGCGACCTCATTCGAACCTAGCCTCGGGCCAGGACAGTAGTCCCAGACGATATCACGCCTCGCTCGAGGGTCCCCTCAGTCAGCAGGCACACCCTCGGCTCGCCTGAAGTCCAGCGCAGGCAAGCTTTGTCGTGCAGCAACCTCGTCCGAATCACCTTACCAACCGACCGTATCACATGCGCATTTAATGCGAGGATCGCCTTACACCTTATCCTGACACGCGTGCCTCAGTCGGCAAGGTCGAAGTGACCGCAGTCACTTCGCCCCCTTTACTGACCGTTCTGACAGGAAAACAGCGCTGTTCACCCCGCTCCGGCAACTGTGCCGGCCACCAGGGAAAGACTAACAACAGTCACGACCTTCCCCGAGTTTTGGCCTCGGGCGCAACAGCAAGCTCCGCCTCGCCCGACCCCAGGCCTCGGCCTCGGAGTAGTCTCCGCCTCGCCCGACCCCAGGCCTCGGCCTCGAAGGAGTCACCGCCTCGCCCGACCTCGGCCTCGTATCAGCTACGCTACTGGGGATCTATCATTACCCTACCCTTAGCTAGCCGCCTCAGGCTACAAAGGAACAAGACCGGTGTCCCATCTAAGTCACTCCGGTAACAGGTAATGATGGTTCCCCGCGTGCGCCCATGACGTCGGCTGCTCTCAACCCCCCTATGGAAGCAAGGAAACGTCAGCGGGATCCATGCCGCACCATCAGCTATGCTTCAACAGGGCTCAAGGCACTTCTCTGGCGGCCACGTCGGTACATCTACAGGGCTCAAGGCGCTCCCCCGACGACCACGTTATTATCTGTACAGGGCTCAGGGCACTTCCCAGCCAGCCACGTTAGCTCATAGCTACACCCCCATTGTACAGCTGGGCATCTCCTTGCATCTATAAAAGGGATGTCCAGGGCCCCATGGGGGGGGGAGGAGACGAAGGTGGGACATACGAACACATGGACGCACGGGAAAGACGAGCGGAGGCAGGCAGAGTAGGAGAGATGCGGTACAGGCAGCCTCAAACGGCTCGCCTCAAGGTTGAACTCTCTCCTTCTCTCTTTCTCTCGCTCTCGCTCAACGCTTGTAACCCCTACTATGAGCACCCCCAGGTGCAAGATAATATAAGCCTCATCCCATCGCTTGTGTTCCATCTTGCATCAACCCAACTGGACAGGGGCACGCGACACTAAAATTCACTAGTCGGTCCGGCTGAGGGCCCCCTGGGTCCGAAACACCGACAAGACCTACAACTTTTATTTTGGTCGTTTTTTATCCGAGGTTGTTTGAAAAATTGACAAGATAGTTTTAAATCAAAAAGGTTGCCAACTACAAAGTTTCATGATATTTTAAGACCTACAATTTTTGTTTTGGTAGTTTTCCCATCTAAGGTCTTTTGAAAAATTCAAATTTTAATTTTTTAATTCTGATGTAGTTTTCATTGACAAGGTAACTTTAAATAAAAAATGACAACTATAAAATTTTATAACTTCTCAATATTTATAAAGTTTATTTTGGTTGTTTAATCATTTGTTCATCTAACATGGTGGTTCTAACATTGTTCACAAATCTTATACATCTCACTTGTAGTTTCATAAACTACAAATGAGATATAAGTTTTGTGAACAAATGTACTTTTGATTTGTCAAATGAAGAAATGACCAAAACAAAAAATTACTTTTGATTTGTCATATGAAGAAATGACCAAAACAAAAATGATGCATCTCGAGGAGTTATACAACTTTGTAGTTAAAAACTTTTTCATTTGAATTAATTTATAGCTTCAAAATGTGATTTAAAAATTGACTTTGCCTAGTGTCCAAAAAAAACACTCGGCAAATAAACTTTCTTTGTCTAGTGCCAAAAAATACTCGGCAAAGAGCTTTGCCGATTGACAAAAAAACACTCGGCAAAGTACTTGTTTGCCGATTATTTTTGTTTGCCGAGTTTTTTTGGCACTCGACAAAGACCTTTTTTGCCGAGTGCCTAAAAAAACACTCGACAAATCAAGTGACACCTGATCAAGAGTCGAATTCCGGTAGTAACAGTAGGTTTCGAGAGGCCTTTTGATAAGACGATGGCATAGTGTGATAGTGCCAAGGTCAATAGAGTGTATAGCACGCACCGCCTACGGCACCAAGGGTCTCATTCTAAATGGGCCCACTTAAGGTCCATTTAGCATGGTCCACTTACCATGGCCAAATGGGCCAATTTAAGGTCCATTTGTGTTGTGCCAAGGTCGAGGGAGTGTATAGTCTGCATCGTCTAAGGTTGAGAGAGTGTAGGTGGTGATGACTCTTAGATAGCCAAGTGGGTCGTGCTAAATGGACCGGCACTAAGTTCAGCACGGTCCGTAGTGATTCGGCACGGCACGGTCACGATTCTTATAGTGTCAGTGCCGGTACGCGTCTAGTGCTGTGCTTGGGCCTCTACCTCGGCACGATGGGCTGGCACGAATTAGGTTGTCGGCACGATTAGGCACGGTTTAGTCCAACTGGTAGTCTATAGATGTGATTGTGATATGTATATATATGATTTGTTATAGTTTCAAGCATAATAAATTCACTTTATAATGGTATACATGTTTAAGTTCTAAAATTGTATATATAATCTTAAAGATCTTCTATATTTTTGAGCTCTCAAAATAAATAGTGTCTAGACTGACACAGACACTATTAGGTGTTAGTGTCGTATAGTGCCAGCATTGCACGATTAGATACTATAGTGTAGTGTCTGGGTTGATGACTAGACAATAATATCGGCAGATACGACACGATTACGATTGCCGTACCAAGCGCCCGTTCGGCCATCTAGCGTAGCCTGTGCCTCGTCGGTGCAGGCCTCGGCAGCCACGGAAACCTCCGTCATGGCGTCTTTTGTGTGTGCCATTGCCAGCCTAGGCTCGCGGAGCTCCCCGCGGCCCATACACGACGTACGTGTGGCTCCTGTCGTGACGAACGGAGGATGCACTTGTTGGGTTAATCCTCTCTCGGGATTGAAAATGATGCCAGAAGATGTTAACCTAGGGTGTGTTTGGTTTAGCGTTTCAAACTGTTTTTGTTTTGAAAAAGCATAGGGTGAACCAATGGATTTCAGCTTTTGTACAACTACTTCAATAAGACAGCTTTTCTGTAGTATAAATTTAAAAACAGCTTTGATCTTGTTGTTGCTTATCCACGTTCGCTATGTTAATAAATAGACGTGGTAAATATAAACTAAAAATCAGATTAAAAGTAATTAAGAGTTATAATAAATAAAATTAAAAAGATTTTTAAATAAAAATATTACCTGGCGCGCCAACTATCGGTGTTTCGGACCCGGGGGGTCCCTGGACCGACGAGTAAATTTGTCGCTGCGTGCTCCTGCCCAGATGGGTTGGCGCGGGATGGAACACAAGTGGAGGAATGAGACTTGTATTATCCTGCACCAGGGTGCTTGTAGTAGGGGTTACAAGCCTTGTGAGAGAGAGAGAGAGAGTAGGAGAGAGCGAGAGAGAGGGTCCGGCCCCTACTCGTCTTCTCCCGTCTCTTTGCCGTGCGTCTACACGTCTATCCTGCCGTGCGTACGTATGCTCGTATGTTCGTATGCTCGTCCCTCTGTCCCCCTTTTTTCCCTTTTTCCCCCAGTGGGGCCTTGGACACCCCTTTTATAGACGTAAGGAGATGCCCAGCTGTACAAGGGGGTGTAGCTGGGAGCTAACGTGGCTGGCAGGGAAGTGCCCTGAGCCCTGTACAGATAACAACGTGGCCGTCGGGGGACGTCTCGAGTCCTATAGAGGTGGTATCGTGGCCGTCGGAGAAGTGCCTTGAGCCCTGTAGCAGTACAGCTGTTGGTGCTGTATGGATCTTGCTGACGTCTCCTTGCTTCCGTAGGGGGCTTGAGAACCACCGACGTCATGGTTGCATGCAGGAAACCACCATCGCCTGTTACCGGGGTAAGCTGGATGGGACACCGGTCTTGTTCCTTCGTAGCCTGAGCTAGCTAGGAGTAGGGTAATGATGCATCCCTTGTGGCACGGTTGATCCGAGCCTGAGGTCGGGCGAGGTGGCGACTCCTCCGAGGCAGAGGCTGGGGCTGAGACCCAGGGTCGGGCGAGGACGTGACTCTTCCCGAGGCCGAGGCCGAGCCCTGGGGTCGGGCGAGGCGGAGATTTCCTCCCGAGGCTGAGGCCGAGCCCTGGGGTCGGGCAAGGCGGAGCTTCCTGTTGCGCCCGAGGCTGAACTTGACCATTGTTGGTTTCGCCTGTGTGGTTGGCACAGTAGCCGGAGCGGGGCGGGCGGCGCTGTTTTCCTATCAGATCGGTCAGTGAAAGGGCGAAGTGATTGCGGTCACTTCGACCTTGCCGACTGAGGCGCGTGTGTCAGGATAAGGTGTCAGGCGACCCCAGCATTTAATGCGCATGCAACACGGTCGGCTGGTAAGGCGATTTGGCCAAAGTCGCTTGCACGACAAGGCTTGCCTTTGGCTGAGCCGTGGGTGCACTCACTGTCTGAGGAGACCCTCGGGCGAGACGTGGATTCGTTCGGGACCACTGTTCCGCCCGAGGCCGGGCTCGAGCGAGGTGAGACCGTGTCCCTCGGTAGACGAAGCTTTGACTTTAACCCAAGCCGTCAGTCCTCACGGTTTGCTATGAAGGTGTTTACCAGCCATGATTAAGAGTGGTGGGGGATACCCCTAATTACGGTACCTAACAGTAGCCCCCGAGCCTCGAGGGGAGTGGTGACGCTCGCTTCGAGGCTCTGCCGCATTCTTGGTGAGGGGACCAGCCTTTCTCGGTTATACTTTGTTCCGACGGGTGCGCGCGAGCGCACCCGCCGGGTGTAGCCCCCGAGGCCTCGGAGGAGTGGTTTGACTCCTCTGAGGTCTAAACGCTTTTCGTGATGCCTCGGCCGGTCCTATTGTTCCCCCATGCGGCCTGGCCGTAGCCCGGGTGCTCGATCAGGTTCCGAGTTTTTGAGCTGGTTTGTTGATGCTGTCAACAGTTTGGCCGTAGCTGGGTGCGAGAGCAGCCCTCGAGCCTCTGCATGGAGCGAGAGGACAATCAAGGACTGTCCCGACTTTTATTATACGCCCCTTCGTCGCCTTTTCGCAAGGAGGAAGGGGGGAAAGCACCACGTTACCCTCGGAGGGCACCGATAACGAGTGATCCGAGTGGACGCCCGTGCCCCGTTCGTTAGGGGTCGGCTAGTGGCCCAGAGGCGCGCTCCAAAAGTACCTGCAGGTGATTCGCTGGACCCGGACCCTTTTCGACAGGGTCCGAGGGCTCGATGCCTCCTTCCGGTGGGATTCCATTACGAGTCGTTCCCACTGGTCTTGGAAATGTCCTAGGGTACCTCGGGAGCGTAGCCCGAGCCTCGGCCATGTATCGGACGTACCTAGGGTCATCCCTCACTCTGCGTGTTCTGGGGCGGCTGTCGAACCCTATCGAGAGGCCAACCTTTGAACCCCTGATCAATAATGGGCGCGGAGCCCGAGTGCTCTGGGGCGGCTGTTGAACCCTTCTGAGGGGCCAGCCTTCGAACCCCTGATTAGTAATGGGCGTGGAGCCCGGGTGCTCTGGGGCGGCTGTCGAACCCTTCCGAGGGGCCAGCCTTCGAACCCCTGATCAGTAGGAGGGCTTGGGGCTCGTTTCCTTCGTGGGGAAGGATCCCTTTCAAAATATCCCCTTTCTCGGTCCGTGTGTCAAGAGAGAGAGGAAACAGAAAAGGATATGAATTTAAAAATCGTGGCGCACTTGACGCGACCATTATGGCGGAGGTGAAACGTCGCTCGCCTCGCCTGCCAACGGTGTCGCTCGCTCTGCCAAGGAGTTAATGCGACGGGACGGGCGATTCGCGGGGCGTCTGTTGCGCGTGCGCGGGCTGTTCGAGGAACGGGGCACGGGCGCGTCGTTCTTACGCTGTGGGAGAGGGCTCCCCCGCTGCTTCAGGAAAAGACGTGAGCCTAGGGGTGATCTGACCACTGCTTTCGCCCGTCTGTTGCAGCAGTTATTGCCGGTCCGCTTTTGGCCACATCAACTACCGTGCCTACCCCCACGACTGACTGACCCGTGACCGCTGCACCCAATTGGCACTGTTGGGTCACTCGCGGGGCCACCTCGAGTCACGGCACTGGTTCTGCAGTCGAGAAGACACGGCACTGGCATAGGCGGCGGTGCAGTTTCCTCGCACGTAGTGACTGTTGCGCCGGTTGCATGGTAGGTGGGGCCGGGCCTTCGTGCTGGTCCACCGGAAGTGACGAAGCCAAAAGGGTGCATAACTGTGGTGCGGTTGCATGCTCCCTGCGTGGCGGCTCGCCCTTTCGTCCGCTGGTTCCGGCAAGGATGAGGGGACGCTTGTAACCGCAGGGCGGTTTGATGCCTTTCGTGCGGCGGTTTGCCTCCTTTGCGTTTCGGGTTAGCTCGCACGACGTGTGGGGCCCAACCCCCGTGTCGTAGGGGGAGAACCCTGGAGCACGTCGGTGGAGACTTTGCCCGCGACGCTAAGGGGTGCAAGTGAGGAGATCTGCCTATAAAAGGGGATCGATCCCTCGGGCAGTGGCCATGCCTTCGTTCTCCCCTCATGTGTTGCGTCCTTCCACCTTTCGAGCCCCCGAATGGGGCGCACCGGCGTCGCCTTGCTCTTGCTGTCGTTGGAGGAGCGCGGCCTCGTGGAGATTGGCGCTCTTCAGCCACCGCTCGGCTTCAAGGATTTTCGTCATGCAGCCCGGCTGCATTCCCTCACCAATGGTCATCCGTAGGGATGATCACCAGCCTGGTGGTGGGGAGAAGCAAGCCGGGCTGCGACCTCCGCCCCGCCCTCAGCTTCAAAGATCTTCGTCATCTGGGCTGAGGCAGAGGAGCGCATCGAGTGGGGGGTCGCCTCCGCGTGGGTCGGTGACCCTTTTCTTCCCCCAGCGTTCGGGGGAGAAGGGCATCCTCCAGCCCTGCGGGGGAAGGCGAACTGTTGCTCCCTGGCCAGGGTGCAGCTTTTCGTCCACCACCCGGGCAGAGGTCGTGCCGCGTGCGGGTCGGCCACGTCCAGGTCCTCCTCGCACTGTCAGCTGCACCGGGGGGTTGCTCAGCACGTCGTACGCCGCGAGGGCGGTACTCGTGTTCTAGGATGGCCTCGGCGAGGACGGGAGTGAGGACCTGCCGGTGCGCTTTGGGGCGGCCGCTGTTCGCCGGCGCGGTGTCAGTGGGTTCGATCCCACGGACGGTGCCCTCTGACTCTTCGGCCTGAACGGCTTGTCCTCGCCCCTCGTGTGGGGACGTGGGCGAGGGCCATTTCACAGCAGCGTCTGTCCTGAGGTCATCGCTGCTGCTGTTTAGCCGCCCGAGGTGGAGGTCGTTGTCTCTGCTGCTGCAGAGGTCGGCGGCGAGCCGCTTGAAGTTTGTTATCCCGCGGGCCCCCTGGTGTGGAGGTTGTTCATACCCGCGGGATTGGAACCGGAGTCCCGTTTGTATGGGGAATATACTGGGTTTTTGCCTGAGCAAAATGTAACTACTTCAAGGACTTAGACATTTGTTGTTGGCCGGGAGAACCGCCGAGAGTCCTGCCGACGTCTAAGTCTATGTAGCGTAGTTACCCCAAGCATATGTATTTGTTCTTTGTGGCTGTCGAGGCCTGAACATCTGGGTATTCGAGTATAAAGCTGTGTTTCCTCCTCATTTCGAGCACTAGGACTTGCCTGTCAGTGGCCGAACCACTTAACCGAGTGTAAGTTGCCTTGCGCGGAAGGTGACGAGTGAGGTATCCGTATCCCGGAGGCGTAGGAGTCCCTCGGCTCAGTCGGCCTTGCCACTTAAAGCCTCTTTGGCTCGGTTTTAGAACCTTCGGCCGCTCTGCAATGAGCCGAAGCCGAAGGCAGCGGTGGTGTGGACAGAGGCGATGTCGGCTCGAACAGAGGCTTTCTTGATGCGGGGGCAGGTGGCTTCCCAGGCCGAGGAGGTGCAGCAGCGGTAGCTGGGGTTTGGCCAGATCACCTGCGAGCAGGACCAATCCCAGAGCCAAGCCGCCGAAACCGTGAGCCGGGCTGAGATCCTCAGGGGATGGCTGGCTGGGGCTTCGGAGCGGCTAGCCGAGGCGCCTGTTCGCTTCGCCGTCTGAGGCTGGGCCAGATTCCGCCGAGGGTGGAAACGACACCGAGGGTGCCGCTCCTCCCCCTGCTGATGTTTGAGCCTGCATGAACAGTTCGTCTGAAGTATGCGTATGTTTTTGTGGCCACCGAGGCCTAAACATATTTAGCATTCAGATTATAAAGTTGTGTTTTCTTTCCTCTTGTTTCGAGCATTTAGGACTTGTTTGTCGGCAGCAGAATCGCATTATCCGAGCGAGAGTTACTTTTCGTGGAAGGCGATGAGTGAGGTATCCGTATCCCAGAGGAGTAGGAGTCCCTCGGCTCGGTCGGCCTTGCCGCTTACGTGCTCTCTCACCCGTTCATAGGACCCTGCTATCGATATAGTCGAAAAATGCACAAAAGTCGTTTTCTACCCGAGCGTTAGGACTTGTTCGGTAGCAAGATCGCTTATCCGAGCGTGAGTTACTTTTCGCGGAAGGTGATGAGTGAGGTATCCGTATCCCGGAGGCGTAGGAGTCCCTCGGCTCGATCGGCCTTGCCGCTTACGTGCTCTCTCACCCGTTCGCAGGACCCTGCTATCAATATTGTCGAAAGCACGAAAGTTGTTTTCTATAGAAAACTTTTCTCGGTAGAAAACTTTTCCGAAGAAAATTTCGACGCAGAGGGGGGGTCCCCCTTCTAGCCCTCGAGGGAGGGTCGGGCTTGGCCGAGGCAAGGCTGACCCTTCCTTGATGGTTAGACTTTATTTAAGCGCGTAAAAACGAGGAACATGAACGACTTGAAACATTTTAAGGGTAGAAGCGACATAGTTGTTCGATGTTCCAAGCGTCGCTGTAGACCTTGCCTTGATCGTTGGCTAGCTTGTATGTTCCAGGCTTCAAGATCTTGGCGATGATGAATGGCCCTTCCTAGGGGGGAGTAAGCTTGTGGTGCCCACGGGCGTCTTGTCGTAGCCGAAGCACCAAGTCTCCCATTTGGAAGCCTCGGGGTCGAACCCTTCGGGCGTGGTAGCGTCGCAGCGACTGCTGATACCGCGCCGAATGTAGTAAGGCAACGTCCCGAGCTTCTTCGAGCTGGTCCAGCGAGTCCTCTCGGCTGATCTGTTTGCTTCGGCCGCCGTACGCCTTCGTCCTCGGGGAACCGTATTCTAAGTCCATGGGGAGGACGGCCTCGGCCCCATAGACTAGAAAGAACGGCGTGAAGCCCGTGGCCCGGCTCGGCGTTGTCCTCAGACTCTAGACCACCGAGGTAGCTCCTTCATCCATCGCTTGCCAAACTTGTTGAGGTCATTGTAGATCCTGGGTTTAAGTCCCTGCAAAATCACACTGTTGGCACGCTCCACCTGCTTATTCGTCATGGGGTGAGCTACGGCGGCCTAGTCCACACGAATGTGGTGGTCCTCGCAGAAGTCTAGGAACTTTCTCCCTGTGAACTGTGTGCCATTGTCGGTGATGATGGCATTTGGGACTCCAAAGCGATGGATGATATTGGTGAAGAACGCCACCGCCTGCTCGGACCTGATACTGGTTAAGGGTCGGACCTTGATCCACTTGGAGAATTTGTCGATGGCGACCAGCAGGTGCGTGAAGCCCCCGGGTGCCTTCTGCAAGGGGCCGACGAGGTCCAGACCCCACACAGCAAACGACCAAGTGATAGGTATCGTCTGCAGGGCCTGAGCGGGCAGGTGTGTCTGCTTTGCGTAGAATTGACACCCCCGGCAGGAGCGTACAATCCTAGTGGCGTCGGCTACCACGGTTGGCCAGTAGAAGCCTTGTCGGAAGGCATTTCCCACGAGGGCTCGAGGTGCTGCATGGTGGCCACAAGCCCCCGAGTGTATTTCTTGTAACAGCTCTTGTCCTTGGGTGATGGGGATGCATCGCTGGAGGATACCCGAGGGACTGTGGTGATAGAGCTCCTTTTCATCACTGAGCAAAACGAACGACTTGGAGCGCCGAGCTAGTCGCCGAGCTTCAGCCTTGTCGAGGGGCAGCTCTCCTCGGAGGAGATATTCCAGGTACGGGGTCTGCCAGTTCGGGACCTGTGTGACCCCAGTCCGCTCTCCCTCGACGCACAGGGCCTCACCCTCGGCGGCCGAGGGCACCTCGGGCTCGGCCGAGGCTTCCTCGGGCTTGGCCGAGGGTATCTCGGGCGTGTCATCGATCTTGACGGAGGGTTGATGTATATCCCTGGAGAAGACGTCCGGGGGAACCGGTGTCCGCCCTGAGGCTATTTTAGCCAGCTCATCCGCAGTCTCATTGAATCGTCGGGCGACGTGGTTGAGTTCCAGCCCGTAGAACTTGTCCTCCAGGCGTCGAACTTCGTCGCAGTAGGCCTCCATCTTCCGATCGTAGCAGTGGGAGTTCTTCATGACTTGGTCAATGATAAGCTGCGAGTCGCCACAAGCGTCGAGGCACCGAACCCCTAGCTCGACGGCGATGCGCAGCCCATTAACCAATGCTTCGTACTCGGCCACGTTGTTTGACGTCGGAAAATGAAGGTGGATCACGTAGCGAAGATGTTTTCCGAGGGGTGAGATGAAGAGCAAGCCCGCGCCTGCTCCAGTTTTCATTAGTGACTCGTCGAAGTACATTGTCCAAAGCTCGGGTTGGATTGGAGTCGTCGGTAACTGGGTGTCAGTCCACTCAGCCAGGAAGTCGGCCAAGAATTGGGATTTTATGGCCTTCTGAGGGGCGAATGAAAGTGTTTCGCCCATGAGTTCCACTGCCATTTTTGCTATCCTACCCGAGGCCTCTCGGGACTGGATGATCTCTCCCAGAGGAAAGGATGACACCACAGTCACTGGGTGAGACTCGAAGTAGTGTCGCAGCTTTCGCCGTGTCAGAATCACTGTGTAGAGCAGCTTCTAGATCTGCGGGTAGCGGATTTTGGTCTCGGATAGCACTTCGCTGATGAAGTAGACTGGCCTCTGGACGAGCAGTGTATGCCCTTCTTCACGTCTCTCGACTACGACCGCGGCGCTGGCCACCTGAGTGGTTGCGGCTACGTAGATCAAGATGGCTTCTCCCGCAGCGGGGGGCACCAAGATGGGTGCATTTGTAAGGAGTGCCTTTAAGTTTCCAAGGGCTTCCTCGGCCTCGGGGGTCCAAGTGAAGCGCTCGGTCTTCCTTAAGAGGTGGTACAGGGGCAATCCTTTTTCGCCAAGGCGTGAGATGAAATAGCTCAGAGCCGCATGGCATCCCATGACCCTCTGTACTCCTTTCAAATCTTTTATCGGTCCCATGTTGGTGATGGCCGCGATTTTCTCCAGGTTGGCCTCTATGCCCCGCTCGGAGACGATGAACCCTAGGAGCATGCCTCGGGAGACTCCGAAGACACACTTCTCGGGGTTGAGTTTCACGCCTTTAGCTCTCAGACACTTGAATGTCATTTCAAGGTCAGAGAGGAGGTCGGAGGCTTTCTTCGTCTTGACAACGATGTCATCGATGTAAGCCTCGACCGTTCTGCCGATGTGTTCTCCGAACACATGGTTCATGCACCTCTGGTATGTGGCGCCTGCATTCCTCAAACCAAATGGCATTGTAGTGTAACAATACATGCCAAAAGGTGTGATAAAAGAAGTCACAAGCTGGTCGGACTCTTTCATCTTGATTTGGTGATAGCCTGAGTAGGCGTCGAGGAATGACAGGGTTTTGCACCCAGTAGTGGAGTCCACAATTTGATCTATGTGAGGCAGAGGGTAGGGAACCTTTGGACATGCTTTGTTTAGACCAGTGTAGTCTACGCACATCCTCCATTTCCCATCCTTTTTCCTTACAAGAACGGGGTTGGCTAACCATTCGGGATGGAATTCCTCTTTGATGAACCCTGCCGCGAGTAGCTTGTGGATCTCCTCGCCTATGGCCCTGCGCTTTCCTTCGTCAAAACGGCGCAGGGTCTGCTTCACGGGTCGAGCTCTAGCTCTGATGTCCAGTGAGTGCTTGGCAACATCCCTTGGTATGCCTGGCATGTCCGAGGGACTCCACGCAAAAGCTTCGGTGTTTGCGCGGAGAAAGTCGACGAGCACTGCTTCCTATTTGGGGTCGAGCTCGGAGCCGATCCAGACTTTCTTGCTGGTGTCGTTGCTGGGGTTGAGAGAGACGGACTTAACCGCCTCGACTGGTTCGAGGTTACCGGCGTGCCGCTTCGCGTCGGACACCTCCTTGGAGAGGCGTTCCAGGTCGGTGATGAGGGCCTCGGACTCGGCGAGGGCCTCAGCGTACTCCACGCATTCCACGTCGCATTCGTACGCGTGGCGGTACGTGGATCCGACGGTGATGATCCAGTTTGGGCCTGACATCTTGAGCTTGAGGTAGGTGTAGTTGGGGACGTCCATGAACTTGGCGTAGCACGGCCTTCCCAACACCGCGTGGTAGGTCCCTCGGAACCCGACCACCTCGAAGGTGAGAGTTTCCTTTCAGGAAAGTTGGAGGGAGTCCCGAAGCAGACGGGCAAGTCAATCCGTCCGAGGGGCAGGATACGCTTTCCGGGTGCGATCTCGTGGAAGGGTGCCGGACCGGCCCGGACCTCGGACCGAACAACCCCCAAGAGTTCCAGGGTCTCGGCGTAGATGACGTTGAGGCTGCTGCCTCCGTCCATGAGGACCTTGGAGAGCCTAACATTGCCGATGATCGGATCAACAACGAGCGGGTACCTCCCTGGGCTTGGCACGAAGTCAGGGTGGTCGCCTCGATCGAAGGTGATAGGCTTGTCGGACCAGTCTAGGTAGGCTGGCGCTACCACCTTTACCGAGCAGACCTCCCGGCGCTCCTGCTTGCAGTGCCGAGCCGAGGCGTTCGCCACTTGACCACCGTAAATCATGAAGCAGTTGTGGATCTCAGGGAACTCCTCTTCCTTGCCGCCCTCCTTGTTGTTGCCTTAGCCCTTGCCATCTTCCGCCGGGGGCCCAGCCTTATGGAAGTAGCGCCGGAGCATGACACATTCTTCAAGGGTGTGCTTGACGGGACCCTGGTGATAGGGGCACGGCTCCTTGAGCATCTTGTCGAACGCGCCGGCCCCTCCAGGGGGCTTCCGAGGGTTCCCGTGCTCGGCAGCAGCGACGAGATTCGCATCAGCGGCGTTGCGCTTCGCTTGCGCCTTCTTCTTGGCCTTCTTCTTCGCGCCATGCTAGGCGGACGCCTCGTGGGTGTCTTCCTTTCGTCTCCCCCTGAGGCTGTTTGTATTTCCGAAAGATGGCCTTGACCGCCTCCTGACCCGAGGCGAACTTGGTGGCGACGTCCATCAATTCGCTCGCCTTTGTGGGAGTCTTGCACCCCAGTTTGCTCACCAGGTCTCGGTAAGTGGTGCCAGCGAGGAAAGCTCCGATGACATCCGAGTCTGTGATGTTAGGCAGCTCGGTGCGCTGCTTCGAAAACCGCCAGATGTACTCTCGGAGGGATTCCCCAGGCTGCTGGCGGCAGCTTCGGAGATCCCATGAGTTCCTAGGGTGCACGTACGTGCCCTGGAAATTTCCCGCGAAAGCCTTGACCAGGTCGTCCCAGTCGGAGATCTGCGTAGGAGGCAGATGCTCCAGTCAGGCCCGGGCGGCGTCGGAGAGGAAAAGGGGTAGATTACGGATGATGAGGTTGTCATCGTCCGCCCCTCCCAACTGGCATGCCAGTCGGTAGTCCACGAGCCACAACTCCAGCCTCGTCTCCCCCGAGTACTTGGTGATGGTAGTCAGGGCTCGAAAATGGGCGGGGAACCACGCTCGTCGTATGGCCCGGCTGAGGACTCGTGGACCGGGTGGCTCGGGCGAGGGACTCCGATCCTCCTTGCTGTCGCAGCGTCCCCCGCGCCTAGGATGGTAGCCTCGGTGCACCTTCTCGTCGAGGCAGGCTCGTTGATAGCGATGGTGATGTTCGTTGCCGAGGCGATCCCGGGCGACAGGTGCCTCGTCCCGTGTGCGCTCGGGATGGACCGAGGCCTCTCGCATGCGTCGGGAGGACGTCGTGTGATGCTCCGAGGGGTTAGCTCGCCTTTGGGAGGCAGAGCTCTCGGCTCGTCGAACTGCGGCACCTTCCAGGAGAACCTTGAGTTCGCCCTGGATACACCGTCCCTCGGTGGTGGATGGCTCCGGCATGGTTCGAAGTAGCATCGCCGCTGCAGCTAGGTCCAGGCCAGACCCACTGACGGGTGGGGGCAGCGCTGCCCTGGCATTGTCGATGATGCGGCACTGGACATCCCGGGCCCGATGACAGGCTCCTCCGGCGAGTGTTCAGCCTGCCCACTCCTGTTTGATGTTCTGTTGGAGCTGCACAAGCCGCCCTGCTTCCTCGTCGACCTTGGCCTGCATCTCGTGGATTTGCTCGAGCTATGTGTCCCGACCCCCCATAGGGACTGAGACCACAGCTAGCTCTCGCGGGATGTAAACGCGAGATGCGAGCCCAGGGGGATCATCAACCTCCAGCATACCGAGGTGGTTGCCTTCGTTGTGATCTCCCTGATCGACGTGGAAACATTCACGACTTGGGCCATAACCCTCGTCGTCAAGGCCGTGGCCATTGTCAGAGCAACCAGAGAGGCAGTGGTCGCATGCGGACATGAAGTCCCGCATGACACCGGGGTCATCGAGGCCAGAGAAATCCCAACCGAAGTCGGGGTCGTCCTCTTCCTCGGAACCCGCTGGTCCAGAGGTTGAGACGGCTGTCAGTCGGTCCTAGGTCGACCACATATGGTACCCCGGAAGGTTTGGATACGCCCTTACGAAAGCGCTCACCGTAGCGGGGTCGCTAGGTGGATCGAAGCTGAATCAAAAGGGAACAAGGTGGAATACGGACGGTACCTTTTGGTCGATGGACGGTGCTGAAATCGCGTCGGGGACGGAACGCACCGTCATCTCAGGTACGAGAGTGATGCCCAGCAGGTCCTTTGCGAGGGTGCTGGCGTCGTCAGTCCGCTTGGGGCTGGCACGTTGCGGGAAAACGGCGTTCGTCGTTGTCTCAGGTGCGAGGACAACACCCGACATGTCCCCCGGAGGAGTGCCGGCGTTGTCGGCTCGCTCTGGTTCGACAGTCGATAAGGTGCCACCTCCTGCGTGGCCACAGTTGCCCCGTCTCCGTCTCCTCCGGTGAGGAGGGCGGCGAGGACGATCGGAGTGTTCCTCTTCCGCCGCGGGGAGATGCCGTCGTGGAGGTCGCCTCTGTCGGGCGAGCCATTGACTGTCGTTGTCATCGTGCTGCGGAGGGAGGAGTACCATATCGTAGCTGCCATCGAGGGACATGAACTCGAGACTCCCGAAGCGGAGCACCGTCCTGGGCTGAAGAGGTTGCTGAAGTCTACCCATTTGGAACTCAATGGGAAAGTGTTCGTTAACACGCATCAGGCCTCTACCTGGCGCGCCAACTGTCGGCGTTTCGGACCCGGGGGGTCCCTGGACCGACGAGTAAATTTGTCGCTGCGTGCCCCTGCCCAGATGGGTTGGCGCGGGATGGAACACAAGTGGAGGAATGAGCCTTGTATTATCCTGCACCAGGGTGCTTGTAGTAGGGGTTACAAGCCTTGCGAGAGAGCGAGGGCGAGAGAGAGAGAGAGAGAGAGAGAGAGAGAGTAGGAGAGAGCGAGAGAGAGAGGGTCCAGCCCCTGCTCGTCTTCTCCCGTCCCTTTGCCGTGCGTCTACTCGTCTCTCCTGCCGTGCGTACGTATGCTCGTCCCTCTGTCCCCCCTTTTCTTCCTTCCCTCCCAGTGGGGCCCTGGACACCCCCTTTTATAGACGTAAGGAGATGCCCAGCTGTACAAGGGGGTGTAGCTGGGAGCTAACATGGCTGGTAGGGAAGTGCCCTGAGCCCTGTACAGATAACAACGTGGCCGTCGGGGGGACGTCTCGAGTCCTGTAGAGGTGGTATCGTGGCTGTCGGAGAAGTGCCTTGAGCCCTGTAGCAGTACAGTTGTTGGTGCTGTATGGATCCTGCTAACGTCTCCTTGCTTCCGTAGGGGGCTTGACAACCACCGACGTCATGGTTGCATGCAGGAAACCACCATCGCCTGTTACCGGGGTAAGCTGGATGGGACGTCGGTCTTGTTCCTTTGTAGCCTGAGCTAGCTAGGAGTAGGGTAATGATGCATCCCTTGTGGCGCGGTTGATCCGAGCCTGAGGTCGGGCGAGGTGGCGACTCCTCCGAGGCCGAGGCTGGGGCCGAGACCCAGGGTCAAGCGAGGACGTGACTCTTCCCAAGGCCGAGGACGAGGCCGAGCTCTGGGGTCGGGCGAGGCGGAGATTTCCTCCCAAGGCCGAGGCCGAGGCCGAGGCCGAGCCCTAGGGTCGGGCGAGGCGGAGCTTCCTGTTGCGCCTGAGGCTGAACTCGACTGTTGAGCCTTGTAGCGGCATAGCTGATGGTGCGGCATGGATCCTGCTGACGTCTCCTTGCTTCCGTAGGGGGCTTGAGAACCACCGACGTCATGGACGCACGCGGGGAGCCATCATTGCCTGTTACCGGGGTAAGCTAGATGGGACGCCAGTATTGTTCCTTCGTAGCCTAAGCTAGCTAGGAGTAGGGTAATGATGTATCCCTTGGGGCATGGTCGATCTGAGCCTGAGGTCGGGCGAGGCGGCGGCTCCTCCGAGGCCGAGGCCCAGGGTCGGCTGAGGACGTGACTCTTCCCTAGGTCGAGGTTGAGGCCGAGCCCTGGGGTCGGGCGAGGCGGAGATCTCCTCCCGAGGCTGAGGCCGAGGCCGAGGCTTGAGGTCGGGCGAGGCAGAGCTTCCTGTTGCGCCCGAGGCTGGGCTTGGCTGTTGTCGGTTTCACCCGGGTGGTTGGCACAACAGCCGGAGCGGGGCGGGCGGCGCTGTTTTCCTGTCAGATCGGTCAGTGAAAGGGCAAAGTGACTGCGGTCACTTCGACCTTGCCGACTGAGACGCGCGTGTCAGGATAAGGTGTCAGGCGACCCCAACATTAAATGCGCATGCAACATGGTCGGCTGGTAAGGCGATTTGGCCAAAGTCGCTTGCACGACAAGGCTTGCCTTTGGCTGAGCCGTGGGTGCGCTCACTGTCTGAGGAGACCCTCGGGCGAGACGTGGATTCGTCCGGGACCACTGTTTCGCCCGAGGCCGGGCTCGGGCGAGGTGAGACCGCGTCCCTCGGTAGACGAAGCTTTGACTTTAATCCGAGCCGTCAGTCTTCACGGTTTGCTCTGAATGTGTTTACCAGCCGTGATTAGGAGTGGTGGGGGTACCCCTAATTACGGTACCCGACAAAAATATTAAAATAGAATTGTAAAAATGATTTATTAATTTGATATATTAACGAAGAGATACCACAAGTAAAAAAATAATATAGGATTAACATAATTAATTACATATATTGGTTAAAAGATATATTTAAATAAAGTGCATATAAAGAATATATAATTTATTTATAATAGATAACTCATATTGTTTGAACCAAACGTCCTTTAGCTTTTTCACAACAGACAACTCATAATAGTTTTTTTCACAGCAGACAACAGAAAACACTTTTTCTTATAGCACACAACAAAACCAAACACGCCCTTAATCCAGGGAAATTAGTTTATAATAGTTTATTTCCCCCTCAACCCCTCCAATTCTCCATCAATCCTCTCCAATTCTCATGGGGAGTGGGGTGTCCAAACTAGCCTAAATTGAACTCTCATCGATTCAAACAAGTCTTCTTTTACTGTCATCCAGTTCCCCTTCAACTGTACGTAGACGCGTAATATGTTCAAACATCATTAGTAAACCAGATTATACTATTTTTTCAAACAATATCCATATTTTCTAAAATCTTTTCTAATCTTACAAATTTATAGGAAGTTTGTTTTAGCTTAAAATTTTGTAAAACAGATTTATATTTTCCATAATTAAAGTCGTGCTTTATCTTATTGTGCCTAATTTGGAATTGTTCCCACAAATCTTCTACGGACCCCTTTTGCCTTTATTTACACTCGAGATGCGTAGAACATACAAGTCCAAGTGACTTCATATAGGAGCTTTTGCCATCGATAATGAAATATGGGACGTGGCAAGATCTAGATTGTAGCACCTAAAACATAGTGTTTATATAGGTCTGTGCTTGGTGGCACACAACTCTCTACGTCCTCTTGTGTGATGTATGTGAGGTATGGTGGAGATGTGATCAGAGGCTCCCGATTGGTGTATGATTTAAATTCTATCACGAGTCTTGTGCGGATGCTTGGAGATCACACAATTTGGGCTATATAATTATCAGATTTGATTTCGTATTTGGCTATAGTCAGTTTATATTCGAACACATGGTTGATATGTGCTCATAATATTCATTGTGATGAATGGTTATCAAGGAGATAATCGACCTTAGTTAAGTTTAAGACTAACATGTGATATCCTAGTCTCTAGGATGGTGATATCCTGGCCCAAGACTTAATAGAATTAATAGAGTATCCATACCAATAAGGTGCATTTTTTTCGGAAGCCTATCTCGAAAAAACCTCCAAGTTAAGCGTGCTTGGCTTAGAGCAATTTGAGATGGATGAGGGTGACAGACCGAGAAGTTTTCTCGGGTGCACATGAGTGAGGACAAAGTGTGCACAAAAGACCCGTGTTGGTCTGTGGGACAATATATGATTCTAGAGAGCTGCCAGGAGTAAGTACCGCCGATCCAGGGATTGGACAGGGTGTTACAAGTGGTATCAGAACCGACCCTCGATGTTTCACGAGCATGTGTGGATTAGGGGTTTAGGTATATAGCGTATGGCGCATGTGGGCCCGGAGTGGTCACATGGCGCGACATATGATGATACTAGACATACAAACGTGGCCAAGAGGGGAGGTTCCTGGCTTGGGGTTGACCGACGAGGACGTCAGTCTTCTAAGTGGGGTGGAATGTGATATCCTGGCACCTGGGATGGTGATATCCTGGCCCAAGGCTTAATAGAATATCCATACCAATAAGGTGCATCTTCTTTTTTTTGAAGCCTATCTCGAAAGAACCTCCAAGTTAAGTGTGCTTGGCTTATAGCAATTTGGGATGGGTGACCGACCGGAAAGTTTTCTTGGGTGCGCAGGAGTGAGGACAAAGTGTGCACAAAAGACTCGTATAGGTCCGTGGAGACAATATATGAACCTAGAGTGCTGCCAGGAGTAAGTACCACCGGTCCAGGGATTGTACAAGGTGTTACATAACCATAGCTTGGTTTTTGGTATCATGCAATATATCTCTTGGCTTATGGTACATAGATGTGAAACACAAAGAAGGTCAACGGTGATCATGAAGGTCAAGCGGGTTTGTGCCAATGGACTAGAAGTGGTTAAGGACAGTACCATGAGGATAGGAACGAGGGACAAAGAAGGCCCGAAGACTTACTGTAGGTGACCAACACCTAGTGACATTTATAAGTGTAAAAGTATATTGAAGGAGTAGACCGTGTTGATCAAGTCAAGCGGAGTCAACGAAGGACTTGGTGATCTGATGATCGAGGACTAGAGATGACACTATCATGATCACTAAGGAAGCCTAGATGATACTAGTGGTTTGGACCTCAAAATCACTAGTGGATGGTTTTGGGGTTTGGGCTTCAAAATCCGGTAAGACTTTTAGCATAACACAAAAGTGACGCATGGCGTCATCATGAACCTTCCATCGAGGTGAAGCAAAATCATGAAGATATCATGACCATCAAATACACTGATCTTAGGGTGAGCCATTTCACCTCTGGGGCTGGCGTTAAGTGGTTCATCCTAAAATATCTAGGGATGGGTTCAGAATGTGAAATACCCTCTATAAATAAGAGGGAATGCTACCTAAACTAGACATCTCTCTAGTTTTCAGTTTCTCGCAATCTCATTCAAGTTTAGTTAGTTTAGATCTAGTTTATATTTCCAATGTATTCCTATCATATGTGTCACACTATACCGTGTATAAGTTAATCTCTAATAGTAAAGTTTTTTCTCTCTGAATTCACGACGCCTTGCCTTGATCTCTTGTTTTGTTTCTTTCCTAGTTTCTCTCCCTACTCGATCCAGCACTTTTGGAGATAGTTTTAAGGCAAACAACATTAACGAACATCTCTACTCATTAAATTAGGCATCTCTACTCATTAAATTAGGCAGATTCACAATGATAATGAAATTCTAACCTTATAAATGTTTTTAAGAAATTAAACTATAATATTAATGAATATAAAAAGGTCATATCACATTAGATTAGTTTTAAGTGTGGTTACTCTTATCATGTCCTCTTATCACCAAAAACATGCATATAAAGTTTAAATTGATCTGAATTAATCTAGTTAAAATTTAACTTTTAAACCATTTTATATAGTCACTATTCATTTAAACTAGACAACTCCGATCGACACAACAAATTATTAGTGTGAGAGACTTTTGTGCAGTGACTAAGTATATTGAATTAAATTACAAATTTAATAGATGTGTTTTATTATTACTAAATATTAAAATATATAGACATAAAAATTATCATAACTTTAATTTTCATACTATTTGTACGACGTTACAACCAAATATCGAGTTTTGTAGATCTTATGTGGATTTATAAATATATTTAATTATAATATTTAATTATATTAAATAAAATGTTAATTGACAACTTATAAATAATTGATCAACCACCGATAATTATGCCGGGAGATCTTTAAATTTTCTTTTTAAAGTAAAAATTATAATTTCTATACTATTAATGTACTAATATAATTCAATATTGTTTTATAGTTTTTTTAAACCTATATAAATCTATATAATGCTAATATATATTAAAAACTTATTTGACAATATAAAAAATTGGTCACTCATTGATAACAACAATATAAACATCCTTTTAATTTTTCACATTTTACCTCTCTTTTCTGTCAGTAATATTAATGTAGACGAGATTAGACAATAAATTATTCAAAAAATTAATTAATTTAATTAGTTGGATCACTTTTTAATTATATTTTAGTAAGAATGAGTTTTTTCTAATTATAATTACATTAATAATCTTACAGTAAAAAATTTGGTTTAATATAACATAATATTATTTGTTGTTCCTTATTCTCAAATGCTACACATCAAGAACAAAGCAACACGATTATTAACGATTACAGACCTTCGTCCTTCGAAGCATTATTTACTTTAGGACATAATGGTCTTCGGACGAAGGTCATGAATGACATATCTTCTTCATTTCAACAAACATATATAAATGGATACGTAAGAAATATAAAAGAATATAAATAATAATGGAATGTCAATAAATCATTTATATTCCCCTTTTTTATCCATGAATAAATATTCATAATATTCAATTACATTAGTACCTTCGACTTGTCAGAAGGTAAAAATGTGAATGACGCAAGAGTGATTCCAGACCAGCGTGAATAGTACGATATTACTGTTCACCTATTTATAGGCACGGGACGCATCCCGGACAAAATTACATTCATGTCCCTAACTTTTACTGTTAACAATAAGACAAACTATCAAGGGTTAGGTAGTCTTTTCTCCTTTAGGTCGGTTCCGTCTTCCACCTTCGTCATTGTGCTAAGCCGAAGCTTCTTCGATCACAGCTTCGGCGCTCGTTCATCCTGCTCCCGGGTTGTACCTCCGTATCACGCATGCTTTCATCCCAAATTCGAAGCCTCTTGTATTAGTCTATGTTACACTGAAAAACATATTAGTCACGCTTTTGAGGACCTTTGGAAGAGAAAGGCTACCAACAGTAGTGTCGGGGACCATAATTAGGGGTACCCTCAAGACGCCTAATTCTCAGCTGGTAACCCCCATCAGCATAAAGCTGCAGAGGCCTGATGGGTTTGATTAAGTCAGGGATCAGTCCATACGAGCGACTCGATCACGCCACGCCCGAGCCTAGCCTCGGGCAAGGGCAGCCGACCCTGAGGTGTTTCCGTCTCACCCGAGGCCCCCTTTTTTACGGCAGACGCATCTCCGGCTCGCCCGAGGCCTTGCCTTCGTTAAGAAGCAACCCTGACTAAATCACCGCGCCGACCGACCAAGTCACTGGGGCATTTAACGCAAAGAGTGAGACTGACGGGCGGCCAGGCTTTGCCAAAGACGGCGAACTCCACTCCGCCCGACCCAGGGCTCGGACTCGGGCTAAGGCCCCGGAAGACGGCGAACTCCGCTCCGCCCGACCCAGGGCTCGGACTCGGGCTAAGGCCCCGGAAGACGGCGAACTCCGCTCTGCCCGACCCAGGGCTCGGACTCGGGCTAAGGCCCCGGAAGACGGCGAACTCCGCTCCGCCCGACTCAGGGCTCGGACTCGGGCTAAGGCCCCGGAAGACGACGAACTCCGCTTCGCCCGACCCAGGGCTCGGACTCCGCCCTGGCCTCTGCCGAACGACCTCCGCCTCGCCCGACCCAGGATCTCGGGCTCGGCCTCGGCCACGGAAGACAGACTCGACCTCGGCCTCGGAGGAGCCCCCGCGTCGCCCGACCTAGGGCACAAGTCCGCCACGTCAACAGGAAGCGCCATCATCACCCTGCCCCGAGCCGACTTGGGTCGCAGAGAACAAGACCGACGTCCCATCTGGCTAGCTCCGCCAGATAGGCAATGATGGCGCCCCGCTAGACCCATGACGACGGCGGCTCTCGGCTCCCTTACAGAAGCAGGAAGACGTCAGCAAGAGCCCAACTGTTCCAACAGCTGTCCCTCCACCAGGCTCCGTTACTCCTCCGACAGCCACGACACCACACCGGCTGGGTGCCAAGTTCTCTCCGGCTGCCACGTTGGCATGTACCCAGGGCGCTAGCTCTCCCCCGCTAGACACGTAGCACTCTGCTGCATCCCCATTGTACACCTGGATCCTCTCCTTGCGCCTATAAAAGGAAGGACCAGGGCCTTCTTAGAGAAGGTTGGCCTCGCGGGAACGAGGGCAGGGGTAGGCGCTCTCTTGGGGCCGCTCGCTCCCCTCACCCGCGCGGACGCTTGTAACCCCCTACTGCAAGCGCACCCGACCTGGGTGCGGGACGAACACGAAGGCCGCGGGATCTCCGCCTCCCTCACGACCCGGCTCCGGCCACCTCGCTCTCCCCCCTTCGCGCTCGCCCACGCGCTCGACCCATCTGGGCTGGGGCACGCGGCACACTCACTCGTCGGCTCGGGGACCCCCCGGTCTCGAAACGCCGACAGTTGGCGCGCCAGGTAGGGGCCTGCTGCGTGTTGACGAGCAGTTTCCCGTCAAGCTCCAGATGGGCAGTCTCCAACGACCTCTTCAACCCGGGACGGTGCTCCGTTTCGGGAGCCTCGAGTTCATGTCTTTCGACGGCGGCTACGACATGATACTCCTTCCACCGCCGCGCGACAGCGACAATGGTGGCGGACAGCCCGCCCGCCGGCGGTGGAATCGACGACGTCTTTCCCGCGTGGGGGAAGGACAACTTTCGAGCTCGCCCCATCCTCTCCCTCGCCATCGGAGGAGGAGGCGGGGCAACCAGGGCCGAGCGGGAGGCTGCACTCAGTCGGCTGTCGAGCAAATCGACATCCCCAGCGCCCCAACGGAGGACGCGTCGGGCGTCACCCTCGCGTTTGAGGCGAAGGCGAGCGCCGTCCCCCGCGACACGCCAACCCCGAGCAAGTGGACGACGCCAGCGCGCTCACGGAGGGCCTGCAGGACATCGCACTCGTACCCAGGACGACGGCACGATCAGCCCCCGATGTGACTTCGTCGCTCCTCGTCGACCAAAAGGTACCGGCTGATTCCCATCCTTTGTCATTTCAACTCGACCTCAACCCGCCTAGTGACCTCGCTCTGGCGGGCGCTCACGTTGAGGCGAGTGCAACCCCTTTCGGGTTTCGTGTGCGGTCGCCTTGGGACCGATTGACGGGCGTCTCGACCTACGGACCCTCTGGGTCCGAGGAAGATGACGACCCCAGCATCTGCTGGGATTTCTCTGGATCTGGCAACCCCAGTGCCATGCGGGACTTCATGACCGCATGCAACTACTGCCTCTCCGACTGTTCCGACGGCAGCCGCAGCCTTGACGACAAGGACTGCGGCCCGAGCCGCGAATGTTTCCACGTCGAGCTAGGGGATCCCTCCGGAGGCGGCTGTCTCGGCATGCCGGAGGGTGGTGATCTCCCTAGGCCAGCGCCTCGCGCCGACATCCCGCGGGAGCTAGCTGTGGTCCCCGTTCCGGCGGGGGGTCACGACCCACAGCTCGAGCAAGTCCGCGGGGCGCAGGCCGGGCTCGATGAGGGAGCAGGAGCGCTCGAGGCAATCCGCCGGGACGTCAGGCAGGTATGGGCGGGCCAGCCCCCGGCCGGAGAAATACGTCACCTGCCCCAGGGTCTCCAGCACCGCATCGCCAACGATGCCAGGGACAGACCGCCACCCGCATCCGGCGGAACCGGTCAGGACCTGGCAGCCGCAGCGATGCTCCTCCGCGCGATGCCGGAGTCATCAACCACCGAGGGTCGGCGAATCCAGGGAGAGCTCAAGCATCTCCTGGAAGGCGCTGCGGCCCGGCGGGCCGAGAGCTCTGCCTCCCGAAGGCAGGGGTACCCCTCGGAACCTCGTGCCGCGACTTCCCGACTCATGCGGGAAGCCTCGGTCTACACCGGGCGCACGCGCAACACCGCGCCTGCGGCCCCGGGCCACCTCGGCGACGAGCACCCTCATCGCGACCGTCGGGCCCGCCTCGACGAAAGGGTGCGCCGAGGTTATCACCCCAGGCGTGGGGGACGCTACGACAGCGGGGAGGATCGGAGTCCCTCGCCCGAACCACCCGGTCCGCAGGTCTTCAGCCGGGCCATTCGGCGGGCGCCGTTTCCGACCCGATTCCGACCCCCGACTACTATCACAAAGTACTCGGGGGAAACGAGACCGGAATTGTGGCTCGCGGACTACCGCCTGGCCTGTCAACTGGGTGGAACGGGCGACGACAACCTCATCATCCGCAACCTCCCCCTGTTCCTCTCCGACACTGCTCGCGCTTGGTTGGAGCACCTGCCTCCGGGGCAGATTTCCAACTGGGAGGATCTGGTCCAAGCTTTCGCCGGCAACTTCCATGGCACGTACGTGCGCCCCGGGAATTCCTGGGACCTCCGAAGCTGCCGGCAACAGCCGGGAGAGTCTCTTTGGGACTACATCCAGCGATTCTCCAAGCAGCGCACCGAGCTGCCCAACATCATCGACTCCGATGTCATCAGCGCGTTCCTTGCCGGCACCACCTGCCATGACCTGGTGAGCAAGTTGGGTCGCAAGACCCCCACCAGGGCGAGCGAGCTGATGGACATCGCCACCAAGTTCGCCTCTGGTCAGGAGGCGGTCGAGGCCATCTTCTGAAAGGACAAGCAGCCCCAGGGCCGCCCGTCGGAAGATGCTCCCGAGGCGTCTACTCCGCTCGGCGCCAAGAAGAAAGGCAGGAGGAAGTCGCAAGCGAAACGCGACGCCGCCAGCACGGACCTTGTCGCCGCCGCCGAATACAAGAACCCTCGGAAGCCCCCCGGAGGTGCCAACCTCTTCGACAAGATGCTCAAGGAGACGTGCCCTTACCATCAGGGGCCCGTCAAGCACACCCTCGAGGAGTGCGTCATGCTTCGGCGCCACTTCCACCAGGCCGGGCCACCCGCAGAGGGTGGCAGGGCCCGCGACGACGACAAAAAGGAAGATCACCAAGCAGGAGAGTTCCCCGAGGTCCGCAACTGCTTCATGATCTACGGAGGGCATGCGGCGAATGCCTCGGCTCGGCATCGTAAGCAAGAGCGTCGGGAGGTCTGCTCGGTGAAGGTGGCGGCGCCAGTCTACCTAGACTGGTCCGACAAGCCCATCACCTTCGACCAAGATGACCACCCCGACCACGTGCCGAGCCCGGGTAAGTACCCGCTCATCGTCGACCCCGTCATCGGCGACGTCAGGCTCACCAAGGTCCTGATGGATGGGGGCAGCTGCCTCAATATCATCTACGCCGAGACCCTCAGGCTCCTGCACGTCGATCTGTCATCCGTCCGAGCAGGCGCTGCGCCCTTCCACGGGATCATTCCTGGGAAGCGCGTCCAGCCCCTCGGACAGCTCGACCTTCCTGTCTGCTTCGGAACGCCCTCCAACTTCCGAAGGGAGACTTTGACGTTTGAGGTGGTCGGGTTCCGAGGAACCTACCACGCAGTATTGGGAAGGCCATGCTACGCGAAGTTCATGGCCATCCCCAACTACACCTGCCTGAAGCTCAAGATGCCGGGCCCCAACGGGGTCATCACCGTCGGCCCCACATACAAACACGCGTTCGAATGCGATGTGGGGTGCGTAGAGTACGCCGAGGCCCTCACCGAGTCCGAGGCCCTCATCGCCGACCTGGAAAGCCTCTTCCAAGAGGTGCCGGACGTGAAGCGACACGCCGGCAACTTCGAGCCAGCGGAGACGGTTAAGGCCGTCCCTCTCGATCCCAGTGACGACACCTCCAAGCAGGTCCGGATCAGTTCCGGGCTCGACCCCAAATAGGAAGCAGTGCTCGCCGACTTTCCCCGCACAAACGACGACATTTTTGCGTGGGGTCCCTCGGACATGCCCGGCATACCGAGGGATGTCACCGAGCACTCGCCGGATATTCGGGCAGGAGCCCGACTCGTCAAACGGCCTCTGCACGGACAACGCCCGGGGGCTGCGCCCTTCCCCCACTCACACACGAGAATCAGTCATCAAGGAAGGGTCGGCCTCGCCCCGGCGGAGCCCGACCCTCCCTCGGGGGCTAAAAAGGGGAAACCCCTCCGCGTCGAGATCGGATGCACTTTTTCGCGTCGAAAAAGTTTTTCGATCAATAAGGGGCTTTTGCGTTCTCCCGGATGTGTCAGAAGCAGGGTCTCGAGGAGCGAACGTGGGTACAGATAAGCGGCGACACCGACTGAGCCGAGGAACACCTACGCCTCCGGGCTAGGGACGCCTCACTCATCGCTTGCCGCGAAAAAGGACCCAACTCGGGAAATCACCCTATTGTTGACAAGTCAGGCCAGGTGCGAAAATTAAAAGAAAAGAGAGTACGACTTCGTGCAAGAAAAGTAAAGTGTCCAGGCCTAGGCGGCCGCGGTAAAGCGCACATCCAACAGAAACTGCCCCAACAAAAATCAGGCGCCGCCCTGGGAGGGCGCCGCGCCCTCAGTTCCGCCCTCGCCGTCGGTAAGGTCCACCTCCGCCTCCAGCGGCGGCGCAGGAGGAAGGATCTCCGCCTCAAAGGTGGTCGCCAGCGCCGCGCTCGGACCCGCGGCGACCGCGTCGAGCCGCTGAACTTCTGCCAGGGCGGCTTCGTCTTCGTCAGGAAGACAATACCCCTCACTGACCCGCTCCAGGTCCACCACGTAATGGGAAGCGAGCACGGCGAAGGCCCGCCTGACGCCGTGGTGTAGCGCCCCGCGGACTTTACCGCGCGCGTAATCACCTAAGGCTTGAAGACGGCTTTGAGGGGAGCTTCCTGAAGGGACGTCGCCAGGGCCAAGGATCCGATAAACATCCGAGACGGCCTCGGACATGGCCGCGAGGTCGGCCTCCCTCTGCTCGGCAGCCCCAGCAAGCGCCTCGGCAAGCGCTTTGGCAGACTCGAGCTCTGCGAACAACCAGAAGAAAGACCTCAAGCACAAGCAGAAGAAACGGACAAGAACGAGAACCGAGGACGGTCGAGGCATACCTCCGGCTCGGACGCGCTGCTCCGAGGCCGCGACTTGGGCTGCGGCTAGATCGGCCGCGAGGGTCTTAGCCCGGCTTTCGGCCTCGGCAGCCTGGCCCCGAGATTGGTCCCGCTCCTTGGCAACCTGGACGAACTCTGACCGCTGCCGTAGCACCTCCGCGCGCACCGCCGCCGCCTCGGCCCTCAGATCAGCGCAGAGCAACTGAAGGTCCGCTATCTTAGCGTCCTGCTGAGAAAGGCGCGCGGTAGCCCCGGCGAGCGAAGTCCTCAGGGATCGCAGCGAGCCCCAGACGTCGGCCTCGCGGCGGATGAACGACGACTTGGCGGCGCTCCGGTCCGTCAGATCCTGGAAAGGAAAACAAGGCGTCATGGCGAACGCCTCGCTCACAGAAGGGAGAAGGTATGCCTGAAACCGTTACCTGGAGGATTTTGGGGACGTCCCCGCAGAGAACCTCCAGCGACGATCGGAGCGACCCCACCGTTGCTTCCGCACGCTTGCGGAGCTCGTCCCAGGACTGGTCCTCCTGTTCGTCGTCAAGAACGAAGATAGGGTCCGAGGCCTCGTGGGTCCGGAATCGGAGCAACTGGCCTCGGGCCTCGGGGCTCCGCCGCACGGCGACGAGGCTGCCGCCCGCCTGGATGAACTGCGCGTCCACGCCCACCTCTTCTGAGGCCCTGGGCACCGACGCTGCGGCCATCTCGACGCTGGCGGCGACTAGATGCTCTCCGACTGGGACGGTGGCAACTGCGGTGGCGGCAGGCGCCGGCACGGCCGGCACGGCAGACGGGCTCGGGACCGCGTCGGCGCCGGCCGCCTCCCCGATCACGATGGCCGCCTCGGCGGAAGAGCCCGCCTCGGGGACCTGCTCCCCCGAGACATGCGACGCCCGAGCCCCATGCGGCGAAACGCCCTGCGAAAGGGTCGGCTGAGCGGCAGGGCCTGGGGTAGCGCCAGCCGCCCACGCCGACGCCGTCTTAAGGGCTTTCCGGGGCGCCAGGTCGGTATGGCCATGGCTCCGCTTGCTGGAAAAAAGAAGAGAGAGAAAGTCACGGCCGGGACATATGAATGAAGCGCCGGGACGAAGACATTCCAAGATACTCACCCGCTCTGGGCCATGATCCACTGTGCCTGGGGGGAGGTCTCTTGGCTCCCGCTCCCTGGAACCGCCGCCGAGGTCCGCTTCGCCGACAGCCTCGGCACCGCCCTCGCTTTGGGCGCCCCCGACGCCGAGGAGGCGGACTGCCCGGGCGCCGCCATGGCGACCTGAGGACCGCTCCCCCGCGCTGCCGGCACGGGTGGCGGCTCTCGAAGGACGGGTACCTCGGCCCGGCTCCCTGAAGTCGCGTCAGCTCCTCCAGCCGAGGGGTCAAGTACCCTCTCGGGTTGCCCCCGCCCCTCGGGTCGGGGATCCGGCATCCCGGCTCCGGGAACCAACGGCATCGGCCCGCTCGGGGGCTGACTCGACGGCCCCTGGCCACACCCCAAGCTGGGGCTGAGGCCGAGCCGGGCGGCCATGTCGTCCTCCTCCTCTTCACCATCGTCGTCATCGTCGTCGGATGTCTCCGGCGACAGCTCCCTTGGGAGTCCTTCCCTCTCCTGCCGGCGACGGCGTTTCTCCAAGGCGTCCCGAGCCCGCCTCCGCTTGCGGGCCCGGGCCTTCTCCGCATCCTTCCGCTTCCTCTCCTCCTCCGCGGCGACCCGCCGCGCTGCCCGGCCCGCCGCGTCCTCTGGGACCCGCGGCAGGGAGGGTTTGTGCCACCCCACCTCCTAAAAAGGGGGGGGGGAAGAAACCCAATCGTGAGAACCAGGAGCAACCCGATATGTGAAGAAGGAAGGAGCAAACACTCACCAGAGTGACGCACCCCTGGTCGGGGCGCATCCGAGGCTGGGAGAAGGCGTGGGGGTCTGGCTTCCCCATCGCGGCCGACACCCGCCATTGGAGGGCGTCGAGGGGAAGAGCATCAGGGGACATTCGCGACCCCTCCCAGTCGACCTCCAGGGTCATCTGCCAAAGCGGCAGCCGCCGCTCCGCCAAGGGGAGCACTCTCCGCCGGTGGATGGCGGCAACCACTCCCGCGGCGGTAAGTCCTCCCTCCCGCAACGCCTTCAGGGCCTGGAGAAGAGGTTCGAGGTTCTTCTGCCTCTCGTGTGGAGTCCCGTGGCGCCAGGCGTCGGTGGCGGCGGTGACGACCCGCTGAGAAAACGGCGGGAGCAACTCTTCGTCATTCCGGAGGTAGAACCACCGGCGCTGCCACCCCTTGTTCGAGGATGCGAGGACGGCAGGGATATACTGCGATGACCGCGACTGCCTCAACAAAAGGGTGCAGCCGCCGGCCCGCACCGCTGCGCGGACCTTCCTCTCCCCCGTCGGCAAGGCAAAAAGCTCGGCGAAGAAGAGATGGGTCCACAAATCCCAATGGGGGCGATCCCCAAATACCCTTCGCACACCGCTACGAAGATAGCGGCCTGCGAGATGGAGTTGGGGGTGAGGTTGTGCAACTCCACCCCATAATGAAACAGGATGGCCCGCATGAAGCGGCTCGCCGGCACACCAAATCCCCGCTCATGGAAGGAGACGAAGCTCACGACGTACCCCGGCGGTGGGGATGGAGTGACTCCGCCCGTGGGTGGAATCCATTCCGGCCGCTGCTCATCGGTGAGAGGGCGGAGCAAACCCTCGCCGACGAGGTCCTCCAGATCACTCGCCGTCACCGTGGAGAAGGGTCATGGGTCGCGCGGTGAGATGATGGTCACCCGGTCAGCCATCGCCGAGCGGAAAGGGTGGCGGCGCGAAGGACAGGGAGGGCGGTTTTCTTTTCCCTGGCTAGATCTCTCAGGCTGCAAAAAACCTAAGAGGGAGACAAGAAGCGGAGTCGAGAACCGTCACCGGACCCTCTCCGGGGTATATAAAGACCAAAGCGAAGACGGTTCCAACTTTCCGCCCGGACCGGACGCGGGGTTCGAAAAACGCGAAGCAAAACAGCCGTTCCTCGAACGGCTCGCGCACGCGCAACGGCAGCCTCGCCGACTACTCGCCCCGGCGCATTAACTCCGCGGCTGGACAGGCGACGCTTCTGGCAGGAGCAGCTGGCGACGTTTCGCCTTCGCCAAAACGACCACACCAAAAAAGGTACGCCACGTCGTTCAAATTCGTATCCTTTTTTCCCTTTTTTTCTCTTTCTCTATCTCTTGCAACAGGGACCGGGAAAGGGGATACCCCCAAAGGGATCCTTCCCCGTGAAGGAACTAGGCTCCGAGCCTCCTTACTGATCAGGGGTTCGAAGGCTGGCCCCCCGAAGGGTTCAACAGCCGCCTCAGATCGCGTGGGCCCGACACCCACTACTGGTCAGGGGTTCGAAGGTCGGCCTCCTGAAAGGTTCCACGACCGCCTCAGGCTACTCGGGCTCCGCGCCCATTACTGATCAGGGGTTCGAAGGCTGGCCCTCCGAAGGGTTCACAGTCGCCTCAGACACCGAGCGAGGGATGACCAGGGGTACGTTCGATACATAACCAAGGCTCGGGCTGCGCTCCCGAGGTACCCTAGGACATTTCCGAGACTAGCGGGAACGATTCTGTAACGGAATCCCATCGGAGGGAGGCAACGAGCCCTCGGACCCCGTCGCTAGGGGACCGGGTCCGGCAGATCACCCGCAGGTACTTTTGGGCGTGCCTCCGGGCCCCTAGCCGACCCCCAACGAACGGGGCACGGACGTCCACTCGGATTACCCGCTTGCAGCTCACCGGAGACACCATGTTCGGTGCCCATCGAGGGTAACATGGCGCTCTCCCCCCTCCTCCTTGCGGAAAGGCGACATAGGGGCGTATGTAAAAAAGCCGAGTCTGTCCCTGATCGCCCTCTCGCCCTGTGCGGAGGCTCGGGGGCTGCTCTCGCAAACCCGACTCCGGCCAAACCGTTGACAGCGTCAACATACCAGCCCGAGAACTTGGGCCCCGACAGTGCACCCGGGCTACGGCCTGTTCGCATGAGGGAACCGCCAGACCAGCCGAAGCATTACGCAAGGCATTAAGACCTCGAAGGAGTGAAACCACTCCTCCGAGGCCTCGGGGGCTACACCCGGCGGGTGCGCTCGCGCGCACCCACCGGAACAAAGTGCAACCGAGAAAGGCTGGTCCCCTTGCAAAAAAGTGCGACGAAAGCCTCCAAGCGAGTGCTAACACTCCCTCGAGGCTCGGGGGCTACTGTCGGGGACCATAATTAGGGGTACCCTCAAGACGCCTAATTCTCAGCTGGTAACCCCCATCAGCATAAAGCTGCAGAGGCCTGATGGGTTTGATTAAGTCAGGGATCAGTCCATACGAGCGACTCGATCACGCCACGCCCGAGCCTAGCCTCGGGCAAGGGCAGCCGACCCTGAGGTGTTTCCGTCTCGCCCGAGGCCCCCTTTTTTACGGTAGACGCATCTCCGGCTCGCCCGAGGCCTTGCCTTCGTTAAGAAGCAACCCTGACTAAATCACCGCGCCGACCGACCAAGTCACTGGGGCATTTAACGCAAAGAGTGAGACTGACGGGCGGCCAGGCTTTGCCAAAGACGGCGAACTCCACTCCGCCCGACCCAGGGCTCGGACTCGGGCTAAGGCCCCGGAAGACGGCGAACTCCGCTCCGCCCGACCCAGGGCTCGGACTCGGGCTAAGGCCCCGGAAGACGGCGAACTCCGCTCTGCCCGACCCAGGGCTCGGACTCGGGCTAAGGCCCCGGAAGACGGCGAACTCCGCTCCGCCCGACCCAGGGCTCGGACTCGGGCTAAGGCCCCGGAAGACGACGAACTCCGCTTCGCCCGACCCAGGGCTCGGACTCCGCCCTGGCCTCTGCCGAACGACCTCTGCCTCGCCCGACCCAGGATCTCGGGCTCGGCCTCGGCCATGGAAGACAGACTCGACCTCGGCCTCGGAGGAGCCCCCGCGTCGCCCGACCTAGGGCACAAGTCCGCCACGTCAACAGGAAGCGCCATCATCACCCTGCCCCGAGCCGACTTGGGTCGCAGAGAACAAGACCGACGTCCCATCTGGCTAGCTCCGCCAGATAGGCAATGATGGCGCCCCGCTAGACCCATGACGACGGCGGCTCTCGGCTCCCTTACGGAAGCAGGAAGACGTCAGCAAGAGCCCAACTGTTCCAACAGCTGTCCCTCCACCAGGCTCCGTTACTCCTCCGACAGCCACGACACCACACCGGCTGGGTGCCAAGTTCTCTCCGGCTGCCACGTTGGCATGTACCCAGGGTGCTAGCTCTCCCCCGCTAGACACGTAGCACTCTGCTGCATCCCCATTGTACACCTGGATCCTCTCCTTGCGCCTATAAAAGGAAGGACCAGGGCCTTCTTAGAGAAGGTTGGCCTCGCGGGAACGAGGGCAGGGGCAGGCGCTCTCTTGGGGCCGCTCGCTCCCCTCACCCGCGCGGACGCTTGTAACCCCCTACTGCAAGCGCACCCGACCTGGGCGCGGGACGAACACGAAGGCCGCGGGATCTCCGCCTCCCTCACGACTCGGCTCCGGCCACCTCGCTCTCCCCCCTTCGCGCTCGCCCACGCGCTCGACCCATCTGGGCTGGGGCACGCGGCACACTCACTCGTCGGCTCGGGGACCCCCCGGTCTCGAAACGCCGACAAGTAGCCCCTTGCAGTATTAATTTGATTCTATATTAACGAATTCAGACTGCGACGTGAACGAAGGCCTTTAGCCGAAGGTCCAAAAAAACATCTTCCCTTCACTAGAATAGCGAAAGTCAATGCCATGTAGGGCCCGCCAGGTTATGATGCGCTGGGCATATAAATAGGGACTCACATTGATAGCGTTTGATGTGCCATTTCAACCATTTGCGCTATTTTTGCCATTCTGAATTTTCTTGCTCTGTAAAATTTTGATTAGTTTGTAAGCTTCGATATTTGCACAAGCGCTAACTAAATGGTTGAAGAGAAGAAGTTTGTTGACCCTGCATTAGCTGGGTTTTATGAGGCTATGGAGAAGACAAACATAGAGAAAATCACCAATGAAATGCTGGCTGGGTTATCTGAAGATTCCAATGATAGCGAAAGTTTCGATTTGGATAGCGGAAACGAAGATGCCGAAGATTGGCCATGGCGGCCGAGTCATACCATCTTCGGGAAGTCATCCATCAAGCAAAGCCAGATTGATGCTATGAAGGGGAGATATTTCCGCGATATTTCTATTGTGAGGGCTAAAGGTCTGCCCCTGCACCCGAAGTAGATGAAGTTGTTGTCTACAGAAGCTTTATGAAGCCAGGGCTTCGGTTTCCCTTGAGTAAATTTTTAGTTGAAGTCCTGAAGACTTTTGATATTTACCTTCATCAGATTACCCTTGAGGTTGTCACCAGAATGGAGGTTTTTATTTGGGCCGTGAGGAGCCAAGGACTAGAGCCGAGTGCAAAATGCTTCTGCAACATGCATAAGTTGTCTTATGAGACTAAGGCTACTGACAAGTAGCAATATCATAATAATTTTGGTTGTTACGGCTTCGTGCCTCGCTCTGATGTGAGCTATCCAGTTCCAACATTTCGGAAGAGGTGGCCAGGAGCCTGGATGGAAGAATGGTTTTATGTAAAGAATAACTTAGTTAAAAGGGAAGATATAAAGAGGATTATCCAATGCCCTATTTGGTCTCGCTTCGGCATCAGAAGGCCAGCCACTGCTCTTGGAAATGAAATTGAAGCATGCCAGAGGGCTTTTAACAACGTATGTACTTTTATTGGCACAAGAGACCTAGTCCAAGAGCACATTGCTTATAGAGTGTGGCCTCTTGTGAGTGACTGGGAGATGACGAAGGAAGCTGCTGCCGGGTCCAGTCAAGGCAGCTTGGTTTATCTGAAATACACCTTCAGATACAGAGATCAGTTTGATGAGCCAAATGATGACTGTTGAACTGTATTGAGGCAACTAGTGATGAATTGCTTGGGGCCTACACAAGGTCCGAAGATGATGCCATGACATTAGCCTTCGGAGGACGAGGCAAGAAAAGATTAAATAGAGTTTTTGATGTAATTGGCTTTATATACTGTTGGGGGCCTTCGGCTTCCGAAGGTCCTCAAAAACATGATTTGATAATGTTTTCCAAGTGAAATATGTGAACAGGTATCTTCGGATCTGGATCATGAGCATACAGAGCATGGTTAGAACGAAGCCTGAGCGAGACGAAAGGTGATAATGACGAAGGACAAGGTGATCACGAAGCTGTGCACAGGAAAGCTTCGGCATGACAGTAGAAAAGGGGAACCGACTTAAAGATGAAAAGGCAAATTAGACCTCGAAGAATTACTATAGCGTTATTAGCAAATATAAAGGGCATGAATGTAATTTTACATGGGCTGCGTCCCTTGCCTATAAATAGATGAACAGTACTCCCGTACTGTTCACGTTGACTTGGCGTTTGCTCTCACGTCACGCTTGTACCCCTGCTTTTCTTCGAGCCAAAGGTACATTCATAATCTGTCATTATAAATACAGCAACACAAATTAAAATAAGTTAATAATAACATTTTAAAGTGTTTATATTACTTTTTCATATGTTGTGTTTGAATCCTTCTTTTCATCATTTATTGTGCTCATGAAGGTTTGTCCTTCATGACCTTCGTCCGGAATTCATTATATCCGAAGGGAGATAATGCTTCGAAGGACGAAGGACTTTGACATTTAACACTTTCATGTTGCCTTGATCTTAACTCTTAGCATTTTGAGAACAAGTCCCCAACATTGGCGCCCACCTCCGGTGAACTCACTTCCACTATTTTGAGTTTCGAACACCTTCGTCATGCCGCCAAAGAAAGCTTCAGCAACAGGGGCTGCCGCTCTGCAGCCGCTGGACCCCAACCAGGACACTCTCTCTCTTCGGGAGGCCCGAAGCTAGAAAAGGAAGGCCATCAGTCCAACGCCTCAGGAGGACGACTTGGACCAAGAGATCAGAAATATGGAGATGCTCCATCAGCAGGTGCAAAGGAAGAAGGAAAAGATGGCTAGGCTGGCTGATCTACAAAGGCAGATAGATGAAGCCTCTAAAAAAGTTCGCCATCTTACTCAAGATGAGCAGAACCGAAGGCCTCAGTATAGAGAGCTTCATCAAGAGGACTTCTTCAACGAAGATGACTGGTATGAGAATTTCCATCATGGAAATTTTGCCTTTGATGATGCTTCTCCCCTATCAGCAGAACTGCAGGCTACGCCTTGGCCCACTAGTACACAGAAGCTCTATAGTGGCGGTTCTAAACCTATTTACACTGGCGTTTTTCAGTTCCGCCAGTGCTAGGGGCCAGTGGAAATCAGCATTTCCACTGGCGGTTATTTTGGAACCGCGCAGTGGAAATTCTATTTTCACTGGCGATTTTCTTAAGGAAACCGCCAGTGATAATAGAATTTCCACTGGCGGTTTGCTTTATAAAACTGCCAGTGGAAATGCACTTTTCACTGGCGGTTTTCTTTATTTAGCCGCCAGTGGAAGTTTTCCCGCCTTTTTTCAAAATTTCAAACAATACTGAATTATATATATATTTATTTACACACACAAACATATATATATAGATCTATATTGATATTGAAAGCAACATGGAATTAAATTCTATCATACATTTATATACATCAAAGTATTCTGTTTACAACCATATATGCTTCATGCATTCTATACATCAAAAGTTTTCACCTAAGCTCTAATAACTATCTCGGCTAAGAGATAATCTACTAATTTCTGATAGTATTCTAAACTCTGGCAAAGCTAATGTTCCGGAAGCATCGTGATATTTTCCTTCTGCGGGAATGACCTCTTTCAATATGAATGTGCAGAGGTCCTCGACTATGCCATACAATGCAGCTTCGGTCAAGTTCTCCGGGTTTCCTCGTTGAAATTGCTGTAAAGGAATTTTATAAACATCATCTATTTATACTCAATAATAACACATTTGCATCTTTAATGACATAAATACATACTTGACTATTACTAATAATACCTTGTCAGGGTTCGTGATGTATCGTCCGTTCACTCTCATGAACTCGCACGCATAGAATCCACATAGGACCGATCCTTGTGGTTGCTTGTGGCACTACATAACGGGAGATTGGTTATTTAGTTGCAACATTGTGTATGATATGTATTCATAAAATCACATACTTACCGGCCAGTGATAATGGATGTCTAGTGGCACGCGTTGTTTCGACAGGTCGTACTTTCAACCTCTCATATTATAGAATCTATAAGCCCTGTGATCTCAAATAGAATCACCATGTTATTCTCAAATTTTAATCGATAAAAGTATGCATGCATAGAAAAGGCTTACAGCTCTAAGATGCTGAGGAATTCTGCATATGTCGAAGGGTCGAAGTTCAAGGAGTCGAGCACCAGCACCTTTCCAACCTTAGGATAAATGAGGAAGCATATCCAGTGGTCCCTGTACGAATCAAATTTGTGATGCATGTGTATTGAAATTATTAATTTTATTTATGCAAAATCACACTTACTTAAAGTTGTACGGGGCCATTATGGCTTCCCTGTCTTGAAATTGAAGCATTGCATGTCCTATGTAGGTGGCGTATCGAGCTTCAAAATCCTTCTTCATATCCTTTATACGCTTCTCAACTTCTTCGTCTGTCTTTCCCCGTAATTCATCGTTGTCTTTCCCGATTCTAAAAGTGTGGCTTTCCTCGGATATAAGTATTGGGTTGAGATACCCAACCCTTTTACTGGCACTAGCATTGGGCTTGGTACCGTAAAGGATCTCCTGCTGATCATGTTGCATTCTGCAAGTCACACGTGCATGTCAGATATTGAAATTTTATACAGCTCACTAATAATAACACACATATGTGGAAGTATGAGCGACACTTACAATGCAAACATCGTTACAAGTTGCACGTCGAGTCTCTGAAGGTTCATCATTAACCACATGTCCTCGAATGCAACAACGGCCTTTTGGTCCGAACCAATAAAAGCATGGTCTGGTATATGCACACTGATGGTGTCGATGCCAACCGATGATGCCCGCATGTACCAGTCATGCAACCTTTTAACACCAGCCGGGACCTTTCTTAGTTTCTCAAGAGGTAGCAGAGGTCTGCCCGGCACATATTTTTTAGGCACGTTTTTGTAATCTGCCTTAGTTGGCTTCTTTATCTTTGCGGCCATTGCCTCAGCCTTTTTTGCAGACTCCTCGTGCTCGGCCAAATCAACAGTTTGTGACGTGAGGCTCCGTCCAATCCCTTTCAAAAACCGAGCTGTGCCAGCAGTACTAGCTTTACTCTTCTTTTTCTGATACGGGGACACCAATTTTGGTATAGGAAGTTTAGATTTCTTTGATGGCCGTGGATCCTTTGATGGCTGTGGAGAAGGTGGATCCCTTGATGGTGGCGTAGACAGTGGGTCACCAAGAGGATGGGGAGGAGAAGGTGGTGGAGCCCTGAATGGTGATGCTTGTGGTGGAGACGGTGGGTCAGAAAAAGGATGAGGAGCAGCATGTGAAGTTTGAGGAGGTGATGATGGATGTACAATAGGAACTATAGTTTGAGGAGGTGGAGATGGTTGGGGAACATAAAACCAAACTTTCCTAGCCATACTCTTCTCTCTAACACATGGTGAAGGCCTAGTTCCAAAATTGAGCAAAGATGAACAATAATTGGCAATTAAAACATAATTAAACCAACCTTTCATAGCAACTAATAAAAACAATCTTAATTACCAAACCTATCTTCTTCTCTCTCCACACAACACATGAACCATTCATTAAACAACTTAATATGTCATGGATAAACTGATTTGAGAACTAAACATGAAAAAGGAGAGAGGATAGACAAAATCTAACCATATTAAACAACTTTATTTGAGGGAATAGAGAAAATAACCTAGCTATACACTTTCTCTCAAATGGTGAAACCCTAGATCCAAAATGTGGCTAAAATTGAGCAAAAATGAATAAAAATTGACATTAGCAACATAAACCAACCTTTCTTAGCAATCTTCTTCCAAAAAATGAAGATCAAAACCTCTCCCCATGTATTTTGTGAAATCTGGACCTCCAAAATCGCCTCCAATGGAAGTTGGCTGCGAGCATACAGTTCACTGTCGGGGGAAGAAGAGGGGTATTTATAACAGACAGTTCACTGGCGGTTGGCTTTAAAAACCGCCAGTGGAAACCTATTTCCACTGGCGGTTATCTTAACACAACCGCCAGTGGAAATAGGATGTTTCCACTGGCGGTTAAGTTAAGATAACTGCCAGTGGAAATCAATTTTCACTGGCGGTTGGTGTTACACAACCGCCAGTGGAAACATCCTATTTCCACTAGCGGTTGTGTTAAGATAACCGCCAGTGGAAATAGGTTTCCACTGGCGGTTTCTTAAGCCGGGCCCACCTGTTTCTTTCACTGACGTTTGATAACGGAAACCGCCAGTGAAAAGTTGAACATGCCGCAGGCTTTGAGCTCTTTTCTACTAGTGGCCCCCGTCCTACAAGCCACCTCAACTCCCCATGTATGACGGCCATTCAGATCCGAAGCAGTTTCTGATGAGCTATGAAGCAACAATATCTTCCTATGGTGGCAATACTACAGTCATGGCGAAGCCTTTCGTCATGGCTGTCAGGAATGTTGCACAAACCTGGTACTCCTCCCTTCGGCCAGGAAGGATCACATCATGGCATAAGCTGAAGGATATGCTGATCACCAGCTTCCAAGGGTTTCAAACGAAGCCGGTTACCGCTCAAGCTTTATTCCAGTGCACCCAAGATCACGAAGAATATCTTCAGGCATATGTCCGAAGATTCTTACGCTTGAGGGCACAAGCGCCAACAGTGCCCAATGAAATTGTCATTGAGGCCATGATTAAGGGGCTTCGGCCGGGACCTTCAGCCCAGTACTTCGCCAGAAAGCCCCCTCAGACTCTGGAGAAATTGCTTCAGAAGATGGATGAATACATCCGCGCTGACAATGATTTTCGACAGAAAAGGGAGGAAGCTTACAGGTTCTCCGAAATAGCCAGGGGCTTTGGAGGGAGAATTCATCCCAGACATGTCAGATCGATTCATTCCACTCAGAATGATGACAAGGGAAGCCAGCAGCAGAGGCCGCAATATTCCTCCCAGGCTTCGAGGCAGCAGCAGAGCTATCCTCGACCTTCAGCTCCAAGGGGCAGAGGTGCCAGGGGCTTCAGAGGGAGATTTGGGGATCAGCCCAGGAAGATTTATTGCCTATTCTGCGGTGAAGACAAGGGCCATACCACCAGGATGTGCCATGTTACCATCCAGAAACAAAAGGAGATAGCAGAAGCTGCGACCCAACAGAGCCAGCCGAAGCAAGTTATGCATACTGCTTCGTACCATTCGCCATACATTCCAGAGTATGTAGGCAACCACCCTACAGCTTCTGTCGCTTCGGCAAGCCAACCTCAGGCATCCTGGCAACAGCTTCCCCTCCACCACCAATGCAACAAGGCCAGCAGCCAGAAGGGAGTCAGCATCCCCACCTCCAACGGGACTTCAGAGAAGAGTCCGAAGCTCGCACAGTCAATAGTACTGTGCCAGAATCGAAGCATATTTACTAACAAATATCCTACTTCGGCAGCAGTTTTTACATTCAGTATCATTTTCTTTTTTTAATAAGGAACAATTATTGAAAGCCTAAGTATTTTTGTTGTTTCTTAAACCTCTTGTAATAGTTTCGTTTTTGCCACAATAAAAATATACCTTCTCCATAGAGTAGCGAAGTTGCCGAAGCATAAGATTTATGGTTACAAGGGGAATTTCCGAAATAACAAAAAGTCGTTCCTAAAGGAGCGCAGCGTAAGTTTTCTGCTCAAAAGTCGTTCCGAAGGGAATGCAGAGCCTACAGCGAAAAATAAACGTTGATTCCACTGAAAGTAAAAGGCAAAGAATCTCCTAAGGGAGGCTTACAGCGAAAAATAAACGCTGATTCCGCTGAAAGTAAAAGGCGAAGAAGCTCCTAAGGGAGGCTTACAGCGAAAAATAAACGCTGATTTCGCTGAAGTAAAAGGCGAAGAAGCTCCTAAGGGAGGCTTAGAGTGAAAAATAAACGTCGATCTTCGGCAAATATCATTTTGCATAACATCACATCATCACATCATTTGTATAGCATAACATCATACATCATATTGCATCAATGACGCAAGAAGGGGATCAATGTTGATATTTGGAGATTGTTTCGAAGAAACAGTGCCAAGGTACAAAAAAGTAAATTTTGAAGAAGCATACCTTCGTCAAACTCCAAAAATGAAAAGATTTATCGGTTATTGATTTTACGAAGATTGGACGTTTTTATGAAAATACGGATATTATTTACGAAGCATGAAAAGAAGGGAAGGTGTTTTTTCGTCGAAGGCTCAAAAACGGTATGTATGTAAAGTTTCATGCATCGTAAAGAATTGAACCATAAATAGCTTATATATTACATTCAAAGTTACGAAATATTACATGTGTTCAATAAATATTACATTCCAAATGTTTTTACAATAACATTTAGTTTTCCCATAGAACAACTTCTGCAGCTTCGTTCAGTAGTTGATCAACAACTTTATCCATGATAGCTTCGTCCCCCTTCGCGTGGGGGTCCGCTGATGGCTTGGCACGCTCTGAGGAGCGAGAAAGTGCGGCTGTGTTACAAAACGTAAACAAGTTCGAAATCAAAAATTACAACAGAGCCAAAAACTGCTAGTCAGTACCTATTTGCACTTCGGCGTCTGCACTCTTCTCAGCGGTCTCTGCTACTTTTCTAGCGTCATGAATACCTTTCTCGCTCTTTCGTATAATTTCTTGGGCCATTTCCCGGCCACCATTGTCCCAGATATCGGTGAAAAAATTTCCACCAACCAGACTCGCTTCGGCCGAGGGGTCTTTTATATCCTCAGAAGACAATGCGGCTTCGGATTGTGCCAAAAATTTTACATGGTCACAGCCTTTTCTTTCCAAAATAGTGGCAATCCCCCTGGCACCCGTAAAGGCGCATATGTCTCCACGGCTATTCAAAACTTCTTCAAAAGCTTCAGCTTCGTGGCTGATCCATCCAATTGGACCTTCGGGGTCACCCCTTATGAAGTCCTCCTCACTTGAGAATGCGCCAACGCTGGCGAAGCTGGTTTTTATCTTCTTAACACATTCTATAGATTTTTCATAACACTTTTTCTTGGATGCACGAAGCTCTTCAACGTTTCTTTCTAAATGATTGGCCCATTGTTCACTAATTTCTCGTTTTGTTTCTTCAAGTGTGCACTCTTCTTTAGCTCTGACTAGTTGTTTCCGAAGATCTTCAATTTCGCGCTTCTGAGCTTCGGCTTGAGTTTTGAAAGCAGCTTCGTCTTCTTTTATTTTATTCAATAACGAGTGCAATATTTTATCTTTTTCGAGACCTTCGTTCCTTAGTTCGATTACTTCGGAACGAAGGTTGCTCAAGGCTATGGTATACCCTTCGTCTTCAACATCTTTTTGTGCCCTGAGGGCATTGCTAAGTATAAGACCCTGGAAAAAAATGTTTGTTAAATAAGTTTAAGCAAATGAAAAATTTTGGTTTCAAGAAATAATACAAAGATTTCATTTTTCACCTTTAAACTATTGTACGCTAAGGTGTCAGCCAGCTTGTTCTTTGACAACACTGAGAGCCCGTCTTCTAGTGTTGGGAATCCGAAGCTTTTGCTCATCTCCCGACAGACTGAAATCTCCTTGCTGTCAGGGAGACAATACAAGAAGTCTTCTTCTCCGCTGCCATTGAATATCAACACCCCCTTGGGATATTTCAGTCTTTGGGCATAGAACTGAGCCTCCTGCTTTTCTTTTTCAGTCAATTCCTTCCCCGAAGCATGTCGTAAAATATAATCGGAAGCTTCAGAAAAGGCTTCGGGGGCGGCAGTACCACTTTCTTCAACAAGGATTTGTTCTGTTGTTTCTATTTCTTTGGTTTCCAAGAATTTTACCTTGGCGGGCTTTGAAGGCCCAGCTTCAGCTTCAGCTTCAGCTTGGTGTTTTGAAGCTTCGGCCTCAAAGGCTTCGACTTGCACTTCGGGAGTTTCAGCAATTTTCTTCGGAGTACTGCTTGAAGACTTTATTGTCTCCAATACATCCAGTACATTAACCATCCTTTTTCTTTTGGGGGTCAATGCTGGACCCTTTTGGCTTTTTGGTACTTCAACTTTTGCTGAAGGACTTAAAATTTCAGATGTCCTTGTTTCTTCAGCCTTCGGTTCTTCTATTTTCTTTGTCTCCGGCATTGTGACCGGCTCTTCAATATTCTTCAGGGGAGTCGCCTCTTTGGCTTCGGGGGCCGAAGAGGATTCACCGACAAACTCGGGCACTGTGGCCGGTTCAATATAGCGTGGACGGTGTGTAAGAACCTTTATCTTTTTCCTCTTCGGTGCTGGCTCACTAAGAGCACCTGAGGTGGCTTCCTTCGTAGACGCCGTATCTTTCCTTTTTTGACCCCGTGTTGAGTAACGGTAGTCAGGATACACGAACCCGATGGCATCAAATACTCGGTTGAGCCTTTTCTTCTTCCGGCCTCCGAAGGCTGCGGATAGTGCAGTATCTTCTGCCTTCGAGTATGGCCCAAGCAGCTCATCGCTTATGGCCTCAATACTTTTCAGCCAGTCGTCATCTGGCTCGACGAACTTATCTCCATATTTGAAGGTGAATTTTAACCTAACTAGTCCGCCTTCGTTAGGTTCGCTGACGATTTCCTTTGGCATTTCCCACTTATCTGCAAGTGGCCATACTCTAAAGGCAATGTGTTCTTGGATCAAATCCCTTGTTCCAATGAAAGAGCAAACTACTCCGAAGGCTCTTCGGCATTCTTCGGCTGCTTCGTCGTTTCCACCTTCGGTTTCCGAAGGCCGAAGCGCTGCCAGATAGGACGCATAATGATACCTTTAATATCTTCTCGTGTTGTCAAATCGTTTTTCACATAAAACCATTCCTTCATCCAGTCCCTAGGCCATCTTTTCCGAAAAGTTGGCACGGGACAGTTTGACCCAGAGCGGGCACCGAAGCTATAACAGCCAAAATTGTTGTGATACTGCTCCTTACCCCATGGTTTCGTCTCATACAATAACTCATGCATATTGAAGAAACTTTTTGCATTTGGTTCCAAACCTTGGCTCTTCACGGCCCATACGAAAATTCTCATCCTTATGATCGCTTCAGGAGTAATTTGATGAAGGTAGATTTCAAATATCTTCAAAACTTCTACCACGAAACTGCTCAAAGGAAACCGAAGTCCAGCCTTAAAGAAGCTTCGGAATATCACGACTTCATTTTCCTCAGGAGTCGGACAAGTCTTCTCTCCTTCGTCAGCCCTTACAATAGATAAATCCCGAAAATATCTGCCCCTCATATTGACAAGATGGCTTTGTTTAATGCTTGATTTCCCAAAAACTGCATGGCTTGGTCGCCAAGGTCGATCTTCGGAACCTTCATCGCCACTTTCCACATCATAGCTGTCACTATCACCAGTGTCTTCAGACAAACCCTCTAAAATCTCCTTAGTAATCTTCTCTGTATTTGTCTTTGCTATTGACTCAAGGAAGCCGAGATTCATCTCTTTGGAAAGGCTTAGCTTCGACTCAGCGACAGTTTTCTTGTCTTCAGACATCTTCGAAAATGTTAGGAAAAGTGCTCTCAAAGACGAAGCTTCAAAATGTAAAAAGCCAGGCAAGCGTTGGTGTGCAAAGAGCTAAAAATTAAGAAGGCAGGAGCCGACGGCAAGAAAACGTGCTAAAAGTGTTGGCGGTGTGTTCTTATTTATACGCCTAGTACGTTGCAAGTGGCAGGGCCCCACTTGTCATCGACTATTGCTATTCTAGCAAAGGGAAGGTGTTTTTTCGGACCTTCGGCTTAAGGCCTTCGTCCATATCGCAATCTGAATTTATTATTCTAGCAAATTAATATTGCGAGGGGCTACTGTTGGGGGCCTTCGGCTTCCAAAGGTCCTCAAAAACATGATTTGATAATGTTTTCCAAGTGAAATATGTGAACAGGTATCTTCGGATCCGGATCATGAGCATACAGAGCATGGTTAGAACAAAGCCTGAGCGAGACGAAAGGTGATAATGACGAAGGACAAGGTGATCACGAAGCTGTGCATAGGAAAGCTTCGGCATGACAGTAGAAAAGGGGAACCGACTTAAAGATGAAAAGGCAAATTAGACCTCGAAGAATTACTATAGCGTTATTAGCAAATATAAAGGGCATGAATGTAATTTTACATGGGCTGCGTCCCTTGCCTATAAATAGATTAACAGTACTCCCGTACTGTTCACGTTGACTTGGCGTTTGCTCTCACGTCACGCTTGTACCCCTGCTTTTCTTCGAGCCAAAGGTACATTCATAATCTGTCATTATAAATACAGCAACGCAAATTAAAATAAGTTAATAATAACAGTTTAAAGTGTTTATATTACTTTTCCATATGTTGTGTTTGAATCCTTCTTCATCATTTATTGTGCTCATGAAGGTTTGTCTTTCATGACCTTCGTCCGGAATTCATTATATCCGAAGGGAGATAATGCTTCGAAGGACGAAGGACTTTGACATTTAACACTTTCATGTTGCCTTGTTCTTAACTCTTAGCATTTTGAGAACAAGTCCCCAACATATACCCAGACTAATGTTATCCCTCGCGAAAGCAGGGAAAGAAAAGAAAGGATGCTGCTGCTTCGGCCATCTCTGCTACACCGAAGGGAAAGAAGATCAAGGTTTTGACACACCGGCCTAGGTACATTGAAACGGCCAGGGTGCCAAAGCTTGTCGAGGGGATCTCTTCCGCCTCTGAGCTGGAATAACCTGCTCCTGCCGGTGCCAAGGAAGAATCGGCTGAAGTGCCGAAGATAGCGGGACAGGAGAAAATCGAGCCGGCTAAAGCACCGAAGCGCCCTGCCGAAGCCAAGGAGAAAATGGTCGAAGAGCCAGAACTGGAGGAGTCAGCAGGGCTGCCAAAAATCCTGAGCCCGCCACCAGATCCGGAGTTGCCGAAGGTGTCCAAAGTTCCTGCAATAACCCCCAAGAGGAGGATGGCTAGCGTGCTGGACGCTGTCTTCGAGTCAACAAGGGCACCAACTCCTGCCTCTGCAAAAGGGGACGCCAAAGCTGCCACAACTCATGTTGAAGTCGAAGTTGGGCCCTCAGTGCCCATCAAAACAGGGCCTATTGAAACTAGTGAACAGGATACTGAACAAGGACCTTTGGATGCCACCCTGATCTTGGAAAAAGAAGGCACAACCAAGAAGGTGAAATCTCCTACTCCTGAAGCGTTTACAGAGGAGCTAGACTTTATCATACGACACGCTTCGGGTAAACAGTTGTCGGAAGAGTAGATTGACGAAGCTAAGCACTATGCCAGGGAATTAAAATACCCAAAAGGATCCTTGGTGTACAATGGCACTGATGAAGATGACTTTCTATACTGCCTTTCAGACAACAAGGAAATATCTGTTTGCCGAGAGATGGCAAGGAACATGGGGTTTCCGAAGCTCGAGCTTGGCCTCTCTGCAATGTCAAAGGATGACCTTGTAGACAGCCTTGCTTATAACAGTCTGAAGGTAAAAATGTTCTGGCTTATAAACAGATTTTTTTGTATCTTTTTCCATAATGTTGATCCTCCTCTTTTTTGTAGGGCTTAATCTTGAGCAATGCTTTAAGAGCACAAAAGAATGCTGAAGAGGAAAGGTGCCAAATAGCCCTTGGGAACCTTCGGTCGGAGGTTATCAGATTGAGGAATGAAGCCGTAGAAAAGGACAAAATTCTGCTTTCCTTGGTAGACAGAGTAAATGTTAGCGAAGCCAATCTTGTTGCATAGTCCAAAGCTCATAGAGCCGAAATTGAAAACTTAAAGAAAAAGCTTGCCGAAAAGAATGAAGATTTTAAAGTGGCTAAAGCAAAACAAGAAATAAGTGAATGGACTAGCACAAGATTGCAAAAGAATGTAGATGAGCTTCGGGAATCGAAGGAGAGGTATTACGAGAAATCCTTGGATTGTGCTAAGAAGTTGAAAGATAGTTTTGCAAAGGTGGGTGCATATTCATCTGAGCAAAAAATTATTAGAGGCGATCCCGAAGGAATCATCGAATGGATCGGCGAAGAAGCTTAAGCTTTTGACGAAATACTTAGCGACTGTGGGGATTTCTGCGCCTTCGCCAGTGTCAGAGGGGTTGTAGCATTTTAGAGAAATCTGGCTGTGAACATGTTAAAGTTGCAACCCAAACGGAAACCGTTTTCTCCATAGACAATACGAAGGATCCTTCGGCTGAAGCTACTATGATGGGCAGGAAATTTTATTCCAATGTATGGATGAAAGGCGGTCATGAAATAGCCGACGAAGTTATAAAGAAAAATAAAAAAGAATCTCATGATGCCCGAGAAAAGCCAAGCGAGCCGAAGAGGCTGCTGAACGCGCAAGGCGTATATGTATTTTTACTAAATTTTAGCTTCGGTGTTCATTTTTTATTTCGGATTAACAGATTCTTTTGCACAGCTGAACTTTCGCCGCCACCTGAGCCCTATGACCCTGAGGCTGACCCAGCCATGAAAGCAGCATTGGAGACAATAAGGATTGTCGAAGAAGCCGTTGACGAAGCTGTCAACAAACTACTAAACGAAGCTGCGGAGAAGATCTTAAAAGAAGACTAGATTTCTGTGTACTTAAGAAATGTAGTATTTGGGAAATGTAATTTTCATACATGAGTTAATCAATGTATATCTATGTGTATATTAATGTAACATATTTTTTGTGATGCATGAAATTTGCGTACATACCATTTTTGAGCCTTTGGCGAAAAAACACCTTCCCTTCTTTTCATGCTTCGTAAAGAAAGAGCCCTTCTATAGCACAACTATTGTATAATATTGTTGTCAACGAAAATCTTTTTGGTATGTAAGATTATAATTGCCGAAGATGTACTTTGTGCTCCAGCACACTTTTATTCGTCGCGTATTTTGAAAGAAGCAACTTTCCTTCTACACAATCTTACGGCTGATGCGACATGATGTATGATGTAATGCTATGCGAAATGATGCGATGATATGATGCAGCATGATGTTTATGCCGAAGACGCATACCCACACAAAAACACACCCAGACTCTGCATCCCCTTAGGAACGTCTTTTGAGTCTCTTCACCTTCTATTTCGGTGGTATTTAAGCTCTGCATTCCCTTAGGAACGCCTTTTGAGCTTCTTCACCTTGTATTTCGGTGGTATATTGGCTCTGCATTCCCTTAGGAACGACTTTTGAGCTTCGGAACTTACTCTACACCCCATAGGAACGACTTTTGAGCTTCGGAACTTACTCTGCGCCCCATAGGAATGACTTTTGAGCTTCGGAAGCGTTGTTGAGGGGTGGCATTTTACACTCGATAGTGTGACCACAATATTATTACATCAAGTTGAAGATTAAACCTTCATGTATTGTTTTTCACGTAAGAAAATAAAATGACAAACAAAATGAAAATTCATCAAATTAGGATATCCTTTAGTAAATGTGCTTCGACTTGAGCACAATGCTGTTGACTGTGCGAGCTTCGGACTCCTCCCGAAAATCGCGCTGTTGTTGAGCGTGGTGATGCCCTTCTGGCTACTGACTGCGGACCAGAGTAGGTGCTAGCGGTGGTGGTGGTGGCAACTGGGCCCAAGAAGCTTGAGAATGGCTTGCCAAAGCGACAGAGGCCGTAGGCTGTTGATTGCCTACATACTCTGGGACATATGGAGAGTAGCATGAAGCGGTATATAGGACCTTCTTCGGCTGATTCTGCCGTGCTTCAGCTTCGGCAATCTCTTTATGCTTTTGGATCGTAACCTGACACGTTCTTGTGGTATGCCCTTTTTCTTCGCCATAGAACAAACAAAAAAGTTTTCTGGGCTGATCTCCATATCTTCCTCCAAAGTTTCTGCCCCATCTGCCTCTTGGCGCTGGTAGCCTGAAGGAACTTTGTTGTGCCTCTGATGATTGGGAGCTGTGCTGCTGTCTTTGGGTTTGGTTTCCCCTGTCATCACTTGACCTAGTATTATGGATTGGCCTGACATGCCTGGGGTGGAATCTCCCTCCAAAGCCCCTAGCCATTTCAGAGTATCTATAGGTGTCTTCCCTGCTTTGCCGAAAATCATTGTCGGCTCTAATGTACTCGTCCATTTTCTAGAGAAGCTTCTCCAAGGTTTGTGGTGGCTTCCTTGCGAAGTATTGTGTCATGGGTCCTGGCCGAAGTCCCTTGATCATGGCCTCAATGACAACCTCATTGGGCACTGTAGGTGCTTGAGCTCTCAGCCTTAAGAACCTTCGGACATACGCCTGCAAGTACTCCTCCTGGTCCTGTGTACATTGAAAGAGAGCTTGGGCAGTGACTGGCTTTGTTTGAAAACCCTGAAAGCTGGTCACTAGCATATCCTTTAGCTTCTGCCATGATGTAATCGTCCCTGGCCGAAGAGAGGAGTACCAAGTTTGAGCTACGATCTTGACTGCCATGACGAAAGACTTCGCCATGACTGCAGTATTGCCCTCATATGAGGATATGGTTGCTTCGTAGCTCATCAGTAATTGCTTCGGTTTTGAGTGCCCGTCATACATGGGGACCTGAGGTGGCTTGTATGACGGTGGCCACGGGGTAGCCTGCAATTCTACTGCCAAGGGAGAAGCATCATCAAAAGCAAAATTTCCCTGATGGAAGTCACCGTACCATTCATCATCATTGAGTGGACTTTCTTGGCGATGCTACCTATGTTAAGGCCTTCGGTCTTGGTCATCTTGAGTGAGGTGGCGCATTTCTTCAGCGGCTTCATTGATCTTCTTCTGAAGGTTGGCAAGCCGAAGCATCTATTCCCTCTTCCTTTGCACTTGTTGATGGATAGCCTCCAGATCCCTAATATCTTGATCCAGTTCATCCTCCTGAGGTGTTGGACTAGTAGCCTTCCTCTTCTGGCTCCTAGCTTCTCGCAGCGTCTCCTGATTAGTGTCCAGTGGCTGCAGGGTAGCCCCTGGCACTGTTGTCTTCTTCGGCGGCATTGCAGAAGATGATGCTTGCCGAAGGTGGTCGAATGAGTTCACCGGAGGTGGGTGCCAATGTTGTTCCTTGTTCTCAAATGCTATACATCAAGAACAAATCAACACGATTGTTAACGATTAGAGACCTTCGTCCTTTGAAGCATTATTTCCTTTAGGACATAATGGTCTTCGGACGAAGGTCATGAAGGACATACCTTCATCATTTCAACAAACACGTATAAATGGATACGTAAGAAATATAAAAGAATATAAATAATAATGGAATGTCAATAAATCATTTATATCCTCCTTTTTATTCATGAATAAATATTCATAATATTCACATTACATTAGTACCTTTGGCTTGTTGGAAAGTAAAAATGTGAATGACGCAAGAGTGATTCCAGACCAGCGTGAATAGTACGGTGTTATTGTTCACCTATTTATGTCCCTGACTTTTACTGTTAACAATAAGGCAAACTATCAAGGGTTAGGTAGTCTTTTCTCCTTTAGATCGGTTCCATCTTCCACCTTCGTCATTGTGCTAAGCCGAAGCTTCTTCGGCCACAGCTTCGGCGCCCGTTCATCCTACTCCCGGGTTGTACCTCCGTATCACGCATGCTTTCATCCTAAAGTCAAAGCCTCCTGTATCAGTCTATGTTACACTGAAAAACATATTAGTCATGCTTTTGAGAACCTTCGGAAGAGGAAGGCCCTCTTCTGAAGTTCCTCAAAAACATGACTAACCATTTGCTTCTAACATAATATTGATTAATACAGGGAGCTTCGGTTCATGATGAGAGTTTTCTCCTATGGCAAAGGTATACAAGACGAAGGTATAGCTCGAGGATGATAAGAATGAACGCTGAAGATATAGCCAAAGAGTAACAGCTTCGGCTTAAAATGGTGACAAAGACTAAGGATGGTGCTGAGCCGAAAAGGAAAAGACTAGCTAGTCCTCAATGATTTATGTTATAGTTGTGAATAAATGTTAAGGATATAAATGTACTTTTACCCGGGCTACGTCCCGTGCCTATAAATAGGTGAACAGTACCACCATACTGTTCACGATGAATTGTAATCGCCCTCGCATCAACACCTTCGAACAAGCCGAAGGTATCAGTGCAATATAAATTCTGTTAATGTTCATGTGTATATTATGAAATACATATGTGTATGAGTAAACAAATTACATTCATTAACTTTATGTATTCTTATTCTTATGAATCATGAAGGCATGTCCTTCATGACCTTCGTCTGAAGATTATTATATCCGAGAGGAGATAATACTTTGAAGGATGAAGGTCCTTGACCTTTAACAATTGTGTTGGCTTGTTCTTGATTCACAACATTTGAGAACAAGAGACCAACATTGGCGCCCACCTCCGGTGAACTCAAACGACCACATTCGGCATGCATTATACCTTCGTCATGCCGCCGAAGAAGGCAACAGTGCTAGGGGATGCCCTTCAGCCACTAGACACCAACCAAGAAGGGCTCTCTCTGAGAGAAGCCCAAAACCAGAAGAGAAAGGCTACAAGCCCAACACCACAGGAGGAAGAACTGGACCAAGAGATCAGAGACTTGGAGGCTATTCACCAGCAAGTGCAACAAAAGAGAGAGAAGATGCTTCGGCTAGCTGAACTTCAAAGGAAGATTGATGAAGCTGTTGAAGAAATGCGTCATATCACGCAAGATGACCAAGGACAAAGGCCACCACAGAGAGAGCTTCGCCAAGAAATTCCAAGCAATGATGACGAATGGCATGACTTTCATCATGGTAACTTTGCTTTTGATGATGCTTCTCCTCTAGCAGCAGAACTGCAGGCTACTCCATGTCACCATCCTACAAGCCACCATAGCTTCCCATGTATGATGGACATTCTGATCCAAAGCAGTTTCTTATGAGCTACGAGGCAACCATATCCTCATATGGTGGCAACACAGCTGTTATGGCAAAATCCTTCATCATGGCAGTTAGGAGAGTGGCTTAGACGTGATATTCTTCTCTTCGCCCGGGATCGATCACGTCATGGAAAAAGCTGAAGGACATGCTGGTAACCAGTTTTCAGGGTTTCCAAACAAAGCCAGTAACTACCCAAGCCCTATTTCAGTGCACGCAAGACCATGAGGAATACCTACAAGCGTATGTCTGAAGGTTTTTGCGTACTCAGGCGCCAACGGTGCCAAACGAGATTGTCATCGAAGCTATGATCAAGGGGCTTCGACCAGGACAAACGACACAATATTTTGCTAGGAAGCCACCACAAACTTTGGAAAAGCTCCTCTAGAATATAGAGGAGTACATCAAGGCCGATAATGACTTCTGATAGAGAAGGGAAGAGACCTACAGATACTTAGATATGACTAGGGGCTTCGGAGGAAGGTTCCACCCTAGACATGTCAGAACAATCCACAATCCCATCTCAAGTGACGACAGAGGGGGAAACCACGCTCAAGGGCAACAGCAAAGCTCCCATGTAACACCCAAAATTCTGAATTTGGGATTGATAGAAGAAATCTGAGCAAAATACCATTGATAAATAATTAAACTTTATAATCCACCCTTTTTAAAGGTAAATACCCATAATAAAATGAATGAAGAAACACTATGTAGAAATTGTACATCAGGTGAAAATTTAACTTGTGCATAAATTTGAAATCTAGAATCTAAAACTTGGTTTGACTTGAATTGGAATTAGGGTTTGAAATAAGAGAAGAGGAAGGAATATTATTCAATACAAATAAGGTTATCATTAAAATCACTTCATCACCATTGATATGATCAAAATAAATAATTATCCAGTATATAAAGTGCCACAAAGTTTGAATTTGGATTGAAATTTGAATTTGATAAGAGAAATGAAAAAGAAAACAGAAAATATAAAAAGAAAAAGATAAAATACTGAACTGGGCCGGCTACCTCGATTTGGCCCACCTAACCATTCGGCCTCCGCGCGGCCCAACTGAGCGCTCCACGCGCGCTGACACCGGGACCCCACTGGTCAGCGACCCCTGCGTATTCAGCCATGTCTCGCGCCCGCTCTCTGACTCCCGGGCCCCACCGGTCAGTCTCACGCGCGCGTGCCTGCTCTTCCCTGGCGCCGACAACCCGGGTCCACAAGCCAGCCACCTGCCTCCGATCGCTTCGCACCAGTCACTTACGCGTGGGCCGCCCTTGTCAGCTGTTCCTTTCTCGCTCTCTTTCTCTGGTCCGCGGGGCCCGCACGTCGGGTCGTCTTCAACGACTTTGCCGAACGCGGCGGCGGATCGCGCGGACGTCGCCGTGATCGCCGTTTGGTGCACTCCGCTCGGACTTCACCGTAATGCATAAAAGCCGAAGCTCCGCAACCCTTCCCTCCATCCATCCGTGAGCTCAAGCGAAAGAAGACCGCCGCCGCCACCACCATAATCACGTCCGCCGTGAGACACCCGCCGCGGGCAAATCCGGGCTCGCCGACGACCGGGCTCGGATTGGGGAAACCAGGGGCTCCCTTCGGCTGTATTGAAGGCAACCGCGACTGAATTACCGAGGATCGTACACCGGCGGCTCCGGAATTCCTCACCGGAGATCTAGCTCCGCCGCGGGATCGCTTCGCGCCGTGGCCTGCCTCTGCCAGTGGCCTATCTACTCGGTAACTCACCTCACCATGCTCACCAAGTTCCCCTCTACGCCTAGCTCGGTCCGATTTGGGTTTAGCGCTCCGGGACGGCCAATTGGCAGCCTCGCCGGCGTGCTCCGCCGCGCGCGCGGGGCAGCGCCGCCGTGCGAGCCTGCTCTATTGGTGCGAAGAACGTGGCCCGTCGGATGGCGCTTGAACGGCTAGGATTAGATCAGGGCGTACCCTTTCGCGTGATCGATCGGGGCCCTAGATTTCTGATCGGACGGGTCCGTGTTGATCTCGGTCAAATAAAATCCCGACCGTGGATGATGGATCCAACGGTTGAGAATGCATACCGGTTCGATTAAGACGCGATCTAATCTGGACCGTCTGAGTTAGATCGGGCGGTTGAGACTTCATGATACCCCTTCGGCCAGGGTTTTTTGTTAAAGAGACCCTGGGGATTTCTGGAATCAACCCGCCGTCCGTTGTCTCTGTTCACTGGGTCTCAGGAAACTTGCGCCGAGCCCCCTGTGCTTCTGCTTAATTGAGGCCCAGTCCAGAGAGGTTATAAAATCATAGAAAATAATTTAGAAAATGATTTTTAGTGTTAAAATAAATCCAGAAACTTAATTAATTCATAACTAATTCATTTTAGCTCCAAATTGAGTCATTCCAATTCCTAAAATTTTGTAATAATATTCTCTACCATTTAGAATCACTGTTTTGACATGAACTCTGTCAGAAAATTTATTTATCATTTAATCATATTTTAATCACATAAAACCTTTGAAAATCCATAACTTAAAATCTACAACTCCAAAATTAATAATTCTTTTTCCTGTGATCTTATTTTAATATGTAGATTATTAATATGTATTTTGCATATATGTTTGGTGTAATGTTAATTTTGCCTATACCATGTATGTTTGTATTGCTACGACTAGCAGTGAGGTCACAAGTCATCTGAAGATCATCCTGGTACCTGGATTCTCAAGGCCCAGGCAAGTTGTGCCCTTGATCACTTCTTTTCACCTACTCATGTTCTAATTAATCATAATGATCTGCATAGGTTAATTTTGATGGGACCCAATAGGTTACCCTAGTTTGTCTATCTTTATACCTTGTTTACCACTGAACTTTCTGGGTAGTACTTGCTAGTGCTATATGTGGTTTTGGGTATGAAGATTACACTATTCATGATTATACTTTTGTTATCAGTTGTTATTTATGGTTCATGTTAAGATCATTATGTTAATTGGAACATGGAGAACCACCCGGGAAAACAGTGCTACCACAAGGGTGGAATGGGACGCCCTTGGCTGATTAATTAGGGAAGCTAGTGGAAGACTACCTTACCCGAAAGGGGCAAGGGCAGTAGGGGAGAGGTCAGTGTAGGGAGGCCCTCGAGAGGATTTTGCTGCGATGGCGGTCCTGCAAGGGATTCCTGCACTGGATCTTCCTATAAACTGTAGCGGGTTTTCGGAAGCTAGTGGAACTTTGTAAAGGCCTCGTAGTGTTACCCTGCCTCGCTTCCTTGGTAGAGGTGTATGGGATTCATGACCCCTTGGCAGATGGGTAACACGGCTTGTGGGTAAAGATGCGCAACCTCTGCAGAGTGTAAAACTGGTATACTAGCCGTGCTCACGGTCATGAGCAGCTCGGACACTCACATGATTAATTTATGGAACTTAAATTCAATTTGCCATATGCATTGCATCGCGGGTGATGTTGTTATTACTTTTGTTCTATTACTTAATTGGGTTTGGTATTTACTTATACTTAGTAATTGCTAATAAAATTTTGACCAACTTTAAAAGCAATGCTCAGCTCTAACCATCTTCTTTGGTAAGCCTTACACTTTATGAGCTCCCACCTTTGGTGAGTTCATGCACATTATTCCCCACAACTTGTTGAGCGATGAACGTATGTGAGCTCACTCTTGCTGTCTCACATACACCACAGGTCAAGACCAGGTACTGCAGGATGATGCTCATGGAGGATGCTGTGATGAGTTTGTGAGAGGTCTAGGTCGTCGTCTCCCAGTCAACTTTGGGTTGCTGGACCGTTGTCTCCTTATAATGTAACTATTTATTTTGTATAGAACTCCTGTTATGTATAAAGATGTGACATTCGATCCTGTGCCACTTTACATCATATGTTTGAGACTTGGTCCCAGCATACCTGGTGTTTATGTTAACCCCGGGTTTTGGACCCCTAAAATCCGGGTGTTACAGAAGTGGTATCAGAGGAATGTTGACTGTAGGACGAAACCTAGATAGAACTGGACAACCCTTACTTACCTCTGCTACTCTGATTCTTTTCTAAACTTATCTTAATCTTTTCTCATCTAATTCCGCTTTACTCTGATTATTCTTATCTTTTCTTTCTAAAAACTTGGATTTCACACTTTGAAATCCTGTGCCTAAAGTGACCTTTAGGAATAGGAGACCTATTCTTAGGTACAAAAACAAAACTATTTTTATAGATATCTATGAACTTGAATGTTTGTTCTTATGATACTTGCCTGATTTGGATCTTTGATTGAGTGTGATGAGTTGTGGAATGATGTCCACAATTGCATCTGCATATACACATAGGTATAAAAATATATTTATAAAATAACTAGACAACCTAGATTATCCCCATTGGAACTTACCTAGCTTAAGGGATTTATCTTATCCTAAAAGATCTCATTCTAATCAATTCATCTTATCTTAAAAGATTCTCCCTTATCTTAATAGATCCATCTCATCTTAAAAGATACCCATCTTATCTTGAAAAGATTTTATCTCATCTTAATAGACCTAACTGACCTCGAAAGATTCTATCTTATCTTTATGGATCCATCTTATCCTAATAAGCATACTTATCCACCCTAGTTCATCAACCATGATCTAATGCAAATCAATTAGATCCTATCTAGTCAAACTAGTCACACCAATCTAACCTGGATCTGATCAAATCTAAAGTGACTTATCAAACATGTTAGATAACACTGATGAAATAATTTAGACTCTACCCCCCATAGAACAGGACTTAACTTAGTTCACCCCGCACTAAATTAAGAATGATAGATCAACTTGGCTATATACAACTACCTCAACTATCTGATAGTTGCATAACCCCTCAATTTTAACCTAGCAAGAGATTCTATCTCCTTATAACATATCAAATTAATCTTAAAACATCCTAACATATCTTAATAATACATATTCTACCCTGTTGGACCTATCTAAGCCTAAACTAGTCTAATCTAGTCATATCCAATTCTTATCCTACCTAATGTGACCTGATCTATTGTGGTCTAATGTTATCTAACTTAATGTGGTCCACTTAAACAGATTAATGACACTAGTAGAAGAGATTAGACCCCACTAGCCATGTATTAACTTATCTTAGCACATTGGATCAATTCAACCATGAGCTAACCCAACCCATAGTGCCATAATGAATAGTATGACCTTTCTATTCCCACCTAATAACAAACAAACTTTTAACCTACATCTTGTAGCCTATCTCACCCATGTATATCTCTCATCTTGACAGATTCTGTCTTACCCTTGGATATTCACCTTATATGATTGGTTACCCCAATCTGGACATAAATTAAGCCCTACCAAAGAATCTATAGATTATAACCAACTACTAGCTTATCCATTCCGCTTAGTAATTTCCTTTGCAAAACTATTACCACATGCTTCTAACTTTCATGGTCAATACCAGGAAAGGAAAGATTATCACGTAACAACAAACAGAAAATGAATCCTCCAAATCCTCCACCTGTTGACCTCAATCAAGTGGTTGCTACCCAAAGACTGGTAATACAACAGTTAACAGACATGGTGACCGAAATGCAGAATCAGATAAGACAACAACGCGAGGAAATACGTCAAGCCCGCCAAGAAATAAGGCAAGCACGGCTGGAGAGACAACAACAACAACCTCCACCACCACCACCAGCTTCACCAAGCTACATAGATATAAATTATGATGAGTTATAAGATCTAGATGTTACTTTAGTTAGTAGTTGATAAGATACTATTTTAGTTGGGATAATAAGGTCTATTGACCCTATGTTTTGTTGAAAATTTATACCTCATGCTGAGATTTCTTTGTTTGTGCATATGTTCCAAGAGCAATATGAGTATACATCCCTTTTCTTACAAATCTCGAGGACGAGATTATTTTTAAGGGGGGTAGGATTTGTAACACCCAAAATTCTGAATTTGGGATTGATAGAAGAAATCTGAGCAAAATACCATTGATAAATAATTAAACTTTATAATCCACCCTTTTTAAAGGTAAATACCCATAATAAAATGAATGAAGAAACACTATGTAGAAATTGTACATCAGGTGAAAATTTAACTTGTGCATAAATTTGAAATCTAGAATCTAAAACTTGGTTTGACTTGAATTGGAATTAGGGTTTGAAATAAGAGAAGAGGAAGGAATATTATTCAATACAAATAAGGTTATCATTAAAATCACTTCATCACCATTGATATGATCAAAATAAATAATTATCCAGTATATAAAGTGCCACAAAGTTTGAATTTGGATTGAAATTTGAATTTGATAAGAGAAATGAAAAAGAAAACAGAAAATATAAAAAGAAAAAGATAAAATACTGAACTGGGCCGGCTACCTCGATTTGGCCCACCTAACCATTCGGCCTCCGCGCGGCCCAACTGAGCGCTCCACGCGCGCTGACACCGGGACCCCACTGGTCAGCGACCCCTGCGTATTCAGCCATGTCTCGTGCCCGCTCTCTGACTCCCGGGCCCCACCGGTCAGTCTCACGCGCGCGTGCCTGCTCTTCCCTGGCGCCGACAACCCGGGTCCACAAGCCAGCCACCTGCCTCCGATCGCTTCGCACCAGTCACTTACGCGTGGGCCGCCCTTGTCAGCTGTTCCTTTCTCGCTCTCTTTCTCTGGTCCGCGGGGCCCGCACGTCGGGTCGTCTTCAACGACTTTGCCGAACGCGGCGGCGGATCGCGCGGACGTCGCCGTGATCGCCGTTTGGTGCACTCCGCTCGGACTTCACCGTAATGCATAAAAGCCGAAGCTCCGCAACCCTTCCCTCCATCCATCCGTGAGCTCAAGCGAAAGAAGACCGCCGCCGCCACCACCATAATCACGTCCGCCGTGAGACACCCGCCGCGGGCAAATCCGGGCTCGCCGACGACCGGGCTCGGATTGGGGAAACCAGGGGCTCCCTTCGGCTGTATTGAAGGCAACCGCGACTGAATTACCGAGGATCGTACACCGGCGGCTCCGGAATTCCTCACCGGAGATCTAGCTCCGCCGCGGGATCGCTTCGCGCCGTGGCCTGCCTCTGCCAGTGGCCTATCTACTCGGTAACTCACCTCACCATGCTCGCCAAGTTCCCCTCTACGCCTAGCTCGGTCCAATTTGGGTTTAGCGCTCCGGGACGGCCAATTGGCAGCCTCGCCGGCGTGCTCCGCCGCGCGCGCGGGGCAGCGCCGCCGTGCGAGCCTGCTCTATTGGTGCGAAGAACGTGGCCCGTCGGATGGCGCTTGAACGGCTAGGATTAGATCAGGGCGTACCCTTTCGCGTGATCGATCGGGGCCCTAGATTTCTGATCGGACGGGTCCGTGTTGATCTCGGTCAAATAAAATCCCGACCGTGGATGATGGATCCAACGGTTGAGAATGCATACCGGTTCGATTAAGACGCGATCTAATCTGGACCGTCTGAGTTAGATCGGGCGGTTGAGACTTCATGATACCCCTTCGGCCAGGGTTTTTTGTTAAAGAGACCCTGGGGATTTCTGGAATCAACCCGCCGTCCGTTGTCTCTGTTCACTGGGTCTCAGGAAACTTGCGCCGAGCCCCCTGTGCTTCTGCTTAATTGAGGCCCAGTCCAGAGAGGTTATAAAATCATAGAAAATAATTTAGAAAATGATTTTTAGTGTTAAAATAAATCCAGAAACTTAATTAATTCATAACTAATTCATTTTAGCTCCAAATTGAGTCATTCCAATTCCTAAAATTTTGTAATAATATTCTCTACCATTTAGAATCACTGTTTTGACATGAACTCTGTCAGAAAATTTATTTATCATTTAATCATATTTTAATCACATAAAACCTTTGAAAATCCATAACTTAAAATCTACAACTCCAAAATTAATAATTCTTTTTCCTGTGATCTTATTTTAATATGTAGATTATTAATATGTATTTTGCATATATGTTTGGTGTAATGTTAATTTTGCCTATACCATGTATGTTTGTATTGCTACGACTAGCAGTGAGGTCACAAGTCATCTGAAGATCATCCTGGTACCTGGATTCTCAAGGCCCAGGCAAGTTGTGCCCTTGATCACTTCTTTTCACCTACTCATGTTCTAATTAATCATAATGATCTGCATAGGTTAATTTTGATGGGACCCAATAGGTTACCCTAGTTTGTCTATCTTTATACCTTGTTTACCACTGAACTTTCTGGGTAGTACTTGCTAGTGCTATATGTGGTTTTGGGTATGAAGATTACACTATTCATGATTATACTTTTGTTATCAGTTGTTATTTATGGTTCATGTTAAGATCATTATGTTAATTGGAACATGGAGAACCACCCGGGAAAACAGTGCTACCACAAGGGTGGAATGGGACGCCCTTGGCTGATTAATTAGGGAAGCTAGTGGAAGACTACCTTACCCGAAAGGGGCAAGGGCAGTAGGGGAGAGGTCAGTGTAGGGAGGCCCTCGGGAGGATTTTGCTGCGATGGCGGTCCTGCAAGGGATTCCTGCACTGGATCTTCCTATAAACTGTAGCGGGTTTTCGGAAGCTAGTGGAACTTTGTAAAGGCCTCGTAGTGTTACCCTGCCTCGCTTCCTTGGTAGAGGTGTATGGGATTCATGACCCCTTGGCAGATGGGTAACACGGCTTGTGGGTAAAGATGCGCAACCTCTGCAGAGTGTAAAACTGGTATACTAGCCGTGCTCACGGTCATGAGCAGCTCGGACACTCACATGATTAATTTATGGAACTTAAATTCAATTTGCCATATGCATTGCATCGCGGGTGATGTTGTTATTACTTTTGTTCTATTACTTAATTGGGTTTGGTATTTACTTATACTTAGTAATTGCTAATAAAATTTTGACCAACTTTAAAAGCAATGCTCAGCTCTAACCATCTTCTTTGGTAAGCCTTACACTTTATGAGCTCCCACCTTTGGTGAGTTCATGCACATTATTCCCCACAACTTGTTGAGCGATGAACGTATGTGAGCTCACTCTTGCTGTCTCACATACACCACAGGTCAAGACCAGGTACTGCAGGATGATGCTCATGGAGGATGCTGTGATGAGTTTGTGAGAGGTCTAGGTCGTCGTCTCCCAGTCAACTTTGGGTTGCTGGACCGTTGTCTCCTTATAATGTAACTATTTATTTTGTATAGAACTCCTGTTATGTATAAAGATGTGACATTCGATCCTGTGCCACTTTACATCATATGTTTGAGACTTGGTCCCAGCATACCTGGTGTTTATGTTAACCCCGGGTTTTGGACCCCTAAAATCCGGGTGTTACATCCCAGTCTTTAGGAACGCAACAAAGTTCTTACAGTCCACCAACTCCAAGAGGCAGAGGGGGAAGAAGCTTCAGAGGAAGGTTCAGCTCCCAACCCAGGAGGTTGTTCTGTTTATTCTGCAGGGAGGATATAGGACATACAACAAGGACGTGCTAAGTCATGATTCAAAAGCAAAAGGAGATAGCTAAAGTCGAAGCAAGACAGAATCAGCCGAATGTAATGCCCAAAATTGGTATAAGAAAAAGATAATAGGATAAATAAATAAATATACTTCTATACTAGAATTTTGAGGATTTCTTGATCTTCTTTCCTTTGCGCATATACAACTGAAGGAATTAAAGTAGTCAAATGGCAAATAAATAAATACGTGAATGTGCATTCCATGCTGGAGTCCTTGTATGATTGCATGTGAACTCAAATTTTGAGATAAGTTAAGTTTGGAAAGTAGAATTTGGAACACCTCAAAAGTCTTAGTGTGGAAATTAGATAATTCCTATGACATATTTGAATTAAAGATGGTTTGTCCTTGAAACTATTTTCCTGAAACCAACTAGATGAAAAATTAAAATAAAATATTAACTATGTGTTTAAATCATATTAAACATAAGTTGTAGGATTAAACATAAGTTATAGGATGAAGTAGTTACATTATTATTATTTTTTTAGGATTTGTGTGGGAGATTAGGTGGTTTCAAATAAAATAGAAAAGTTGTTTGAATTTTAGGAAGCATGAACTATGCATTCAAAATTAAACCATGAATTAAAAGAATAAAATGAACATTGCATTGCATGATGGTAAATCTCTTTGTTTGTTCATTTTTAATAAATTTTGAAATTCAAAGACCTGATTCGAATTGGGATTCAAATCTGAATTAAAAAATAGAAAGGAAGGCAATAGATTAAAAAAGAATAAACTCGCTGCCTATCCTCGCTACTTGGGCCGATTTGCCCATCCGCGGCCCACTAATCCCCTTTCACGCCTGCCATTTTCTTTTCCTTGAGGTCACTGACACATGGGCCCTGTGTGTAAGAGTCATCTCCCTCACCACGAATGGCGGATCGCGCCGCAGGAATTCGGGCGAGGTTGACTGGGGGCGCCATGAACCTCGGGCGGGCTGTTAACACCTGGTTCTAGGGGATAAAGTCTCGCACCATGCGGCCTCACCACAAACCACGCCTGGGCCTAGGAGTTTATCCTCCCGAGCTCGCCTCGTGCCTCGTCCAGCCCCTGCTGGCGGCGGTGCATTTTTATCCATCTCCTCCCTCGTCGGTAGTGCTGTGGATTCACAAATCTACGCTCCATCGTGCCACTCCCTGATCCATGGCCACTGTCCCTCAGTCGCTCGGCGCTGGCTACTTCTTCCATCGGCCGCATGATTCATCGTCTCCCAGGCCTTGACTGGGCACTCTGTTTGGCCACCGGGATGCCTGTGTACGTGCTCGGCCTCGCTGCCGAACGTGAGTACGGGAGAGAGAAGAGGAGCAGTGGGCTACAGCCGCCATGGATCCTTGTCGATGGTGTCCGCTTGTGTGTGAGGGAGCTGTCGCTCGTGTCACCGTGGGAAACGCTGCCCCATTCCTGATGAACTATTCGTCGGAGTCCTCGGACCACCGCCAAACCGCCTCCCGCCATGATTGTCGATCTCCGCGACGTGATCTCTGGTAAGTGTAGAGAACCTTTGTCTTGATTTGCTATCCTCTCTGCGTAGCGCTTGCCATAGGAGGGTAGCATGCACTGGTACTAGGTTGGCGGAGCACCTACTCACAGCTCACTCACCGCCGCGTGGGTGCTACCAGGGGTAGAAGATGACCTAGGCATCGTCACCCAGCTTGGACTGTGGTAGGAGAATGACGACCAGCCATTGATCGACCAACGGACGGCCAGATTAGATCCTAGATGTAGAGTTTCTCGCGTGCGATCGGGACCCTCCGATCGGGATCTAGTGGCTGGAATCAGGGCACTCTTCAATAAAACCCTGGCTGTTGATCCGTAAATGGACGGTGGCGATCTTGTACCGGTTCAATATGATATAGATCTCATCGTGAGCGTGTGAAACAGATCGTGCGGTCCAGATCCCGTGATACCTCTTCGTCATGCCATTCTTGCGTAAGAGCCCCTCAGTTATTAAGAAACCAACCCGTAGTCCATAGTCGGGGTTGTCTGAGTCTTGGGTTTAATTGCGCCGTGGCCCTTGCCTTCTCTATAAATGGATGTGCAGTCCGGATAATAAGGAAAATCATATAAATAATATCAGAAATTGATTTTCAACACAAAAATAATTATACAAACTTATAAAATTTATATAGAATTTATTTTAACCCCTTTTTAGTTCATTCAAGTTCCCATAATTTTGTATTAATATTGCCTACTACTTGGTAGCACTGTTTTAACATGAAATCTATACTAGAATTGATTACTCAATTAATTTTGTAGCAAGCACACACGAACTTCGGGAATTCATAACTCACAATCCATAACTCTGATGCGATCCGTTCAAGTTGCGTTAGTCTCGTGTAGATATTTACTACGCAATAACAACATTTATTATACCATGTCTTGTTCTTTTATAATTAGGTCTTTATTTAACATATGTTGGTGAGTCTCGTTAAACTACTTATCATTATAATCTACTAGAATCTAATCTATGGTCAATCTAAAACCTATATTAAAGTTGAGATAATTCTTTATAGAGTAAACTCTCATATGATTTATATTAACCAATTTATGATATAGTTTAATATTTTAATCACATGAATCCTCTATAAAATCATAACTCCATAATCGTAACTCCGATCTTAGTAGTTCTCGATCCCGCGATCTCGTAGCAATGCGTAGATCATTATTATTCAATTTGTACTTATGCTTGGTGTGATGTTAATTTTGTCTATACCATGTTTGTTTGTATTGCTACGACTAGCAGCGAGGTTACGAGTCACCTGAAGATCACCCTGGTAACTGGAATCTCAAGTGCCAGGCAAGTTGTGCCCTTGATTCACTTTTGTTACCCAATAATGTTCGTTATTATCACTATTCAATGCATATGTTTAATTTTGATGGGACCCAATAGGTCACCCTAGTCTGTTTATCCATTTTTCCTTGTTTACCCCTGAATCATATGGGTAGTTATGCTATTGCTTTACATGGTTTTGGGTTAATTTTTTATTATATATCCATGTTCCAGTTATTTTGTTATTCTATTTATGTTCTTGTCAAGATCATTATATTATTGTTAATTGGAACATGGAGCTTAACTTGAGAAACACGTGCCACCACAAGGGAGGAATGGGACCCCTTGGCTAACTAATTAGGAAAGCTAGTGGAAGACTACCTTACCCGAAAAGGGCAAGGGCAGTAGGGGAGTTGCATGCAAGGAGGTTCTCGGGTTGATTTTGCTGCGATGGCGGTCGGACGGGGGATTCTTGCAAGTGCTCTTCCCATAAACTGTAGCGGTTTTTCGGAAGCTAGTGGAACTTTGTAAAGGCCTCGTAGTGGATCCCTAGCCATTCACCTTGGTAGTGTCTAAGGGTCTAGCTAACCCTGGCGACATGGGAAACACGACTTGTGGGTAAAGGGTACAACCTCTGCAGAGTGTAAAACTGGTATACTAGCTGAGCTCACGGTCATGAGCAGCTCAGGACTCTCTGATGATTAATCTATGGAACTTAAAGTCAATTTGTCATATGCATTTGCATGGGATTTGTTATTAATTTTGTTCTATTATTTATTATTATGGTTTGGTATCTACTTACATTTAGTAACTGCTAATAAAATTTGACCAACTTATTAAAAGCAATGCTCAGCTTTAACCCCTATCATTGATCAGCCTTACACTTCACATGAGCTTCCACCTTTGGCGAGTTCATGTCACATTATTCCCCACAACTTGTTGAGCGATGAACATGTGTGAGCTCACCCTTGCTGTCTCACACCCCCCCCCCCACAGGAGAAGAACAGATGGTTCAGGAGGAGCCACAAGGCGAGGAGTTTGATCTGATCTAGGTGGCGTTTCCCCAGTTGACTTCTGCGCCAAGGACGATCCTTAGTTCGTTCTATTTTTATCTTTTATTTTGTAATAAGACTTCCGCTATGTAATAAATACTCTGATTATTGTGACATTTATCTCTATACACTATGTTATTATATATGTTGTCTTCTTTGGCGCATGTATGAGATGCACCCGGCTTTGTTCCTTAAAGCCGGGGTGGACACCGAAGCAGGTCCTGCATACTGCTTCGTGCTATTCTCCATACATTCCCAAGTATGTGGGCAATCAGCAGCCCACAGCATCAGTTGCTTCGACAAGTCACTCTCAAGCAGCATGGACCCCGCTACCTCTGGCACCATCCATGGCACCAACCTTGACGCACAATCAACAGCCAAAAGGGCATCGCCAAGCATAGCAACATCGTGATACACGTGAAGAATCCGAAGCTCGCACAGTCAACAACACTGTGCCCGAGTCGAGGCACATTTACTGAAGATACACAGGAGCTCAATTAGAAAATTTCATGCTTAGTGTGCTCTTTACTTTTCTGCCTTTATATTTCTCTTCCGAAAACAATATAAGAAGGTTCAACCTTCGGCCTAATGTAATAAATCTGGGGTTACACCATCGAGTGTAACAGAAAGGGTAAAGAAGCTCCAAAGTTATTCCTAAGGGAACGCAGAGCTGAGATACCACCTAAGTAAAAGGTGAAGGAGCTCCAAAGTCGTTCCTAAAGGGATGCAGAGCTTAGATCCAAAGTCGTTCTAAGGGAATACAGAGCTGAAATACCACCTAAGTAAAAGGTGAAGAAGCTCCAAAGTCGTTCCTAAGGGGATGCAGAGCTTAGCTCCAAAGTCGTTCCTAAGGAATGCAGAGCTGAAATACCACCTAAGTAAAAGGTGAAGAAGCTCCAAAATCGTTCCTAAGGGGATGCAGAGCTTAGCTCCAAAGTCGTTTCTAAGGGAATGCAGAGCTGAAACACCACCTAAGTAAAAGGTGAAGAGACTCCAAAGTCGTTCCTAAGGGAATACAAAGTCTTATTTTTATGTTTTGTGCATCAACATCACTTGCATCATATCATCACATCATATTGCATGACATCGCATCATGCATCATTTTGCACTGATGCAAACAGTGAAAAAAGAGGGGAAATTGCTCCTTCAAATATACCAGCTAACCCATAAGGTTAAGTCCAGCTTCGATAAAGACTCATGAAAGAGTGTATCAATAAGACATGATCCATACTTGTGACAAAGGTACTGTCATACGGAGTTTATGCCTTCGACAATGGTATTCTTATGCAACGTCTACGACAAGAATTACACAGTCGCATCGGCAAAGAAGGGGGTTTTATTTATTTATGAAGCGTGAAAAAGAAGGGAAGGTGTTTTTTCTCCTACGGCTCAAAAAACGGTACGTACGAAGATTTCACACCTCACAAAGAAATATATTACATTATTAAATACATAGATAGTTGATAAGTAATTATTATAAAGGCAAAATTCTATACAGAGAATCTAAAGTCTTAAGAAATAAGCTTTAGTCGTCCTCTTTTAGAACTTTATCGGCAGCTTCCACCAAGAGTCTGTTGACAGCTTCATCAATGACTTCGTTAGCAATCTTAATTACATTGAGCGCCCTCTTCAGAGATGGATCAGTTTCGGGGTCGTATGGCTCCGGAGGGGGAGAGAGCTCAGCTTTTACCACAATACAAGTCTATTACTACCAAAGCTAAAATAATTTACGAAGCTAAATCATGAAAGATATACCTATAAGCCTGGCACGTTCAACGGCTTCATCAACTCTTTTGGCCTCTTCCAAGGCGTCATGAGATTCTTTCTCCCTCTTTCTAATAGCTTCGTTAGTTATTTCTCGGCCACCCTTCAGCCATACTTCGGAATAAAATTTTCCACCTAGTGCAGTAGCTTCGGCCGAAGGGTTTTTGACATTGTTGGCTGAGAGCGAAAATTCTGGCTGAATTACAACCTTGGCATGTTCACAACCGACCTTTTCCAGGACTAACATGGCCCCACGGGCACCGGCAAAGGCACATAAATCTCCTCTGTCACTGAGAACATCTTCAAAAGCTTCGGGTTTGTCGTTGATCCAGCGGATAACCCCGTCAGGGTCACCGCGGATAAAATTCTGCTCTGAGGAAAATGCGCCAGCTTTAGAAAAGTTGTTCTTCAAATTCCTAGGACATTCTGTGGCAACGTTATAGCACTCCTCTTTAGCTTGACGAAGCTCTTCAACATTTCTCTGTACCCTTAAGCATTCAATATCAGATATTTCACGTTTTGTTAGCTCCACATTGAAATTTTCAGTTGCTTCGCCAAGTTTCTTTTCTAATTCATGTACTTCAGCTCTATGCAGTTTCGCTTGAGTGGACAGTTTAGCTTCGCTGGATTTTAGCCTTTCGACTGTGGAGAGTAGAATGTTATCTTTTTCAAGAGCTTCGTTCCTCAAAGTTATAACCTCCGATCGAAGGTTTCCAATTGTCATCTGGTAGCTTTATTCCTCTGCATCTTTTTGAGCTTTTAAAGCCTTACTAAGAATTAAGCCTTGTCAAACAAAGAATAAACAAATAATAACAATAAGAACTACTGCAAAAATAGTCCACACTAACAAAAATCGTTAAATACAAAGCCAAAATGTACAAACCTTCAAGCTGTTGTAGGCAAGGCTGTCCGCAAGCTGATCCTTCATCATAGCAGACAAACCGAGCTCAAGCTTCGGATATCCCATGTTATCCATCATGTCTCAGCAAACATTGATCTCTTTACTATCAGGTAGGCATAAAGGAAGTCTTCCTCATTGTCTCCTCCATAAACCAAGGATCCTTAGGGGTATTTCAGCTCCTTGGCATAGTGTTGCACTTCGGCAATTTGTTCTGATGATAGCTGCTTTCGCGAAGCGTGTCGAACAATGTATTCCAAATTACCCTGGGGAGGTGCTTCGGGGGCAGGTGATGTGGATTTTTCAGAAGACTCTCTTTCATCAGCCTTACTCGCTTAGCTCCCAAAGGTCCGGCTTCAACATGAGCAGAAGCAGCGCTTGCAGTAATCACTTTCCTTGTATCTCCAAATTCCTTCCCAGAGGCTTTGGTAGAAGTGGGAGTTGGTGCTTTCATGGATTCAAAAATAACATCTAAAACACTAGCCATCTGAAAGGGAAATAGCGTCAAACCTTTTTCTAAATGATTTTGGTGGTTGAATTGCCCAACATAAATAATTGGACTAACTAGTTTGCTCAAGATTATAAGTTCTACAGGTGCCAAAGATTCAACACAAACCAATAAAAAGTCCAAGAAAGGGTTCAAATTGAAAGGAGCAAAACCAACCGAAGGCTACCCTGGTCTGGCGCACCGCACTGTCCGGTGTGCCACCGGACAGTGTCTGGTGCACCAGCGAGATCCACTCTGAACTGCTCAGCTTCGGGTTTTTGGGAAGCCACTCCGCTATAATTCACCGGACTGTCCGGTGTAGCACCGAACTGTCCGGTGTGCCATGCGGAGCAACGGCTAACAACGCCAACGGTCGTCTGCAAAAGTGAACAGTGCATGAACAGTGCACGGACATCGCGCGCAGAGTCAGAGCAGGCGCCAGAAGGCACACCGGATAGTGAACAGGGACTGTTCGATGCACCACCAGACTGTCCGGTGGCCTAGCTGTCAAAAGCTCCAACAGTCGAACCCTAACGGTTGGGTGACATGGCTGGCGCACCGAATACCCCCCAACCACCACACTTCAAGGTATCCAAGTTTTCAGCCAACACATTCAATACAAGAGCTAGTGCATTAAATACAAGACACAATTAGATTGAATCAAAGCCTCTCCAAGTCCCAATTCCACTCAAAGCAATTAGTGACTAGAAGAGAGAGTTTTGCCCGTGTTCTTTGAGCTCTTGCGCTTGGATCGCTTTTCTTCTTCCCATTTCTTATTCCCAAGTCATTTGTAATCAAGGCAAGAGACACCAATTATGTGGTGGTCCTTGTGGGGACTAAATGTTCCAATTGATTGAGGAGAAAAGCTCACCCGGTCTAAGTGACCGTTTGAGATAGGGAAAGGGTTGAAAGAGACCCGGTCTTTGTAACCACCTCAACGGGGAGTAGGTTTGCAAGAACCGAACCTCGGTAAAACAAATCACCATGTCACACTCTTCATTTGCTTGTGATTTGTTTTCGCCCTCTCTTTCGGACTCGACTTTATTTCTAACGCTAACCCTGGCTTGTAGTTGTGCTTAAAGTTTATAAATTTCAGATTTGTCTATTCACCCCCCCCCCTCTAGGCGACTTTCAATTGGTATCAGAGCCCGGTACTTCATTATAGCCTAACCGCTCGAAGTGATGTCGGGAGATCACACCAAAAGGGAGATGGTGACCGGCGAGAAGCCCGCCACAAGCCACGGGAAAGCTCCATCGGGAGAGTCCGGCAACAAGAAGAGGGAGGAATCACCTCCCCGCGTCAAATCGCACCGAAGTGGCGACAAGAAGAAGAAAATGAAGAAAGTGGTCTACTACGAGACCGACTCTTCGTCGCCTTCCACCTCCGGCTCCGACACGCCGTCCGTCACTTCTAAGCGCCATGAGTGCAAGAAGTTTAGTAAGATCCCCTTACACTATCCTCGCATTTCCAAATGCACTCCTTTACTTTTCGTCCCACTAGGCAAACCACCGGTTTTTGACGGTGAAGATTATTGTATGTGGAGTGATAAAATGAGGCACCACCTAACCTCACTCCACGCTAGCATTTGGGACATTGTTGAATTTGGAGCGCAGGAACCATCCATAGAGGATGAAGGCTATGATTCGGACGAGATAGCCCAAATCCGGCACTTCAACTCCCAAGCCACTACTATACTCCTCGCCTCTCTAAGTCGAGAGGAGTATAATAAGGTGCAAGGGTTGAAGAGTGCCAAAGAAATTTGGGACGTACTCAAGACTGCGCACGAAGGAGATGAGGTGACCAAGATCACCAAGCGGGAAACGATCGAGGGGGAGCTCGGTCGATTTATGCTCAACCAAGGAGAGGAGCCACAAGCCATGTACAACCGGCTCAAGGCCTTGGTGAACCAAGTGCGCAACCTCGGGAGCACCAAATGAGATGACCATGAAATGGTCAAGGTTATTCTAAGATCACTCATTTTTCTTAACCCTACACAAGTTCAATTAATTCGTGGTGATCCTAGATATAAACTAATGTCTCCCGAGGAGGTTATAGGAAAGTTTGTGAGCTTTGAGTTGATGATCAAAGGCTCCAAACAAATCATCGAGTGAGGCGCCACCTCCACACCCGAGGTGCAACCCGTCGCATTCAAAGCGACGGAGGAGAAGAAAGAAGAGTCTACGTCAAGTAGGCTCCCCATCGACGCCTCCAAGCTCGACAACGAGGATATGGCGCTAATCATCAAAAGCATTCGCCAAATCCTCAAGCAAAGGAGGGGGAAAGATTACAAGCCCCGCTCTAAGAAAGTTTGCTACAAATATGGTAAGCCCGGTCATTTTATTGCTAAGTGTCCATTGTCTAGTGATAGTGACAGGGGCGACGACAAGAAGGGAAAGAGGAAGGAAAAGAAGAGGTATTACAAGAAGAAGGGCGGCGAGGCCCACGTGTGTCGGGAGTGGGACTCCAATGAGAGCTTCACCGACTCCTCCTCCGATGAGGACGCCGCAAACATAGCCGTCAACAAGGGTCTCCTCTTCCCCAACGTCGGCCACAAATGCCTCATGGCAAAGGACAGCAAAAAGAAGGTAAAATCTAGAGCCTCCACTAAATATGCAACATCTAGTGATGAGGATAACTCTAGTGATGATGAAGATAATTTGCTTGCCATTTTTGCCAACCTAAACATGCAACAAAAAGAAAAATTAAATGAATTGATAGGTGCTATTCATGAGAAGGATGAACTCTTGGATAGCCAAGAGGACTTCCTTATTAAGGAAAATAAGAAACATGTTAAGGTTAAAAATGCTTATGCTCAGAAAGTAGAAAAATGTGAAAAATTAACTAGTGAGCTAAGCACTTGCCATGATACTATTTCCAACCTTAGAAATGAGAATGTTAAATTAATTGCTAAGGTTGAGAAGTTAAATGTTTGTGATGATTCTCTTGTCAGCCTCAAAAATGATAATGCTAGTTTGATTTCTAAAATTGACAAGTTGAATGAATCACTTTCTAGCCTTAAAATTGAGAATGATAATTTAATTACTAAGGCTAAGAATTTAAATGTTTGCAATGATATTGTTTCCAATCTTAGAAATGAAAATGCTATGTTACATGCTAAGATTGATGAATTAAATGCTTGCAAACCCTCTACATCTACCGTTAGCCATGTTTCCATTTGTACTAGATGTAGAGACATTAATGTTGATGCTATCCATGATCACCTAGCCTTAATTAAACAACAAAATGATCACATAGCTCAACTTAGTGCAAAAATTAATGAGCATGAGATAGAAAATGAAAATTTTAAATTTGCTAGAAGCATGCTCTATAATGGGAGACACCCTGGGATTAAGGATGGCATTGGCTTCCAAAAGGGAGACAATGTCAAGCTTAATACCCAAAAAGATTGTCTAATTTTATTAAGGGTAAGGCTCCCATGGCTCAGGATAACGAGGGTTACATTTTATATCCTGCTGGTTATCCTGAGCACAAGATTAGGAGAATTCATTCTAGGAAGTCTCACTCTGGCTCTTATCATGCTTTTATGTATAAGAGTGAGGCATCTAGTTCTAGGCAATCCACTCAAGTTAAATTGCCTAAAAAGAAATCTCCTATTGCATCAAATGAGTCAAACATTTCATTTAAGACTTTTGATGCTTCATATGTTTTAACTAACAAATCAGGCAAAGTAGTTACCAAATATGTTGGGGCCAAACACAAGGGCTCAAAGACTTGTGTTTGGGTACCCAAGGTGTTTGTTTCTAATGTCAAAGGACCCAAGACTGTTTGGGTACCTAAGAACAAGGCCTAAACTTGTTTTGTAGGTTTATGCATCCGGGGGCTCAAGTTGGATCATTGATAGCGGATGCACAAACCACATGACTGAGGAGAAAATGATGTTCTCCTCCTATGAGAAAAACTATGATCCCTAAAGAGCTATCACATTCGGGGATGGAAATCAAGGTTTGGTAAAAGGACTTGGTAAAATTGCTATATCTCCTGACCACTCTATTTCCAATGTTTTCCTTGTAGATTCTTTAGATTACAACTTGCTTTCAGTTTCTCAATTATGCAAAATGGGCTACAATTGTCTTTTTATGGATGTAGGTGTTACTGTCTTTAGAAGAAGTGATGATTCAATAGCATTTAAGGGAGTGTTAGAGAGTCAGCTATACTTAGTTGATTTTAATAGAGCTGAACTCGACACTTGCTTAATTGCTAAGACTAATATGGGTTGGCTCTGGCATCGCCGACTAGCCCACGTTGGGATGAAGAATCTTCAAAAGCTTCTAAAGGGAGAACACATTTTGGGACTAACAAATGTTTATTTTGAGAAAGACAGGATTTGTAGCGCATGTCAAGCAGGGAAGCAAGTTAGTGTTCATCATCCACACAAGAACATCATGACGACTGACAGGCTGCTTGAGCTACTCCACATGGATCTATTCGGCCCGATAGCTTACATAAGCATCAGCGGGAGTAAGTACTGTCTAGTTATTGTGGATGACTATTCTCGCTTCACTTGGGTGTTCTTTTTGCAGGAAAAATCACAAACCCAAGAGACCTTAAATGGATTCTTGAGACGGGCTCAAAATGAGTTCGGCTTAAGGATCAAAAAGATTAGAAGCGACAATGGGACGGAGTTCAAGAACTCACAAATCGAAGGCTTCCTTGAGGATGAGGGAATCAAGCATGAGTTCTCTTCTCCCTACACACCTCAACAAAATGGTGTAGTGGAGAGGAAGAATAGAACTCTACTTGACATGGCGAGGACCATGCTTGATGAGTACAAGACTTTGGACCGGTTTTGGGCGGAAGCAATCAACACCGCTTGCTACGCCATCAACCGTCTCTACCTTCACCGAATCCTCAAGAAGACATCATATGAACTCCTCACTGGTAAAAAGCCCAATGTTTCATATTTTAGAGTCTTTGGTAGCAAATGTTTTATTCTTGTTAAAAGAGGAAGAAAATCAAATTTTGCTCCTAAGGCTGTAGAAGGCTTTTTACTTGGTTATGACTCAAACACAAGGGCATATAGAGTCTTTAACAAGTCCACTGGACTAGTTGAAGTCTCTTGTGACATTATGTTTGATGAAACTAACGGCTCTCAAGTAGAGCAAGTTGATCTTGATGAGCTAGATGATGAAGAGGCTCCATGTGTCGCACTAAGGAACATGTCCATCGAGGATGTGTATCCTAAGGAATCCGAAGAGCCTCCACAAGCACAAGATCAACCTTCATCTTCCATGCAAGCATCTCCACCAACCCAAGATGAGGATCAAGCTCAAGATGATGAAAATGAAGATCAAGAGGAGCCACCTCAAGAGGAGGACAATGATCAAGGGGAGATGCCAATGATCAAGACAAGGAAGATGATGAGGGTCCAAGACCGCCACACCCAAGAGTCCACCAAGCAATACAACGAGATCACCCCATGAACACCATCCTCGGCGATATTCATAAGGGGGTAACCACTCGATCTCGTGTTGCTCATTTTTGTGAACATTACTCTTTTGTGTCTTCTATTGAGCCATATAGGGTGGAAGACGCATTAAGAGATTCGGATTGGGTGTTGGCGATGCAAGAGGAACTCAACAACTTCACGAGGAATGAGGTATGGCATCTTGTTCCACGTCCTAATCAAAATGTTGTAGGAACCAAGTGGGTCTTCCGCAACAAGCAAGATGAGCATGGTGTGGTGACAAGGAACAAAGCCCGACTTGTGGCCAAAGGATATTCACAAGTCGAAGGTTTGGATTTCGGTGAAACCTATGCACCCGTAGCTAGGCTTGAGTCAATTCGTATATTACTTGCCTATGCTACTAACCATGGCTTTAAGCTCTATCAAATGGACGTGAAAAGTGCCTTCCTCAATGGACCAATCAAGGAAGAGGTCTATATTGAGCAACCTCCCGGCTTTGAAGATAGTGAGTACCCTAATCATGTCTATAAACTCTCAAAGGCGCTTTATGGGCTCAAGCAAGCCCCAAGAGCATGGTATGAATGCCTAAGAGATTTTCTTATCACTAATGGCTTCAAAGTCGGCAAAGCCGATCCTGCTCTCTTTACTAAAACTATTGCAAATGATCTGTTTGTATGCCAAATTTATGTTGATGATATCATATTTGGCTCTACTAACACATCTACTTGTGAAGAGTTTAGTAGGACAATGGTACAAAAATTCGAGATGTCTATGATGGGGGAGTTGAAGTACTTCCTAGGATTTCAAGTGAAGCAACTCCAAGAGGGCACCTTCATCAGCCAAACGAAGTACATTCAAGACATACTCACCAAGTTTGGGATGAAGGATGCTAAGCCCATTAAGACACCCATGGGAACCAATGGGCATCTCGACCTCGACACGGGAGGTAAATCCGTAGATCAAAAGGTATACCGGTCGATGATAGGATCTTTACTCTACTTATGTGCATCTCGACCGGATATTATGCTTTCTATATGCATGTGTGCAAGATTCCAAGCCGATCCTAAGGAAGTTCACCTTAGGGCCGTAAAAAGAATCTTGAGATATTTAGTTCATACACCTAAGTTTGGTCTTTGGTACCCCAAGGGATCCACTTTTGATTTAATAGGTTATTCAGATGCTGATTGGGCAGGGTGTAAAATTGATAGAAAGAGCACATCAGGGACTTGTCAGTTCTTGGGAAGATCCCTAGTGTCTTGGGCTTCAAAGAAACAAAATTTAGTAGCCCTTTCTACCGCCGAAGCCGAGTACATTGCCGTAGGCCATTGTTGCGCGCAATTGCTTTGGATGAGGCAAACCATTAGGGACTATGGTTACAAACTAACCAAAGTTCCTCTCCTATGTGATAATGAGAGTGCAATCCGCATGGCAGATAATCCCGTTGAGCATAGCCGCACTAAGAACATAGCCATTCGGTATCACTTTTTGAGGGATCATCAACAAAGGGGGATATCGAGATTGCTTATGTTAGCACCAAAGAACAATTAGTCGATATCTTTACCAAGCCACTAGATGAGAAAACTTTTACCAAACTTAGACATGAGCTAAACATTCTTGATTCTAGGAATTTTGATTGATATTTTGCACACATAGCTCATTTATGTACCTTTGATCATATCTCTTTCATGTGCTATGACTAATGTGGTTTCCAAGTGTATTTCATGCTTAAGTCATGGATTGAAAGGGAAATGGAGTCTTCGGCGAAGACAAGGCTTCCACTCCACTCCATCGTATTATTTACCCTTCGCCATCACTCCGCATCGCTCTTCACTTTGGTATAATCCTTCACTCATATATTGTTTGCCAAAGGGGGAGAGAATTTAAAAAGGGCTCTAAAGACTCCGTTTTTGGCAATTAATGCCAAAAGGGGAGAGAGTATTAGCCCAAAGTAAAAGGACTGCACCACCACACCAATTTCAAAATTTCGGAAAGTTGTTTTCAATTGGTATTTTTCAAATTAGTATTCCTCAAAGAAATTCTATCTCAATTGGTATAATTTAAAGAAGAGTTTTTCAAAAATTGGTATCTAAAATATTTGATCTTCTTTCAATTTGTAAAACCCTCTTGAACACTAAGAGGAGAATTTCATTTAGGGGGAGTTTTGTTTAGTCAAAGGAAAAGCATTTGAAACAGGGGGAGAAAATTTCAAATCTTGAAAATGCTTCTTGAAATCTTATTCATATACCTTTGAATATTTGAAAAAAGAACTTTGAAAAGATTTTCCAAAAGAATTTGCAAAAACAAAACAAGTGGTGCAAGCGTGGTCCAAAATGTTAAAATGAAGAAAGCAATCCATCTATACATTATGAAAATATAAATTGGTTTAATTCCAAGCAACCTTTGCACTTACCTTATGCAAACTAGTTCAATTCTGCACTTATATATTTGCTTTGGTTTGTGTTGGCATCAATCACCAAAAAGGGGGAGATTGAACAGGAAATAGGGTCAAACCTTTTCCTAAATGATTTTGGTGGTTGAATTTCCTAACACAAATAATTGGACTAACTAGTTTGCTCTAGATTATAAGTTCTACAGGTGCCAAAGATTCAAAACAAACCAATAAAAAGTCCAAGAAAGGGTTCAAATTGAAAGGAGCAAAACCAACCGAAGGCTGCCCTGGTCTGGCGCACCGGACAGTGTTCGGTGCACCAGGGAGATCCACTCTGAACTGCTCAGCTTTGAGTTTTTGGAAAGCCACTCCGCTATAATTCACCGGACTGTCCGGTGTAGCACCGAACTGTCCGGGCAGTCCGGTGTGCCATGCGGAGCAACGGCTAATAGCGCCAACGGTCGTCTGCAAAAGTGAACAGTGCGTGAACTGTCCGGTGCACCACCGGACTGTCCGGTGGCCCAGCTGTCAGAAGCTCCAACAGTCGAACCCTAACAGTTGGGTGACGTGGCTGGCGCACCGGATACCCCCCAACCACCATACTTCAAGGTATCCAAGTTTTCAGCCAACACATTTAATACAAGAGCTAGTGCATTCAATACAAGACACAATTAGATTGAATCAAAGCCTCTCCAAGTCTCAATTCCACTCAAAGAAATTAGTGACTAGAAGAAAGAATTTTGCTCGTGTTCTTTGAGCTCTTGCGCTTGGATCGCTTTTCTTCTTCCCATTTCTTGTTCCCAAGTCATTTGTAATCAAGGCAAGAGACACCAATTGTGTGGTGGTCCTTATGGGGACTAAGTGTTCCAATTGATTGAGGAGAAAAGCTCACTCGGTCTAAGTGACCGTTTGAGAGAGGGAAAGGGTTGAAAGAGACCCGGTCTTTGTGACCACCTCAACGGGGAGTAGGTTTGCAAGAACCGAACCTCGGTAAAACAAATCATTGTGTCACACTCTTCATTTGCTTGTGATTTGTTTTCGCCCTCTCTTTCGGACTCAACTTTATTTCTAACGCTAACTCCGGCTTGTAGTTGTGCTTAAACTTTATAAATTTCAGATTTTCCTATTCACCCCCCCCCCCTCTAGGTGGCTTTCACCATCCTTCTCTTCCTCGAAGTCAACATTAAAGTAGTTGATAGCTTCGGTAGCCGTATTACAGCTGGAGGGCTCATCACCTTTGACTGTTCTGCTGTTTTCTTTGTTTCCGGTTCTTCTACCAGATTTACATTAGCTTCGGCTGGCATGGCAGGAGCTAATTCCGTAACTAAGGGGACAGCATTGGCACTCTCAATAAGCTTCGGTACTTCAGTCGTCCCAGTAGGCTTCGACCTACGAGTCGGGACCTTGACTCTCTTTGGCTTCGGTGCGCTAGAAGAAGTCCAGGGGGGTAATTTTTCTTTTCCCTCCTTGCTTTCCTCGAGTAGGAAAACAATAATCAGGATAAACAAACCTAATTACATCAAAGACTCTATTTAGCCTTCTTTTTCCTCGAGCGCCGAAGGCAACGGTCATGGCTTCGTCCTCTGCCTTCATGTAGGCTCCCATCAGCTCATCACTGGTTGCCTTAATAGCATCAAGCCAATCGTCATTTGGCTCGTCAAACTGGCTTCAGTATCGAAAGGTGTATCTAAGATAAACTAAACAACCTTGGCTGGAACCAGCAGCAGTTTCCTTCGGCATCTCCCACTCATTCACAAGAGGCCATACCTTGAAAGCAATGTGTTCTTGTACCAAATCCCTGGTACCGATGTAAGTACACACGATGTTGAAAGCCATTAGGCACGCTTGCCCTTTATTCCCAATCGCAATTGACGACCTTCTAATGCCGAAGCACGACCATATGGGACGCTGAATAATGCCCCTCACATCCTCCCTCTCACTCAGATCATTCTTCACATAGAACCTTGCTTCATCCAAGAACCCGGCCACTTCTTCCGAAATGTTGGCATGTGATAACTTGCCTCAAAGCGGGGCACGAAGTTGTAGCACCCGAATTTGTTATGGTATTGCTCCTTAACGGTTGCCTTTGTCTGGTAAGATAATTCATGTATATTGCAGAAGCACCTAGCATCTGGCTCTAGCCCTTGGCTCCTCATAGCCCAAACGAAAACCCTCATTTTAATCAAAGCTTCGAGGGTAAGTTGATGAAGGTATATTTCAAATGTCTTTAGGACTTCAACAAGCATCTTGTGCATTGGGAAACGAAGCCCAACTTTCATGAAGCTTTTAAAGACCACCACTTCATCAGCTTCAGGAAGAGGAACAATGCTTTCTCCCTCAGCCCTCACTATAGATATATTGTGAAAGTATTTGTCCTTCATCGCTTCAATCTGCCCTTGTTTAACAGTTGACTTTCTAAAAACAACATAGCTCGGCCTCCACGGCCGATCTTCGGCATCTTCATTTCCACTCTCCACATCAAAGCTATCACTATCACTGGAATCCTCAGATAGCCCAGTCAGCATCTCATTGGTGATTTTCTCAATGTTGGTTTTTTCCATTGCTTCGTAAACCAGTAGATGTGGGGTCTACAATCTTCTTATATCCACAGCCATTTGGATGATGATCACAGCAAATGTCGAAGCTCGAAAAACAATTGCGCTCACAAAAGAAGAATACTAAAATGGCAATCACATCATAAACAGCGAGATGGCATGAAAAATTTTCACAGCACAGGCCCCTATATATATATACTTAGAGCTCCACCGATTGGTGGGTCCCACAATTTAGAGCAATTCGCTATTCTAGCAAAGGGGAAGGTGTTTTTTTGGACCTTCGGCTAAAGGCCTTCGTTCATATCGCAGTCTGAAGTTGTTACAAAGAAACAAATTAATACTGAGGAGCTACTGTTGGGGTCTTCATCTTCTGAAGGTCCTCAAAAACATGACTAATCATTTGCTTCTAGCATAATATTGATTACTACAAGGAGCTTCGGTTCATGATGAGAGTCTTCTCCTACGACAAAGGTATACAAGACAAAGGTATAGCCCGAGGATGATAAGAATTAACGCTGAAGATATAGCCGAAGAGTAACAACTTCGGCTTAAAATGGTGACGAAGACTAAGCATGGTGCTGAGCCGAAAAGGAAAAGGCTAACTAGTCTCCAATGATTTATGTTATAGTTGTGAATAAATGTTAAGTACATAAATGTATTTTTATCCGGACTGCGTCATGTGCCTATAAATAGGTGAACAGTACCACCGTACTGTTCACGCTGAATTATAATCGCTCTCGCAGTAACACCTTCGAACAAGCCGAAGGTATCAATGTAATATAAATTCTGTTAATGTTCATATATATTATGAAATACATATGTGTATGAGTAAACAGATTACATTTATTGTCTTTATGTATTCTTATTTTATGAATCATGAAGACGTATCCTTAATAACCTTCGTCTAAAAATTATTATATCCGAGAGGAGATAATACTTCGGAGGACGAAGGTCCTTGACCTTTAATAATTGTGTTGCCTTGTTCTAGATTCACAGCATTTGAAAATAAGTGACCAACAATTATATTTCTTATTTATTTTTACTAATGTGTTAAAAAGTATTAGAGTTGAATTGAAGACTAAAAAGAAATAAAATAATAATAATAATAACTAGAAAAAATATTATGAAAAACTAGATATTATGAAATTGTCCTATCGTGTAAGTATATATAAGTTACTGAAAATAAAAAATTAATGAAAAAAGCGGTCGATCCAATGTTAGATTCAGTCTGATTTTTTTGTTTACTAATAACTTTTACAAACTAAATTTTAGTATCTAAAATAACCTGCATGGCTTGCTAGATTATTATATATTACGTATAAAGATAAGATTGGTTCTATTTAATGCAATTGGTCCAGTTTTAGAGAGGGGCAGTAAGGACTAGTTGAAAGACAAATCCTACAAATTGCAAGTTTAGTTAAATTTAGTTGTCATTAAGGGCTGATTTGGTGGTTAGGGATCCCGAGGGGATCCATGGGGCAGGAATCCCCTTGTTATTCAAAATTGAATAGTAAGGGAATTTCTCCCCCATGGATCCCTTCGGGATCACTGATCACCAAATCAACCCTAAAGAATTAAATTTTAGTAGGTGTCCTTTAGTCACCATGTTTGACAGTTTAAAGAATAAAAGTGGTTAAACTCTAGTCACTAATGAGGTGAGAATCAAACAAGTACCTATGTCGGAACCATTGGTCTCGGGACCCGCTCCCGCTCGTGGAGAGGTCCGGCGCCGCCACATGTCCTAGAGGTGGAAGTTCTCAATGACTGCTGATATGAGTCTGAACCCATAGGTGGATCTCATGCTTCCACATATTACATCCGGACCCCCACGGGCGGGTCCCAGATCGCCACGTGTGCCATCTTGACTTCTGGCAGGGGTAGGTCTTTAAGCTAAGATGCGTTCTTGGCCCCCATTCTTCGCTTAGGCAGAGGTCTGAAGCCACAATGTGGCCCGTCGACGCGTGGCACAAGTTCGTTGGGGCCACCTGTCGGAGCTCAGTACCTTTGTACGTGCTTCACTTGGACTATAAAAGGGAGATCACATACGACGCAAAAAATGGAGGCTCTCTAGCTCACCGACGTTCATCTACACCCTTAATAATACAACTCACAATAGAGTAATAAACTCATACTTATGTTTTTGCGTCTCATCAGGTAACCCTAGGCTGTCCCCTGTTTTTTAGGATTAGACGGGTGCATTTCACCGACTGGAGATTTACCCCCAACAACTTAGATTATATGTATTTATTGTTCAAAAAATAATCCAAATATTAAATGAATCAAGAGTAGACTTTAAACAAAAAACAAGAAACATAAAAACGTGGACACGGAAGACACCACCGAGAGCCAGAAAAAAACAAAAAAAAAGACGTACTAGAACAAAAAATATGGAATGTAGAACAAAAAAAATAGAGACACAAATTTTGGCTTTTAAATATTAAAGTATATATAGAGAGAGAGAGATTTTGAGATTTGATAAAAAAAATGATAGATGACTTGCGGATTTTATTAGTCTTGAAGTCTATTGACTGTAAGTTTGTCACATATATTTCCTTATAGAGCGAGTCTACACCTGTACTTAAAAGAAAGAAAATGCTTAAAAGCTCTTAGCTGACAGTTGATTCCACGAAATCTACGCCTGTTCGTATCTGCATCGAGGCGACGAGGCACCCAAATTTTTGTATTTTAGTCTTTTTCAAAAAAAAAATCACGTTTAGGTCCCTAGACAATTTAATTTAGTTTTTGAACCTTTTGCTCGGCGCAAGTATATTTTTAGAGAGTGGTAGTATGGGCCTAGGTCCCATTGGCCTGAGCCAGAGGCAAAAGAGAAGAAAAAAAAGAGTGAGCGGAAGAGTGGAAGTCTGATCCAGTACTCTGCAAATGTAGTGTTGAAGCTAAATATGTACTAGTTACTTACGAGCTTGGTGTGGTCTATTTTTGTGGACACATGGTACATTATGACGAGGTTGGTATTTGTTTTTGGTTGCATGAGTTGTACTATTGCTTCTGTCCTTACTTATTGTTTGTTTTGTGTAGGAGACGATGAAATGCAGTTGGAAGAGATACATCGACAAAGAAGAGGTGATGCATACAAGAAGGTCGAAGAGACTTATGGGACAGAAGATGCGTTATAGATAGATGCGTAGGTTCACGGAATCATGGGGTTATGACAGCCCGATGCATGTTGAGCGGAGAAGATTGAAGGCGGCAAATGAGAGCACGGGAGGCAAGGGAAATGGAGGCGGCGCTAGAGCCGAGAAACAGATATTGAGGAATCTTGATGGTCATCTGAGTGCAAGTGAGTGAGAAAAAGATGTGTTGTTTTGCTCGTACATTGTATTTATCTTGTCTTTGCTAACTTATTTATCTCAATATATTTGCAGAGATTGGATGCGCCGGGAACTATATCGCAGACGAGGCTCGTGCAAGATAAGTTCAGCAAAAAATGGAGGGGTGGAGCTGATGGCGGAGGAGGAGGACTCATCAAGGTTGAGTGAGCTCATCACGCTCGCTGAGGCAGGAGTACATGGGGAAGAGGAGGACGATGTATCAAGGTTGAGTGAGCTCATCGCACTCGCTGAGGCAGGATTACCTGCGCAAGAGGAGGAGGACAAGTTTATGTCTCAGACCGCCGATGAAGCATAGGTCGCTTATTACAAGCAGAAGTGTGATGAAGCGGAGGTCGAGGACTAGCTATTCTCCTAGGCTGCAGATGAAGTAGAAGATGCTTACTATAAAAGAAAGGTGGAAGAGGGTGATGCGAGACAGTCAAGGAAGTGAAACGATGTTGTCGTTGAGTATTGCGCGACGGATGACTCTTATGATGAGTTACTTATAGATAATGTTTTAGATTGATTACGCTAGTCATGTCTTATGTAGTACTTTTATATTCATAATGTTTCTATTGCATTGTCATGTTTTTCCAATTCATAAAAAAATCGCAAGAGTTTCCTTGTTTTATTAACAACCACAATTTCAATAATCACATATAATAAGATATCACCACATAACACATCACAAAAACACAGAATATCACAAAGTCCACATAGTTCACATCTGAAAGCTCTCTTGTGAGTTTTGGTGTTTGGATGACAACTCAATTAAAGGACTAACAAGTGTACTAAGTGTTGAACAGGTGCCTGAGGTAAAGCTAACAGGGTTCAACACAAGAGAACAAATGTGATGGTCCAAGAACTGGATTATGGATACATAATGGACATCACAAGTAAGATGGACATTGCATAAAGTGAGACTCGGGTGCGAAGCTCGGAGACAACTGATCAAGCCAAGGACGGAGGCAAGAGAAGCTTCGAGGTACCAAGTGCACGGGAGAAGGTCAAGGAGGCTGAGGAACCCAAAGCCAAGGGTGAAGAAGAAGGCTTGCAAAGTCAAGGGTGATCGAGTTGAGAAGAGATATAGCACATCAAGGATCACTACATAAGGACGTGACTTACAACCAATGAGGTAACAGCTACAGTTATGTGGTGTAAGTCATAAGGCTCAAGACCAAGCTTTAAGAAAGAGATCAAGGTCACTAGAAGGAGAACAAGTGACAAAACCAGAACTGGAAGCAGCCCAAAAGAGCTAAGTTCACCTTAATCTTTAGTTTGGGTTGTTCCTATGTTTGGAGATGTTCTATGTGACCTTTGCAGGATGTTGGAGCTAAGAAATGTCAATCTAGATCAAGTCAAGCCGACTTGATGATTTATGAGTCCAACATCAAAGCTCAAGCATGAGAAATAACATGGATGAACAAGGTGCAAATCATGAAGTAAAGGTATGTTTCTAAGCCTTAGTACATTGGTTTTGTGTACTAATATATTTGTCTAAGTGTTAGAAACAGAAAGAAGAAGAAGAGAGAAGAGGAGAAAAGACTTGGCTGTGTGCTGCCAAGACCCAGCTCGGTCTGGAGCACCGGACTGTCCGGTGTGCACCGGACAGTGTCCGGTGCGCCAGGCTGACTCGGCTCGAACTGGCCGCTCTCGGGAATTCGCCGACGGCGTACGGCTAAAATTCACCGGACTGTCCGGTGTGCACCGGACTGTCCGGTGAGCCAACGGTCGGCCGGACCAACGGTCGGCCGCGCAATCTGCGCGGGACACGTGGCGGAGCCAACGGTCGGAAGACGGCACCGGACTGTCCGGTGCGCACCGGACATGTCCGGTGCGCCAACGGCTCCCAGATCTGCAACGGTCGGCAGCGCCATTTTAGGAAAGAAATCGGGCACCGGACAGTGTCCGGTGTGCACCGGACTGTCCGGTGCGCCACCCGACAGAAGGCAAGATTTGCCTTCCTGGTTTGCTTCCAACGGCTCCTAGGCCCCTTATGCCTATAAAAGGGACCCCTAGGCGCCTCCAGCAAAATACAAGTGCAGCCAACAAGTGTAGACTCCATTGGAATCAATTCTCGCTCTCCCTCTTGTGTGTAACTCTATAGTTTGTGTAGAAGGCACAGCTATAAGCCTTAAGAGAGAGGAGTAGTGCTGCCAAGAGCTAGAGCAAGGTCTTGAGCGTATTGTTACTCTGCCGGGGTGCTGCCAAGAAGTTTGTAAGCAGCCGCGGTTCTGTTGTAACCCCACTCAATAGTGAAAGGCTCTATCTGTCAGACTGACAGATCTGAGCAAACGGAGGAAGGAGTTGAAATAGACTCCAAGCCCAGGTGTGGCTAACTCCAACGAGGACTAGGCAAGCATTTCAGGCTTGGCCGAACCTCGGGATAAATCCTTGCGTCTGTGTGCTCTGTTCTGTATTGTACTCTGACTCTCTGTCTTACCCTCTTATATATCTGCACTTCACTACTTACTTGTGGTACTAGCTTTCCTTGAAGTGCAGGATATTCGTAAGACAGGAACTTCAATTCCACTGCAACCTACTCGAAGGATTCTTCACTCCACTGCTATCCTGTCTTCGAGTAGAGTAAGATTTAAGTTTTAAAGTGATAATTTTTATTCGCCTATTCACCCCCCCCCCCCTCTAGGCGACATCTAGATCCTGTTCCCGGGCCAAAGGGAACTTTCAATTGGTATCAGAGCTAGGCCTCTCCAGTGTGGGCTTAGCCGTCCGGAGATGACGATGTCGTCACAAGAGGTAACTGTGGAACTTCTTTTAGGCGATGGCTCTAATTACAAGTCTTGGTCTGTCTCTATTTATAGTGCTTTCATGAGTGTTGATCCTGATTTGAGACAGGTCTTTAGTAGTAGTATTTTTCCCTCCAATATTAGTAAAAATCCTTCCAATGAAGAACTAAGATGTCTAACTCTAAATCACCATGCTTGCAACATCTTAGTTGATTCTCTATCTAGAGGTGCCTATTTTGCCATCATGAGTAGTGATAGTGATCTATTTGTTGATGCTCATGATTTATGGAATAGGATTAAAGAAAAATATTTTGTGGCAAACTGTGATGCTCCTACTCCCTATATTACTTGTGTTACTAACCATTCAAAGGGAGAAGAACAAGAACGATGGCGCCCAAACGATGAATCCACCTCGTCGACAGGTTCGTTCTCCACTAGTGATAAGTGTTTTCTTGTTAACAATGACGGTGGAGACAAAAGCCATGATGAGGAGGAATATGAGGATGATAGCGAGGATGAATCTTCATCACCTCAAGGTACATTTTCCTATTTGGCTTCCACTGACATTAATGACAGGGAAAATGAGACCGATGATGTGGAAGAAGAGGAGATTCGCCGTTTCTACAACCATCTCAACAAAGCGGACAAAGCTCTCTTGGTTAAGTTGTTGAGAAGGAACAAGGAACAAGGCGAGACGCTTCTCAGGCTAGAGGAGACCCTCATCAAAACCAACAACAGCCTGGAGAAGATGACCAAAGAACATGAGGAGCTAAAGTGCTCTCATGACGATTTGGTCCAACGGTATGAATCTATTTTATTTGAGCAAAGAAATAATGATGATGCTTTATCCTGTGTTGCTCAACTTAAAATGGAAAACGCCATGCTTAAGAGACAAGTAGAAATTCTAAATTTAGAAAAACTTGCTCTAGGTGAAGAGTATGATATGTTGTCATATTCTCATAATAAACTAGTTGATGACCATATCATGCTTAATGTTGCTCATGAGGTTATAATTGTAAACTTAAATTCATGTGAACCTCATTCTCGCACGTGTGCGCATTTGAATTGTATATCATCAGGTGCTAACCCCTGTTGCTCAAAAGAAAGCCAATCATTGATTGAGCAACAAGTTTTAGGGTCACAAAAGAAATTCTGTGGGAATAAGAAGCAACGACAACTGAGGAGAAGACACTTTGCTCAACTCTCTCAAGATATCCACGGGCGCGTGGTGAAGAAGCTTGAGAAAGGAAAAACTGCAGCAAGTGTCAAGCTCAATAAGAGAAATGTTCCCAAAGCTATAAATGAAGAAATCAACATGAAAGAGGAAAAAGGTAAGGATTCAATTAATCATGTTGTTTGCACTGACCTTCTCTCCATGTCATTCAAGTATAAAAAGGGAAAAGGAAAAAGGAGGTGTTTCAAGTGCAAGAAGTTAGGCCACCTCATCGCGTCTTGTCCGTACAAAGACAAGAATGAAGGGACAAGGAGTTGTTTTGGATGCAACAAAAAGGACCACACGATCACTTCATGTCCGGTCATGAAGAATCAAGGATGTGCATCCTCCAAGGTGACCCTCACCAAGGAAAATAACACACAGCAAGCGTCGTGTCAAGTTGAGCGACGCTTCTGCTACAAGTGTGGTGAGCAGGGTCATCTATCCAAGGTATGTTATAAAGGTAAGATTCCTAAGCAAGTGAATTTGTGTCAATCTTATTCGGGTAGGAGACCCATATCATACACTTGTGCTAGATCTATAACGAGATCACCTAGAACTAGCACAAAGGCAATTTGGGTACCAAAGGCACATTTAGATGATCATTATGGATCCATCCCAAGATGGGTACCAAACTGTGCTAACTAGACCATGCAGGTGCCTTGAGATGGACTAGAGACCATGGGAGAGCTTAAGACGGTTATCTTAAACTCTATGCTTAAGCTGTTAATTGTTTTGGTGCCTTTATTGTGAAACACTAATCCCATGTTCATCTCAAGTGAAATAAGGTGTGTAGGTCCTGAATCATTATTGGTGAATCAAGTAAAGGACCTTGATGAGAATCTAAAACCTGCTCTCCAAAGGACGGTACCCGTGTATTTTAAGTACATCATTGCAATTTAGTATTGCTCTTAAGTTGGCTTGATGTGCTACCTGTCCTTAGAGTAGTTATGCTTTATGATTACCTGGGTTAAATGAATCATAATGATGTTTGCTTAATCATGACTGGTGTTATATAGGATATATCTTTTGAATCATTCATGGATAGCTCTTTCATTTGTTATATCCACATGATTAACTCTCTTGGTGTATATGGATAAACCTGCAACTTTTGTAAGTCATGCTATGTGCAATTATAACATTTCGTTTAGTCCATGCTCACATAAATACCCTAGTCTGGTACTGTGTGAATATCAAATCCATGTCGTGCCCTTTTGAGCTATGAGGTGCGTAAGCAAAAGGAGTCCTGAATTGGTGATAACAAGGGCTCTCATAAAGGCAACGGTATGGAAAATGGAGCTATGCAATTTCATTTAAGATTCTTGAAATTCCATTCATTGTGATCATAGCTATGTTCTTGTCTTTCAATTAGTAATATCTTGGCTTAGGTAATTTATGCCTTTAAAATGTTGTTTCTTTTGTGCACCTAAGAAACCTTCTTAATTATGGCATGCTTAGACATTACGCTTTATATACATGATTGTGTTGATCTTCAATTGGTATATGCAATGATAGTTGAGTATGAAGCATGTCCAAATTGCGGAAATGTTAGACTTTCTGTTAGTATTCAAATGGCTTAGGTGCTCCTAAGGCATGCATTGTTGAATTTAGTCAACCCTTCATTTAGCCTTAAATTTGTGTTAAGTGGTTTTACAATTAATATTCAAATTGGCATCCTTGTGTGATGACAGTGATAGATTATGCCTTGACCAAGGTATGTTGTGATCCCCTCTAGTTCTGAGGAAGCTAGAATGTGCAAAGTGCAAGTCATTCAAATACTTGATGCACAACTTGAGGGGGAGCACACATAACTTGTGTCTTTTGAGACTAACTGTTTCTTGAGCAATCTTGTACAGTCTCAAGGTGGAAAAGAGAAGATGAGCATGAAATGGAGCAATCAGGACTTGGGTACCTCTGTAAGTCAAGTAGTTGGTATCTTAAGTCATGAGTAATTGTATATTTTTAGATTGCTCATGCTCTATAATATCTGGTGATAATAGATGTTTTTTTCTTAAATATCATGGAACCATGATGAACTTGCAATTGGTACCTTTCAATTGGTAGCTGTGATAGTTTGCTTCATTTGACATCTCTTGATAATCATTAGAATAGAAGTTTCTTCTTGTGCCCAATACTATAACTTGTTCTAAGTTTGGTGTCTTAGCAACAAGGAAAAGTTAGGATAAAGAATCAGGCACAAGTGTGGAGAAGCTCTCGAGAGATTAACTACTTTCAAGATGGGAAGTACACTACAACATGGTAAAGGTACAAAGGGAGTAAATCTTTTTGCATATATGTATCTTACCTAAATGTTGATAGTGCATATGTTCAATAAGTAAGGGGGAGTTTTAGATAGTCGTTTTTCCCCTTAACACCCTGCTGTCCCTTGACATCATCCTATGTTCTTGCTTGAGTATGGTTTTTGGTGTTTGATGTCAAAGGGGGAGAATTTGTGTATTAAAGCTTATCTCAACCTGAGAGGAAAGCTTATCCTAATGGGTGATGTGTTAGTTTGAGCTTTGCCGAGTGTGATAATCATATGTTCTTGCAGTATTATATGTGTTGCTCATATGGACTAGTGTTTCCGCTGCGATGAATTATTTGGCTTCTATAGTGTAATAGATAGTCATGTGGTTAATGGTGCTTTAAGATTGCTTTAAATTTAGTGTCTTAGTTTAAATTGGTATTAGTTTGAATTGGTATCTTAATGGTGAATAGTGGTAGGTTGATATTCCTGTGATATATCCACTAATTTGAATGGTGTTTAACTCTGATTATGTGCATATTGTGTGTTATAGTATCATGGTTTGATTCTTGATACAATGCATTCCAAAATTGCTAAGATATAGAAATGTTTCGAATTGCCTAAGTATGTGCAAATTGGCGTCTGAGGCCAAAATTATGTTTTTGAAGTAAGCACATATTTAGGGGGAGCATTCTATAAACTTAGAATTCAAAATTTGTGCTTCAAATCCTATTCTCATATAAGCTTTAATTGTGTTGCCATCAATCACCAAAAAGGGGGAGATTGAAAGCTCTCTTGTGAGTTTTGGTGTTTGGATGACAACTCAATTAAAGGACTAACAAGTGTACTAAGTGTTGAACAGGTGCCTGAGGTAAAGCTAACAGGGTTCAACACAAGAGAACAAATGTGATGGTCCAAGAACTGGATTATGGATACATAATGGACATCACAAGTAAGATGGACATTGCATAAAGTGAGACTCGGGTGCGAAGCTCGGAGACAACTGATCAAGCCAAGGACGGAGGCAAGAGAAGCTTCGAGGTACCAAGTGCACGGGAGAAGGTCAAGGAGGCTGAGGAACCCAAAGCCAAGGGTGAAGAAGAAGGCTTGCAAAGTCAAGGGTGATCGAGTTGAGAAGAGATATAGCACATCAAGGATCACTACATAAGGACGTGACTTACAACCAATGAGGTAACAGCTACAGTTATGTGGTGTAAGTCATAAGGCTCAAGACCAAGCTTTAAGAAAGAGATCAAGGTCACTAGAAGGAGAACAAGTGACAAAACCAGAACTGGAAGCAGCCCAAAAGAGCTAAGTTCACCTTAATCTTTAGTTTGGGTTGTTCCTATGTTTGGAGATGTTCTATGTGACCTTTGCAGGATGTTGGAGCTAAGAAATGTCAATCTAGATCAAGTCAAGCCGACTTGATGATTTATGAGTCCAACATCAAAGCTCAAGCATGAGAAATAACATGGATGAACAAGGTGCAAATCATGAAGTAAAGGTATGTTTCTAAGCCTTAGTACATTGGTTTTGTGTACTAATATATTTGTCTAAGTGTTAGAAACAGAAAGAAGAAGAAGAGAGAAGAGGAGAAAAGACTTGGCTGTGTGCTGCCAAGACCCAGCTCGGTCTGGAGCACCGGACTGTCCGGTGTGCACCGGACAGTGTCCGGTGCGCCAGGCTGACTCGGCTCGAACTGGCCGCTCTCGGGAATTCGCCGACGGCGTACGGCTAAAATTCACCGGACTGTCCGGTGTGCACCGGACTGTCCGGTGAGCCAACGGTCGGCCGCGCAATCTGCGCGAGACACGTGGCGGAGCCAACGGTCGGAAGACGGCACCGGACTGTCCGGTGCGCACCGGACATGTCCGGTGCGCCAACGGCTCCCAGATCTGCAACGGTCGGCAGCGCCATTTTAGGAAAGAAATCGGGCACCGGACAGTGTCCGGTGTGCACCGGACTGTCCGGTGCGCCACCCGACAGAAGGCAAGATTTGCCTTCCTGGTTTGCTTCCAACGGCTCCTAGGCCCCTTATGCCTATAAAAGGGACCCCTAGGCGCCTCCAGCAAAATACAAGTGCAGCCAACAAGTGTAGACTCCATTGGAATCAATTCTCGCTCTCCCTCTTGTGTGTAACTCTATAGTTTGTGTAGAAGGCACAGCTATAAGCCTTAAGAGAGAGGAGTAGTGCTGCCAAGAGCTAGAGCAAGGTCTTGAGCGTATTGTTACTCTGCCGGGGTGCTGCCAAGAAGTTTGTAAGCAGCCGCGGTTCTGTTGTAACCCCACTCAATAGTGAAAGGCTCTATCTGTCAGACTGACAGATCTGAGCAAACGGAGGAAGGAGTTGAAATAGACTCCAAGCCCAGGTGTGGCTAACTCCAACGAGGACTAGGCAAGCATTTCAGGCTTGGCCGAACCTCGGGATAAATCCTTGCGTCTGTGTGCTCTGTTCTGTATTGTACTCTGACTCTCTGTCTTACCCTCTTATATATCTGCACTTCACTACTTACTTGTGGTACTAGCTTTCCTTGAAGTGCAGGATATTCGTAAGACAGGAACTTCAATTCCACTGCAACCTACTCGAAGGATTCTTCACTCCACTGCTATCCTGTCTTCGAGTAGAGTAAGATTTAAGTTTTAAAGTGATAATTTTTATTCGCCTATTCACCCCCCCCCCCCTCTAGGCGACATCTAGATCCTGTTCCCGGGCCAAAGGGAACTTTCAACATCACAATAAGTACATAGTCCATATCGTCCACATCACAAATAGTCCAATACTAACAAATAGTCCATAACACAGTTTACATATTCCGCATCACAGTCCACATAACATAGCTAATTGTCCACATAGCCAGACTGGCCTCCTCCTAGTCTTACCCTTTCCCTTGGCCCAAAGAGTGTCGGTGCCTAGAGTATAGGGGTCACGTGGGCTCCGTCTATGTGGGTGAGTTGTGACGGCTGAATCGTGGGAGTGTCCTGCAGCTGGGACGGTCCAATGATGTCGTGATGTGAGGCCACGACGTTCTCTTCTCCTTCGTCCTCAGCGTCGTCGTCGTCATCGTCCACGTCTGCAAACATATCCCGCATTGAACGCGAGGAGCTCTATGCAGCTGTAGAAGGTCCAACTACGGGCGCGGGAGAATCATGGCGGTGCGGAGTAGGCACCACGGGAGGCTGCAAAGGAGACTGTATAGGAAGCTGCACGTCAAGTCCTACGAGGGACCTGCATCCACAACGAGCCGCACCACAATGAAGGTGATGTGACACCCTCTATAATTGAAAGGTTAGTGAGGCACAAAGTTTAGAACATACAAATGAATGAATTCGCTACTAAAAGTTTATACTCACTAAGGGTAAGGACAACATCGTGTTGTCTGAAGTCCTCCTGTGTAATGGCTACCTCGTAGGTCTTCGGGAAGCACTCTCCCAAGGAAGGCATCGACCCTCTTCCTCCAACCACAAGGTACTGCCTGACCGATTACTGGACGATCACGAATGCTGAGACCAAGCAACTTCTGATAGTCTTCAATCATCACGGTCATCTCGCCACAGGAAAGGTGGAAAGCGTGATTCTCTGGTCGCCACCTATAGGAACACAAACGATTAATAATTCAAAAGTATGAAAAAGATGGAATGTCTGTATTGCACAAAATTGTGGATGGTGTTACCTGTCGACCATAGCCATCAAAGCCACAGGGTTGAATGTTGGCAACCCACGGCGAACCTGGAACGATACGACGTCCAAGCCAGCCCTCTCTAGAAGAGAAGTGTACCTGTCATCATACTGTATCTCCTTTTGAAAGCGGACATGGGTCTGGGCCCACAGAACGAACAACACCTGACAATCAGATTAATTTCATTAGTCAAAGATCAGTTGCATTTAGTAATTAAAAAAGTTAATATATATGCAGCCATTACCTCTCCCTCTGCAGTGAGATGTCCCCTGTGGTGCTCATCATAGTGAGGGTCCAACAAGTGGAACTGCGTCAACCTGCAAATTAAAAAAATAAGGTTAGTAAATTATACAAATTTAACAACAAGTCGGTGCACTGAATCAGCAATGTATGTCAGACCGGTGTACGTTGGCCACTGTGACTTGTCAAGAAAGGGCTCAAAACGAGAGCTCTAGGTACGTACTAAGCTCTCCACACTAAACTCCCAAGGGATCCTGCTCTCGAATACAAAGTTGTGATGACGTGCGGCGGCAACATAATGAGAACATGTAAAGTGGTATTGTCTAGGTTTACCACAACCACACAAGAATGCAACAAGTAACACAACATGTGTTCTTGAAGGTTGCACCTCACCGTCAGAAGTTGTGCCACCCATCGTTGTTACCACGTATTTTCCATCTAATCGTCAAAGCATTGTACCTCATGTCTATTGGCACGTTCCTTTGCATTATTAAAATGTGTTGTTGGTTTAGGTTCCCATCTCTAACCTCATGGCAGCATTGCCTTTGCCTATGCGTATCTCTTATTAAACCAAGCCACAAGCCTATAGAAAGTGAATGTTACTATAGCATTTACTGGCATGGCATGTATACCCTTCAGCACATTAGTAAATGACTCGGCCATGTTGCTAGTCTAGAACTCGAAACTCCAACCACCTTCGTCATAAGCCCTTGTCCACTTCTGGGGTTCCCTCAGTAATCCAACAATCTAATTTTTACCTTCAGCATTTGTTACATTTTTTAGTTCCTTCAACTTGTCCTTGAAGAACGGAACCTCTAGCTGTCGACATACCTCCTCAAATAGGGGGAAATTATCCTTCGTACGATCCTTTCGAAGCAGTTATTCTGCTAGGTGTCGAGTGCACCATATGTGGTGCATGGGTGTGTAGCCAGGAATCTGCTCTTGCACTGCATTAAGAATACCCTGATGTCTGTCAGTTATGATACCAACCTCCCGACCAGGGCCCACAACATGGATCCAAATAAGTCACAAGAACCAAGAGCAACTATCACTGTTCTCCCTCTCCACCAAAGCAAATGCCAAAGAAACCAATGCATTGTCGCGTCACATGAAATGGCAACCAACAATGTGCCCTTGTACTTCCCAATAAAAAAAGTAACATCAATAGAGAGCACGGGACGATAATGCCTGAAAGCCTTGACGCACTACGAGAAACACTATAAAGCACGAAATTCAGCAACACATCCCCTATAATGTAAGGTTTCTAAAACCTGCAGAGAAACGAACAGCACAATGACTGACATGCACATTCAACAACTGAGATAACATCACTATGGCTAACATGTACAAGCACATTCACTAAATATACTCACAAGTGAATAGCTAGCTAAATATATATACTAACAACTAAATAGCTAACTAGCTATATATACTAACAAGTAAATAACTAACTAACTATATGTCGGGGACCATAATTAGGGGTACCCTCAAGACGCCTAATTCTCAGCTGGTAACCCCCATCAGCATAAAGCTGCAGAGGCCTGATGGGTTTGATTAAGTCAGGGATCAGTCCATACGAGTGACTTGACCACGCCACGCCCGAGCCTAGCCTCGGGCGAGGGCAGCCGACCCTAAGATGACTCCGTCTCGCCTGAGGCCTCCTCTTTCACGGCAGACGCATCTCCGGCTCGCCCTAGGCCCCGCCTTCGATAAGAAGAAACCCTGACTAAATCACCGCGCCAACCGACCCAGTCACCGGGGCGTTTAACGCAAAAGGTAAGACCGACGGGCGACCAGACTTCGCCAGAGGTGCCATAGGAGGCTCTGCCCGACCCAGGGCTCGGACTCGGGCTAAGGCCCCGGAAGACGGCGAGCTCAGCTCCGCCCGACCCAGGACTCGGACTCGGGCTAAGGCCCCGGAAGACGACGAACTCCGCTCCGCCCGACCCAGGGCTCGGACTCGGGCTAAGGCCCCGGAAGACGGCGAACTCCGCTCCGCCCGACCCAGGGCTCGGACTCGGGCTAAGGCCCCGGAAGACGGTGAACTCCGCTCCGCCCGACCCAGGGCTCAGACTCGGGCTAAGGCCCCGGAAGACGGCGACCTCCGCCTCGCCCGACCTAGGGCTCGGACTCCGCCTCAGCCTTTGCCGAACGATCTCCGCCTCGCCCGACCCAGGGCTCGGACTCTGCCTCTGTCTTGCAGGACGGACTCGACCTCGGCTTCGGAGGAGCCTCCACGACGCCCGACCTAGGACACGAGACCGCCACGTCAACAGGGAGCGTCATCATCACCCTGCCCTGAGCCGACTTGGGTCGCAGAGAACAAGACCGGCGTCCCATCTGGCCAGCCACGCCAGATAGGCAAATGATGGCGCCCCGCTAGACCATGACGACGGCGGCTCTCAGCTCCCTTACGAAAGCAGGAGGACGTCAGCAAGGGCCCAGCCACTCCGACAGCTGTCCCCCCGTCCGGCTCCGTTACTCCTCCAACAGCCACGACGCCACACCAACAGGGTGCCAAGATCTCTCCGGCTGCCACCTTGGCATGTACATAGGTGAGAGCACCTAGAGGGGGGGGTGAATAGGTGATCCTGTAAAAACTTCAAACTTAAGCCACACAAACTTGTTAAGCGTTAGCACGATTAATGCCAAGTGGCTAAGGTGAAGTCTCAACAAAACACAATACCACAAGAATCACGCACAGAGGGACACAGTGGTTTATCCCGTGGTTCGGCCAAGCCAATGCTTGCCTACTTCCACGTTGTGGCGTCCCAACGGACGAGGGTTGCAATCAACCCTTCTCAAGCGGTCCAAAGACCCACTTGAATACCACGTTGTTTTGTTGTTCCTTTCACTATCCCGTTTGCAAGGAATCTCCACAAATTGGAGTCTCTTGCCCTTACAAGTATATGATCACAAAGAAAGCACAGAGTAAGGGAGGGAAGCAACACACACAAATCCACAACAAAAGCGCACACACACGGCCAAGACTCGAGCTCGAATGACTATCTCAGAGTTCACACTAGAACAGAGCTCGAATCACTTAGAATCACAAACGAATGCGCAAAGAACTTGTGTGGATGATCAAGAATGCTCAAGAGTTGCTTGTGTGTCTCCTCCATGCGCCTAGGGGCTCCTTTTATAGCCCCAAGGCAGCTAGGAGCCGTTGAGAGCAATTCTGGAAGGCTATCCTGGTCTTCTGTCGTCGGGGGCACCGGACAGTCCGGTGCACACCGGACACTGTCCGGTGCCCGATTTGTTTCCTTTTCTGGCGCTTCCGACCGTTGGAAGACTGCCGTGGATCAGCGAGCCGTTGGCGCACCGGACAGTCCGGTGCACACCGGACAGTCCGGTGCCGTCTTCCGACCGTTGGCTCGGCCACGTGTCCCGCGCCGATTGCGCGGCCGACCGTTGGCCCTGGCCGACCGTTGGCTCACCGGACAGTCCGGTGCACACCGGACAGTCCGGTGAATTTTAGCCGTACGCCGTCGGCGAATTCCCGAGAACGGCCAGTTCGAGGCGAGTCGACCTGGCGCACCGGACACTGTCCGGTGCACACCGGACAGTCCGGTGCTCCAGACCGAGCTGAGCCTTGGCTGCACACAGCCAAGTCTTTCTCTCCCCTTTTCTCTTTTTCTTCTTTCTGTTTCTAACACTTAGACAAATATGTTAGTCCATAAAACCAATGTACTAAGGCTTAGAAACATACCTTTATCTCATGATTTGCACCTTGTTCATCCATGTACATAAATTCACAATTAAGCACATGTGTTGGCACTCAATCACCAAAATACTTAGAAATGGCCCAAGGGCACATTTCCCTTTCAATCTCCCCCTTTTTGGTGATTTATGCCAACACAACATAAAGCCACTAGAACAAGTGCAAACTCAATTCAAATAACACTTAAATTTATTTTGAATTAATTTTGGCATATATGGATCATCCTTTGCCACCACTTGGTTTGTTTTTGCAAATCAAACGCAAATCTCTATCTCTAAGTTAAACACACATGTTTAAGCATAAAGAGAGTCATTCAAAAAGAGATTGATCAAGGATTTCAAAAACTCCCCCTTTTTCCCATAATCAATACTTCTCCCCACAAGAAGCCAACTTTTGACAAGAGAGACATCAAAAAGAGTTTTGACAAACCAAAAGCTCTATTCTACTATTTTCAAAATCTCTCAAGTGGTAGCTGATCCATTTATCACTTTGGCCTTTATTTTCTCCCCCTTTGGCATCAAGCACCAAAACGGGATCAATTGTGGCCCTTTAACCCCATTGCCTCACCAAAATCTTCAATTAAGAGCAAATGGCAATAAGAGTTCATGAGATGGACTTGGAATAAGTTACCCCTCATCGGAGTGCAGTGGAAGTCTTTCATGGTCCAAGTCCACCTTTTCCCTTTCAATTCTCCTTTGTGACTAACGCAAGCAAACTCAAACATATGGTTAGTCTCAAAGGGTCAAGTTGTAACACATCTCCCCCTAAACATGTGCATCACTTTGCAACGGACTTGTGAGGTCCAGGGAGTGTTTGTACAACTTGAGCACCATAATAAGCAACAATATGCAGAAAGAACATGATCAAAGGCATAAATACATGTATGCTACAATTCAATCCAAGTTCCGCGAATCTAAGACATTTAGCTCACTACGCAGCCTGCAAAAGGTCTTCTCATCTAAAGGCTTGGTAAAGATATCGGCTAGCTGGTTCTCGGTGCTAACATAAAACACTTCGATATCTCCCCTTTTGCTGGTGGTCTCTCAAAAAGTGATGCCGGATGTCAATGTGCTTTGTGCGGCTGTGCTCAACAGGATTTTCCGCTATTCGGATAGCACTCTCATTGTCACATAGGAGTGGGACTTTGCTCAGATTGTAGCCAAAGTCCCTGAGGGTTTGCCTCATCCAAAGTAGCTGCGCGCAACACTGACCTGCGGCAACGTACTCGGCCTCAGCGGTGGATAGGGCAACGGAGGTTTGTTTCTTAGAGTTCCATGACACCAGGGACCTTCCTAAGAATTGGCATGTCCCCGATGTACTCTTCCTATCGACCTTACATCCAGCATAGTCGGAATCTGAGTACCCAATCAAGTCAAAGTTAGACCCCTTTGGATATCAGATCCCGAAGCAAGGCGTAGCGACTAAATATCTAAGAATTCGCTTCACCGCCACCAAGTGACACTCCTTAGGATCGGATTGAAATCTAGCACACATGCATACGCTAAGCATAATATCCGGTCTACTAGCACATAAATAAAGTAAAGACCCTATCATTGACCGGTATGCTTTTTGATCAATGGACTTACCTCCTTTGTTGAGGTCGGTGTGTCCGTCGGTTCCCATCGGAGTCTTTGCGGGCTTGGCGTCCTTCATCCCAAACCGCTTCAGCAGATCTTGCGTGTACTTCGTTTGGGAGATGAAGGTGCCGTCCTTGAGTTGCTTCACTTGGAACCCAAGGAAGTAGTTCAACTCGCCCATCATCGACATCTCGAATTTCTGCGTCATCACCCTGCTAAACTCTTCACAAGACTTTTGATTAGTAGAACCAAATATTATGTCATCGACATAAATTTGGCATACAAACAAATCACCATCACATGTCTTTGTAAAGAGAGTTGGATCGGCTTTCCCAACCTTGAAAGCATTAGCAAGTAAGAAATCTCTAAGGCATTCATACCATGCTCTTGGGGCTTGTTTAAGTCCATAGAGCGCCTTAGAGAGCTTACACACGTGGTCGGGGTACCGCTCATCCTCGAAGCCAGGGGGTTGCTCCACGTACACCTCCTCCTTTATTGGCCCGTTGAGGAACGCGCTCTTCACATCCATTTGGTACAACCTGAAAGAATGGTGAGCGGCATATGCTAGCAAGATACGAATGGACTCTAGCCTAGCCATAGGAGCAAAAGTCTCCTCAAAGTCCAAACCTGCGACTTGGGCATAACCTTTTGCCACAAGTCGAGCCTTGTTCCTTGTCACCACTCCGTGCTCGTCTTGTTTGTTGCGGAACACCCACTTGGTTCCCACAACATTTTGCTTGGGACGAGGCACCAGCGTCCAAACTTCATTGCGCTTGAAGTTATTAAGTTCCTCCTGCATGGCCAACACCCAATCCGGATCTAGCAAGGCCTCCTCTACCCTGAAAGGCTCAATAGAGGAGACAAAAGAGTAATGTTCACAAAAATTAACTAATCGAGACCGAGTAGTTACTCCCTTGCTAATGTCACCCAGAATTTGGTCGACGGGATGATCCCTTTGAATCATCGCTCGAACTTGGGTTGGAGGTGCCGGTTGCGCTTCTTCCTCCATTACTTGATCGTCTTGTGCTCCCCCTTGATCACATGCCTCCTTTTGATGAACCTGTTCATCGTCTTGAGTTGGGGGATGCACGGTCGTTGAGGAAGAAGGTTGATCTCGTTCATCCTGTTCCTGTGGCCGAATGTCTCCAATCGCCATGGTTCGTATAGCGGCCGTCGGAACATCTTCTTCATCTACATCATCACAATCAACAACTTGCTCTCTTGGAGAGCCATTAGTTTCATCAAATACAACGTCGCTAGAGACTTCAACCAAACCCGATGATTTGTTGAAGACCCTATACGCTTTTGTATTTGAATCATAACCTAATAAAAACCCTTCTACAGCTTTGGGAGCAAACTTAGAATTTCTACCCTTCTTCACTAGAATGTAGCACTTGCTCCCAAATACACGAAAGTACGATACATTGGGTTTGTTACCGGTTAGTAGCTCATATGACGTCTTCTTGAGGAGGCGGTGAAGGTAGACCCTGTTGATGGCGTGGCAAGCCGTGTTCACGGCTTCCGACCAAAAGCACTCGGGGATCTTGAACTCTCCAAGCATCGTCCTCGCCATATCGATTAGCGTCCTGTTCTTCCTCTCTACCACACCATTTTGCTGTGGTGTGTAGGGAGCCGAGAACTCGTGCTTGATCCCTTCCTCCTCAAGAAACTCCTCCACTTGAAGGTTCTTGAACTCGGACCCGTTGTCGCTCCTAATCTTCTTCACCTTGAGCTCAAACTCATTTTGAGCTCTCCTGAGGAAGCGCTTGAGGGTCCCTTGGGTTTCAGACTTATCCTGCAAAAAGAACACCCAAGTGAAGCGGGAAAAGTCATCAACAATAACTAAACCATACTTACTTCCTCCTATGCTTAGATAGGCGACGGGTCCGAAGAGGTCCATATGTAGCAGCTCCAGAGGTCTTGACGTGGTCATCACATTCTTGCTGTGATGTGCTCCTCCCACTTGTTTTCCTGCCTGACAAGCTGCACAAGGTCTATCTTTTTCGAAATAAACATTTGTTAGACCTATCACGTGTTCTCCCTTTAGAAGCTTGTGGAGATTCTTCATCCCCACATGTGCTAAGCGGCGATGCCACAGCCAGCCCATGCAAGTCTTAGCCATTAAGCATGCATCTAGACCGGCCTCTTCTTTTGCAAAATCAACTAAGTAAAGCTTGCCGTCTAGTACACCCTTAAAAGCTAGTGAACCATCACATCTTCTAAAGACAGACACATCTACATTTGTAAATAAACAATTATATCCCATTTGACATAATTGACTAACAGATAGTAAATTATATCCAAGACTCTCCACTAAGAATACATTTGAAATAGAATGCTCATTAGAAATTGCAATTTTACCTAACCCTTTTACCTTGCCTTGATTCCCATCACCGAATATAATTGAATCTTGGGAATCCTTATTCTTGACGTAGGAGGTGAACATCTTCTTCTCCCCCGTCATATGGTTTGTGCATCCGCTGTCGATAATCCAGCTTGAACCCCCGGATGCATAAACCTGCAAGGCAAATTTAGGCTTGGGTCTTAGGTACCCAACTCATGTTGGGTCCTGCAAGGTTAGCACAAATGTCTTTAGGGACCCAAATGCAAGATTTATCTCCCTTGCATCTAGCCCCTAACTTCCTAGCAACAACCTTCTTTCCCTTTCTACAAATAGCAAAGGGAGCATTACAAGCATAATAAATGGTAGAAGGTTCATTCATTACTTTCCTAGGAGCATGAATAACATTCTTTCCAGGCACACGAGCAATATTTCTCCTAGGCCTATGCGCAACATTTCTCCTACTCATATTTCTATCATGCTTATGAGAGGAACTAGAGGCAAACATGGCATGAGAATCATAATCATGTGAATCAAAATGATTATAAGCATTTCTAGCATGTCTCCTATCATAATACATAAAAGCATGGTTCTTCTTAGCACTATTAGCCATAGGGGCCTTCCCTTTCTCCTTGACGAAGACGGGAGCCTTATGGCTTGTTAAGTTCTTGGCTTCCCTCTTGAAGCCAAGCCCATCCTTAATTGAGGGGTGTCTACCAACCGTGTAGGCATCCCTTGCAAATTTTATTTTATCAACTTCATTCTTGCTAGTCTTAAGTTGGGCATTAAGACTAGCCACTTCATCATTTAATTTGGAAATTAGAACTAGGTGTTCACTACAAGCATTAACATCAAAATCCTTACACCTAGTACAAATTTCAACATGTTCAACACAAGAATTTGATTTACTGGCTACTTCTAGTTTAGCACTTAAATCAATATTAACACTTCTTAAGGTAGAAATGGTTTCATGACAGGAAGATATTTCACTAGAAAGCATTTCATTTCTTTTCACTTCTAAAGCATATGATTTTTGTGCCTCTACAAATTTATCATGTTCATCATACAATAAATCTTCTTGCTTTTCTAAAAGCCTATCCTTTTCATTCAATGCATCAATCAATTCATTGATTTTCTCTATCTTAGATCTATCTAAGCCCTTGAACAAGCAAGAATAATCTATGTCATCATCACTAGACTCACTATCACTGGAAGAAGCATAAGTGGAGTCTTGAATACTCACCTTCTTCTCCCTTGCCATAAGGCAAGTGAGACGCTCGTTGGGGAAGAGAGCCGATTTGTTGAAGGCAGTGGCGGCGAGTCCTTCGTTGTCGGAGTCGGAGGAGGAGCAATCCGAGTCCCACTCCTTTCCTAGATGCGCCTCGCCCTTTGCCTTCTTGTATGCCTTCTTTTTCTCTCTCTTGTTCCCCTTTTCCTGGTCACTTTCATTATCGGGACAGTTAGCAATAAAATGACCAAGCTTACCGCATTTGAAGCACGAGCGCTTTCCCTTGGTCTTGGTCTTGCTTGGCTGCCCCTTGCGACCATTTAGCGCCGTCTTGAATCTTTTAATGATGAGAGCCATCTCTTCATCATTAAGGCCAGCCGCCTCAACTTGCGCCACCTTGCTAGGTAGCGACTCCTTGCTCCTCGTTGCCTTTAGAGCAATGGGTTGAGGCTCGTGGAGTGGTCCGTTCAACGCGTCGTCGACGTATCTTGCCTCCTTGATCATCATCCGCCCGCTCACGAATTTTCCAAGTACTTCCTCGGGCGTCATCATCGTGTACCTGGGATTCTCACGAATATTGTTCACGAGATGAGGATCAAGTACGGTAAAGGACCTGAGCATCAGGCGGACGACGTCGTGGTCCGTCCATCGCGTGCTCCCGTAGCTTCTTATCTTGTTGATAAGGGTCTTGAGCCGGTTGTACGTTTGCGTTGGCTCCTCGCCCCTTATCATCGCGAACCGTCCAAGCTCGCCCTCCACCAATTCCATCTTGGTGAGTAAGGTGACGTCGTTCCCCTCATGAGAAATCTTGAGGGTGTCCCAGATTTGCTTGGCGTTGTCCAAGCCGCTCACCTTATGGTATTCATCCCTGCACAAGGAAGCTAGAAGAACAGTAGTAGCTTGTGCATTTTTATGAATTTGTTCATTAATGAACATGGGACTATCCGAACTATCAAAGTGCATTCCACTCTCTACAATCTCCCATATACTAGGATGGAGAGAGAATAGGTGACTACGCATTTTGTGACTCCAAAATCCGTAGTCCTCTCCATCAAAGTGTGGGGGCTTGCCAAGTGGAATGGAGAGCAAATGAGAATGTGAACTTTGCGGAATACGAGAGTAATCAAAGGAAAAGTTCGAATTAACCGGTTTTCTCCTCTCGTAGTCGTTGTGGTCCTCATCCTTTTGGGAAGAAGTAGACTCGTCGCTGTCGTAGTAGATGATTTCCTTGATGCGCCTGGTCTTCTTCTTCTTCCCTTCCTTTCGTCTTTGACCCGAGCCGGAGTCGGTAGGCTTGTCGTCCTTCGGCTCGTTGACGAAGGTCTCCTTCTCTTTGTCGTTGATCACTATACCCTTCCCCTTAGGATCCATCTATTCGGGCGGTTAGTCCCTTTGTGAATAGAACGGCTCTGATACCAATTGAGAGCACCTAGAGGGGGGGGTGAATAGGTGATCCTGTAAAAACTTCAAACTTAAGCCACACAAACTTGTTAAGCGTTAGCACGATTAATGCCAAGTGGCTAAGGTGAAGTCTCAACAAAACACAATACCACAAGAATCACGCACAGAGGGACACAGTGGTTTATCCCGTGGTTCGGCCAAGCCAATGCTTGCCTACTTCCACGTTGTGGCGTCCCAACGGACGAGGGTTGCAATCAACCCTTCTCAAGCGGTCCAAAGACCCACTTGAATACCACGTTGTTTTGTTGTTCCTTTCACTATCCCGTTTGCAAGGAATCTCCACAAATTGGAGTCTCTTGCCCTTACAAGTATATGATCACAAAGAAAGCACAGAGTAAGGGAGGGAAGCAACACACACAAATCCACAACAAAAGCGCACACACACGGCCAAGACTCGAGCTCGAATGACTATCTCAGAGTTCACACTAGAACAGAGCTCGAATCACTTAGAATCACAAACGAATGCGCAAAGAACTTGTGTGGATGATCAAGAATGCTCAAGAGTTGCTTGTGTGTCTCCTCCATGCGCCTAGGGGCTCCTTTTATAGCCCCAAGGCAGCTAGGAGCCGTTGAGAGCAATTCTGGAAGGCTATCCTGGCCTTCTGTCGTCGGGGGCACCGGACAGTCCGGTGCACACCGGACACTGTCCGGTGCCCGATTTGTTTCCTTTTCTGGCGCTTCCGACCGTTGGAAGACTGCCGTGGATCAGCGAGCCGTTGGCGCACCGGACAGTCCGGTGCACACCGGACAGTCCCGTGCCGTCTTCCGACCGTTGGCTCGGCCACGTGTCCCGCGCCGATTGCGCGGCCGACCGTTGGCCCTGGCCGACCGTTGGCTCACCGGACAGTCCGGTGCACACCGGACAGTCCGGTGAATTTTAGCCGTACGCCGTCGGCGAATTCCCGAGAACGGCCAGTTCGAGGCGAGTCGACCTGGCGCACCGGACACTGTCCGGTGCACACCGGACAGTCCGGTGCTCCAGACCGAGCTGAGCCTTGGCTGCACACAGCCAAGTCTTTCTCTCCCCTTTTCTCTTTTTCTTCTTTCTGTTTCTAACACTTAGACAAATATGTTAGTCCATAAAACCAATGTACTAAGGCTTAGAAACATACCTTTATCTCATGATTTGCACCTTGTTCATCCATGTACATAAATTCACAATTAAGCACATGTGTTGGCACTCAATCACCAAAATACTTAGAAATGGCCCAAGGGCACATTTCCCTTTCAATAGGGCGCTAGCTCTCCCTCGCTAGACACGTAGCACCTTGCTACACCCCCATTCTGTACACCTGGATCCTCTCCTTACGACTATAAAAGGAAGGACCAGGGCCTTCTTAGAGAGGGTTGGCCTCGCGGGGACGAAGGGCAGGGGCAGGCGCTCTCTCGGGGCCGCTCGCTCCCCTCACCTCGCGCGGACGCTTGTAACCCCCTACTGCAAGCGCACCTGACCTGGGCGCGGGACGAACACGAAGGCCGCGGGAATTCTCCGACTCCCTCACGACCCGGCTCCGGCCACCGACCTCTCTCTCTGTTCCCCCCTTCGCGCTCGCCCACGCGCTCGACCCATCTAGGCTGGGGCACGCGGCACTCTCACTCGTCGGCTCGGGGACCCCCCGGTCTCGGAACGCCGACAGTTGGCGCGCCAGGTAGGGGCCTGCTGCGTGTTGACGTTCGATTTCCCGTCAAGCTCCAGATGGGCAGTCTCCAACAACCTCTTCAACCCGGGACGGTGCTCCGTTTCGGGAGCCTCGAGTTCATGTCCTTCGACGGCGACTACGACATGGTACTCCTTCCACCGCCGCGCGACAGCGACAATGGTGGCGGACAGCCCGCCCGCCGGCGGCGGAATCGACGACGTCTTTCCCGCGTGGGGGAAGGACAACTTTCGAGCTCGCCCCATCCTCTCCCTCGCCATCGGAGGAGGAGGAGGCGGGGCAACCAGGGCCGAGCGGGAGGCCGCGCTCCGACGGCTGTCGAGCAAATCGACATCCCCGGCGCCCCAACGGAGGACACGCCAAGCGTCGCCCTCGCGTTCGAGGCAAACGCGAGCGCCATCCCCCCGCAACACGTCGACCCCGAGCAAGTGGACGACGCCAGCACGCTCATGAAAGGCCTGCAGGACGTCGCCCTCGTACCCAAGACGACGGCGCGGTCAGCCCCCGACGTGACTTCATCGCCCCCCGTCGACAAAAAGGTACCGACTGCTCCCCATCTTTCGTCATTTCGACTCGGCCTCAGCCCGCCTGGCGACCTCGCTTTGGCGGGCGCTCACATTGAGGCGAGTGCAACCTCTCTGGGGTTTCGTGTGCGGTCGCCTTGGGACCGATTGACGGGTGTCTCGACCTACGGACCCTCTGGGTCCGAGGAAGATGACGACCCCAGCATCTGCTGGGATTTCTCCGGATCTGGCAACCCTGGTGCCATGCGGGACTTCATGACCGCATGTGACTACTGCCTCTCCGACTGTTCCGACGGCAGCCGCAGCCTTGGCGACAAGGACTGTGGCCCGAGTCGCGGATGTTTCCACATCGAGCTAGGGGATCCCTCCGGAGGCGGCTGTCTCGGCATGCCGGAGGATGGTGATCCCCCTAGGCCAGCGCCTCACGCCGACATCCCGCGGGAGCTAGCTGTGGTCCCCGTTCCGGCGGGGGGTCACGACCCACAGCTCGAGCAAGTCCGCGGGGCGCAGGCCGGGCTCGATGAGGGAGCAGGAGCGCTCGAGGCAATCCGCCAGAACATCGGGCAGGTATGGGCGAGCCAGCCCCCGGCCGGAGGAATACGTCACCTGCCCCAAGGTCTCCAGCACCGCATCGCCAACGATGCCAGGGACAGACCGCCACCCGCATCCGGCGGAACCGGTCAGGACCTGGCCGCCACGGCGATGCTCCTCCGCGCAATGCCGGAGTCATCAACCACCGAGGGTCGGCGAATCCAGGGAGAACTCAAGCATCTCCTGGAAGGCGCTGCGGCCCGGCGGGCCGAGAGCTCTGCCTCCCGCAGGCAGGGATACCCCTCGGAACCTCGTGCCGCGACTTCCCGACTCACGCGGGAAGCCTCGGTCTTCACCGGGCGCACGCGCAACACCGCGCCTGCGGCCCCGAGCCACCTCGGCGACGAGCACCCTCACCGTGACCGTCGGGCGCGCCTCGACGAGAGGGTGCGCCGAGGCTACCACCCCAGGCGTGGGGGACGCTACGACAGCGGGGAGGATCGGAGTCCCTCGCCCGAACCACCCGGTCCGCAGGTCTTTAGCCGAGCCATTCGGCGGGCGCCGTTTCCGCCCCGATTCCGACCCCCGACTACTATCACGAAGTACTCGGGGGAAACGAGACCGGAATTGTGGCTTGTGGACTACCGCCTGGCCTGTCAACTGGGTGGGACGGACGATGACAACCTCATCATCCGTAACCTCCCCCTGTTTCTCTCCGACACCGCTCGTGCCTGGTTGGAGCACCTGCCTCCGGGGCAGATTTCCAACTGGGAGGATCTGGTCCAGGCCTTCGCCGGCAACTTCCAGGGCACGTACGTGCGCCCCGGGAATTCCTGGGACCTCCGAAGCTGTCGGCAACTGCCGGGAGAGTCTCTTCGGGACTACATCCGGCGGTTCTCGAAGCAGCGCACCGAGCTGCCCAACATCACCGACTCCGATGTCATCGGCGCGTTCCTCGCCGGCACCACCTGCCGCGACCTGGTGAGCAAGTTGGGTCGCAAGACCCCCACCAGGGCGAGCGAGCTGATGGACATCGCCACCAAGTTCGCCTCCGGCCAGGAGGCGGTAGAGGCCATCTTCCGAAAGGACAAGCAGCCCCAGGTGAAAGGGAAATGTGCCCTTGGGCCATTTCTAAGTATTTTGGTGATTGAGTGCTAACACATGTGCTTAATTGTGAATTGATGTACATGAATGAACAAGGTGCAAATCATGAAGTAAAGGTATGTTTCTAAGCCTTAGTACATTGGTTTTGTGTACTAATATATTTGTCTAAGTGTTAGAAACAGAAAGGAGAAGAAGAGAGAAGAGGAGAAAAGACTTGGCTGTGTGCAGCCAAGACCCAGCTCGGTCTGGAGCACCGGACTGTCCGGTGTGCACCGGACAGTGTCCGGTGCGCCAGGCTGACTCGGCTCGAACTGGCCGCTCTCGGGAATTTGGCCGACGGCGTACGGCTAAAATTCACCGGACTGTCCGGTGTGCACCGGACTGTCCGGTGAGCCAACAGTCGGCCGGGCCAACGGTCGGCCGCGCAATCTGCGCGGGACACGTGGCGGAGCCAACGGTCGGAAGACGGCACCGGACTGTCCGGTGTGCACCGGACATGTCCGGTGCGCCAACGGCTCCCAGATCTCCAACGGTCGGCAACGGTCAGAAGCGCCCGTTATGGAAACAAATCGGGCACCGGACAGTGTCCGGTGTGCACCGGACTGTCCGGTGCCCCCGACGACAGAAGGCAAGGATGGCCTTCCGGATTTGCTCTCAACGGCTCCTAGCTGCCTTGGGGCTATAAAAGGAGCCCCTAGGCGCATGGAGGAAACACACAAGCAACCTTTGAGCATTCTTGATCATCCACACTAAGTCTCTGCGCATTCGTTTGTGTTTCTAAGTGATTCGAGCTCTGTTCTAAGTGAGAACTCTGAGATAGTCTTGTGAGCTCGATTCTTGGCCGTGTGTGTGCGCTTTTGCTGTGGATTTGTGTGTGTTGCTTCCCTCCCTTACTCTGTGTTTCTTTGTGATCATATACTTGTAAGGGCAAGAGACTCCAATTTGTGGAGATTCCTTGCAAACGGGATAGTGAAAGGAAAAACAAAACACCGTGGTATTCAAGTGGGTCTTTGGACCGCTTGAGAGGGGTTGATTGCAACCCTCGTCCGTTGGGACGCCACAACGTGGAGTAGGCAAGCGTTGGTCTTGGCCGAACCACGGGATAAACCACTGTGTCACATCTGTGCTTGATCTTTTGTGGTATTGTGTTTTGTTGAGACTTCACCTTAGCCACTTGGCAATAATCGTGCTAACGCTTAACAAGTTTTTGTGGCTTAAGTTTGAAGTTTTTACAGGATCACCTATTCACCCCCCCCCCCCCCTCTAGGTGCTCTCAATTGGTATCAGAGCCGTTCTCTTCACAAAGGGACTAACCGCCCGAAGAAATGGATCCTAAGGGGACGGGTATAGTGATCAACGACAAAGAGAAGGAATCCTTCGTCAACGAGCCAAAGGACGATAAGCCTACCGACTCCGGCTCGGGCCAAAGACGGAAGGAAGGGAAGAAGAAGAAGACAAGGCGCATCAAGGAGATCGTCTACTACGACAGCGACGAGTCTACTTCTTCCCAAAAGGACGAGGACCACAACGACTACGAGAGGAGAAAACCGGTTAATTCGAACTTTTCTTTTGATTACTCTCGTATTCCGCAAAGTTCACATTCACATTTGCTCTCCATTCCACTCGGCAAGCCCCCACACTTTGATGGAGAGGACTACGGATTTTGGAGCCACAAAATGCGTAGTCACCTATTCTCTCTCCATCCTAGTATATGGGAGATTGTAGAGAGTGGGATGCACTTTGATAGTTCGGATAGTCCCATGTTCATTAATGAACAAATTCATAAGAATGCACAAGCTACTACTGTTCTTCTAGCTTCCTTGTGCAGGGATGAATACCATAAAGTGAGCGGCTTGGACAACGCCAAGCAAATCTGGGACACCCTCAAGATTTCTCATGAGGGGAACAACGTCACCTTGCTCACCAAGATGGAGTTGGTGGAGGGAGAGCTTGGACGGTTCGCTATGATAAGGGGCGAGGAGCCGACGCAAACATACAACCGGCTCAAGACCCTCATCAACAAGATAAGGAGCTACGGGAGCACGCGATGGACGGACCACGACGTCGTCCGCCTAATGCTCAGGTCCTTTACCGTACTTGATCCTCATCTCGTGAACAATATACGTGAAAATCCCAGGTACACCAAGATGTCGCCCGAAGAAGTTCTTGGGAAATTCGTTAGCGGGCGAATGATGATCAAGGAGGCGAGGTATGTGGACGACGCCTTGAATGGTCCGATCAACGAGCCGCAACCTCTTGCTCTCAAGGCAACACGAAGCAAGGAGGCGCTACCGAGCAAGGTGGCACAGATTGAGGCGGCCGGACTCAATGATGAAGAGATGGCTCTCATCATCAAGCGATTCAAGACGGCGCTAAGTGGTCGCAAGGGGCAGCCAAGCAAGACCAAGACCAAGGGGAAGCGCTCATGCTTCAAATGCGGTAAGCTTGGTCATTTTATCGCTAACTGTCCCGATAATGAAAGTGACCAGGAAAAGGGGAACAAAAGAGAGAAGAAGAAGCAATACAAGAAGGCAAAGGGCGAGGCGCATCTAGGAAAGGAGTGGGACTCGGATTGCTCCTCCTCCGACTCCGACAACGAAGGACTCGCCGCCACTGCCTTCAACAAATCGGCTCTCTTCCCCAACGAGCGTCTCACTTGCCTTATGGCAAGGGAGAAGAAGGTGAGTACTCAAGACTCCACTTATGCTTCTTCTAGTGATAGTGAGTCTAGTGATGATGATGACATAGATTATTCATGCTTGTTCAAGGGCTTAGATAGATCTAAGATAGATAAAATCAATGAATTGATTGATGCATTGAATGAAAAGGATAGGCTTTTAGAAAAGCAGGAGGATTTATTGTATGATGAACATGATAAATTTGTAGAGGCACAAAAATCATATGCTTTAGAAATTAAAAGAAATGAAGTGCTTTCTAGTGAATTATCCTCCTGTCATGAAACCATTTCTATTTTACAAGGTGTTAATAATGATTTGAGTGCTAAATTAGAAGTAGCTAGTAAATCAAATTCCTGTGTAGAAAATGTTACAATTTGCACTAGGTGTAAGGACTTTGATGTTAATGCCTGTAGTGAACACCTAGTTTTAATTTCCAAATTAAATGAGGAATTGGCTAGTCTTAATGCCCAACTTAAGACTAGCAAGAATGAAGTCGATAAAATAAAATTTGCAAGGGATGCCTACACGGTTGGTAGACACCCCTCAATTAAGGATGGTCTTGGCTTCAAGAGAGAGGCCAAGAACTTAACAAGCCATAAGGCTCCCATCTTCGTCAAGGAGAAAGGGAAGGCCCCTATGGCTAGTAATGCTAAAAAGAACCATGCTTTTATGTATTATGATAGGAGAAATGCTAGAAATGCTTATAATGATTTTGATTCACATGTTTATGATTCTCATGCCATGTGTGCTTCTAGTTCTTCCAATAAGCATGATAGGGATATGTGTAGGAGAAATGTTGTACATATGCCTAGGAGAAATATTGCTCATGTGCCTAGAAAGAATGTTATTCATGCTCCTAGGAAAGTAGTGAATGAACCTTCTGTAATTTATTGTGCTTTAAACACTTCCTTTGCTATTTGTAGAAAGGATAGGAAAATAGTTGCTAGGAAGTTAGGGGCAAAATGCAAGGGAGACAGGACTTGCATTTGGGTCCCTAAGGACATTTGTGCTAACCTTGCAGGACCCAACATGAGTTGGGTACCTAAGACCCAAGCCTAAATTTGCCTTGCAGGTTTATGCATCCGGGGGTTCAAGCTGGATTATCGACAGCGGATGCACAAACCATATGACGGGGGAGAAGAAGATGTTCACCTCCTACGTCAAAAATAAGGATTCCCAAGATTCAATTATTTTCGGTGATGGGAATCAAGGCAAGGTAAAAGGGTTAGGTAAAATTGCAATTTCTAATGAGCACTCAATTTCAAATGTGTTTTTAGTTGAGTCCCTTGGTTACAATTTGCTATCTGTTAGCCAACTATGTAACATGGGATACAATTGCCTTTTTACTAATGTAGATGTGTCTGTCTTTAGAAGATGTGATGGTTCACTAGCTTTTAAGGGTGTACTAGACGGCAAGCTTTACTTAGTTGATTTTGCAAAAGAAGAGGCCGGTCTAGATGCATGCTTAATGGCTAAGACTTGCATGGGCTGGCTGTGGCATCGCCGCTTAGCACATGTGGGGATGAAGAACCTCCACAAGCTTCTAAAGGGAGAACACGTGATAGGTCTAACAAATGTTCATTTCGAAAAAGATAGACCTTGTGCAGCTTGTCAGGCAGGTAAACAAGTGGGAGGAGCACATCACAGCAAGAATGTGATGACCACGTCAAGACCTCTGGAGCTGCTGCATATAGACCTCTTCGGACCCGTCGCCTATCTAAGCATAGGAGGAAGTAAGTATGGTTTAGTTATTGTTGATGACTTTTCCCGCTTCACTTGGGTGTTCTTTTTGCAGGATAAGTCTGAAACCCAAGGGACCCTCAAGCGCTTCCTCAGGAGAGCTCAAAATGAGTTTGAGCTCAAGGTGAAGAAGATAAGGAGCGACAACGGGTCCGAGTTCAAGAACCTTCAAGTGGAGGAGTTTCTTGAGGAGGAAGGGATCAAGCACGAGTTCTCCGCTCCCTACACACCACAGCAAAATGGTGTGGTAGAGAGGAAGAATAGGACGCTAATCGATATGGCGAGGACGATGCTTGGAGAGTTCAAGACCCCCGAGTGCTTTTGGTCGGAAGTCGTGAACACGGCTTGCCACGCCATCAACAGGGTCTATCTTCACCGCCTCCTCAAGAAGACGTCATATGAGCTACTAACCGGTAACAAACCCAATGTATCGTACTTTCGTGTATTTGGGAGCAAGTGCTACATTCTAGTGAAGAAGGGTAGAAATTCTAAGTTTGCTCCCAAAGCTGTAGAAGGGTTCTTATTAGGTTATGACTCAAATACAAAGGCGTATAGAGTCTTCAACAAATCGTCGGGTTTGGTTGAAGTCTCTAGCGACGTTGTATTTGATGAGACTAATGGCTCTCCAAGAGAGCAAGTTGTTGATTGTGATGATGTAGATGAAGAAGATGTTCCAACGGCCGCTATACGAACCATGGCGATTGGAGACGTTCGGCCACAGGAACAAGATGAACGAGATCAACCTTCTTCCTCAACGATGGTGCATCCCCCAACTCAAGACGATGAACAGGTTCATCAAAAGGAGGCGTGTGATCAAGGGGGAGCACAAGATGATCACGTGATGGAGGAAGAAGCACAACCGGCACCTCCAACCCAAGTTCGAGCGATGATTCAAAGGGATCATCCCGTCGACCAAATTTTGGGTGACATTAGCAAGGGAGTAACTACTCGATCTCGATTAGTTAATTTTTGTGAGCATTACTCTTTTGTCTCCTCTATTGAGCCTTTTAGGGTAGAGGAGGCCTTGCTAGATCCGGATTGGGTGTTGGCCATGCAGGAGGAACTCAATAACTTCAAGCGCAATGAAGTTTGGACGCTGGTGCCTCGCCCCAAGCAAAATGTTGTGGGAACCAAGTGGGTGTTCCGCAACAAACAGGACGAGCACGGAGTGGTGACGAGGAACAAGGCTCGACTTGTGGCAAAAGGTTATGCCCAGGTCGCAGGTTTGGACTTTGAGGAGACTTTTGCTCCTGTGGCTAGGCTAGAATCCATTCGTATCTTGCTAGCATATGCCGCTCACCATTCTTTCAGGTTGTACCAAATGGATGTGAAGAGCGCTTTTCTCAACGGGCCAATAAAGGAGGAGGTGTACGTGGAGCAACCCCCTGGCTTCGAGGATGAGCGGTACCCCGACCACGTGTGTAAGCTCTCTAAGGCGCTCTATGGACTTAAACAAGCCCCAAGAGCATGGTATGAATGCCTTAGAGATTTCTTACTTGCTAATGCTTTCAAGGTTGGGAAAGCCGATCCAACTCTTTTTACAAAGACATGTGATGGTGATTTGTTTGTATGCCAAATTTATGTCGATGACATAATATTTGGTTCTACTAATCAAAAGTCTTGTGAAGAGTTTAGCAGGGTGATGACGCAGAAATTCGAGATGTCGATGATGGGCGAGTTGAACTACTTCCTTGGGTTCCAAGTGAAGCAACTCAAGGACGGCACCGTCATCTCCCAAACGAAGTACACGCAAGATCTGCTAAAGCGGTTTGGAATGAAGGACGCCAAGCCCGCAAAGACTCCGATGGGAACCGACGGACACACCGACCTCAACAAAGGAGGTAAGTCCGTTGATCAAAAAGCATACCGGTCAATGATAGGATCTTTACTTTATTTATGTGCTAGTAGACCGGATATTATGCTTAGTGTATGCATGTGTGCTAGATTTCAATCCGATCCTAAGGAGTGTCACTTGGTGGCGGTGAAGCGAATTCTTAGATATTTAGTCGCTACGCCTTGCTTCGGGATCTGGTATCCAAAGGGGTCTAACTTTGACTTGATTGGGTACTCAGATTCTGACTATGCTGGATGTAAGGTCGATAGGAAGAGTACATCGGGGACGTGCCAATTCTTAGGAAGGTCCCTGGTGTCATGGAACTCTAAGAAACAAACCTCCGTTGCCCTATCCACCGCTGAGGCCGAGTATGTTGCCGCAGGACAGTGTTGCGCGCAACTACTTTGGATGAGGCAAACCCTCAGGGACTTTGGCTACAATCTGAGCAAAGTCCCACTCCTATGTGATAATGAGAGTGCTATCCGAATAGCGGAAAATCCTGTTGAGCACAGCCGCACAAAGCACATTGACATCCGGCATCACTTTCTGAGAGACCACCAGCAAAAGGGAGATATCGAAGTGTTTTATGTTAGCACCGAGAACCAGCTAGCCGATATCTTCACCAAGCCTTTAGATGAGAAGACCTTTTGCAGGCTGCGTAGTGAGCTAAATGTCTTAGATTCGCGGAACTTGGATTGAATTGTAGCATACATGTATTCATGCTTTTGATCATGTTCCTTTTTGCATCTTGTTGCTTATTATGGTGCTCAAGTTGTACAAACACTCCCTGGACCTCACAAGTCCATTGCAAAGTGATGCACATGTTTAGGGGGAGATGTGTTACAACTTGATCCCTTGAGACTAACCATATGCTTGAGTTTGTTTGATTTAGTCTCAAAGGAGAATTGAAAGGGAAAAGGTGGACTTGGACCATGCAAGACTTCCACTGCACTCCGATGAGAGGGTAACTTATTCCAAGTCCATCTCATTAACTCTTATTGCCATTTGCTCTTAATTGAAGATATTGGTGAGGCAATGGGGTTGAAGGGCCAAAATTGATCCCGTTTTGGTGCTTGATGCCAAAAGAGGAGAAAATAAAGGCCAAAGCAATAAATGGATCAGCTACCACTTGAGAGATTTTGAAAATAGTAGAATAGAGTTTTTGGTTTGTCAAAATTCTTATGTTGTCTCTCTTGTCAATAATTGGCTTCTTGTGGGGAGAAGTATTGATTATGGGAAATAGGGGGAGTTTTTGAAATCTTTGATCAATCTCTTTTGGAATGACTCTCTTTATGCTTCAACATGTGTGTTTAACTTAGAGATAGAGATTTGAGTTTGATTTGCAAAAACAAACCAAGTGGTGGCAAAGGATGATCCATATATGCCAAAATTGATTCAAAATAAATTTAAGTTTTATTTGAAGTGAGTTTGCACTTGTTCTAGTTGCTTTATGTTGTGTTGGCATAAATCACCAAAAAGGGGGAGATTGAAAGGGAAATGTGCCCTTGGGCCATTTCTAAGTATTTTGGTGATTGAGTGCTAACACATGTGCTTAATTGTGAATTGATGTACATGAATGAACAAGGTGCAAATCATGAAGTAAAGGTATGTTTCTAAGCCTTAGTACATTGGTTTTGTGTACTAATATATTTGTCTAAGTGTTAGAAACAGAAAGGAGAAGAAGAGAGAAGAGGAGAAAAGACTTGGCTGTGTGCAGCCAAGACCCAGCTCGGTCTGGAGCACCGGACTGTCCGGTGTGCACCGGACAGTGTCCGGTGCGCCAGGCTGACTCGGCTCGAACTGGCCGCTCTCGGGAATTTGGCCGACGGCGTACGGCTAAAATTCACCGGACTGTCCGGTGTGCACCGGACTGTCCGGTGAGCCAACAGTCGGCCGGGCCAACGGTCGGCCGCGCAATCTGCGCGGGACACGTGGCGGAGCCAACGGTCGGAAGACGGCACCGGACTGTCCGGTGTGCACCGGACATGTCCGGTGCGCCAACGGCTCCCAGATCTCCAACGGTCGGCAACGGTCAGAAGCGCCCGTTATGGAAACAAATCGGGCACCGGACAGTGTCCGGTGTGCACCGGACTGTCCGGTGCCCCCGACGACAGAAGGCAAGGATGGCCTTCCGGATTTGCTCTCAACGGCTCCTAGCTGCCTTGGGGCTATAAAAGGAGCCCCTAGGCGCATGGAGGAAACACACAAGCAACCTTTGAGCATTCTTGATCATCCACACTAAGTCTCTGCGCATTCGTTTGTGTTTCTAAGTGATTCGAGCTCTGTTCTAAGTGAGAACTCTGAGATAGTCTTGTGAGCTCGATTCTTGGCCATGTGTGTGCGCTTTTGCTGTGGATTTGTGTGTGTTGCTTCCCTCCCTTACTCTGTGTTTCTTTGTGATCATATACTTGTAAGGGCAAGAGACTCCAATTTGTGGAGATTCCTTGCAAACGGGATAGTGAAAGGAAAAACAAAACACCGTGGTATTCAAGTGGGTCTTTGGACCGCTTGAGAGGGGTTGATTGCAACCCTCGTCCGTTGGGACGCCACAACGTGGAGTAGGCAAGCGTTGGTCTTGGCCGAACCACGGGATAAACCACTGTGTCACATCTGTGCTTGATCTTTTGTGGTATTGTGTTTTGTTGAGACTTCACCTTAGCCACTTGGCAATAATCGTGCTAACGCTTAACAAGTTTTTGTGGCTTAAGTTTGAAGTTTTTACAGGATCACCTATTCACCCCCCCCCCCTCTAGGTGCTCTCACCAGGGCCGCCCGTCGGAAGATGCTCCTGAGGCGTCTACTCCGCGCGGCGCCAAGAAGAAAGGCAGGAGGAAGTCGCAAGCGAAACGCGACGTTCCCGATGCAGACCTTGTCGCCGCCGCCGAGCACAAGAACCCTCGGAAGCCCCCCGGAGGTGCTAACCTTTTCGACAAGGCACTCAAGGAGACGTGCCCCTACCATCAGGGGCCCGTCAAGCATACCCTCAAAGAGTGCGTCATGCTTCGGCGCCACTTCCACAGGGCCGGGCCACCCACAGAGGGTGGCAGGGCTCACGACGACGACAAAAGGGAGGATCACCAAGCAGGAGAGTTCCCAGAGGTCCGCGATTGCTTCATGATCTACGGAGGGCATGCGGCAAACGCCTCGGCTCGGCATCGTAAGCAAGAGCGTCGGGAGGTCTGCTCGGTGAAGGTAGCGGCACCAGTCTACCTAGACTGGTCCGACAAGCCCATCACCTTCGACCGGGACGACCACCCCGACCACGTGCCGAGCCCAGGGAAGTACCCGCTCGTCGTCGACCCCGTCATCGGCGACGTCAGGCTCACCAAGGTCCTGATGGATGGAGGCAGCTGCCTCAACATCATCTACGCCGAGACCCTCAGGCTCCTGCGCGTCGACCTGTCATCCGTCCGAGCAGGTGCTGCGCCCTTCCACGGGATTATTCCCGGGAAGCGCGTCCAGCCCCTCGGACGGCTCGACCTCCCTGTCTGCTTCGGAACACCCTCCAACTTCCGAAGGGAGACTTTGACGTTCGAGGTGGTCGGGTTCCGAGGGACCTACCACGCAGTGTTGGGAAGGCCATGCTACGCGAAGTTCATGGCCATCCCCAACTACACCTACCTGAAGCTCAAGATGTCGGGCCCCAACGGGGTCATCACCGTCGGCCCCACGTACAAACACGCATTCGAATGCGATGTGGAGTGCGTGGAGTACGCCGAGGCCCTCGCCGAGTCCGAGGCCCTCATTGCCGACCTAGAAAGCCTCTCCCGAGAGGTGCCGGACGTGAAGCGGCATGCCGGCAACTTCGAGCCAGCGGAGACGGTTAAGGCCGTCCCTCTCGACCCCAGTGGCGACACCTCCAAGCAGATCCGGATCGGTTCCGGGCTCGACCCCAAATAGGAAGCAGTGCTCGTCGACTTTCTCCGCGCAAACGCCGACGTTTTTGCGTGGAGTCCCTCGGACATGCCCGGCATACCGAGGGATGTCGCCGAGCACTCGCTGGATATTCGGGCCGGAGCCCGGCCGGTCAGACAGCCTCTGCGCCGATTCGACGAGGAAAGGCGCAGGGTGATAGGCGAGGAGGTCCACAAGCTGATGGCAGCAGGGTTCATTAAAGAGGTATTCCATCCCGAATGGCTTGCCAACCCTGTACTTGTGAGGAAAAAAGGGGGGAAGTGGCGGATGTGTGTAGACTACACTGGTCTCAACAAAGCATGTCCGAAGGTCCCCTACCCTCTACCTCGCATCGACCAAATTGTGGACTCCACTGCAGGGTGCGAAACTCTGTCTTTCCTCGATGCCTACTCAGGGTATTGAAAGGGAAATGTGCCCTTGGGCCATTTCTAAGTGTTTTGGTGATTTAGTGCCCAACACAGGTGCCTAATTGTAAAATGGGACAAAGTACAAATCATGGAGTAAAGGTATGTTTCTAATCCTTAGTACATTGGTTTTGTGTACTAATATATTTGTCTAAGTGTTAGGAACAGAAAGAAGAAAAAGAGAAAAGGGGAGAGAATGACTTGGCTGTGTGCAGCCAAGTCTCAGCTCGGTCTGGAGCACCGGACTGTCCGGTGTGCACCGGACAGTGTCCGGTGCGCCAGGCTGCCTCAACTCGAACTGGCCGCTCTCGGGAATTCGCCGACGGCGTACGGCTAAAATTCACCGGACTGTCCGGTGTGCACCGGACTGTCCGGTGAGCCAACGGTCGGCCAGGGCCAACGGTCGGCCGCGCAATCCGCGCGGGACACGTGGCCGAGCCAACGGTCGGAAGACGGCACCGGACTGTCCGGTGTGCACCGGACTGTCCGGTGCGCCAACGGCTCGCAGATCTACGGCAGTCTTCCAACGGTCGGAAGCGCCAGAAAAGGAAACAAATCGGGCACCGGACAGTGTCCGGTGTGCACCGGACTGTCCGGTGCCCCCGTCGACAGAAGGCCAGGATAGCCTTCCAGAATTGCTCTCAACGGCTCCTAGCTGCCTTGGGGCTATAAAAGGAGCCCCTAGGCGCATGGAGGAGACACACAAGCAACCTTTGAGCATTCTTGATCATCCACACTCAATCTCTGCGCATTTGATTGTCATTCTAAGTGTTTCGAGCTCTGTTCTAGTGAGAACTGTGTGAAACTCTTGTGAGCTCGATTCTTGGCCGTGTGTGTGCGCGTTTCGCTGTGGATTTGTGTGTGTTGCTTCCCTCCCTTACTCTGTGCTTTCTTTGTGATCATATACTTGTAAGGGCAAGAGACTCCAATTTGTGGAGATTCCTTGCAAACGGGATAGTGAAAGGAACAACAAAACAACGTGGTATTCAAGTGGGTCTTTGGACCGCTTGAGAGGGGTTGATTGCAACCCTCGTCCGTTGGGACGCCACAACGTGGAAGTAGGCAAGCATTGGCTTGGCCGAACCACGGGATAAACCACTGTGTCCCTCTGTGCTTGATTCTTGTGGTATTGTGTTTTGTTGAGACTTCACCTTAGCCACTTGGCATTAATCGTGCTAACGCTTAACAAGTTTTTGTGGCTTAAGTTTGAAGTTTTTACAGGATCACCTATTCACCCCCCCCCCCCCCCTCTAGGTGCTCTCAATTGGTATCAGAGCCGTTCTATTCACAAAGGGACTAACCGCCCGAATAGATGGATCCTAAGGGGAAGGGTATAGTGATCAACGACAAAGAAAAGGAGACCTTCGTCAACGAGCCGAAGGACGACAAGCCTACCGACTCCGGCTCGGGCCAAAGACGGAAGGAAGGGAAGAAGAAGAAGACAAGGCGCATCAAGGAGATCGTCTACTACGACAGCGACGAGTCTACTTCTTCCCAAAAGGATGAGGACCACAACGACTACAAACAAAAGACGGTTAACTCAAACTTTTCTTTTGATTATTCGCGTATTCCGCAAAGTTCACATTCACATTTGCTCTCCATTCCACTCGGCAAGCCCCCACACTTTGATGGAGAGGACTACGGATTTTGGAGTCACAAAATGCGTAGTCACTTATTCTCTCTCCATCCTAGCATATGGGAGATTGTGGAGAACGGAATGAAATTCGATAGCTCGGATAGCCCTATGCTTATAAATGAACAGATTCATAAAAATGCACAGGCTACTACTGTTCTCTTAGCATCTTTGTGCAGGGAAGAGTACAATAAGGTGAGCGGCTTGGACAATGCCAAGCAGATATGGGACACCCTCAAGATCTCTCACGAGGGGAACGACATCACCATGCTCACCAAGATGGAGTTAGTGGAGGGCGAGCTTGGACGGTTCGCCATGATAAGGGGAGAGGAGCCAACTCAGACGTACAACCGGCTCAAGACCCTTATCAACAAAATAAGGAGCTACGGAAGCACGCGTTGGACGGATCACGATGTCGTCCGCCTAATGCTCAGGTCCTTTACCGTTCTTGATCCTCATCTCGTGAACAATATTCGTGAGAATCCCAGGTACACGATGATGACGCCCGAGGAAGTACTTGGAAAGTTCGTGAGCGGACGGATGATGATCAAGGAGGCAAGATACGTCGACGACGCGTTGAACGGACCACTCCACGAGCCTCAACCCATTGCTCTAAAGGCAACGAGGAGCAAGGAGTCGCTACCTAGCAAGGTGGCGCAAGTTGAGGCGGCCGGACTCAATGATGAAGAAATGGCTCTCATCATCAAAAGGTTCAAGACGGCGCTAAATGGTCGCAAGGGGCAGCCAAGCAAGACCAAGATAAAGGAGAAGCGCTCATGCTTCAAGTGCGGTAAGCTTGGTCATTTTATCGCTAACTGTCCCGATAATGAAAGTGACCAGGAAAAGGGGAACAAAAGAGAGAAGAAGAAGCAATACAAGAAGGCAAAGGGCGAGGCACATCTAGGAAAGGAGTGGGACTCGGATTGCTCTTCGTCCGACTCCGACAACGAAGGACTCGCCGCCACTGCCTTCAACAAATCGGCTCTCTTCCCCAACGAGCGTCTCACTTGCCTTATGGCAAGGGAGAAGAAGGTAAGTACTCAAGACTCCACTTATGCTTCTTCTAGTGATAGTGAGTCTAGTGATGATGACATAGATTACTCATGCTTGTTCAAGGGCTTAGATAGATCTAAGATAGATAAAATCAATGAATTAATTGATGCTTTGAATGAAAAGGATAGGCTTTTAGAAAAGCAAGAGGATTTATTGTATGATGAACATGATAAGTTTGTAGAGGCACAAAAATCATATGCTTTAGAAGTGAAAAGAAATGAAGTGCTTTCTAGTGAAATATCTTCCTGTCATGAAACCATTGCTACTTTACAAAGTGTTAACCATGATTTAAATGCTAAATTAGAAGTAACAAATAAATCTAAGTCTTGTGTTGAAAATGTTACAATTTGCACTAGGTGTAAGGATTTTGATGTTAACACTTGTAGCAAACACTTAGTTTCAATTTCAAAACTAAAAGATGAAGTGGCTAGTCTTAATGCTCAACTTAAGACTAGCAAGAGTGAAGTTGAAAAGATAAAATTTGCAAGGGATGCCTACACAATTGGAAGACATCCCTCAATTAAGGATGGGCTTGGCTTCAAGAGGGAAGCCAAGAACTTAACAAGCCATAAGGCTCCCATCTTCGTCAAGGAGAAGGGGAAGGCCCTTATGGCTAGTAATGCTAAAAAGAATCATGCTTTTATGTATTATGATAGGAGACATGCTATAAATGCTTATAATCATTTTGATTCACATGTTTATGATTCTCATGCCATGTTTGCTTCTAGTTCTTCTTATAAGCATGGTAGAGATATGTGTAGGAGAAATGTTGTACATATGCCTAGGAGAGATATTGCTCATGTACCTAGAAAGAATGTTATTCATGCTCCTAGGAAAGTAGTGAATGAACCTTCTATCATTTATTATGCTTGTAATGCTCCTTTTGCTATTTGTAGAAAGGGTAAGAAGGTAGTTGCTAGGAAATTAGGGGCTAGATGCAAGGGAGATAAATCTTGCATTTGGGTCCCTAAGGACATTTGTGCTAACCTTGCAGGACCCAACATGAGTTGGGTACCTAAGACCCAAGCCTAAATTTGCCTTGCAGGTTTATGCATCCGGGGGTTCAAGCTGGATTATCGACAGCGGATGCACAAACCATATGACGGGGGAGAAGAAGATGTTCACCTCCTACGTCAAGAATAAGGATTCCCAAGATTCAATTATATTCGGTGATGGGAATCAAGGCAAGGTAAGAGGGTTAGGTAAAATTGCAATATCTAATGAGCATTCTATCTCAAATGTATTCTTAGTGGAGAGTCTTGGATATAATTTGCTATCTGTCAGTCAATTATGTCAAATGGGATATAATTGTTTATTTACAAATGTAGATGTGTCTGTCTTTAGAAGATGTGATGGTTCACTAGCTTTTAAGGGTGTACTAGACGGCAAGCTTTATTTAGTTGATTTTGCAAAAGAAGAGGCCGGTCTAGATGCATGCTTAATGGCTAAGACTTGCATGGGCTGGCTGTGGCATCGCCGCTTAGCACATGTGGGGATGAAGAACCTCCACAAGCTTCTAAAGGGAGAACACGTGATAGGTCTAACAAATGTTTATTTCGAAAAAGATAGACCTTGTGCAGCTTGTCAAGCAGGTAAACAAGTGGGAGGAGCACATCACAGCAAGAATGTGATGACCACGTCAAGACCTCTGGAGTTGCTGCATATGGACCTCTTCGGACCCGTCGCCTATCTAAGTATAGGAGGAAGTAAGTATGGTTTAGTTATTGTTGATGACTTTTCCCGCTTCACTTGGGTATTCTTTTTGCAGGATAAGTCTGAAACCCAAGGGACCCTCAAGCACTTCCTCAGGAGAGCTCAAAATGAGTTTGAGCTCAAGGTGAAGAAGATAAGGAGCGACAACGGGTCCGAGTTCAAGAACCTTCAAGTGGAGGAGTTTCTTGAGGAGGAAGGGATCAAGCACGAGTTCTCCGCTCCCTACACACCACAGCAAAATGGTGTGGTAGAGAGGAAGAACAGGACGCTAATCGATATGGCGAGGACGATGCTTGGAGAGTTCAAGACCCCCGAGTGCTTTTGGTCGGAAGCCGTGAACACGGCTTGCCACGCCATCAACAGGGTCTACCTTCATCGACTCCTCAAGAAGACTTCGTATGAGCTACTAACCGGTAACAAACCCAATGTATCTTACTTTCGTGTTTTTGGGAGCAAGTGCTACATTCTAGTGAAGAAGGGTAGAAATTCTAAGTTTGCTCCCAAAGCTGTAGAAGGGTTTTTATTAGGTTATGATTCAAATACAAAGGCGTATAGAGTCTTCAACAAATCATCGGGTTTGGTTGAAGTCCCTAGCGACGTTGTATTTGATGAGACTAATGGCTCTCCAAGAGAGCAAGTTGTTGATTGTGATGATGTAGATGAAGAAGATGTTCTGACGGCTGCTATACGAACCATGGCGATTGGAGACGTTCGGCCACAGGAACAAGATGAACGAGATCAACCTTCTTCCTCAACGACGGTGCATCCCCCAACTCAAGACGGTGAACAGGTTCATCAAAAGGAGGCGTGTAATCAAGGGGGAGCACAAGATGATCATGTGATGGAGGAAGAAGCGCAACCGGCACCTCCAACCCAAGTTCGAGCGATGATTCAAAGGGATCATCCCGTCGACCAAATTCTGGGTGACATTAGCAAGGGAGTAACTACTCGATCTCGATTAGTTAATTTTTGTGAGCATTACTCTTTTGTCTCCTCTATTGAGCCTTTCAGGGTAGAGGAGGCCTTGCTAGATCCGGATTGGGTGTTGGCCATGCAGGAGGAACTCAACAACTTCAAGCGCAATGAAGTTTGGACGCTGGTGCCTCGTCCCAAGCAAAATGTTGTGGGAACCAAGTGGGTGTTCCGCAACAAACAAGACGAGCACGGAGTGGTGACAAGGAACAAGGCTCGACTTGTGGCAAAAGGTTATGCCCAAGTCGCAGGTTTGGACTTTGAGGAGACTTTTGCTCCTGTGGCTAGGCTAGAGTCCATTCGTATCTTGCTAGCATATGCCGCTCACCATTCTTTCAGGTTGTACCAAATGGATGTGAAGAGCGCTTTCCTCAACGGGCCAATAAAGGAGGAGGTGTACGTGGAGCAACCCCCTGGCTTCGAGGATGAGCGGTACCCCGACCACGTGTGTAAACTCTCTAAGGCGCTCTATGGACTTAAACAAGCCCCAAGAGCATGAGTTTAGCAGGGTAATGACGCAGAAATTCGAGATGTCGATGATGGGCGAGTTGAACTACTTCCTTGGGTTCCAAGTGAAGCAACTCAAGGACGGCACCTTCATCTCCCAAACGAAGTACACGCAAGATCTGCTGAAGCGGTTTGGGATGAAGGACGCCAAGCCCGCAAAGACTCCGATGGGAACCGACGGACACACCGACCTCAACAAAGGAGGTAAGTCCGTTGATCAAAAAGCATACCGGTCAATGATAGGATCTCTACTTTATTTATGTGCTAGTAGACCGGATATTATGCTTAGCGTATGCATGTGTGCTAGATTTCAATCCGATCCTAAGGAGTGTCACTTGGTGGCGGTGAAGCGAATTCTTAGATATTTAGTCGCTACGCCTTGCTTCGGGATCTGGTATCCAAAGGGGTCTAACTTTGACTTGATTGGGTACTCAGATTCCGACTATGCTGGATGTAAGGTCGATAGGAAGAGTACATCGGGGACGTGCCAATTCTTAGGAAGGTCCCTGGTGTCATGGAACTCTAAGAAACAAACCTCCGTTGCCCTATCCACCGCTGAGGCCGAGTATGTTGCCGCAGGTCAGTGTTGCGCGCAACTACTTTGGATGAGGCAAACCCTCAGGGACTTTGGCTACAATCTGAGTAAAGTCCCACTCCTATGTGACAATGAGAGTGCTATCCGAATAGCGGAAAATCCTGTTGAGCACAGCCGCACAAAGCACATAGACATCCGGCATCACTTTTTGAGAGACCACCAGCAAAAGGGAGATATCGAAGTGTTTTATGTTAGCACCGAGAACCAGCTAGCCGATATCTTTACCAAGCCTTTAGATGAGAAGACCTTTTGCAGGCTGCGTAGTGAGCTAAATGTCTTAGATTCGCGGAACTTGGATTGAAATATAGCATACATGTATTTATGCCTTTGATCATGTTCATTCTGCACTTTGTTGCTTATTATGGTGCTCAAGTTGTACAAACACTCCCTGGACCTCACAAGTCCGTTGCAAAGTGATGCACATGTTTAGGGGGAGATGTGTTGCAACTTGACCCTTTGAGACTAACCATATGCTTGAGTTTGTTTGATTTAGTCTCAAAGGAGAATTGAAAGGGAAAAGGTGGACTTGGATCATGCAAGACTTCCACTGCACTCCGATGAGAGGGTAACTTATTCCAAGTCCATCTCTGAACTCTTATTGCCATTTGCTCTTAATTGAAGATTTTGGTGAGGCAATGGGGTTAAAGGGCCACAATTGATCCCGTTTTGGTGCTTGATGCCAAAGGGGGAGAAAATAAAGGCCAAAGCAATAAATGGATCAGCTACCACTTGAGAGATTTGAAAATAGTAGAATAGAGTTTTTGGTTTGTCAAAATTCTTATGTTGTCTCTCTTGTCAAAAGTTGGCTTCTTGTGGGGAGAAGTATCGTTTATAGGAAATAGGGGGAGTTTTTGAAAGCTTTGATCAATCTCTTTTGGAATGACTCTCTTTGTGCTTCAACATGTGTGTTTAACTTAGAGATAGAGATTTGAGTTTGATTTGCAAAAACAAACCAAGTGGTGGCAAAGGATGATCCATATATGCCAAAATTGATTCAAAATAAATTTGAGTTCTTATTTGAAGTGTTTTTGTACTTGTTCAACTTGCTTTATGTTGTGTTGGCATAAATCACCAAAAAGGGGGAGATTGAAAGGGAAATGTGCCCTTGGGCCATTTCTAAGTGTTTTGGTGATTTAGTGCCCAACACAGGTGCCTAATTGTAAAATGGGACAAAGTACAAATCATGGAGTAAAGGTATGTTTCTAATCCTTAGTACATTGGTTTTGTGTACTAATATATTTGTCTAAGTGTTAGGAACAGAAAGAAGAAAAAGAGAAAAGGGGAGAGAATGACTTGGCTGTGTGCAGCCAAGTCTCAGCTCGGTCTGGAGCACCGGACTGTCCGGTGTGCACCGGACAGTGTCCGGTGCGCCAGGCTGCCTCAACTCGAACTGGCCGCTCTCGGGAATTCGCCGACGGCGTACGGCTAAAATTCACCGGACTGTCCGGTGTGCACCGGACTGTCCGGTGAGCCAACGGTCGGCCAGGGCCAACGGTCGGCCGCGCAATCCGCGCGGGACACGTGGCCGAGCCAACGGTCGGAAGACGGCACCGGACTGTCCGGTGTGCACCGGACTGTCCGGTGCGCCAACGGCTCGCAGATCTACGGCAGTCTTCCAACGGTCGGAAGCGCCAGAAAAGGAAACAAATCGGGCACCGGACAGTGTCCGGTGTGCACCGGACTGTCCGGTGCCCCCGTCGACAGAAGGCCAGGATAGCCTTCCAGAATTGCTCTCAACGGCTCCTAGCTGCCTTGGGGCTATAAAAGGAGCCCCTAGGCGCATGGAGGAGACACACAAGCAACCTTTGAGCATTCTTGATCATCCACACTCAATCTCTGCGCATTTGATTGTCATTCTAAGTGTTTCGAGCTCTGTTCTAGTGAGAACTGTGTGAAACTCTTGTGAGCTCGATTCTTGGCCGTGTGTGTGCGCGTTTCGCTGTGGATTTGTGTGTGTTGCTTCCCTCCCTTACTCTGTGCTTTCTTTGTGATCATATACTTGTAAGGGCAAGAGACTCCAATTTGTGGAGATTCCTTGCAAACGGGATAGTGAAAGGAACAACAAAACAACGTGGTATTCAAGTGGGTCTTTGGACCGCTTGAGAGGGGTTGATTGCAACCCTCGTCCGTTGGGACGCCACAACGTGGAAGTAGGCAAGCATTGGCTTGGCCGAACCACGGGATAAACCACTGTGTCCCTCTGTGCTTGATTCTTGTGGTATTGTGTTTTGTTGAGACTTCACCTTAGCCACTTGGCATTAATCGTGCTAACGCTTAACAAGTTTTTGTGGCTTAAGTTTGAAGTTTTTACAGGATCACCTATTCACCCCCCCCTCTAGGTGCTCTCAGGTATCATCAAATCAAGATGAAAGAGTCCGACCAGCTCGCGACTTCTTTCATCACGCCCTTCGGCATGTACTGTTATGTCACAATGCCGTTCGGTTTGAGGAACGCGGGTGCAACGTACCAGCGGTGCATGAACCATGTGTTCGGCGAACACATTGGTCGCACGGTCGAGGCCTACGTCGATGACATCGTAGTCAAGACGAGGAAAGCCTCCGACCTTCTCTCCGACCTCGAACTGACATTCCGGTGTCTCAAGGCGAAGGGCGTCAAGCTCAATCCCGAGAAGTGCGTCTTCGGGGTGCCCCGAGGCATGCTCTTGGGATTCATCGTCTCCGAGCGGGGCATCGAAGCCAACCCGGAGAAGATCGCAGCGATCACAAACATGGGGCCCATCAAGGACTTAAAAGGCGTACAGAGGGTCATGGGATGCCTCGCGGCCTTGAGCCGTTTCATCTCGCGCCTCGGCGAAAGAGGCCTGCCCCTGTACCGCCTCTTAAGGAAGGCCGAGTGCTTCACTTGGACTCCCGAGGCCGAGGAAGCCCTCGGGAACCTGAAGGCGCTCCTCACCCAGGCGCCCATCTTGGTACCCCCAGCTGATGGAGAAACCCTCTTGGTCTACGTCGCCGCAACCACTCAGGTGGTCAGCGCCGCGATCGTAGTCGAAAGGCAGGAAAAGGGGCATGCTTTGCCCATTCAGAGGCCAGTTTACTTCGTCAGCGAAGTGCTGTCCGAGACCAAGATCCGCTACCCACAAGTCCAGAAGCTGCTATATGCAGTGATCCTGACGAGGCGAAAGCTGCGACATTACTTCGAGTCCCATCCGGTGACTGTGGTGTCGTCCTTCCCCCTGGGGGAGATCATCCAGTGCCGAGAAGCCTCGGGGCGGATCGCGAAGTGGGCGGTGGAAATCATGGGCGAGGCAATCTCGTTCGCCCCTCGGAAGGCCATCAAGTCCCAGGTACTGGCGGATTTCGTAGCCGAATGGGTCGATACCCAGTTGCCAACGGCTCCGATCCAACCAGAGCTCTGGACCATGTTTTTCGACGGGTCGCTGATGAAGACGGGAGCTGGCGCGGGCCTGCTTTTCGTCTCGCCCCTCGGGAAACATCTGCGCTACGTGCTCCGCCTCCATTTCCCGGCGTCCAACAATGTGGCTGAGTACGAGGCTCTGATCAACGGATTGCGAATCGCCATCGAGCTAGGGGTCCGACGCCTCGATGCACGTGGCGACTCGCAGCTCGTCATCGACCAAGTCATGAAGAACTCCCTCTGCCGCGACCCAAAGATGGAGGCTTACTGTGAGGAGGTTCGACGCCTGGAAGACAAGTTCTACGGGCTCGAGCTTAACCACATCGCCCGGCGCTACAACGAGACTGCGGACGAGCTGGCGAAGATAGCCTCGGGGCGAACGACGGTTCCCCCGGACGTCTTCTCCCGGGATCTGCACCAACCCTCCGTCAAGATGGATGACGCGCCCGAGCCCGAAGCACCCTCGGCCTCGTCCGAGGTGACCTCGGCCTAGCCCGAGCCATCCTCGGCTCACCCCGAGGAACCCTCGGAGCCCGAGGGCGAAGCACTGCGCATCGAGGAGGAGCAGAACGGGGTCGTGCCAGATCAAGATTGGCAGACCCCGTACCTGCAATATCTCCGCCAAGGGGAACTGCCCCTCGACCGAGCCAAGGCTCGGCGGGTAGCGCGACGCGCAAAGTCGTTCGTCTTGCTGGGTGATGAGAAGGAGCTCTACCACCGCAGCCCCTCGGGCATCCTCCAGCGATGCATCTCCATCGCCGAGGGTCAGGAACTCCTGCAGGAAGTACACTCGGGGGCTTGCGGTCATCATGCAGCACCTCGAACCCTCGTCGGGAACGCTTTCCGCCAAGGCTTCTACTGGCCAACGGCGGTGGCTGACGCCACTAGAGTTGTCCGCGCCTGCGAAGGGTGCCAATTCTATGCGAAGCAGACCCACCTGCCCGCTCAGGCTCTGCAGACGATACCCATCACCTGGCCCTTCGCTGTGTGGGGTCTGGACCTCGTCGGCCCTCTGCAGAAGGCGCCCGGGGGCTACACGCACCTGCTGGTCGCCATCGACAAATTCTCCAAGTGGATCGAGGTCCGACCCCTGAACAGCATCAGGTCCGAGCAGGCGGTGGCGTTCTTCACCAACATCATCCATCGCTTCGGGGTCCCGAACTCCATCATCACCGACAACGGCACCCAGTTCACCGGCAAAAAATTCTTGGATTTTTGCGAGGATCACAACATCCGGGTGGACTGGGCCGCCGTAGCTCACCCCATGTCGAATGGGCAAGTGGAACGTGCCAACGGCATGATTCTACAAGGGCTCAAGCCTCGGATTTACAACGGTCTCAACAAGTTCGGCAAGCGATGGATGAAGGAACTCCCCTCGGTGGTCTGGAGCCTGAGGACGACGCCAAGCCGAGCCACGGGTTTCACGCCGTTCTTCCTGGTCTACGGGGCCGAGGCCGTCTTGCCCACGGACCTGGAATACGGCTCCCCGAGGACGAGGGCCTACAACGAAGAAAGCAACCAAGCTAGCCGAGAAGACTCGCTGGACCAGCTGGACGAGGCTCGGGACAGGGCCTTACTACACTCGGCGCGGTATCAGCAGTCCCTGCGACGCTACCACGCCCGAGGGGTCCGACCCCGAGATCTCCAGGTGGGCGACCTGGTGCTTCGGATGCGGCAAGACGCCCGAGGGAGGCACAAGCTCACGCCCCCCTGGGAGGGGCCGTTCATCATCGCCAAAGTTCTGAAGCCCGGAACGTACAAGCTGGCCAACAGTCAAGGCGAAGTCTACGGCAACGCTTGGAACATCCAACAGCTACGTCGCTTCTACCCTTAAGATGTTTCCAAGTTGTTTATATACCTCGCACCCACGCAAAGTTTAGTCAACAAGGAAGGGTCGGCCTCGCCTCGGCAAAGCCCGACCCTCCCTCGGGGGCTAAAAGGGGGGAAACCCCCTCTGCGTCAAAATTTTCCTCGAACAAAAAATCTCTTTCACCAGAACATCTTTCGTGCTTTTTGACTACTTCAAAAAGTGGGTCCTGGAAACGACGGGGTACACGTAAGCAGTCAAGGCTGACCGAGCCGAGGGACTCCTACGCCTCCGGGATACGGATACCTCACTCATCACCTTCTGCGATAAGTAACTCGCGCTCGGATAAGGCGAATCCGCGGATCGAACGAGTCTTTACGTACGGAAGCTCTTCTATCGAAGCGATTCTTCGAGCCTTCTCGACCAAGTCGGTGACAGGGCTTCATGGGCGGGTAAAAGTACGCGTAAGCGGCGAGGCCGACCGAGCCGAGGGACTCCCACGCCTCCGGGATACGGATACCTCACTCATCACCTTCCGCGAAAAGCAACTCTCGCTCGCACTAACATCCCTGCTACCGACAAAAAGTCCAGATACTCGAAACAAGAGGAAAAGAGACGCAGCTTTATAACGCAACAAGGGTATGTGTTCTGGCCTCAACGGCCGCGCAAGGCCCACGCTACAAGACGATTTGACCCTGCAGGCTCGGATCTTGACGCTGGAAGAGGGCGATGACACCCTCGGCATCAACAGCACCTTCGGCAAGGCCCGACCTAGCCTCGGACGGCGACGCGGTCCGAGGGCCTCCGCTCCGAAGGACGACGTCATCACCACGCTCGAGCAATCTCTGCCAGGGACTTCTCCGAGAACCCGGCCCGAGCGGACGGCTCGGCCGGCCACCTCCGGGGCCTCGGCCGACCGCCTTCCGAGGGCGCCAGCTCGGTCCGAAGCCTCGGCTGAACAGCTCCGACGTCGATCCTGCCAACGGACAACCCGGCTAGGCTCCGGCCAACCAGGTTTCATTTCCGAGCCAACTCCGCCTCTGCTCGTGCAGATATCGCTACCCCTGGCCTCGGCTCGTCGAAGAGCGGCCGAGGGGTCTCTTTAACTAAGCTAGAGGAGCCTCGGACAACAGGGCCGACCGAGCCGAGGGATTCCTACGCCTCCGGGATACGGATACCTCACTCGTCACCTTGACACGGGGCGACTCACGCTTGGTGAAGCGGTTCAGGCAAACAACAGGCGAGTCCTAGTGCTCAGAAATGAGGAAAAAACACGGCTCTGTGCCGTAAGTTACATACATGTTCAGGCCCCGAAAGCCGAAATGAACAAAAAACCCGGCACTCGAAGTGCCATTACAAACGGAACTCCGGTTCCTCCCTCCGCCGCAGCGCAGGCCTCAGGAGAAGGCACAGCTGCTGTCTTGCCCTCGCCCATAACGCCACCCGAGGGGCGAGGACAAGTACAAAGAGCCGGAGGTCCGAAGCGCCGATGGTGGCGGTGATCCCGTCGCTGACGGGGACTTCTCGAGCCGCCTCCACCTCGGCACCGACGCCAGGAGCCATCGACCTACCGGCAGATCCCCACTCAAATCCTCCCCGATGAGTGGGACACCGGCCTCCGCGCGAAGGCGCTGCCCTGGTGCAAAGGCAGGGCCACCCCAGAACACGAGCGCCGCCCTAGCGGCGTGCGGCGTCTAGGGTGGACCTCCCGTGTACACGGCGCGGCAGCCGCCCCCCGACAAAAGGGGCCGCCGGAGCCGAGCTAGCGGACCCGACACGCTGGAGGTGACGGCGTTCGCCGCCGATCCATCCCACGTTGTCGAAGTCCGCGCCGCCCGCAGGGCCAGTGAGTGTAACACCCAAATTCTGAATTTGGGATTGATAGAAGAAATCTGAGCAAATACCATTGATAAATAATTAAACTTTATAATTCACCCTTTTTAAAAGGTAAATAATCATAATAAAATAAATAAAGAAACACTATGTAGTAATTGTGCATCATGTGAAAGTTTAACTTGTGCATAAAATCTAGAATTTAAAACTTGGTTTGATTTGAATTGGAATTTGGGTTTTGAAACTAAGGAGAAAAGGAAAGTATATACAAAATAAAAAAAAAGTATAAATAAAAGTAAGACCAGAGTTTACAAGTTATACTTTCAATCTGAGGAGAATTTACCAAAGAATTTGATTTTGAAATTTGAACTCAAATTGGATTTGAAAATGGAGAAAAGAAAATAGAAAATAAAAAGAAAAAAAAGAAAGGAAGCCAGCTGGGCCGACTTCAACTAATTCGGCCCACTAACCCTATCTCGCCGCGCAGCCCAACTTCGCTCCCCCGCCGCGCCGCACACACTCGCTGACATGTGGGGCCCCCTGCCCAGTCTCTCGTCCCGCGCTCGCCTGCCCTCCCTCTCTCTGGTCCGCGGGGCCCGCTCGTCGGGTTCGTCTTCAACAGCTTTGTCGATCGCGCCGCGCGGACTCCGCAAAACTCTCCGTGGATTCTCGGCCTCCGTGCAACGGCCGCGGATCGCTCCTTGGGTATAAAGCCGAAGCTCTGCGACCCCTTCCCTCATCCACCGTGAGCTCAAGCAAAAGAAGGCCGCCGCCGTCACCACCATAATCGCGTTCGCCGTGAGACACCCGCCGCGGGCAAATCCGGGCTCGCCGACGACCGGGCTCGGATTGGGGAACCCAGGGGCTCCCTTCGGTTACATTGAAGGCAACCGCGACTGAATTACCGAGGATCGTACACCAGCGGCTCCGGAATTCCTCACCGGAGATCTAGCTCCGCCGCGGGACCGCTTCGCGCCGTGGCCTGCCTCTTCCAGTGGCCTATCTGCTCGGTAACTCACCTCACCGTACTCGCCAAGTCCCCCTCTACGCCTAGCTCGGTTCGAATTGGGTTTAGCGCTCCGGGACGGCCGATTGGCAGCCTCGCCGGCGTGCTCCGCCGCGCGCGCGGGGCGGCGCCGTCGTGCGAGTGCGTCCTGTTGGGGCGAAGGCTGTGGCCCGTTGGATTCCCCAGCGGCGGCCGAGATTAGACCCTTGCATACCCCTTCGTCGTATTGAAATCTTGCGCGTTGAAAGGGAATCGTGTGGCCGAGAGGGAGTAAAGGGTATCGTGCGCCGTGGACCGTGGATCTGGGATCTAACGGTTGTCAGCGTAGCAGTGTATATAACCGGGTCCGGGTTAATCTGGATCGTTCGGATCTAATCGGACGGCCCAGAGTGCACCGTACCCCTTCGCGGGTACTTTTTGCTTAAGAGACCCTAGACTTCTAAGAAATCAACCCGCCGTCCACGTTCACTGTTGACTGAGTCTCGGGTTTCTTGCGCCGAGCCCCCTGTGTTTCTGCTTAATTGAGGCCCGGTCCAGTGCAGTATTAAAGTGATTAAATGAATTAGAAATTAGATTTTTAATACAAAAATAATGGCTAGAACTTAGATAATTCATAGAAAATTCATTTTTGCTCCAAATTGAACTATTCCAGTTTCTAAAATTTTGTAATAATATTCTTCATCATTTTGTGCCTCTGTTTTGGCATGAAAGGCTCATTTAAATTTATCTAATACTTAATCTTGTATTAAACACATAAAACATTAGAAAATCCATAACTTAAAATCTATAACTCCAAAATTAATAATTCCTGTTCCTATGATCTTATTTTAATATGTATATTAATGATGTGTATTTTGTTCTTATGTTTGGTGTAATGTTAATCTTGCCTATACCATGTTTGTTTGAATTGCTACGACTAGCAGTGAGGTCACGAGTCATCTGAAGATCATCCTGGTACCTGGAATCTCAAGTCCCAGGCAAGTTGTGCCCTTGATCACTTCTTTTTTACCCAGCCATGTTCTGATTAATCATAATGATCTGCATAGGTTAATTTTGATGGGACCCAATAGGTTACCCTAGTTTGTCTATCTTTATACCTTGTTCACCACTGATCTTTCTGGGTAGTACCTGCTAGTGCTATATGTGGTTTTGGGTATGAAGATTACACTATTCATGATTACACTTTTTGTTATCAGTTGTTATTTAATGTTCATGTTAAGATCATTATGTTAATTGGAACATGGAGCGACCACCCGGGAAAACAGTGCTACCACAAGGGTGGAATGGGACGCCCTTGGCTGATTAATTAGGGAAGCTAGTGGAAGACTACCTTACCCGAAAGGGGCAAGGGCAGTAGGGGAGAGGTCAGTGTAGGGAGGCCCTCGGGAGGATTTTGCTGCGATGGCGGTCCTGCAAGGGATTCCTGCACTGGATCTTCCTATAAACTGTAGCGGGTTTTCGGAAGCTAGTGGAACTTTGTAAAGGCCTCGTAGTGTTACCCTGCCTCGCTTCCTTGGTAGAGGTGTATGGGATTCATGACCCCTTGGCAGATGGGTAACACGACTTGTGGGTAAAGATGCGCAACCTCTGCAGAGTGTAAAACTGGTATACTAGCCGTGCTCACGGTCATGAGCAGCTCGGACCCTCACATGATTAAATTATGGAACTTAAACTCAATTTGTCATATGCATTGCATCGCAGGTGATGTTGTTACTTTTGTTCTACTACTTAATTGGGCTGGTATTTACTTATACTTAGTAATTGCTAATAAAATTTTGACCAACTTTAAAAGCAATGCTCAGCTCTAACCATCTTCTTTGGTAAGCCTTACACTTCACGTGAGCTCCCACCTTTGGCGAGTTCATGCACATTATTCCCCACAACTTGTTGAGCGATGAACGTATGTGAGCTCACTCTTGCTGTCTCACATACACCACAGGTCAAGACCAGGTACTGCAGGATGATGCTCATGGAGGATGTTGTGATGAGTTCGTGAGTGGTCTAGGTCGTCGTCTCCCAGTCAATTTTGGGTTGCTGGACCGTTGTCTCCTTATATGTAATTATTTATTCTGTATAGAACTCCTGTTATATATAAAGATGTGACATTCGATCCTGTGCCACTATACATCATATGTTTGAGACTTGGTCCCAGCATACCTGGTGTTTATGTTAACCCCGGGTTTTGGACCCCTAAAATCCGGGTGTTACAGAAGTGGTATCAGAGGAATGTTGACTGTAGGACGAAACCTAGATAGAACTGGACAACCATTCTTTACTTACCTTACTCTGATTCTTTTCTAAACTTATCTTAATCTTTTCTCATCTATTTCCGCTTCACTCTGATTATTCTTACCTATTTATTCTAAAGACAAATGTGGATTTCACACTTTGAAATCCTGTACCTAAAGTGACTTTTAGGAATAGGAGACCTATTCTTAGGAACAAAAACAAAACTATTTTTATAGATATCTATGGACTTGAATGTTTGTTCTTATGATACTTGTTTGATTTGGATCTTTGATTGAGTGTGATGGGTTGTGGAGTAATGTCCACAATTACATCTGCATATACATCTAGGTATAAAGGATAGCATTTATAAAATAACTAGACAAACTAAATTACCCTTCAATAAAGTATCTAGCCTAACAATACCCATCTTATCTTAAAGATTCCCCCTTATCTTAATAGATCCATCTCATCTTAAAAGATACTCATCTTATCTTGAAAAGATTTTTAGCTCATCCTAATAGATCTAACTGATCTCAACAGATTATACTTATCCTTATGGATTCACCTTGCCCCAATAAGCATATTTATTCCGCACTAGTGTAACAACCACGATCTAATTCAAAGTAATTAGATATTGTCTAGACTAATCTGGTGATACCAATCTAGATCCTATCTAACATAAAATGATCTAATCTATCATAAGTTACTTAATGCTGGTACAATGGATAAGGTCATACTCCACATTCACTTGAGTCCAAATTGGTGACTTAGAGCAACTAAGCCCTACACAACAACTTGACCTACATAATGGGTTACATAACCTATCCAAACCAATCAAAAGCAAAATAACCGAACCAGATTCTGACTAATCTCATTCAACTTATAGCCATCTACTAAACTAACCTAATATGGTCCACTTAAATAGACTAGTGATACTGGTAGAAGAGAATAGACCCCACTAGCCATGTATTAACTTATCTTAGCACATTGGATCAATTCAACCATGAGCTAACCCAACCCATGATGAATGGTATAACCTTTCTATTCCCACCTAATAACAAACAAACTTTTAACCTACATCATGTAGTCCATCTCACCCATATATATCTCTAATCTTGACAGATTCTATCCTACCCTTAGATATTCACCTTATACAACTGGTTACCCCAATCTGGACGTAAAACAAAGATTAAGCCCTACTAAAGAATCTTCAGATTATAACCAGCTACTAGCTTATTCATCCCGCTTATTGAATAATTTCCTTTGCAAAACTATTACCATGTGCCTCTAACTTTCATGGTCAATACCAGGAAAGGAAAGATTATCACGTAACAACAAACAGAAATGAATCCTCCAAATCCTCCACCTGTTGAGATCGATCAAGTGGTTGCTACCCAAAGACTGGTAAAACAACAATTAACAGACCTGGTGACCGAGATGCAGAATCAGATAAGACAACAACGCGAGGAAATACGTCAGGCCCGTCAAGAAATAAGGCAAGCACGGTTGGAGAGACAACAACAACAACAATCCCCACCACCACCAGCTCCACCAAGCTACATAGATATAAATTATGATGATTTGTAAGATCTAGATGTTACTTTAGTTAGTAGATGATATGGTATTCTTCTAGAAGGAATAATAAGGTCTATTGACCCTATGTTTTGTTAAAGAATTATACCTCATGCTGAGATATCTTTGTTTGTGCATATGTTCCGAGAACAATATGAGTAAACATCCCTTTTTCTTACAAATCTCGAGGACGAGATTATTTTTAAGGGGGGTAGGATTTGTAACACCCAAATTCTGAATTTGGGATTGATAGAAGAAATCTGAGCAAATACCATTGATAAATAATTAAACTTTATAATTCACCCTTTTTAAAAGGTAAATAATCATAATAAAATAAATAAAGAAACACTATGTAGTAATTGTGCATCATGTGAAAGTTTAACTTGTGCATAAAATCTAGAATTTAAAACTTGGTTTGATTTGAATTGGAATTTGGGTTTTGAAACTAAGGAGAAAAGGAAAGTATATACAAAATAAAAAAAAAGTATAAATAAAAGTAAGACCAGAGTTTACAAGTTATACTTTCAATCTGAGGAGAATTTACCAAAGAATTTGATTTTGAAATTTGAACTCAAATTGGATTTGAAAATGGAGAAAAGAAAATAGAAAATAAAAAGAAAAAAAAGAAAGGAAGCCAGCTGGGCCGACTTCAACTAATTCGGCCCACTAACCCTATCTCGCCGCGCAGCCCAACTTCGCTCCCCCGCCGCGCCGCACACACTCGCTGACATGTGGGGCCCCCTGCCCAGTCTCTCGTCCCGCGCTCGCCTGCCCTCCCTCTCTCTGGTCCGCGGGGCCCGCTCGTCGGGTTCGTCTTCAACAGCTTTGTCGATCGCGCCGCGCGGACTCCGCAAAACTCTCCGTGGATTCTCGGCCTCCGTGCAACGGCCGCGGATCGCTCCTTGGGTATAAAGCCGAAGCTCTGCGACCCCTTCCCTCATCCACCGTGAGCTCAAGCAAAAGAAGGCCGCCGCCGTCACCACCATAATCGCGTTCGCCGTGAGACACCCGCCGCGGGCAAATCCGGGCTCGCCGACGACCGGGCTCGGATTGGGGAACCTAGGGGCTCCCTTCGGTTACATTGAAGGCAACCGCGACTGAATTACCGAGGATCGTACACCAGCGGCTCCGGAATTCCTCACCGGAGATCTAGCTCCGCCGCGGGACCGCTTCGCGCCGTGGCCTGCCTCTTCCAGTGGCCTATCTGCTCGGTAACTCACCTCACCGTACTCGCCAAGTCCCCCTCTACGCCTAGCTCGGTTCGAATTGGGTTTAGCGCTCCGGGACGGCCGATTGGCAGCCTCGCCGGCGTGCTCCGCCGCGCGCGCGGGGCGGCGCCGTCGTGCGAGTGCGTCCTGTTGGGGCGAAGGCTGTGGCCCGTTGGATTCCCCAGCGGCGGCCGAGATTAGACCCTTGCATACCCCTTCGTCGTATTGAAATCTTGCGCGTTGAAAGGGAATCGTGTGGCCGAGAGGGAGTAAAGGGTATCGTGCGCCGTGGACCGTGGATCTGGGATCTAACGGTTGTCAGCGTAGCAGTGTATATAACCGGGTCCGGGTTAATCTGGATCGTTCGGATCTAATCGGACGGCCCAGAGTGCACCGTACCCCTTCGCGGGTACTTTTTGCTTAAGAGACCCTAGACTTCTAAGAAATCAACCCGCCGTCCACGTTCACTGTTGACTGAGTCTCGGGTTTCTTGCGCCGAGCCCCCTGTGTTTCTGCTTAATTGAGGCCCGGTCCAGTGCAGTATTAAAGTGATTAAATGAATTAGAAATTAGATTTTTAATACAAAAATAATGGCTAGAACTTAGATAATTCATAGAAAATTCATTTTTGCTCCAAATTGAACTATTCCAGTTTCTAAAATTTTGTAATAATATTCTTCATCATTTTGTGCCTCTGTTTTGGCATGAAAGGCTCATTTAAATTTATCTAATACTTAATCTTGTATTAAACACATAAAACATTAGAAAATCCATAACTTAAAATCTATAACTCCAAAATTAATAATTCCTGTTCCTATGATCTTATTTTAATATGTATATTAATGATGTGTATTTTGTTCTTATGTTTGGTGTAATGTTAATCTTGCCTATACCATGTTTGTTTGAATTGCTACGACTAGCAGTGAGGTCACGAGTCATCTGAAGATCATCCTGGTACCTGGAATCTCAAGTCCCAGGCAAGTTGTGCCCTTGATCACTTCTTTTTTACCCAGCCATGTTCTGATTAATCATAATGATCTGCATAGGTTAATTTTGATGGGACCCAATAGGTTACCCTAGTTTGTCTATCTTTATACCTTGTTCACCACTGATCTTTCTGGGTAGTACCTGCTAGTGCTATATGTGGTTTTGGGTATGAAGATTACACTATTCATGATTACACTTTTTGTTATCAGTTGTTATTTAATGTTCATGTTAAGATCATTATGTTAATTGGAACATGGAGCGACCACCCGGGAAAACAGTGCTACCACAAGGGTGGAATGGGACGCCCTTGGCTGATTAATTAGGGAAGCTAGTGGAAGACTACCTTACCCGAAAGGGGCAAGGGCAGTAGGGGAGAGGTCAGTGTAGGGAGGCCCTCGGGAGGATTTTGCTGCGATGGCGGTCCTGCAAGGGATTCCTGCACTGGATCTTCCTATAAACTGTAGCGGGTTTTCGGAAGCTAGTGGAACTTTGTAAAGGCCTCGTAGTGTTACCCTGCCTCGCTTCCTTGGTAGAGGTGTATGGGATTCATGACCCCTTGGCAGATGGGTAACACGACTTGTGGGTAAAGATGCGCAACCTCTGCAGAGTGTAAAACTGGTATACTAGCCGTGCTCACGGTCATGAGCAGCTCGGACCCTCACATGATTAAATTATGGAACTTAAACTCAATTTGTCATATGCATTGCATCGCAGGTGATGTTGTTACTTTTGTTCTACTACTTAATTGGGCTGGTATTTACTTATACTTAGTAATTGCTAATAAAATTTTGACCAACTTTAAAAGCAATGCTCAGCTCTAACCATCTTCTTTGGTAAGCCTTACACTTCATGTGAGCTCCCACCTTTGGCGAGTTCATGCACATTATTCCCCACAACTTGTTGAGCGATGAACGTATGTGAGCTCACTCTTGCTGTCTCACATACACCACAGGTCAAGACCAGGTACTGCAGGATGATGCTCATGGAGGATGTTGTGATGAGTTCGTGAGTGGTCTAGGTCGTCGTCTCCCAGTCAATTTTGGGTTGCTGGACCGTTGTCTCCTTATATGTAATTATTTATTCTGTATAGAACTCCTGTTATATATAAAGATGTGACATTCGATCCTGTGCCACTATACATCATATGTTTGAGACTTGGTCCCAGCATACCTGGTGTTTATGTTAACCCCGGGTTTTGGACCCCTAAAATCCGGGTGTTACAGTGAGCGCCTTCTCCCTCGAATATCGTGGGAGAGGATGACCCACGAACCCGTGCGGGAGGTGGAGCGCCGGCTCAGTCCGGCACCCACCCCAGCGAGGATGATGAACATCCTTGAAGCTGAGGGTGGGACCCAGATCGCAGTCCGGTTTGCTCCTCCCCACCCAGGAGCTGGTGGTCACCCAGCCGAGGGGGGCAACCGGGCTGCACGATGAAAATCCTTGAAGCCGAACGATGGCTGAAAGGTACCAACTCCCACGGAGTTGCGTTCCTCCAGCGATGGAGCGAAAAGACGGCGGTTTCCCCCCATCCGGGGGCTCGGAAGATGGAGAGACACAATGCATAGGGGAGGTAGGAGACATGGTCACCTTACGAAGGGGGTCGCCCTCCTTTTAAAGGCAACTCCCCCTGCTTGCGCCCTCAACCGTCACGGGCTGAGTCTTCTCCAACACGCCTCCAAAGCCCTTCCCTGCGGCGCGAGGGCTGGGGCCCGCCTGTCATGCAGACCGGCTCCAAGCAGAGGAAGCCGAACCGCCGCGCACGACGCACGCAACCACCCAGCGGTTACAAGTAACCCTCCACTTTTGCCCAGACCAGCGGGCAAAGGGGGCAAGCGGCCATGCAGGCGGCATGCAACCGCGCCAAGTGGACGCGCCTCTCCGACTCCTGACAGGCCAGCGCGACGGCTCAAGCCCACGCGTCGTGCAACTGGCGCGCCGGGCGCTGCATGCGAACCGCTGTGCCTCTCGCTCCACCACCGCACCTCCTCGATTGCGGAACCGATACCGCGACTCGAGGCCGCCCAGCCTGCGATCCAGCGGCGCCAGCCTGGTGCAGCGGTCAAACGCGGTCAAAAATGGGCCGGCAGTAATGACGGTGGCAGGCGCGCGAGAGCAGCGGTCACGCCATCGGCCAGGCTCACGTCCCATCCGGAGGCAGCAAGAGAACCCCCTCTCACGGCGTGAAGACGACGCGCCCGTGACCCGTACCTCGAACGGCTCGCGCACGCGCAACGGCAACCTCGCCAACCACTCACCCCGGCGCATTAACTCCGCGGCTCGACGGACAGCGCTACGGGCGGGAGCGGCTGGTGACGTTTCGCCTTCGCCAAAACGACCACGCCGAAAAAGGTACGCCACGACGTTCAATTTCGAATCCTTTTTCCCTTTTCCTTCTTTCTCTATCTCTTGCAACAGGGACCGAGAAGGGGGATAACCCCAAAGGGATCCTTCCCCGTGAAGGAACTAGGCTCCGAGCCTCCCTACTGATCAGGGGTTCGAAGGCTGGCCCCCCGAAGGGTTTAACAGCCGCCTCAGATCGCGTGGGCCCGACACCCACTACTGGTCAGGGGTTCGAAGGTCGGCCCCCGAAAGGTCCCACGACCGCCTCAGGCTACTCGAGCTCCGTGCCCCCTACTGATCAGGGGTTCGAAGGCTGGCCTGTCGAAGGGTTCACAGTCGCCTCAGACGCCGAGCGAGGGATGACCAGGGGTACGTTCGATACATAACCAAGGCTCGGGCTGCGCTCCCGAGGTACCCTAGGACATTTCCGAGACCAGCGGGAACGACTCTGTAACGGAATCCCATCGGAGGGAGGCAACGAGCCCTCGGACCCCGTCGCTAGGGGACCGGGTCCGGCAGATCACCCGCAGGTACTTTTGGGCGTGCCTCCGGGCCCCTAGCCGACCCCCAACGAACGGGGCACGGACGTCCACTCGGATTACCCGATTGCAGCTCACCGGAGACACCATGTTCGGTGCCCATCGAGGGTAACATGGCGCACTCCCCCCCTCCTCCTTGCGGAAAGGCGACGTAGGGGCGTATATAAAAAGTCGAGTCTGTCCCTGATCGTCCTCTCGCTCCGTGCGAAGGCTCGGGGGCTGCTCTCGCAAACCCGGCTCCGGCCGAACCGTTGACAGCGTCAACATACCAGCCCGAGAACTTGGGCCCCGACAAGTGCACCTGGGTTACGCCCTGCTCGCATGAGGGAACCGCCAGACCAGCCGAGGCATTACGCAAGGCATTAAGACCTCGAAGGAGTGAAACCACTCCTCCGAGGCCTCGGGGGCTACACCCGGCGGGTGCGCTCGCGCGCACCCACCGGAACAAAGTACCATCGAGAAAGGCTGGTCCCCTTGCAAAAAAGTGCGACGCAAGCCTCCAAGCGAGTGTTAACACTCTCTTCGAGGCTCGGGGGCTACTGTCGGGGACCATAATTAGGGGTACCCTCAAGACGCCTAATTTTCAGCTGGTAACCCCCATCAGCATAAAGCTGCAGAGGCCTGATGGGTTTGATTAAGTCAGGGATCAGTCCATACGAGTGACTTGACCACGCCACGCCCGAGCCTAGCCTCGGGCGAGGGCAGCCGACCCTAAGATGACTCCGTCTCGCCTGAGGCCTCCTCTTTCACGGCAGACGCATCTCCGGCTCGCCCTAGGCCCCGCCTTCGATAAGAAGAAACCCTGACTAAATCACCGCGCCAACCGACCCAGTCACCGGGGCGTTTAACGCAAAAGGTAAGACCGACGGGCGACCAGACTTCGCCAGAGGTGCCATAGGAGGCTCTGCCCGACCCAGGGCTCGGACTCGGGCTAAGGCCCCGGAAGACGGCGAGCTCCGCTCCGCCCGACCCAGGACTCGGACTCGGGCTAAGGCCCCGGAAGACGGCGAACTCCGCTCCACCCGACCCAGGGCTCGGACTCGGGCTAAGGCCCCGGAAGACGGCGAACTCCGCTCCGCCCGACCCAGGGCTCGGACTCGGGCTAAGGCCCCGGAAGACGGCGAACTCCGCTCCGCCCGACCCAGGGCTCGGACTCGGGCTAAGGCCCCGGAAGACGGCGACCTCCGCCTCGCCCGACCCAGGGCTCGGACTCCGCCTCAGCCTTTGCCGAACGATCTCCGCCTCGCCCGACCCAGGGCTCGGACTCTGCCTCTGTCTTGCAGGACGGACTCGACCTCGGCTTCGGAGGAGCCTCCACGACGCCCGACCTAGGACACGAGACCGCCACGTCAACAGGGAGCGTCATCATCACCCTGCCCTGAGCCGACTTGGGTCGTAGAGAACAAGACCGGCGTCCCATCTGGCCAGCCACGCCAGATAGGCAAATGATGGCGCCCCGCTAGACCATGACGACGGCGGCTCTCAGCTCCCTTACGAAAGCAGGAGGACGTCAGCAAGGGCCCAGCCACTCCGACAGCTGTCCCCCCGTCCGGCTCCGTTACTCCTCCAACAGCCACGACGCCACACCAACAGGGTGCCAAGATCTCTCCGGCTGCCACCTTGGCATGTACATAGGGCGCTAGCTCTCCCTCGCTAGACACGTAGCACCTTGCTACACCCCCATTCTGTACACCTGGATCCTCTCCTTATGACTATAAAAGGAAGGACCAGGGCCTTCTTAGAGAGGGTTGGCCTCGCGGGGACGAAGGGCAGGGGCAGGCGCTCTCTCGGGGCCGCTCGCTCCCCTCACCTCGCGCGGACGCTTGTAACCCCCTACTGCAAGCGCACCCGACCTGGGCGCGGGACGAACACGAAGGCCGCGGGAATTCTCCGACTCCCTCACGACCCGGCTCCGGCCACCGACCTCTCTCTCTGTTCCCCCCTTCGCGCTCGCCCACGCGCTCGACCCATCTGGGCTGGGGCACGCGGCACTCTCACTCGTCGGCTCGGGGACCCCCCGGTCTCGGAACGCCGACACTATACATTAAACCAAGTGAACCTGTGCAACTAAAATACTAAATACTAACTAACTACAAACTAAAGAAATGTATAGTAACTAAATACTGCAAACTAAAGAAATACTAACTAACTACAAACTAAGGATATATTGCTAGCTAAATACTAAAATACTAAACACTAAATATTAACTAACCACTAACTACTAAACTAAGTAAATACTAATTAAATACTAAAGAAATACTAACTAATTACTAAACTAAGTAATTACTGACGCAGGAAGCGACGGCGATCCGGCTTGGCGTGCTTACCGGTGGTCCGGCGTGGCATGGTAGATGACAGCGGTATATCTTTAATTTGTAGTTAGTTAGTATTTCTTACCGGCGGTGGCGGTGCGTGATGGCAGTGCGGCGAGCAGGCCGGGCGGCGGCAGTCTGGCGGGAGCACCTCACGGATGCGGGTGGGAGGCCGGCGACGGTGCGTGGGTGGCAAACCGGCGGCGGGACTCGGGTAGTGGTGCTCGCGCGACCGCGAGGGAGGAGCAGGCGGAGGCTCGCACGTGGCACACCGGCGGCGGGGCTCGGTCGGCTCGGTGAGGGAGAGAATGGAGAAAGAGAAATCTGCCCTGGGTTGACCCCGTCCCTTATTTTTTGAGGAATAGCCTCATCCACCATTTTTTAAGAATATTCCTTGACCCTGACTCTGAACCTCCAAACCAAACGCGAGTCAAATTAAAATGATCTCATCCCATCCCTTTTCATCCATCCTCGTCCCTCCATCCAAACACACTCTAAATCCTAGCTCGGCGTTAAGATTTGTGGTACCGAGCTAGGTGCCATGTTAACTCCACGTAAGAGCTAGGTGCCACGTTGGCTCCACGTAAATGCTACGCCACCCCACCAGCGTTGGCGGTCACATACCTCGGCGCTACAGTGGCGCCGAGACGTGTTAGCTCGGTACGCCTAGAAAAGGGTACAAACACGGAATTTAGTCAAACGGACAGCTAAACGTGAATTTTTTTCGAAAAAAAATTAAAATACGAGGCACCTAGTAGACGTATTGCTATCGCATTCTTGGCTTAAATTGAAAAGAGAACATATTTGGTGTACATAAAAGTTTAGTGACATTGTGCATATATTAAATCATTACCACTCTTTTTTTTTTCTAAAACGCGCAGGAGAACTGCGCATTAGATATATTAAGATAGAAGAAATACCAATGGTCTAAAGAAGACCAGAGTACAGAGAAACAACAAAAAAATATAAGAAAATAAAAATAAAATAAAAAATAAAAATAAAAATAAAAATAAAAACAGCCAAAACTGCTCCTAAACTAAGGCCAGATGGTGCCCAGATCTTTGGCACCCGCGAGACACCACCTCTGAGCGTCGTCTTTGATATTTTGAATAATCTGGTTGCCACTAGGAGCATCCCCCTCAAACACACAATTATTCCGCTGCTTCCAAAGCCACCATGCCACCAACATCACAAGGGAGTTAATCCCTTTGCGCAGCGCATAAGGGACCTTGGCCTCCAAGTTAGCCCACCAATCTTGGAAAACCAAATCATCCCTCGCGGGGGAGAACTGCCGCAGATTAACCAGGGAGAAAATCCTAAACCACACTTCCCTAGAGAAGACACAAGAGATTAAAAGATGATGCACCGTTTCATCCTCTTGATCACAAAGGGGGCATTGAACAGGATGGTCCAAACCCCTCTTTGCCAAGCGATCTGCAGTCCAGCACCTATCTCGAGTCGCGAGCCAAAGAAAGAACTTGCATCTTGGAGGGGCCCAGTTTCTCCAAATAAGCTCAGCAGGCGCAAAGCCCACCCTTCCCATCATAAAAAGATCATACGCCGATTTGGACGAGTAAGAGCCTGAGGGGGAAGGTGTCCATATGTGCTGATCTGGAACATCTGATAACAGTTGAACCTCCCGAACAAGATCCCAGATCTGGAAGAATTCGGAGAAAGCCATAGAGGATAAATTGCCCCTAATGTCAAGAACCCAACTGCTACCATTAATTGCTTCCTGGACTGTTCTTGACCTCACAGCCTTCTTGTTAACAGCTGCAAACAGCGAAGGAGCCCAATCTGCAATTCTTTTACCGTGCAGCCAGCGATCAGTCCAAAATTTGGTGTCAGTTCCACTGCCCACAACTGACTGAACCGATGCAGCAAAAAGTGCAGCAGCATTGGGATGAACTTGGACATCCAAGAAAGCCCACGGCCGCTCAGGTTGTGTTTTCTTCAACCATAACCATCTCAAATTGAGGGACCAGCCCATAACTTCAAGATTTGGAACACCTAAACCACCCAAAGTCAATGGTACACACACCTTCTGCCAACCCACTAAACAGTGCCCACCATTGGTATTTTTGCGGCCTTTCCAGAGGAAACCTCTCCTAATCTTGTCAATGGCTTTGATGACCCATTTGGGGCATTGAAGTGCAATAAGATGGTAAACTGGAATAGCTGAGAGGACAGATTTGACAAGAGTAGCCCTACCCGCCGGGTGAATAAGAGCAGCTTTCCAACCAGGCAATCTATCTGCAACCTTCTCAACTAGAGGGAGAAGGTCCCTCCTGGAGAGCTTTCTAATAGACAAAGGCAGTCCCAAGTACTTGCAAGGAAAATTCACCAAATTACAAGATAGCGTCTCATGGATTGCCAAAACCTCCTGGTCATTGCAGCAAATCGGAGTAAACGAGCTCTTAGCTAAATTAGTAACAAGTCCTGAGGCTTCACCGAACACCTTCAAAACTTGTTTGACTGTCTCCAAGTCACACCTCACCGGATGCATAAACAGAACCACATCATCGGCGTATAAGGAAATTCTCTGTCCAATTCCCCGACGAAGCAGCGGCTGTAACAAACCATAGCTCTCAGCCTTCAAGATTATTGAATTTAGAACGTCCATAACACACACAAAGAGCATAGGAGATAAAGGGTCTCCCTGACGGAGCCCCCTTTGATGATAAATCAACTCTCCAGGTTCACCGTTAACCAAAACTCTAGTAGAAGAAGAGCGTAGCAACTTTGCCAACATATCACACCACCGAGCACCAAAACCAAGATGTTGTAAGACCTCCAAAAGGAAAGGCCATGAAACTGAATCAAAGGCCTTGGTGATGTCAAGCTTTAGGAGCACTCTCGGTTCCTTTTGCCTGTGCAAAACTCGGGCCATCTGTTGCACAAGAACAAAATTATCCAGAATGTATCTACCTTTCACGAACGCACTTTGATTAGGTGACACAAGCTGTGATAGTTTCCCTGATAACCGATTAGCCAACAGCTTAGTGATGATCTTGGCGAAACTATGGATCAGACTTATAGGGCGAAAATCTTTTACCTCCTCCACATCAACTTTCTTGGGCAGCAGGGTAATATATGCAGAGTTGAGGAGAAAAAGTCTACTATCATCACCCTGAAACATTATATTCACAGCAGCCATAAAATCTACTTTGATAATTTGCCACGCCATCTTGTAGAATCTGCCTGTAAAGCCATCTGGCCCGGGAGCTTTATCTGAAGGCATGGATTTGATGGTGTTCCAAATTTCTTCCTCGTCAATAATCCGGTCTAACTCGGTAAGATCAACAGCGGATCGATGAAAGGATTGAAGATCAAGAGTGAAGTTACGCTGTCCCGCAGATCCCAACAAATTGCTGTAAAAATCCCAGACCACCTCAATCTTATCCTTTTGATCAGTGAACACCCTGTCCTCTGTCTTCAAACTGGCAATAAAGTTTTTCTTCTTCCTGTATCTGGCATGGTGCTGGAAATACGCAGTGTTGGCATCTCCCTCTTTGAGCCATCTCAGACCAGAACGCATCCTTGCCCTGGTCCTCTCAAAGGAAGACAAGCCCAAAATATGATGCTTAAGCTGTCTCCGAAGCCAAATTTCCAGTGAGGACAGCAATCTTGAATCCTGGGCAGATTCCAGTTGATGAATAATCTCCCTCGCAAGAAGAAGTTGTCGCTTGATATTGCCTGTCTTCCTATGACTCCAAGATTGCAGATTTTTGGCAAGCCTCCGCAGCTTGTCAGCGAGCCTCTGTAAAGGGCAAACAGCCATAATCGGCTGCTCCCAGGACTGCTGCACAACCTCCATAAATCCATCAAGTTTTGGCCAAAAACTTTCGAAATGAAAGCGACGTTTACCCATGAAGGAGTCCCTCAAGCCCAGCAATAAAGGGCAATGATCTGAAATGGAAGAAGCCAAAGCTTGCAGAATGCAATCTGGGAACAACTGGTCCCAATCAGTGGTCACAAAAACACGATCTAGTCTGACAAGGGTTGGCGCTTCTCGCTCATTAGACCAAGTAAATTGTCTACCCAAAAGATCAATTTCCACCAATTCAAGCTCATTAAGAAGACGACGAAAACGGCCCATCATTGCCCTGTCAACATTTTGATTATTTTTGTCTTCCACCTTATAAATGAGGTTGAAATCCCCTCCAACAGCCCACGGTCCAGCACACGTAAGGCGAATGTTACGAAGTTCTTGCAGAAATTGCACCTTCAGGACGTCCGACTGTGGGCCATAAACTCCAGTGAACCACCAAGGGGGGCCCTCACTCTGCTGGAACTGAACAGAAACAGAAAAAACATCCACCCTTGATGCAATAGCCTTGCACACATTGCCTTTCCAAGCCACCAAGATGCCACCCCGAGAACCCTCTGCTGGGAGGAACACAAATTCATCAAAATCAGCCCCAAGGGTCGACATGACTGTCCATCTAGAAATATTTTCCTTTTTTGTCTCTTGCAAACAAACCACTTCCGGCTTTACAGAATCAATCAAACTACGAACAGAATCCCGCCGAGACTTATTATTGAGTCCCCTTACATTCCAAATCAACAATTTTGAGATATCCATAGAAACAAAAGACAGGAGTACGACTAGAGAAAAAGCTTCCCAACCCACGAACAAAAGGGGGAACTAATCTTAGATCTAACATCTCTAATTGTTTAGTATATTTTGCTAAGGACAGCCTCCGACGCAGTGGGGTGTAGTGGTGGAAGGTGTTATTTATAAATTGCAATGATCAACCAGAAACGTTAAATCTAAAATGGATAGTGATGATTTAATATGTGCACTAAACTTCTATGTACACTAGATATGTACTCAATCGGAAAAGAGCAACTAGATATGTACTCAATCGAAAAAGAGCAACCAAATAGGTGACTCGTATGGCGCAATTAAACAGTGCCTCAGCAAATTCCTTCCTGCGTGGCTACGCACTGACAAAGTGGCAGCTACCAGCTAGAAACCAGGTGTAGCTGAACATTGTCATTTTTCAATTTACAGAGCTCCAGCACAAACCCATGATGGTTGTATTAGTATGACTGCTAGAAAGATTGTATGTAGATTAATATGATCCGATCATCAACAGCTATTTGGTGGTCTCCTGACTTGCGTAGACCTCAAACCTACCAAATACACACAACAAAACACCGTTCACTACCAAGCTGCAGAATTAATTCTCATGGTTGCCAAATTACGATGGAGGGAGCCATCACGAGGAAGGTGTTCATTCAGTTAAACATTTTACAACATGAGTACAGCGCATCCAAGCGTTTCCTTGGTTATTTCCTACTCCAGTCCAGCATGTGCCACCGATTTTGAACACACACACTGAGACTTGCCAACTTCCTCAAGCCTCCCGCTTATGCTTATGTCTCCAGCAAATGTACATTGGCGCGGTGGGGAAGCATACCTGCCACCGTTATATGCCATCTCGTCAGTAGCATGGTCTTCACAAACTTCCTTGCACCTCATGTCCCGCTTAAGTACCTTTTGTACTTGCTTTGTGCGAGACTTAGTAAGAAGTCTGTGAACATGCGCTCATATCCTGGCATTTTGCCGTAACCTGCACGGTTAAATTGTGTCAAGAAGATAATGGTAGGAGACGCTATTGTAAAAAATAATAATTGCAAACTGTGAGTTAAAATTGTGTCGAGAAGATACTGTTAGGAGAATGTTGTATCTGATACAATATTCTTCTTTTAGACTTAGACAGTGAAGCCCTTGTACATTAATGTTGTGACAAGTGTCCGAACAAGTGATGGTCTGATGGAGACACCGATGACTTTCCAATTAACATAGGACTACATCAAGGGTCGGCTTTGAGACCTTATCTTTTCGCTTTGGTGATAGATGAGGTCACAAGTGACATACAATGAGATATACCGTGGTGTATGCTTTTTGCCGATGATGTGGTACTTATTAAGGAGAGTAAGAGTGGTGTTCCGCAAAAGTTGGAATTGTGGAGGCAGACGCTGGAAGCAAAAGGTTTTAGGCTTAGTAGGTCTAAAACAGAGTATATGAAGTGTGATTTCAGTGCCATGGGGTATGAGGATGGCGACGTTAGTCTTGATGGGCAAGTGGTACCCAAGAAAAACACTTTTCGTTACTTAGGATCAATGCTTCAGAAGGAGGGAACATCGATGAGGATGTCAGTCATAGAATTAAAGCTGGATGGTTGAAGTGGCGGCAAGCTGCGGGTGTCTTATGCGACCCCCGGGTGCAACACAAACTAAAAGGCAAATTCTACAGGACAGCAATCCGGCCGGCTATGTTGTATGGAGCAGAATGTTGGCCCACTAAAAGACGACATGTCCAACAACTAAGTGTGGCAGAGATACGTATGTTGCGCTGTATATGTGGCCACACAAGGAGAGATCGAGTCCGGAATGATGATATACGAGAGAGTAGGAGTGGCGCCAATTGAGGAGAAGCTTATGCAACATCGTTTGAGATGGTTTGGACATATCCAACGAAGACCTGAAGAGGCACCAGTGCATATCGGAATAATTAGGCGTCCCGAGAATGTGAAGAGAGGTAGAGGTCAACCAACCTTGACGTGGACAGAGGATGTGAAGAGGGACCTGAATGAGTGGAATATTGATAAAGAGCTCGCCGTGGATAGGAAGGGGTGGAAGTGTGCAATTCACGTGCCAGAACCCTGATTTGTAGTTTCGCTTTTCCTCCTTAATCGTTTGACCTTTTCTTGTGCCCCTTTAGATCTTGTTGGTTCTTGTGGGTTTTATTTCTTTTTATGTGTTTCCCCGTTTCGTCGTTTTTCGGTTCTCCTTTGCCTTTATCTCCCTTTTCTTTTCTTTGGGGTTGAGCTCTGAGGTTTTCATATGGGATTTCATCTCTAGCCTACCCCAACGTGCTTGGGACAAAAAGGCTTTGTTGTTGTTGTTGTTGTTGTAGACTCAGACAGTGAAGCACTGTGCTGCATTATAGCTTAAAGTGCAAATTGTGACCATAATATTTTTAGTAATGGGAAAAGGAAGCGCAAATGGTATCCACGACATACGTGGTCACGACCATGTGCTTAACTATGTAGAGAAATTAGTTCCCACAGCATAAAAGAACTTCTGGTATAAGGTTCTTTATGGCAAAGAACAACTGGCTCTTGGGATGAACCAAGCATAAGTAGCTAGGCTATTTTTGCCCAAACACAGTCGATATTTGGTCACGAAGAGATCCTACTGGATTCTTGAACACTCAGAGATGGCTTAGAAGGCCAGAGATTTGTGGTTAGGATACTCCTCACACTTGGCTGGGGCAGAAGTTTGGCCCAACAAGTTTTACATGGACAAAGATAAAGAACGGAAACGAAGAGGACAAACCCAAGGTATAAATGACAAAATAACGACACACCTGGGAAGTAGTTGATATCAATTATGTAGTACCGATCTTTGGTTCCAAGTTCTCTAATCATATCTATATTGAACAATCTCAAACCCTGCAGGTTTTAACTTTTGCCATGTCAGCCGAGGTAACATGAAACAGATATATGCAGTTCAGAACTAGAATTACACGTACAAGCCGGCCACGAAGCTCCCTGCCCAGTTTCTCTAGAAGTGGCCTTGGAGGAAGCTCTATCATGTATGAGAAATCTATGTTAAGTAATGTAACAAAAGAAACTTGTGCACTGTATAATGAGTAAATTGCATTATCATTTATAAGCCATCTATTTTTTTCTAATTAAACAATTTTCGCCTAAATTTCAGAATTATGAGTTCATGACTAATGTAGATACAACCATTCAACTCATTTGCATTGACAATTCTCAGGACAAATCGCATGTTGAATTAAGGGGTTACTTGCATTAACGAAAAAAGTACATGATTTTTAACAAGTCGTGAGATTGACAGCAACACTGCACAGATCTCACCTGCAATAAGAGGGTCAAGATCTGCATCATCCGCACTAGCTGCAGCACATGAAACTCTTGGCAATCGATAGATGCCAACGTTGTTTAGTAAGTCATATGTGTTAACATCAGGAAGAGAGAACCTGCGGACAACCTGTATTGTTTCACCAATGATATACACCTTAAAGAGGATCCCGCCTGTAGAGGCAATAAATCAGATCCCACATTTCTACTGTTTCAGGGCAAGGTGTCAGGATATAGAAGAAAAATAAAAATATATACATGAAAACAGAAAATCAGAACATACCATGGTTTATGAATTCCTGTAGAACCAGAGGCGGATCAAGCATTGACAAGGATGCCTCGTCATATGCAAGATATAGTTCATGACCTTTAGACGTCCCATCAACAACCAATGGCTTGGCAACTGCAAGAGATAAGCACTTCCAGTCAAGCAACCCACATTTACTAGCTCCCCACATAGCAAAGTAAAAAAAGGTGAAATTTATGAATTATTTGTATATAGAAACAGCTAAAGTGCAAAGGTCCAGCAGCATAATAATAAGCTGAAACCTACCACGACAAATATGCACCAAATGTTCATTAACTAGAACGAATGTGATTATTGACAACGATAATGGGTGAGCGTGATGGCTTTTAAAACTCATGAAAGGAAGAGTAGAAGGGCTGATAGAACTAATTTACTTTGAGGAACTTCTGCGGCATATTGCTTCTAATTGCACCTAGGTTGTCGTGTCCAAAAACTGAAGTATCAAATTCCGAACATGGTTTTCAAAGCCACAATAACAATAAAGCATTTTAGTACCAAGCAAGCTAGAGTAGGCTAGAGACAAAGCGCAACATGAGCCACAGCAGAAGGCGAAAACTTGCATAACATTTTAAAAGCCATTAATGGTAGTAATATAACCTGAGTAACTAAATCCTAGTCCATGGTTCAGAGTTCAGACACGTGGGTTGTTGGATAAGTAATTGTGAAGCCAAAATTTAAAATAAAAACATGGACGGTTTTCGATGAGAAACAGGAATCAATCCGCTCAACTGTTTCCAGTTTCTGGAATTCTGCCTTGCGCAGCTATTCTAGTAAACAAAGGTGCATTTCAAGAGAACTGAAAAATTTAAGCAAAAGAAGCTCAAAAGCTAGTTAAGCAAGCACACAAACAACAATAATGGAGCCTACCCAAGGACAAGGAGAGAACCCATCTACCAAGTACCACCAACATAAGGATTAAATCTGAAGGTGTGACGCTTCGGATGGCTCCCGCCTCCCTCTCCCCCGAGGCGACGCCGTCCTCCACCCTTCCACCTTCCCGCCTCTCCAGCTTCCTGCCGGCGACCACCCCGGAGCTGGCAGCCACTGTCTCGCCGACTTCCAACCCCCCGTCTTCCCGTCTCTCCAGCTTCCTGCCGGCGACCATCCCGGAACCGGCAGCCACCGTCTCAAGCCCCTTGATATCACCCGTCCCATTGGCGTCGGCCAGCACCCTTCCCACGGCAGCGGCGGCTGGCGGTCGTTCCAAGCCTCAACGCTGGCGAGAAGTTAGCCTGTCGGACTCCACGTTCTCTACCTCACCGCCGCCGTCCTTCCGGGATGTGGTGATTGCTGCGCCTGCTCCTACCCGCTCCGGCTCCCGGAAGGCTACGTCTTCATCGCATTCGCTCTCTCGGGAGAAATTCCAAGCGACGATCACCACTCGACGTGTAGATTGCCTTACTCGCCCTTCCTCTGTTGATGCCGGCGGGTGGCAACTGGTGGAATCGAGAAGGTCCAGGAGGAGGCGCTTATTTTTGAAGCAGGAGCCTCGGTCCCGCCGTGTGTCGGTTGACCTTGTAGGCCGCTGCTTCAACTGCCTCTCGCCTCATCACTTTGCCAAGGATTGTTGGGAGAGATCAAGGTGCTTCTGCTGTGGTGGTCTGGGACATCTCTCCTATAAGTGCTCTGCTCCCAGGCGTGCAGAGCCAAGAATACCAGTTTGGCGGAGACTTGGGCCTACGGTTGCACCGGTGTCCAAGAAGTCGGTCTGGGATAGGCTGGGCTCGACGATGGCGCATCGCGATCGGTTAGACCTTCTGTCTTCGTCTTCTGCGGGTGCGGCGCCTGAGAGAATCCCAGTCTGGAGGAGAATCACCCCTGTCAGTGATGCTTCGCAGCGTGCGGAACCTGCTGTGCTGACTGGGTCTTCTGAAGGTGGCCCGACTATTGGTGGAGAGGCTCGTCCGGCTAAGAGGCGTCGTCGCCGACAACGGAAACGATCATTGGCACCCATTATTCATGAGGATGCCCAGTTGGCGTCGGTATCTTCCCCGACCCACGAGTCTGCTTCACCTGTGCTGGAGGACTCTTCCCCACCTTCTTTTCCTTGTATCATTGGTTGGAACCAGAGTATGTCGCGGGCGGAGGAAGATCTCGCTACGGCGGTTGTCATCACTGTTTTTGGTAATATGGAAGTTGTGTCTGCCAATGATATTGCGGCACCCCTGGCATCACGTCTGGAGGTTGATGAAGGATCCTTGGTTATTAGGCAGCTCTCTACTTCTTCTTTCCTGCTGGTGCTGCCTTCAGATGGATTGGTGCAACAATTGTGTGGAAGATGGTCAGTTGTGCGTGCTAATTCCTTCTCACTTTCTTGTAAAAGATGGTCACGCCTGATGAATTCCTCTGGAAGCACCCTTGCTCAGTTGTTAGAAGTTGAACTGGTAGGCATCCCTGTACATGCCTGGGAAGTACCCACCGTGGAGAGTTTGCTCAGCCCTTTTGCATGGATAGAGAGTGTGCATGAAGATACATTGCAACTAAGAAATCTCAGCAGCTTCCGTTGTTCTGTTTGGTGTCTGGACCCTGTCAGCATACCTCCTGCTAGAGATCTTTGGGTTGTTGAACCTCTGCAACTGGGTATTGGGGATGGTTCTGGTGTCAGATCACTGGTCTATCCGGTTAACATTCGGTGGAAGGCTGCTGCTGGCACTGGAAATTCAGCTCCCCGCCCCCCTCCATCCTCAGTGATCACTCCTGCAGAACCTCGTCGACATTTGCGCTCCCGTTCTCCGCCGGCATACAGAGGTCAGCGTAGTGGAACTTCCTTTGGTCATGCTCAAGGCACAGATCATTACGTTCAGGGTTCATCCTCCTGCCATGGTTTTCGTGAAGCTAGCTGCAGGGATCCTCAGGTTGTGCAGAAAATGACTCTTGAGCCACCCCATGGCTCGGTTATAGCTCCGACGTCCTCCATTCTTGGACCTCCTGATGCCGGTTTGCAGACGCTTGAGTCTGGTCACCCCACACCCTTCGCTCATGGCTTTACCGATGATGCTGGTGGTGGATTATGCGTTGTGCAGAATGTGATCTTGGAGCCACCTCCTGGTTCGGTCACAGTTCCGACGCTTGTATCTACTCACACCACAACCTCCACTCAGGGTAGTCTCGAAGTTGATGATGATCTCCTCTGCGTTGAGCAGAACGTGAACCTTGAGCCACCCCCTGGTTCGGTCACTGTTCCGTCGCCTATGAGTGCTCAGACAGTCCGGCTAGATACCAGAGCTGTAGGCAGGAAATCCCTGGCTGAAAATCTGCTAAAGTCTACTTCAACGTTGCCCGCTGGTTTGCAAGCATCCAACACGGTAACTAAGGTTTACTTCAGAAGACGGCTGTGTGGGAAGCAGGAAGGTTCTCTAATTTCAGAGCAGCTGCCTACGATGGAGCTTGTTGGTGCACCAATAGCTGTTACATCTCCTTGCTTGGTGGATGCTTCTCCCTCCCATGTTCCTTCTTCGGATGTGGTTGAGCTCACTGCGACTGTGGTAGACACTCAGGTGACTCCAGTTGCGGTGGCTCCTGCGTCCATATGTGGGGGGACTCTCGCTGTTGAGCAGGAGGTGCTTCATTCACACCAAAGACAGGCCTTCCTTGCGTCTGTTTCCCGGCGGCCTTCCAGAGTTCTGCCTGCTCCTCCCGTACAGCTCTTAAAATCAGGTTACAAGCTGCCCACCAAACCAATTCCAAGACGCAGTCGCAGAGTTGCTGGAGTGGGTGTTGAATTCACCTCTGCTGACCTTGACAGTCGTGCTACTAGGAAAATCATGAGAGCAGTAGGCATAATTACCAATAATAATGGTATGGATCAGAGGGCGCTTGATGAATATGCAAATCTGTTCAAGACACACTTGTCAAGTTCTCATATAAAGGCTCTGGCAGCGCTGTTTGGCTGGCAGCCACCTGAAGACATGTAGTTGCTCCCTTTGGCTGCTTCGGTCGCTTCCTGCACCCTTAAGATAAATGGATCCAGAACGTGTTCTTATCTGGAATGTTCGAGGATTAAACTCCTCAGCTAGGCAAGCTTCTGTTCGTTCCTTAGTTGATTCTGCTAGAATAGATATCGTCTGTTTACAAGAAACCAAAATGGATGTTATTAGTCGTGGAACCCTCCTTTCAGCCTTGGGTTCTAATTTTGATCACCATATTGAGCTCCCTGCTGTTGGTTCCAGCGGGGGAATTCTGGTAGCATGGAAACACTGTGTGGACACCACTGGAGAGTTGTATGTGAGGAATAATAGTGTATCGGTGCAGTTCTGCAATTGCAATGGGAGAACATGGTGGCTCACTTGCGTGTATGGCCCACAGGGAAACAGTGAAAAAGTCCTTTTTTGCAGGAGCTTAGGGACCTGAGATTGCTGTGTCATGGCCCTTGGATGATTGCTGGTGATTTCAACATGATTTATAAAGCTGAAGATAAGAATAATACTAACATAAACCGAGTTATGATGGGAAGATTTCGTAGCTTCATCAATGATCTTGCTCTAAGTGAGCTTCCTTTAATTGGTCGGAAATTCACTTGGTCTAGTCAGCAGAATCCCCCAACCCTAGTGAAACTTGATAGAGTATTATGCACACAGGACTGGGTGGATTTGTTTCCAAATTCCTTGCTTCAGAGTTCTGCCTCTAATGACTCAGACCACTGCCCCCTCCTTTTGGGCCTGAATGACAATTGTATGGCAGGAAGGCGCAGGTTTCATTTTGAGTCCTTTTGGCCTAAGTTTGAGGGATTTCTGGAGGCTGTTTCGTTGGCCTGGCATTCTGTTCCAGCTGTGCAGTGTCCTTTTGCAACTTTGAACTCTAAACTGAAAACTACTGCTCGTGGGCTGCAGGCTTGGAGTGCTAAAAAGGTTGGGCATATTTCAGCCTCTTTAGCCCTTGCCCGTGTACTCCTGCACCAGTTGGAAATTGCTCAAGACAGTCGTGGTCTTTCCCCAGCTGAGCTATGGTTTCTCTTATGCCTTAAGAAACACTCCCTTGCTCTATCTTCACTTCAAAGGACAATTGCCAGGCTTCGTTCCAGAATTGGGTGGTTGCGTGAGGGTGATGCTAATACTAAATTATTCCACATGCATTCAAGATTCCGCAAGAAGAAGAATTTTGTTCCTAAATTAGTCTCTAATGGTGCTGTCCTAACCAGCCATGATGCCAAAGCTGATCTGGTCAACGAATTCTATGGCAATCTTTTGGGACAATGCAGCGATAGAGAGCAAACTATCTCTCTGGAAAGTTTGGGAATTCCTTGTCATGATCTGTCAGCCTTAGATGCACCATTCACTGAGAAAGAGGTATGGGACACAATTTTACACCTTCCTTCGGACAAGGCTCCAGGGCCAGATGGGTTCACAGGAAAATTCTATAGAGTCTGCTGGGAGATCATTAAGGCTGATGTTATGGCTGTTTTCTCGGCGGTTGGGAGCAGAAGGTTCGCTAATTTTCAGATCCTTAATACTGCTTATATCACCCTTATTCCAAAGTTTGAGGGGGCCGATCAAGTTAAAAATTTCAGACCTATCAGTTTAGTTCATAGTGTTGCAAAATTGCTCACTAAACTTCTCGCTAATCGTTTGGCTAGAAGACTTCATGATATGGTTTCTCCTAACCAAAGTGCTTTTATTAAAGGCCGCTTCATTCAGGATAATTATATGTTGGTGCAGCAAACCACCCGCTATCTCCATCAACAGAAGCAACCTAGGATGCTTCTAAAGCTTGATATCTCAAAGGCCTTTGATTCAGTCTCATGGCCCTTCCTCCTGGAAGTCTTGCAACATTTGGGATTTGGCCAAGTCTGGAGAGATATTATTAGTGGATTGCTATGGACTTCCTCATCTCAGGTGTTACTTAATGGGTTACCTGGACAACCTATTCTTCATCGTCGTGGTCTCCGGCAGGGGGATCCTCTGTCTCCTTTTCTGTTCATCTTGGTCATGGATACTCTGGGCTTCTTGATTAATAAGGCCGCACAGGATGGACTGCTGCAGCCCCTTGCTCCTCGGGCATTGCAACACCGGGTTTCTCTCTATGCGGATGATGTGGTGATCTTTCTTCAGCCGGCAGCCATGGATATCAATGTTATTCTAGATTGTCTTCAGCTGTTTGGAGATGCTTCGGGTTTACGTACGAATGTTCAGAAAAGCAGCGTGTACCCTATTAGATGTGGAGATCAGGACCTTGCTTTGCTGCAGAATATGTTGCCTTGTGAGTTAGCTGAATTCCCTTGCCGCTATCTGGGTTTACCGCTTGCCATTAAAAAGCTTTCAAAAATCCAAGTACAACCCATCATTGATAAGATTGCAAATCAACTCTCCGGATGGAAGGCTGAGTTATTGACTAAAGCTGGTCGTAAGGTGCACGTCCAGCATGTCCTCACAGGGATGGTGATCTACTTGGCCATGGCTGTTGACCTTCCAGCTTGGGCCCTTAAAGCCATTGATAAGATTCGTCGAGGTTTTCTGTGGCGAGGTCGAAGAGATGTAAAAGGTGGCCACTGTCACGTGGCTTGGGGAATTGTTTGTAGGCCTCGCGAATTGGGTGGTCTAGGCATTTCCAGCATGAAAGAACTTGCTTGGTCTCTTAGAATGAGATGGCTTTGGCTGGCTAAAACTGAGCCATCTCGCCCGTGGGCCTCTCTTGCTATCCAGGTTCCTAAAAAGGTAAAAGATTTCTTCTCCATGGCTATGCAAACTGAGCTTGGTAATGGGGCTACAACCTATTTCTGGACTGATAGGTGGTTATCGGGTCACAGAATTGCAGAGTTAGTCCCTCGATTATTTGGGATCATCCCTAAGAGACGGGTTAGCAAGAGAACAGTGGTGGATGCTATCTCTAATCAGAGCTGGATTTCTGACATTCAAGGAGCTCTTTCGGTTGGAATTATCAATGAATTTCTCATTTTGTGGGATTTAATTGACTCAATTGTTTTAAGACCTCAAGTTGAAGACAAACATTTCTTCCGTCTAGCTGCAAACGGAAAGTTCTCCTCAAAGGAAGCATATAGGGGTTTCTTTTTGGGATCTTCTGAGTTTGAGCCTTTTCATAGAATATGGAAATCTTGGGCTCCTCCAAAAACCAAGTTTTTTATGTGGTTGGTCGCTCACAGGAAGGTTTGGACGGCAGACAGGCTGCAGAAAAGAGGTTTGGACCATCCAGAGAGATGTCCACTATGTGACCAGGATCAAGAAACCTTGGACCATATGTTGATAGGATGTGTTTTTGCTCGAGAATTTTGGTTTAAATTGCTTCTTCAAGTGAACCTGCAGTTTCTTGCCCCCCAATCTGAGGATAGTGCTTTTCTTGAATGGTGGAGAATGTTATGTACCAAAGTCTCTGGAATTGCAAGGGACGGCCTCAATTCTCTAGTCATTCTGGGAGTTTGGACCTTATGGAAGCAACGCAATGGATGTGTTTTTGACAATAAGAACCCCAGTATTGCTGATGCTATTAGAAGAGTTGAGTTGGAGGTTCACCTATGGGAGATGGCTGGTGCAAAAAAGTTGTCTTTGCTCACCGCCCCCATTCCAGGCATCCCTGCTAGTTAGCTAGCATTGTGGTTATTTGTGTTAGGTTCTTCTTTAGACATGGATGGGTTTTTGTATGCCTGTTACTGGCCGCCATAGGCGCCTCTTTTGTTTTCTTCTGTAATTGTCCTTCTTCTTTAATATAATATCGCGCAGTTCTCCTGCGCTTTCGAGAAAAAAAAACATAAGGATTAAAAAGACATATATAATTGAAATAATAGAATCAATTAAACATAAAGAAATAAGTCCCAAGATAGACCAAATTGAGTGGACCTGATGATTTCAAAAGAATTGCTCAAGCATTTTCCAATGTTCTTTATCCAAATAATTGACAGCTTGAAGATTGGAATCAATTACCCAAGGGCAAAGTTAGTCCAGCCATAGCTACAGAAGTTGGTATAGAGGATGGATCTTTCGTAATGACCAGCTGGCGTGGGATACAAACTTCTCCTGCAATATTCCAATGCACAAACAATCACATGTTTAATCCAAACATAGTATGTCCTTAGCAAAATTAAGTTAAAGGTGCACTTCCAGCAGTCTTCCTTTTACTAATAGCAATATACTACTTCCACTACCAATCAAGAAAAATTGTCAATTTGAGTGGCAACTGTCTTTGAAATCAGCAAACAGTAAAACAAGTCTCCAACAAACTCAAGCAAGACCTTCTGCATATTGTTGAAAAAAGAACTGGCATAACAACCTTAATTGGAACATTCTGTGGTTGACAGTGAATGGAGTAGAACTGTACCAAGAAGTTCTATATGGCAAACATTTTGTGTGCCGTTAGTATGAGCAAAAGTCGCGAAACTACTTTCCTTCAAACAACTGTAGTTGCACCATAATTTGGTGGGAACATGATCTATGATGTGTCAGCATTTGAAGATCAAATGGAAGGTAACTAAACGATGTAAACTTTCAACAAAAATAAACGAACAGCATCATACCATAGAAATTTGACAGGTTCAAATCAGCTACTTCTTCAAGCATTGATTGTCGATTGTTCAGATGCTCGATAGCATTTGGTGGGTCAAGGACAGTAACTTCTGGATGTTCTTCGTGATAGTCCTTCAGAAAATGGAAGAAACTAAGTCCGCGACGCAATGGGAAGCGGTAACATTGACTTGCAAGCAACAAAAAAGCATTAAGATTGACTATGATAAGATTGTAATCAATTGGTTTGAGTATAGTATTTATCACCATTGCGAAAAATAATACTGGCAGCAACCTTCCCAAGGTGTGGGCAGTGAACAGTTTTAAGGGAAAATAGAAAAAAAATATGTGAAGTTGAGTATATGGCACGATCTTACCTCCAGAACCTTCTGCCACTCCTTCCTAGTAATCTGCTCAAGGAAGCAAGAATTCTTTCAGTACTATGGATAACAGAGGCTGCATAAAACTAGGATGACTTTACTAAGAATTCCTTCCTAGTAAGCGTGCTGCGTGCCAGTCCCGATTTCAGTGAGGTGGACTGTGGACCGTGCTCGAGCCAATAATTCTTGTGGATTGTGGACCAGCGAGGCAGCGAGTAGTGCTGAGGTGCTAAGATATCAAGTATATCATCAGATCAACCCGAACCCAAAATTTCGGGTTCAACTTCTGGATACCCAAAATTAGGAAAACCCGAATAACCCGACCCAAAATTTCGGGTAAACCCGAACGCCCAGCCCCAGCTCCAGGATCAGACAATTCACAACAAGAAAGAACGATTCTCCCACAAAACTTGATCTAGGTCCTATGCAGCTGCAGTCTTATTATTGCAGGTTAAAATAGGATGTGACTGACCTTGTGTAAAATAACATCAAAAGGGCCTTGTTCTGAGAGGGGAAGAGACTCATCAATAGATACAAAACTGATTCCATTCTTCCTGACAAAACACATGACAAGAAACTCATGAAGAGGCACAAAGAAAGAACAAAAAATTGGCAAGAGCCACAATATATATATATATATACATATATATATATATATATATATATATATATATATTTGAAACAGATAGGCAGGAGATCTGCCAATTATATATTACAGCACAAAGGACCAGGCTGTAAAGCCAGAGAACCCTCCCACAACAAGGACCCAGCTAATTTATAAGATAAGGGAGTAGTTAGGTGCACAAGATAAGAGAGCTAGTGACAGCACACAGCAGTATACATATACTATCGACATACACCAAATATTCATATAACACGCCCACATTTTGTATAGCAATATGCTTAAGCAACGAGGTAATACTCAAATTAGAAATATAAATGGGATGATACTTGGGTATATCTCCAGGGGTAAGGAAATAAATTATATGCTACAAGTGAACTGCGTGGTATCTATTAAGATATTAGTGAACTGAATGGTATCAATCAACTGCACATGGAAAGCTATCAATCTAGAATATCCCTAGAATCACTCTAATAGTATCAGAACATTTATTGTTTGAGATGCAGAAAGAACTACAAGGGGAGAAACCCAACACGCTTTCAGGTACAAAAGTTGTCAAGGAAAACTGTTCAGTTTGCGGCGAAAAAAAAATGCCTTCAAATTTGTTTACCACAACATTTTCTGTATCCATAGCCTGCTATGCATTTTACAAGGGCAAATTGCATCATATCATAATTTGAGGCATCTACTTTTAGGTTACTTAGTCTTGAAAAGCAGAAACACAGACAACAAAAAAAATATAAAAAAATAGTTCAAGCAAAAAAACACTTTCTCCTTGTTAATTTTGTTGTTCCGTTTATTAGATCATACGTTGCTTATCCAAATGAGGCAACAGGCAAATAATAGAATCAGCTTGGCTCTTAATCCAGACAACTACAAGAAGAGATCGTTTGTTGGCAGCCCATGTTGCTATCAAATCCAGCGATGGAGTAAGTAAACTATAAATGAACACAGCAGAGACACACCCATCAATAAGTTGTCATTTTCCATGTGATGCAGTTATCCAAAGGAATATTCCAAACTAGAATCCCAGATACCATCAACAAGTATTTGCAGCCTAGGGCCTAGGCCCATTCCGCCAACTTGGCAGGATAATATAAAGCTATTGACTATTGTCTATTGAGACCCCTCATGCAGTGGAACTGTCAACGTAGGATACACATATAGGGCATATCTACCGATGCCATTGGAATTCCAAATAAACACTTGACAGTCTTAAGGCAGCATGCTTCACTCAGAAGCCATTCTCGCTAGCCTCTCCCGCCAACTTTGCGCTTCAGTGGAGGTCTGATTCGGTCACTATTTGACTAGTGCAGCAACGAATAGAATAGCATTCCCCTCCACTACACACCGTGGAAATTATAATCCTTTCTAAACACCAGAATACTGTCCATGGTATCACGTTAACCTGTTCATGCAAAAAATCTTCTGGCCATCAGGAACTGGGCACTGGGCAGAGCAGCAACTAATCAAGACACGGAAGAAATCGCGTCTCCAGCCATGAATCCTCCTCGTCCCACGAATTACACACCATTTTTCCTCCAAGGCCAACACCTTCCAAGCTCTTTGGGCTATTAATAAAAGAACAAAACAGAGCAATCGCGGAACTGCTCGCCACCCGGTCATCAAATACTAGGGGGAAAAAATCATCCCTCTCGCTCCCCTCAAAATCCATCACACCACTCGGCATCTGGCAAAACATCAAACCATTCCCCTTTCCTGAGAGGGCGGTGTTCCAGGCTTTTACCTGGCCAGCAGGAGCAGCTTGGGCTGCAGGAAGCTCTTCACCTTCTTCTTCGTGAGGGCGAACCCCACCACTAGCCGGGGAACCGGCGCCGCCGCACCGATGAGTGGCGGTGGCGACAGCCCCGCCGAAGCCGTCACAGCCCCCTCCTCGCTCCCCTCCTCCATCTCATCCCGCACCTCCGCGTGCAGGCGCATCCTTGCCGCTGAATCTCGCCGCGAATGGGCGAGAGGAGCGGAAGGGAAGGGCAATCGGAAACCTCAAGGTTAATTAACTCTGCACAGAGGGTGGTGGGTCGAGCAGAGGCGGTGCTCTGCGCGGGCACGGGATAGGCTGAGGACTAACTGGGTGGGGAGGGAGGGACCGACGCCGACCGACCGAGGGAGGGAGGGACCGCGGAGCTGTTAATAATGGCGATTGGCGGGACGAGGGGAAGAGGGAGGAGGAAGAGACCTGGAGGGTATTTATTTGTAGACGGCAGAGAGAGATGGATTCTCTGTGCCTAGTACAAATTAAGCAGCGTCTTTAATTAATTTATTATAAAAAATATATATATTATATAACTAGCCTAATAATATTTATTTTATATTATAAACATTAATGTCCTTTTACATAAATTTACTTAGAATTTGAATTGTTTGTGTGTCAAGAATTACATTCTTCTGTGGACGAATTGAAGGGAGTACATATACAACATACGGGGCTCCATGGTCACCGCTCGCTACGACTCCAGCCTACTATAACCGCATTACTTTGTTCAAACTACTTGCATCGTTGTGTAGCTCAGCACTAGCTATCGATGTATTGAAATGGAAACAAATAGATACTAATTTGATGAGGCAAAATATGTATGTGCATGTGATACTAGCTAATGGCAGCTTAATGTTTGTTCGGTAGATGAATTCGAACGGCGAACTCTCAGTCGAGATCTTCCGAGCTCATCACTATTGAGGAGGTTTGGATGTCCTTGTTCTTGGATCAGAAAGCGCGCCTGGTCTGGGGATACAAGGCATTGGGTCTGGCATCCTAGATCCAGAACCAGCTGGTCCGTGCCAAGTATGCATGCACAATTGCACACCATGATGATTACACAGTGCTAGCTGCCACATCAGTCATCGTATCTGTGTACAAAAATGGTAGCCTTGTGTGCGATCACTATTAGCTGGGCACGGTGATGGGTGTCGTGGCGACGAGACGACCTGCTCTTCGGTCCCCTCACATTAAATAATGTTGGCCACGCGTCCGCTACGTGAGGCGGATGGACTCGCAGTGGTTGGGGCCACTATCCACACGATGTGCGGCGACCACGACTGCCTGATGGCAGCCTACTGCAACGGGCCCTTTGCAGGCCATGTCCGCGTACTGTAGCGTCCATGTCGTGGTCTGTTCGACACCCCCATGGTGCCTGATGGAGAGAGGGAGAGAGAGAACGCCTTGCTGGGAAGAAGGGTACTCAACTGAATATTGGTCAACTGTCTTCATTTCTCTTGCGGAAACACTCGGCCTGCTCTGGAAGACTGGAACTGGAACCGAAGATGTAGGGGGCATGCAAAGCGAGTAGGAGTAGGTCCGAGCGCTTCCCTGTCCGTTTTTTTTTTTTTTACCTTCCGTGGCGTTGATTCCGCGGCGACATGCTACGTGACCGTGCCGCCTGTCAGGGTCGCACGGCCAGGCACCCAGGCACCACGGACCAGCGTAGGAACGGGACGATACGGCTGGGGGCGCAAGCAGTGGGTGGCCGTGGACGCGCCCGTGCAGTGTCTCAAGCGCCGCACCCTTCCCTTGGCGGCTTGGCCATATAAGCCCTTGGCAAACTGCTACGCCGCCGCCTCCATGGGGATGCAAACAACCACAGTGACAGCAATTAATGTTAGGTGTCCTCTACATCCAGTCATTAGTGACTGAGTTAAGCTTAACCTAACTGTCCGTCTCCTTAAACGGGCCTTGATTTGGAGGTCCAGCGCTTGTCGGCGTTTCGACCCCGGGGGTCGCTGGACCGACGAGTAAATTGTGGCTGCGTGTCCCAGCCCAGATGGGTCAGCGCGAGACGAAACACAAAGGGGGGAGAGCAGCGAGGGGAAACCGCGGCCTTCGTGTTGTCCTACGCCCAGGGCGGCTGGATGCGCTTGCAGTAGGGGGTTACAAGCGTTCGCGTGGGAGAGAGAGAGCGAGAGCCTTACGCGCCGGCCTGTCCTCCCGCGCGGCCAACCTCTCTGTACGAGAGCCCTGGACCTTCCTTTTATAGACGTAAGGAGAGGGCTCGGGTGTACAATGGGGGTGTAGCAATGTGCTAACGTGTCTAGCAGAAAGGAGCTAGAGCCCTAAGTACATGCCGTCGTGGCAGTCGGAGAGATTTCGGCACCCTGTTCATGTGACGTCGTGGTCGTCGGAGGAGCGCTGGAGCCCTGCGGAAGTACAGCTGTCGGGGTTGTCGGGTCCATGCTGACGTCTCCTTGCTAACATAAGGGGCTGGGAGCTGCCGCCGTCATGGATCGTGCGGGGTGTCATCATTACTTGTTTACCGGGGCGAGCTAGATGGGACGCCGGTCTTGTTCCCCGTAGCCTGAGCTAGCTAGGGGTAGGGTAATGATGACCCTCTGGCGATGTGGCTGGTCCGAACCCGAGTTTGGGCGAGGTGGCGATTCCTCCGAGGTCGAGGTTGAGTCCGAGCCCTTTGGTCGGGCGAGGCGGAGTTCGTCATCTTCCAGAGCCGAGGCCGAGTCCGAGCCCTAGGGTCGGGCGAGGCGGAGTTCGTCGTCTTCCGGAGCTGAGGCCGAGTCCGAGCCCTGGGGTCGGGCGAGGCGGAGTTCGTCATCTTCCGAGGCCGAGGGCGAGTCCGAGCCCTGGGGTCGGGCGAGGCGGAGTTCGTCGTCTTCCGAGGCCGAGGCCGAGTCCGAGCCCTGGGGTCGGGCGAGGCGGAGTTCGTCGTCTTCCGGAGCCGAGACGGGGGCCGAGCCCTGGGGTCGGGCGAGGCGGAGCTTCCTATGTCGCCTGAGGCTGGACTTAGCCGCTGTCGACCTCACTCTGGCGAGTGGCACGGCAGTCGGAGCAGGGCAGGCGGCGCTGTATTCCTGTCAGGTCGGTCAGTGGAGCGGCGAAGTGACTGCGGTCACTTCGGCCTCGTCGACTGGAGCGCGCGTCAGGATAAGATGTCAGGCGATCCTTTCATTAAATGCTCCTGCGATACGGTCGGTTGGCGTGGCGATCTGGCCAAGGTTGCTTCTTTGCTAAGACTGGGCCTCGGGCGAGCCGAAGGTGTGTCCGTTGCTTGAGGGGGCCCTCGGGCGAGACGTGAATCCTCCGGGGTCGGCTGCCTTTGCCCGAGGCTGGACTCGGGCGAGGCGAGATCGTGTCCCTTGAGTGGACCGAGCCTTGACCTTAATCGCGCCCATCAGGCCTTTTGCAGCTTTGTGCTGATGGGGGTTACCAGCTGAGATTAGGAGTCTTGGGGGTACCCATAATTATGGTCCCCGACAGTAGCCCCCGAGCCTCGAAGGGAGTATTGGCACTCGCTTGGAGGCTTTTGTCGCACTTTTTTGCAAGGGGACCGGCCTTTCTCGGTTGCATTTTGTTCCGGTGGGTGCGCGCGAGCGCACCCGCCGGGTGTAGCCCCCGAGGCCTCGGAGGAGTGTTTTGACTCCTTCGAGGTCTTAGTGCCTTTCGTGATGGCTCGGCCGGTTTGGTTGTTCCCTCATGCAAACTGGTCGTAGCCCGGGTGCATAGTCGAGTCCCAAGTTCTCGGGCTGGTATGTTGACGCTATCAACGGTTTGGCCGGAGCCGGGTTTACGAGAGCAGCCCCCGAGCCTCCGCACAGAGCGAGAGGACGGTCACGGACAGACTCGGCTTTTTTTCATACGCCCCTGCGTCGTCTTTCCGCAAGGAGGAGGGGGGAAAGCGCCATGTTGCCCTCGGAGGGCGCCGAACATGGTGTCTCCAGTGAGTTGCTAGCGGGTAATCCGAGTGGACGCCCGTGCCCCATTCGTTAGGGGTTGGCTAGTGGCCCGGAGGCGCGCTCCAAAAGTACCTGCGGGTGATTCGCCAGACCCGGTCCCCTTTTGATGGGGTCCAAGGGCTCGATGCCTCCCTCTGGTGGGATTCCATTACGAAAATCGCTCCCGCTGGTCTCGGAAATGTCCTAGGGTAACTGGGGAGCGTAGCCCGAGCCTTGGTTATGTATCGAACTTACCCAGGGTCATCCCTCGCTCCGCGTGCTCTGAGGCGGCTGTCGAACCCTTCGGGGGCCAGCCTACGAACCCCTGATCAGTAGTGGGCGCGGAGCCCGAGTGGCCTGAGGCGGCTGTGGAACCCTTCCGAGGGGGCAGCCTTCGAACCTCTGATCAGTAGTGGGCGCGGAGCCCGAGTGCTCTGAGGCGGCTGTCGAACCCTTCCGAGGGGCCAGCCTTCGAACCTCTGATCAGTAGGGGGGCTCGGGGCCCGTTTCCTTCGTGAAGAAGGATCCCTTTCGGAGTATCCCCTTTCCCGGTCCCTGTGGCAAGAGAGAGAAAGAGGAAGTGGAAAAGGATACGAAATCGAACGTCGTGGCGTACCTTTTTGACGCGGTCATTATGGCGGAGGTGAAGCGTCGCCCGCTTCGCCTGCCAAAGGTGCCGCCTGCCCTGCCGCAGAGTTAATGCAACGGGACGAGTGGTTCGCGGGGCAGCCGTTGTGCATGCGCGAGCCGTTCGAGGAACGGAACACGGGCGCGTCGTCTTCACGCCGTGGGAGAGGGCTCTCTCGCTGTCCCAGGAGGGGATGTGAGCCTGCAGACGACTTGACTGCTGCTTCCGCCCGCCTGCCATCGCCATTACTGCCGGCCCATTTTTGACCGTATCGACCGTCGCCCCTTCTCTCGCGGTTGACTGACCCGTGACCGGCGTGCCTGGTTGGCACTGCTGGGCCGCGCGCAGGGTTGCCCCGAGTTGCGGCACTGGTTCCGCAGTCGAGGAGGCGCGGGACTGGCGCGAGTGGCGGTGCGGTTTCTCGCACGTAGTAACCGGCGCGCCGGTTACATGACGTGTGGGCCTAGGCCTCCAAGCTGGACACGGCGAAGTCGAAAGGGTGCGCCCCCTTGGTGCGGTTGCATGCCGCCTGCATGGCGGTCCGCCCTTTCACCCGCTGGTCCGGGCGATAGTGGAGGAACGCTTGTAACCGCTGGGCCGTTGTGCGCTCCGCGCGCGGCAGTTTGGCTCCTTCTGTCCTGGGGCAGCTTGCATGACGCGTGGGACCCAGCCCCCGCGTCGTAGGGGGAGGACCTTGGAGTGTGTTGGAGAAGACTCAGTCCGCGACGGCTGAGGACGCAAGTGGGGAGAGTCGCCTTTAAAAGGAGGGTGACCCCCTTGGATGGCAACCATGTCTTCGCACTCCATGTATCGCATCCTTCCACCTTCCGAGCCCCCGGATGGGGAGCGCTCGCGTCGCTTTCGTCTTGCTGTTGTTGGAGGAACGCAACTTCGCAGAAGTTGGTACCTTTCAGCCATCGCTCGGCTTCAAGGATCTTCATCAGGCAGCCCGGCTGCATCCCCTCGCCGGTGGTCACCCAAGACAGTGACCACCAGTTTGATGGTGGGGAGAAGCGAGCCGGGCTGCGGCCTCCGCCCCGCCCTCAGCTTCAAGGATCTTCATCATCCTTGCTAGGGCGGAGGGCGGGCTGAGCCGGAGCTCTACCTCCCACACGGGTTCGTGGGTCACCCTCTCCTTCAGCATTCAGGGGAGAGGGTCCTCACCGACCTAGCGGAAGGGGCGGACTCCGACAACGCGGGGCTGGTCGACCGCGAGCGTCGCCAGCTTCAGCGCGTTGGGCCCGCTGGCTCGGCTGGCTCTGGCTCGGCTCCCGGTGCCCCCTTCCGCCGTACGAGCGGTCGCCGTGCCACGCGCACCAGAGGGCCGCCCAAGACGTTGCGCGCTGCTAGGGCGGCATTCGTGTTCTTGGGCTGTCCTGCCTTTGCTCCGGTACAGCGCCTCTTGCGCGGAGGTCAGTGCTTCGCCTGTCCGGGAGGATCCGAGTGAGGATCTGCCGGTGGGCAGATGGCTGCCATCGCCGACGTTGAGGTGGTGGCGGCTGAAGAAGTCCTCGTTGCCGACGAGACCGCTGCCACCATCCGCGCTCCGGGCCTCCGGCTCTTTGGCTTTGATAGCTTGTCCTCGCCCCTCGGGTGGGGATGTGGGCGAGGAGCTCGTCGCAACAGCGTTCGCTCTAAGGCCATCGCTGCTGCTATTTGGCCACTCGGAGTGGAGGTCGTTGTCACTGCTGCCGGAGCGGGCGTTGGCGAGCCACCAGGGGTTTTGTCGCCCCGCAGGCCCTCCAACGTGGGGGGTTGTTCGTACCTGTGGGGGTGGAACCGGAGTTCTGTTTGTAATGGCACCTTGAGTGCCGGTGTTTGTTCATTGTGGCTGTCGAGGCCTGAACATGTAGGTATTTTCGGGTGTAATACCATGTTTTTTTTCTCATTTTCGAGCACTGGGACTCGCCTGTCAGCTAGCCGAACCGCTTAACCAAATGGGAGTTGCTCTGTGCGGAAGGTGACGAGTGAGGTATCCGTATCCCGAAGGCGTAGGAACCCCTCGGCTCGGTCGGCCTTGCGCCTGAGGCTTCTCTTGCTTAGTTAAAGAAACCCTCGGCTGCTCTTCGATGAGCCGGGGCCGAGGGCAGCGGTGTCAGCGTGGACAGAGGCGGAGTTGGCTCGAAAAGGGAAGCTTCGTTGGCCGGAGCCTGGCCGAGCCGTCCACTGGAGGGACCAGCGTCGGAGTCGGGTTGCCGAGGCCATGAGCCGGGCTGGTGTCCTCGGGGGACAGCTGGCTGAGGCTTCGGGGCAGCCGACCGAGGCGTCTACTCGGGCCGGGTTCTTGGAGGAGACCCTGGCGGCGATGGCCCGGGCGTGGTGCTGACGTCGTTCTTCGGTGTAGCCCCCGAGGCCTCAGAGATCCTTCGCCCGTGTTGCCGTCTAAGGCTCGATCGGACTTCGCCGAAGGTGGAGTTGACGCCAAGGGTGCTGCTGCTCCCTCTCCATCTACACCTGAGCCTGCAGGATCGGTTCGCCTGTAGTATGCATGTGTTTTTTGCGGCTGTCGAGGCCCAAACATACTGTCGTCGTGTTGTAAAGCTGAGTTTCTTTTCCCCTTGTTTCGAGTGTCAAGACTTGCTTATCGGCGGCAGAACCGTTCATCCGAGCGAGAGTTACTTCTCACGGAAGGTGATGAGTGAGGTATCCGTATCCCGGAGGCGTAGGAGTCCCTCGGCTCGGTCGGCCTTGCCGCTTACGTGTACTCTTACTCATCCGTAGGATTCTTTTGTTGACATGGTCGAGATGGCACGAAAAATCGTTTCGGCAGAAGAGTCTTCGAACGTTAGGACTTGTTCGGTCAGTGGAACCGTTTATCCGAGCGCGAGTTACTTATCGCAGAAGGTGATGAGTGAGGTATCCGTATCCCAGAGGCGTAGGAGTCCCTCGGCTCGGTCAGCCTTGCCTGCTTACGTGTACTCCGTCGTTTTCAGGATCCCACCATCGAAGTAGTCGAAAAACACGAAAAATGTTCTTGCCGAAAGACTTTTTTCGAGGAAAATTTTGATGCAGAGGGGGTTCGCCCCTTCTAGCCCCCGAGGGAGGGTCGAGCTTTGACGAGGCAAGGCCGACCCTTCCTTGATGGTTAGACTTCATATGTAAACGAGCTATATGAATGGCTTGAAAGCATCTTAAGGGTAGAAGCGACGTAGCTGTCGGATGTTCCAAGCGTTGCTGTAGACCTCGCCTTGACTGTTGGCCTGCTTGTATGTCCCGAGCTTCAAAACCTTGGCGATGATGAATGGCCCTTCCCAGGGAGGCGTGAGCTTGTGCCGCCCTCGGGCGTCTTGTCGTAGTCGAAGCACCAAGTCGCCCACCTGGAGGTCTCGGGACCTAACCCCTCGGGCGTGGTAGCGTCGCAGGGACTGCTGATACCGCGCCGAGTGTAGTAAGGCCACGCCCCGAGCCTCTTCCTGTTGGTCCAGTGAGTCTTCTCGGTTGGTCTGGTTGTGTCGGTCGTCGTAGGCCCTCGTCCTTGGGGAACCGTATTCTAAGTCTGTGGGCAAGATGGCCTCGGCCCCATAGACTAGAAAGAACGGCGTGAAACCCGTGGCTCGACTTGGCGTCGTCCTCAGGCTCCAGACCACGAAGGGGAGTTCCTTCATCCATCGCATGCCGAACTTGTGGAGCTCGTTGTAGATCCTCGGCTTGAGTCCTTGCAGAATCATGCCATTGGCACGCTCTACCTGCCCATTCGTCATGGGGTGAGCCACGGCGGTCCAGTCCACCCGGATGTGGTGATCCTCGCAGAAGTCCAGGAACTTTCTGCCGGTGCACTGGGTGCCGTTGTCGGTGATGATGGAGTTCGGGACTCCAAAGCGATGGATGATGTTGGTGAAGAACGCCACCGCCTGTTCGGACTTGATGCTGTTTAGGGGACGGACCTCGATCCACTTGGGAAATTTGTCGATGGCGACCAGTAGGTGTGCATAGCCCCCGGGTGCCTTCTGCAAGGGACCGACGAGGTCCAGACCCCACACAGCAAACGGCCAGGTGATGGGTATTGTTTGCAGAGCCTGAGCGGGTAGGTGCGTCTGCCTTGCGTAGAACTGACACCCTTGGCAGGTGCGGACGATTCTAGTGGCGTCGGCCACCGCGGTCGGCCAGTAGAAACCTTGTCGGAAAGCGTTTCCAACAAGGGCTCGAGGCGCTGCGTGGTGACCGCAAGCCCCCGAGTGTATTTCTTGTAAGAGCTGTTGGCCTTCGGCGATGGATATGCATCGCTGGATGATGCCGGAGGGGCTGCGGTGGTAGAGCTCCTTCCCGTTGCCCAGCAAGACGAATGACTTGGCGCGCCGCGCTAGTCGCTGAGCCTCGGCTCTGTCGAGAGGTAGCTCCCCTCGGTGGAGATATTGCAGGTACGGGGTCTGCCAGTCCCGATTAGGCATGACCCCATTCCGCTCTTCCTCGATGCGCAGAGTCTCACCCTCGGGGGCCAAGGGTGCCTCGTGTTCAGCCGAGGGTGCCTCGGGCTGACCCGAGGGTGCCTCGGGCTCTGCCGAGGGTGCCTCGGGCTCGGTCGTGTCGCTGGTCTTGACCGAGGGTTGATGTAGGTCTCGGGTGAAGACGTCCGGGGGAACCGCTGTCCGCCCCGAAGCTATCTTCGCCAGCTCGTTCGCAGTCTCGTTGTACTGCCGGGCGACGTGGTTGACCTCGAGCCCATAGAACTTGTCTTCCAGGCGCCGAACCTCGTCGCAGTAGGCTTCCATCTTTGGGTCGTGGCAGTGGGAGTTCTTCATGACTTGGTCGATGACAAGCTGCGAGTCACCGCGAGCGTCGAGGCGTCGGACCCCTAGCTCGAGGGCGATGCGCAACCCGTTGACCAGAGCCTCGTACTCAGCCACGTTGTTGGACGCCGGGAAATGGAGGCGCAGTACGTAGCGGAGGTGTTTCCCGAGGGGCGAGATGAAGAGCAGGCCCGCGCCCACCCCTGTTTTCATCAGCGACCCGTCGAAAAACATGGTCCAGAGTTCCGGTTGGATCGGAGCTGCCGGGAGTTGGGTGTCGGCCCATTCAGCCACAAAGTCCGCCAAGACTTGGGACTTGATGGCCTTCCGAGGGGCGAACGAGATTGTCTCGCCCATGATTTCCACCGCCCACTTCGCAAATCCTACCCGAGGCCTCTCGGCACTGGATGATCTCCCCCAGGGGGAAGGATGACACCACAGTCACCGGATGAGACTCAAAGTAGTGTCGCAACTTCCGCCGTGTCACAATCACCGCGTACAACAGCTTCTGAATTTGTGGGTAGCGGATCTTGGTCTCGGACAGTACCTCACTGATGAAGTAGACCAGCCTCTGGACGGGCAATGCGTGCCCTTCTTCTCGGCTTTCGACCAAGATCGCGGCGCTGACCACCTGAGTGGTAGCGGCGATGTAGATCAAGAGGGCTTCTCCGACAGCGAGGGGCACCAGGACGGGTGCGTTTGTAAGGAGCGCCTTCAGGTTCCCGAGGGCTTCCTCGGCCTCGGGGGTCCAAGTGAAGCACTCGGTCTTTCTCAAGAGGCGGTACAGAGGTAGGCCTCTTTCGCCGAGGCGCGAGATGAAGCGGCTTAGAGCCGCAAGGCATCCCATGACCCTCTGTACGCCTTTCAAGTCCTTGATGGGCCCCATGTTGGTGACGACCGCGATTTTTTCCGGGTTGGCCTCGATGCCCCGCTCGGAGACGATGAACCCCAAGAGCATGCCTCGGGGGACTCCGAAGACGCACTTCTCGGGGTTAAGTTTTACGCCTTTCGCCTTGAGACACTTGAATGTCGTTTCGAGGTCAAAGAGGAGGTCGGAGGCTCTCCTCGTCTTGACTACGGTGTCATCGACGTAAGCCTCGACGGTCTGACCAATGTGCTCTCCGAACACGTGGTTTATGCACCTTTGGTACGTCGCACCCGCATTCCTCAAACCAAATGGCATTGTAATGTAGCAGTACATGCCAAAAGGTGTGATGAAAGAAGTCGCGAGCTGGTCGGACTCTTTCATCCTGATTTGGTGATACCCTGAGTAGGCATCGAGGAACGACAGGGTTTCGCACCCAGCAGTGGAATCCACGATTTGATCGATACGAGGCAGAGGGTAGGGAACCTTCGGACATGCTTTGTCTAGACCAGTGTAGTCTACACACATCCGCCATTTCCCTCCTTTCTTTCTCACAAGCACAGGGTTGGCAAGCCATTCGGGATGGAATACCTCTTTGATGAACCCAGTGGCCATCAGCTTGTGGATCTCCTCGCCTATGGCTCTGCGCTTTTCTTCGTCGAATCGGCGTAGAGGCTGCTTCACAGGTCGGGCTCCAGCTCGGATATCCAGTGAGTGCTCGGCGACTTCCCTCGGTATGCCAGGCATGTCCGAGGGACTCCACGCAAAAACGTCGGCGTTTGCACGGAGAAAGTCAACGAGCACTGCTTCCTATTTGGGGTCGAGCTCGGAGCCAATCCGTATCTGCTTGAAGGTGTCGTTGCTGGGGTCGAGAGGGACGGATTTAACCGCCTCTGCTGGTTCAAAGTTGCCGACATGGCGCTTCGTATCTGGAACCTCCTTGGGGAGGCTTTCCATGTCGGCGATGAGGGCCTCAGATTCGGCGAGGGCCTCGGCGTACTCCACGCACTCCACGTCGCATTCGTACGCGTGTTGGTATGTGGGGCCGATGGTGATGACCCCATTGGGGCCCGACATTTTGAGCTTGAGGTAGGTGTAGTTGGGGACGGCCATGAACTTGGCGTAGCATGGTCTCCCCAGCACTGCGTGGTAGGTTCCTCGGAACCCGACCACCTCGAACGTGAGGGTTTCCCTTCAGAAGTTGGAGGGAGTCCCGAAGCAGACGGGCAGATCGAGTTGTCCGAGGGGTTGAATGCGTTTCCTGGGGATGATCCCGTGAAAAGGCGCCGCGCCTGCCCGGATCGAGGACAGATCGATCTACAGGAGCTCGAGGGTCTCGGCGTAGATGATGTTGAGGCTGCTGCCCCCATCCATGAGGACCTTGGTGAGCCTGACATTGCCGATGACAGGGTCGACAACGAGCGGATATTTCCCCGGGCTTGGCACGCGGTCGGGGTGGTCGCCCTGGTCGAAGGTGATGGGCTTGTCGGACCAGTCTAGGTAGACTGGCGCCGCCACCTTTACCGAGCAGACCTCCCGACGCTCTTGCTTGCGGTGCCGAGCCGAGGCGTTCGCCACTTGCCCACCGTAGATCATGAAGCAGTCGTGGACCTCGGGAAACTCCTCTGCCTTGTGGTCCTCCTTATCGTTGCTGTGGACCCTGCCACCCTCCACGGGTGGCCCGGCCTTGTGAAAGTGGTGCCGAAGCATGACGCACTCCTCAAGGGTGTGCTTGACGGCCCCCTGATGATAGGGGCACGACTCCTTGAGCATCTTGTCGAAGAGATTGGCACCTCCAGGAGGTTTCCGAGGGTTCTTGTACTCAGCGGCGGTGACAAGGTCCGCGTCGGTGGCGTCGCGTTTCGCTTGCGACTTCTTCTTGTTCTTCTTCTTGGTGCCGCGCTGAGCGGATGCCTCGGGGACGTCTTCTAGCTGGCGGCCCTGGGGCTGCTTGTCCTTCCGGAAGATGGCCTCAACCGCCTCCTGGCCAGAGGCGAACTTGGTGGCGATGTCCATCAGCTCGCTCGCCTTGGTGGGGGTCTTGCGACCTAGCTTGCTCACCAGGTCACGGCAGGTGGTGCCGGCGAGGAACGCGCCGATGACATCGGAATCGGTGATGTTGGGTAGCTCGGTGCGCTACTTCGAGAATCACCGGATGTAGTCCCGGAGAGACTCTCCCGGCTGCTGGCGGCAGCTTCGGAGATCCCAGAAGTTCCCAGGGCGCACGTACGTGCCCCGGAGGCAGATGCTCTAGCCAGGCTCGAGCGGTGTCGGAGAGGAACAGGGGGAGGTTGTGGATGATGAGGTTGTCATCATCCGTTCCGCCCAGCTGGCAGGCCAGTCGGTAGTCTGCGAGCCACAGTTCCGGCCTCGTCTCCCCTGAGTACTTTGTGATGGTAGTCGGGGTTCGGAACTGGGTCGGGAACGACGCCCGTCGTATGGCCCGGATGAAAGCCTGCGGACCGGGCGGTTCGGGCGAGGGGCTCCGATCCTCCCCACTGTCGTAGCGTCCCTCACGCTTGGGGTGGTAGCCTCGGTGCACCCTTTCGTCGAGGTGGGCTCGACGGTTGCGGTGGTGGTGCTCGTTGCTGAGGCGACCCGGGGCCGTAGGCGCCGTGTTGCACGTGTGCCCGGTGTGGACTGAGGCTTCTCGCACGAATCCGGAAGTTGCGGCGCGATGCTCCTGGGGGTACCCCTGCCTTCGGGAGGCAGAGCTTTCGGCCCGTCGGATCGCGGCATCTTCCAGGAGGTTCTTGAGCTCTCCCTGGATACACCGCCCCTCGGTGGTGGAGGGTTCCGGCATCGCTCGGAGTAGTATCGCAGCTACAGCCAGGTTCTGGCCGACCCCACTGGAAGCCGAGGGCAGCCTTGCCCTGGAATCGTCGGCGATGCGGTGCTGGACGTCCTGGGCCAGATGACGCGCTTCTCCGGCCGGAGCTCGGCCTGCCCACTCCTGTCCGAGGTTCAGCCGAGGCTGCGCAAGTGTTCCTGCCTCCTCGTCGAGTCTGGCCTGCATCTCGTGGATTTGCTCGAGCTGTGCGTCCTGACCCCCCACAGGGACTGGGACCATAGCTAGCTTCCGAAGGATGTCAACGCGAGGCGCAGGCCTAGGGGGATCGCCGTTTTCTGGCATACCAAGGTGGTTGCCTTCGCCGGGACCTCCTAGATCGACGTGGAAACATTCACGACTTGGGCCACAGTCCTCGTCGCCGAGGCTGTGGCTACCATCGGAACAATCGGAGAGGCAGTAGTCACATGCGGTCATGAAGTCCCGCATGGTACTGGGGTTACCAAGCCCAGAGAAATGCCAACCAAAGTCGGGCTCGTCATCTTCCTCGAAACCCGAGGGCCCGTAGGTCGAGACGGCCGCCAGTCTGTCCCAGGGTGACCGCACATGGTACCCCGGAGGGTTTGGACATGCCTCTGCGAAAGCCTCCACCGAAGCGGGGTCGCTTGGTGGATCGAAGCTGAATCTGAAAGGCATGGGATGGAAAACGGACGATACCTCTTGATCGACGGGTGGTGACAAAGTCGCGTCAGGGGCGGACTGCACCGTTGTCTCAGGTACGAGGGCGACACCCAGCAAGCCCTTCACGAGCGTGCTGGCGTCATCCGTCAGCTCGATGTTGGCGTGTTGCGGGGAAACGGCGCTCGCCTTCGTCTCCGACGCGAGGTCAACGCCCGACGTGTCCCTCGCTAGGGCGCCGGCGCCGTCGACTCGCTCGACAACCGACGAGGTGTCGCCCCCTGCTTGGCCATGCCTGCCCCGCCTCCTCCTCCGTCGGCGGGGGAGGTGACGGGACAGAACTGAATGTTGCTCTTCCGCCATGTGGGGAAGACGTTGTCGATTCCTCCGCTGGCGGGCGGGCTGACGGCCGCCATTGTCGTCGTCGCGTGGCGGAATAAGGAGTACCATGTCGTAGCTGCCGTCGAGAGACATGAACTCGAGACTCCCGAAATAAAGCATCGTCCCGGGTTAGAAAGGTTGCTGGGGACTACCCATCTAGAGCTTGACGGGAAGCTGTTCGTCAACACGCAGCAGGCCCCTACCTGGCGCGCCAACTGTCGGCGTTTCGACCCCGGGGGGTCCCTGGACCGACGAGTAAATTGTGGCTGCGTGCCCCAGCCCAGATGGATCGACGCGAGACGGGACACAAAGGGGGGAGAGCAGTGAGGGGAAACCGCGGCCTTCGTGTTGTCCTGCGCCCAGGGCGGCTGGATGCGCTTGCAGTAGGGGGTTACAAGCGTTCGCATGGGAGAGAGAGAGAGAGCAAGAGCCTTACATGCCGGCCCGTCCTCCCGCGCGGCCAACCTCTCTGTACGAGAGCCCTGGACCTTCCTTTTATAGACGTAAGGAGAGGGCCCAGGTGTACAATGGAGGGTGTAGCAATGTGCTAACGTGTCTAGCAGAGAGGAGCTAGAGCCCTAAGTACATGCTGTCGTGGCAGTCGGAGAGGTTTCGGCACCCTGTTCATGTGACGTCGTGGCCGTCGGAGGAGCGCTGGAGCCCTGCGGAAGTACAGCTGTCGGGGCTGTCGGGTCCATGCTGAGGTCTCCTTGCTGACATAAGGGGCTGGGAGCTGCCGCCGTCATGGATCGTGCGGGGTGTCATCATTACTTGTTTACCGGGGCGAGCCAGATGGGACGCCGGTCTTGTTCCCTGTAGCCTGAGCTAGCTAGGAGTAGGGTAATGATGGCCCCCCTGGCGATGTGGCTGGTCCGAACCCGAGTTTGGGCGAGGTGGCGATTCCTCCGAGGTCGAGGTTGAGTCCGAGCCCTGGGGTCGGGCGAGGCGCAGTTCGTCATCTTCCAGAGCCGAGGCCGAGTCCGAGCCCTAGGGTCGGGCGAGGCGGAGTTCGTCGTCTTCCGGAGCCGAGGCCGAGCCCGAGCCCTGGGGTCGGGCGAGGCGGAGTTCGTCGTCTTCCGGAGCCGAGGCCGAGTCCGAGCCCTAGGGTCGGGCGAGGCGGAGTTCGTCGTCTTCCGAGGCCGAGGCCGAGTCCGAGCCCTGGGGTCGGGTGAGGCGGAGTTCGTCGTCTTCCGAGGCCGAGGCCGAGGCCGAGCCCTGGGGTCGGGCGAGGCGGAGTTCGTCGTCTTCCGGAGCCGAGACGGGGGCCGAGCCCTGGGGTCGGGCGAGGCGGAGCTTCCTATGTCGCCTGAGGCTGGACTTAGCCGCTGTCGACCTCACTCTGGCGAGTGGCACGACAGTCGGAGCAGGGCAGGCGGCGCTGTATTCCTGTCAGGTCGGTCAGTGGAGCGGCGAAGTGACTGCGGTCACTTCGGCCTCGTCGACTGGAGCGCGTGTCAGGATAAGATGTCAGGCGATCCTTTCATTAAATGCTCCTGCGATACGGTCGATTGGCGTGGCGATCTGGCCAAGGTTGCTTCTCTGCGAAGACTGGGCCTCGGGCGAGCCGAAGGTGTGTCCGTTGCTTGAGGGGGCCCTCGGGCGAGACGTGAATCCTCCGGGGTCGGCTGCCTTTGCCCGAGGCTGGGCTCGGGCGAGGCGAGATCGTGTCCCTTTAGTGGACCGAGCCTTGACCTTAATCGCTCCCATCAGGCCTTTGCAGCTTTGTGCTGATGGGGGTTACCAGCTGAGATTAGGAGTCTTGGGGGTACCCCTAATTATGGTCCCCGACAGCGCTGATCTCGGTTGGAGCCCTCGGTCACACGATGCTATATAAAGGATTAAGGAGTCGCAGGAAAGACTAACGCCAGTACCTCGATCTAAACCCTAATCCACAGACAGACCCCGTCGCCTAAGTGTCAGATTGACTAGAAGAGCGACAACCCTAATGTCAGCCTCGGATCTCGACGACGGTGGTGGCGTGGCGAGGATCGCATCCATCTCCACCACTGCAAGGCAATGATATGTCATCTTAATCACCTCTGTTTGATATTCATTCAAGTAACCTCGGATTGACTAAGTAGGACACTGTTAAAGTTCCTAAGACCTAACAATTAACACCAGGGCACAGCCGTTGCCTGCAGCTGCAGCCTGCAAGAACAAGGGCATTGCACAAAAATAATTCTCTTGATTTGATTAATTACAAAAGCAAATTCAAAACCCGGGCTACAGGTATTTAATTTTATTTGATAAAGTCCCGTCTTCTACAAAGATATATCTAAAACACAACTCGGACAAAACCAGAACAGCACTGTCCAAACTCCGAAGACGATGGCGCGGCTTTCTAGAGAAGAAAATGAGAAACATCCAATGCTAGCGATTCCGCGTTTCGTTGCACTGTTTCCACGTCAACACTACGGCCTCAGAGACTCCTTGTCGTGTTTTCCAGCCGTCCATAGATCCGCGTCGTGCGTTTGCTAGGGCCACGAGCGGCGGGACACGAGTGGCCGTACGGTGGAAGCGCGCACGAGCTGTGCTGTCACTTCTGAATCTCATCTCATCATTATAGATGGCCAAACGGGCCGCCCGGCCCGGCGCGACACTAAGCACTATTAGTAGGGCTGGATATCGAGCCAGCTCAGCTCGGCTCGGCTCGTTCGAGCTCGAGCTGGCTCGTTAAGCTAACGAGCTGGCTCGGCTCGGCTCGTTAAGATAGCGAGCCACAGAGTCAGCTCGGCTCGGCTCGTTTACGAGCTCGAGCTGGCTCGTTTAGCTCGTGAGCTAGAGCAAAAAAATAATATATGTATAACTAGCAATTTCTAGTTAATTTTAAGCTAATTTAACAACATAAAATAGTAATTATACTCATAGTTTCGCAGACCGTATCAATATAACACCAAATTAACACCACTTATCACTCATCAATTCACTATTCACACACATGTTCAGCAGTTTAACCCACACTTATATTCGCATAAACCAATTTCATACATAGACATAATTCATCAATCATTAGTTTAACTTATAGGTTATATACACCACACATACATATAACATATTCATCAATTGTTACATACATGATATGTATATAGTTTTGTTTTGCTGAAATGTGATAGCTCGTTTAGCTCACGAGCTGGCTCGTTAACAAACCGAGCTGGCTCGTTAAGAAACCGAGCTAGGATGCTAGCTCAGCTCGTGTAAAAATTCAAATGAGCCGATCCGAGCCGAGCCGAGCTAGCCACGAGCCGAGCGAGCCGACGAGCCGCGAGCATTTTGTCCAGCCCTACCTATTAGGCACGACACTATTAGGCACTATTAGTAATCGTGCCGTGCCGTGCCGGCACTAGTGCCTAACCAGCGGCCCAGGCACTACACTATAGTGTCTAATCGTGCCGTGCCGGCACTATACGGCACTAATATCTAATAGTGTCCGTGCCAGCCCAGACACTATTTTATTTTAAAAGATAAAAAAATATAGAAGATCTTTAAGATTATATATATAATTTTAAAACTTGAATATTTATATCATTATAAATGAATTCATTATATGTAAATCATAACAAATAACAATGTACAACCACATGCACATATCATAATCACATTTATAAACCACATGTTGGTCTAAGTCGTGCCTAACCGTGCCGGCCAGTTAATCGTGTCGTGCTCGTGCCAGCTCATCGTGCCGGGGTGGTGGCCCAAACACGGCACTAGACTCGTGTCGTACCGGCACTGGCACTATATGAATCGTGCCCGTGTCGTGCCGAAGCACTATGGGCCGTGCCGTGCTTAGTGCCGACCCATTTAGCACGGCCCGTTTGGCCATCTATACTCATCATGTGCGTCTGCACCTCGCGATCTACGAGCCGGACCGGACCACGAGCAGTGCAGCAGAACAGGACTGTACTACTAACCACGTGTGTGGCTAGCATTCCATGGTAATCGTTGATCACTTGTCAGCTTCATAACAATGATTTAAAAGCAAAACAGCTCGGGTTTGCTACTTTCGTAGCGCTGCGGACTGTGGCTGCACTGCTGCAGAACCACAAACGCAGACATACAATAATTCACGCAAAACGGCGGCAGCAACCAACTAGAAGTACTTATACCGACCAGGTTGATTAATAGAGGAAAGAAAAATACCAAAATGCAAACCAAAAGACCCAAGATGAGGATTTTAGGCTCTCAAAATAAAATAAAATAAAATAAAATAAAATAAAAACAGGCAAACGACCTAAGGCACAGACACAATATCTATCAGTTCGTAGTATGAAACTTATCTAATTTTAACCATGCTTACTATAAACTTTTGAAATATCAAATATATCAAAGGTGTGTCATTAGGATATTGTTTATTGGTTGTCATCGCGTAACAATATCAGGATATCGAAGGTAATAAAAATCTGTAAGATTAGAAAAAGAGCAAGAGACACACGCATAGAAGTGGACACATGAAGCTCCTCAATATTGACTAGTGCATGGTATTGCTACTCATTAATTCTACTAATCATAAAAAATTAGACATAATACTATTTTAACTAAGGTAACAAAAGTTTGTTACCAATAAAATACATATTTCTATTATTATTTTTTTCAAGTTCTATTTTTTATTATATAATTTATGTTAGTAGATAAAATAAATATAATGTGAGCCATTAATTTTACAAGATTGTTTTACTTCTTTAAATTGTTAAACAAACATAATGTCAGGTACCATAATTAGGGGTACCCCCAACGCTCCTAATCATGGCTGGTAAACACCCTCAGACCAACTGACGGGTGCGGTTTAAGCCAAGACTTCGTCTACCCGAGGGACGCGATCTCACCCGAGCCCAGCCTCAGGTTAGAACAGTAGTCCTAGACGAGTTCATGCCTCGCCCGAGGGCCTCCTCAGGCAGCGGGCGCCCCCTCGGCACTCCCGAGGCCCGGCTCGGGCAGGCTTTCGTTGTGAAGCAACCTTGGCCAGACCGCCTCACCAACCGACCGCTTCGCAGGCGCATTAAATGAAGGGGATGCCTGACACCGTATCCTGACACACGCGCCTCAGTCGGCCAGGCTGAAGTGACCGCAGTCACTTCGCCCCTCTTCTTTACTGTCCGATATGACAGGAAAACAGCGTCGCTCGCTCCGCTCCGACTGCCGTGTCAGCCACCCCGGCAACGACTGACAACAAGTCACGATCAACCACCGAGTTCAGCCTCGGGCGCAACAGGAAGCTCCGCCTCGCCCGACCTCAGGCTCCAGCCTTGGGAGGAGGTTTCCGCCTCGCCCGACCCCCGGACTCGGCCTCGACCCCGGTCTCGGGAGGAATCGCGTCCTCGCCCGACCCCGGCCTCGGCCTCAAGAGAAGTCTCCGCCTCGACCGACCCTGGGCTCGGACCGACCGCGCTAACAGGGGATACATCATTTCCCTATTCCTAGCCTGCTCAGGCTAGGAAGAACAAGACTGACGTCCCATCTGGCTTACCCCAGCGACGGGTAATGATGGTGCCCCGCGTGCGCCATGACGTCGGTGGCTCTCAGTCCCTTACGACAGCAAGGAGACGTCAGCAGGATCCTCGCCGCGCTGCTAGCTGTGCTCCTACAGGACTCAGGCGCTCCTCCGACGGCCACACCATCACATGTACAGGGCCCAAGCTCTCCCCCAACGGTCACGTTGGCATGTGCACAGGGCTTAGGCACTCCACTGCCGGACACGTTAGCGCATAGCTACGCCGCCCGTTGTATGTCTTGATCATCTCCTTGCCTCTATAAAAGGGAGGTCTAGGACCACCCTGAGGGGGGTTCGCGTGAGGGAAGCGGCGGACGAGCTCTGTGTCCCTCTCTCTCTCACGCGACGCGCTTGTAACCCCTACTGCGAGCGGCACCCCTGGTGCAGGATAATACAAGGCTTGTCCCACCTCTTGTGTTCCATCCCGCGCCAATCCATCTAGGCAGGGACATGCAACGATTTCACTGGTCGGTCCAAGGGACCCCCCCGGGTCCGAGACGCAGACAGTTGGCGCGCCAGGTAGGGGCCTGCTGTGTGTTAACGAACACCTTCCTGTTGAGATCCAGATGGGGAGTCTTTGTAACACCCGGATTTTAGGGGTCCAAAACCCGGGGTTAACATAAACACCAGGTATGCTGGGACCAAGTCTCATACATATGATGTATAGTGGCACAGGATCGAATGTCACAACTTTATATATAACAGGAGTTCTATACAAAATAAATAATTACATTATAAGGAGACAACGGTCCAGCAACCCAAAGTTGACTGGGAGACGACGACCTAGACCTCTCACGAACTCATCACAGCATCCTCCATGAGCATCATCCTGCAGTACCTGATCTTGACCTGTGGTGTATGTGAGACAGCAAGAGTGAGCTCACATACGTTCATCGCTCAACAAGTTGTGGGGAATAATGTGCATGAACTCGCCAAAGGTGGGAGCTCACGTGAAGTGTAAGGCTTACCAAAGAAGATGGTTAGAGCTGAGCATTGCTTTTAAAGTTGGTCAAAATTTTATTAGCAGTTACTAAGTATAAGTAAATACCAAACCCAATTAAGTAATAGAACAAAAGTAACAACTTCACCTGCAATGCAATGCATATGACAAATTGAGTTTAAGTTCCATAATTTAATCATGTGAGGGTCCGAGCTGCTCATGACCGTGAGCACGGCTAGTATACCAGTTTTACACTCTGCAGAGGTTGCGCATCTTTACCCACAAGTCGTGTATCCCATGTCGCCAGGGTTTGCAAAGCCCTTAGACACTACCGAGGTGAATGGCTAGGGATCCACTACGAGGCCTTTACAAAGTTCCACTAGCTTCCGAAAACCCGCTACAGTTTATAGGAAGATCCAGTGCAGGAATCCCTTGCAGGACCGCCATCGCAGCAAAATCCTCCTGAGGGCCTCCCTACACTGACCTCTCCCCTACTGCCCTTGCCCCTTTCGGGTAAGGTAGTCTTCCACTAGCTTTCCTAATTAATCAGTCAAGGGCGTCCCATACCACCCTTGTGGTAGCACTGTTTTCCCGGGTGGTCGCTCCATGTTCCAATTAACATAATGATCTTAACATGAACATTAAATAGCAACTGATAACAAAAAGTGTAATCATGAATAGTGTATCTCCATACCCAAAACCACATATAGCACTAGCAAGTACTACCCAGAAATTTAGTGGTAAACAAGGTATAAAGATAATCAAACTAGGTAACCTGTTGGGTCCCATCAAAATTAACCTATGCAGATCATTATGATTAATTAGAACATGGCTGGGTAAAAAGAAGTGATCAAGGGCACAACTTGCCTGGGCCTTGAGAATCCAGGTACCAGGATGATCCTCAGGTGACTCGTGACCTCACTGCTAGTCGTAGTAATACAAACAAACAGTGTAGGCAAAATTTAACATCACACCAAACAAGTAAACAAAATACATAATAATAATCTACACATTAAAATAAGATTCTAGGAACAGGAATCATTAATTTTGGAGTTACAGATTTTAAGTTATGAATTTTCACAGGTTTTGTGTGTTTAAAATGGATTAAGTGAGAGATTAAATTTCTAATTGTTTTCATGACAAAACAGAGGCTCAAGGTGGTAGAGAATAAAATTACCAAATTTTAGAAAGTGGAATGGATTAATTTGGACAAAAAATGGATTTTCTATGATTTAAACAAGTTCTGGGAATTATTTTTGTGTTAAAAATCAATTTTAGATATTATTTATATGGTTTTCCTTATTCTCTGGACTGAGCGCTAAAAACAGATAAGTCCAGGGTCTAACGCGAAAGAAACCCAAGACACAGACTTACCCCGCGGTGGATGGCGGGTTGATTTCACAAAACCCCGAGGGCTCTTTAGAAAAATGACCATCGCGAAGGGGTACCCGTTATTCCTAACCGTCCGATCCACAATCGATGATCCAGATTAGATCAAAGCCCTGCGAACCGGTACAGAATAGAGGCCACCAGATCCAGATCGGACGGTTCAGATTTTATGAGATCAGGACTGAATTCAGCCGAACGATCAAGAATCAACGGTCAAGACCTTCGGCCGAAGGGGATACTAGAGATGTAATCACGCACGCACGGCCGGATCCGTCCGATCACGATCCAAGGGTTTCTATTAGTTCTTTCCGAAGCGAAACGCGGCAACAGATCCGGGCCATCTAGAAAAGATCCAACGGTGCCAGAGCCTTCTTCCTCCCGGCTGGCCAGACAGGGGCCACGCGAATCCACCCGCGGCGGCGACTTCGCCGGCGCAAGCGAACCAGTGCCATGGTGTCCAACCGAAGAATTGAACTAGCGCAATACCAAGAGGAGGGGATGACGAACACAATGGATGGATCCATACCGGTCGACGCGCAGTAGAGCTGGCTGCCCACGGGGCATGCGGATCCGCGGCGGAGTTTCCCCCACGGCGAGAAATTCCAGAGGTCTGGAGCACGATTCCACCCAGACGAAGCCGCGACGAGCATCCACGTGCACTGGGCTTCCTCCTGGGTCGATCACCGAGGCCTGGACGTGGGTGGTGGAGCACGGCCACGGAGCGCAGCGCGATTTCTTGGCGCGGCCTCCACACCGGCGAGAAATTGCGGCGGTTCATGGCTATCATCACCCCGGGCATGACCACACACATGTACGGTGAGCCAAGGAGCTGCATCGCGGCTGCTTCACTTCCTTCGAACGCCTGTGCAGAGGGATCGCCCAAGCGACAGCACCAGCGGTGGACTTGGCTCCGATGCGCCAATGCTTAAGGAGGAGCCCAAGACTTGGTTGGTTAAATAGGGCCGAGTACACGGGATTACCATCCCAACCGGTAAACACGGCGAGGTCGAAGCGTTCCCGGCGGTTGCAACCATCCCCGCGGATACCGCGGCAGCGATATTCATCGCCAAGCACCCAAGGGCTGTTGCGAAAGGTAGGGGAAAGGGGTCGGCTGACCAGTGGGACCCACGCGGCAGCAGCGGTATTGCCTGAGTGCCAGCGCGAGCGAGGCTGACAATGGGGGCCCCAATGTCGGCGCCGTGGCGTGATTCAGTGTAGACACTGGGCCAACATGCACGAGTAAGTGGGCCGAGCAGGAGAAAATCGGCCCAGCAAGGTATGAGTCTTCCTTTTTCTTCTTCTCTTTTTTTTTATTTCTTAATTTCTTTTCCCAGATTTATACTTCACATTTGGTATTCAAATTTGTACTAAAATACAAATGCAGTACACAAAAATAATCTCAACAGGATTCAATAATATTTTATTAATTATTTTGTTTATTTTTTTTGATAATACTAATGCTTACTTCATGAGAGAGAAGAATAGAATAATTTACGCACATCAATATTTGAAATTCTTTAGGTTTATTAATTGATTTTCACTTATCTAGTTTTGAGTCTAACTTCTAATTTTAACAATTCTAAATATAATATTATCATTTATTTATGGAGGGAATAAATGGTTTCATTAAAAATTTCTCTCTCTCATTTTCTTAATTCCTTTTCTATTTTAATTCCCTTAATTGAGTATGCACTAGACAATAATCAACTCGGTCCCAAATCATAAACAATCAAATATATTTATTTTTTTTATACAGATTTTGGGCTTTACAAATCCTACCCCCCTTAACAAAAATCTCGTCCTCGAGATTTGTAAGAAAAGGGAATACAAAAGGATTGGTTTGCAATTTAGCTTTTAATTCCTAAATCAAGGGTCTCTCTTTTTATTATTAGTAAGTGATAGGAGAGCATGGATATTATATGTATGTCCACATTATTATGTAGGATAGAAGATGTCTTTAGGGTATATATAGGTTTGGGTAAGAAAGAGTAGGATAAGAAAAGACTCCATCCAAGATTTGTGTATCTTGATTCATCTGATGATCTAGCTTGATCTTCGAAGGCTTGAGTTGATACTTATCCTTCTTTGACGTGGTTGGTCTTCTTTGGTCTTTCTTCTTGGAGTTGCCATCCGAGTTAAGGACATATGGTTAAGATAGTTGTCGGTGCTTGGGATGGGTAGGCCCAACAAGGTTTGATGTCAGGTGGTGGTTGATAGATTATGCAATCCATTAAGACTCTATTGATTGGGTAAGTTATGTAACTTGTTATATAGATCGAGTTGTTGTGTATGGCCAAGTTGATATAAGTCTTCAAATTAGGCTGAAGTGATTTAGGAGTATGGCCTTATCCTTTGTTTCAGCATTAAGTAACTCAATCTAGCTTAGATCATATTGGATTAGATAGAATCCAGATTAGGTTGGTATGACTAGATTAAACTAGTTAAGATTAGCTAGATCTACCAGGGTAGGATAAATATTGTTAGGATATGATAGAATCTTTTAAGATAGAATGGATTATATGATATAGGTAGGCCATTGTTCAAGGATGAGTTGGTATAAGACATTAATTTAGGTTAAGATATATTTGTAGAGACAGTGTCTAACCTATATCACCAACTTAACTAACTTGTTAATAACTCACTTTAGATTGGGTCATATTTAGATTAGATAGAATCTGGATTAGGTTGGATATAACTAGATTAGACTAGATAATATCTAATTACTTTGGATTAGATCTTGGTTGTTACTAGGGTGGGGTAAATATGCTTATTAGGACAAGATGAATCCATAAGGATAAGGTAGAATCTTTTGAGATTAGTTAGATCCATTAGAATAGGATGATAATCCTTTCGAGAAGAGATGAGCCTATTAAGATAAGAGAGTATCTTTCAAGATAAGATGGGTCTATTAAGATAAGGGAGAATCTTTTAAGATAAGATGAATTGGCTAGAATGAGATCTTTTAAGATAAATCTCTTAAGCTAGATATGTTCCAATGGGGATAATCTAGGTTGTCTAGTTATTTTATAAATATTTTTATACCTATGTGTATATGCAGATGCAATTGTGGACATTACTCCACAACCCATCACACTCAATCAAAGATTCAAATCATACAGATATCATAAGAACAAACATTCAAATACATAGACACTTATAAAAATAGTTTTGTTTTTGTTCCTAGGATTAGGTCTCCTATTCCTAAAGTCACTTTAGGCACAGGATTTCAAAGTGTGAAATCCACATCTGTTTTAGAAAAGAAAAGGTAAGAATAATCAGAGTAAGCGGAAATAGATGAGAAAAGATTAAGAAAAGTTTAGAAAGAATCAGAGTAGCAAAGGTAAGTAGACAATGGTTATCCTGTTCTATCTAGGTTTCGTCCTACAGTCAACATTCCTCTGATACCACTTCTGTAACACCCGGATTTTAGGGGTCCAAAACCCGGGGTTAACATAAACACCAGGTATGCTGGGACCAAGTCTCATACATATGATGTATAGTGGCACAGGATCGAATGTCACAACTTTATATATAACAGGAGTTCTATACAAAATAAATAATTACATTATAAGGAGACAACGGTCCAGCAACCCAAAGTTGACTGGGAGACGACGACCTAGACCTCTCACGAACTCATCACAGCATCCTCCATGAGCATCATCCTGCAGTACCTGATCTTGACCTGTGGTGTATGTGAGACAGCAAGAGTGAGCTCACATACGTTCATCGCTCAACAAGTTGTGGGGAATAATGTGCATGAACTCGCCAAAGGTGGGAGCTCACGTGAAGTGTAAGGCTTACCAAAGAAGATGGTTAGAGCTGAGCATTGCTTTTAAAGTTGGTCAAAATTTTATTAGCAGTTACTAAGTATAAGTAAATACCAAACCCAATTAAGTAATAGAACAAAAGTAACAACTTCACCTGCAATGCAATGCATATGACAAATTGAGTTTAAGTTCCATAATTTAATCATGTGAGGGTCCGAGCTGCTCATGACCGTGAGCACGGCTAGTATACCAGTTTTACACTCTGCAGAGGTTGCGCATCTTTACCCACAAGTCGTGTATCCCATGTCGCCAGGGTTTGCAAAGCCCTTAGACACTACCGAGGTGAATGGCTAGGGATCCACTACGAGGCCTTTACAAAGTTCCACTAGCTTCCGAAAACCCGCTACAGTTTATAGGAAGATCCAGTGCAGGAATCCCTTGCAGGACCGCCATCGCAGCAAAATCCTCCCGAGGGCCTCCCTACACTGACCTCTCCCCTACTGCCCTTGCCCCTTTCGGGTAAGGTAGTCTTCCACTAGCTTTCCTAATTAATCAGCCAAGGGCGTCCCATACCACCCTTGTGGTAGCACTGTTTTCCCGGGTGGTCGCTCCATGTTCCAATTAACATAATGATCTTAACATGAACATTAAATAGCAACTGATAACAAAAAGTGTAATCATGAATAGTGTATCTCCATACCCAAAACCACATATAGCACTAGCAAGTACTACCCAGAAATTTAGTGGTAAACAAGGTATAAAGATAATCAAACTAGGTAACCTGTTGGGTCCCATCAAAATTAACCTATGCAGATCATTATGATTAATTAGAACATGGCTGGTAAAAAGAAGTGATCAAGGGCACAACTTGCCTGGGCCTTGAGAATCCAGGTACCAGGATGATCCTCAGGTGACTCGTGACCTCACTGCTAGTCGTAGTAATACAAACAAACAGTGTAGGCAAAATTTAACATCACACCAAACAAGTAAACAAAATACATAATAATAATCTACACATTAAAATAAGATTCTAGGAACAGGAATCATTAATTTTGGAGTTACAGATTTTAAGTTATGAATTTTCACAGGTTTTGTGTGTTTAAAATGGATTAAGTGAGAGATTAAATTTCTAATTGTTTTCATGACAAAACAGAGGCTCAAGGTGGTAGAGAATAAAATTACCAAATTTTAGAAAGTGGAATGGATTAATTTGGACAAAAAATGGATTTTCTATGATTTAAACAAGTTCTGGGAATTATTTTTGTGTTAAAAATCAATTTTAGATATTATTTATATGGTTTTCCTTATTCTCTGGACTGAGCGCTAAAAACAGATAAGTCCAGGGTCTAACGCGAAAGAAACCCAAGACACAGACTTACCCCGCGGTGGATGGCGGGTTGATTTCACAAAACCCCGAGGGCTCTTTAGAAAAATGACCATCGCGAAGGGGTACCCGTTATTCCTAACCGTCCGATCCACAATCGATGATCCAGATTAGATCAAAGCCCTGCGAACCGGTACAGAATAGAGGCCACCAGATCCAGATCGGACGGTTCAGATTTTATGAGATCAGGACTGAATTCAGCCGAACGATCAAGAATCAACGGTCAAGACCTTCGGCCGAAGGGGATACTAGAGATGTAATCACGCACGCACGGCCGGATCCGTCCGATCACGATCCAAGGGTTTCTATTAGTTCTTTCCGAAGCGAAACGCGGCAACAGATCCGGGCCATCTAGAAAAGATCCAACGGTGCCAGAGCCTTCTTCCTCCCGGCTGGCCAGACAGGGGCCACGCGAATCCACCCGCGGCGGCGACTTCGCCGGCGCAAGCGAACCAGTGCCATGGTGTCCAACCGAAGAATTGAACTAGCGCAATACCAAGAGGAGGGGATGACGAACACAATGGATGGATCCATACCGGTCGACGCGCAGTAGAGCTGGCTGCCCACGGGGCATGCGGATCCGCGGCGGAGTTTCCCCCACGGCGAGAAATTCCAGAGGTCTGGAGCACGATTCCACCCAGACGAAGCCGCGACGAGCATCCACGTGCACTGGGCTTCCTCCTGGGTCGATCACCGAGGCCTGGACGTGGGTGGTGGAGCACGGCCACGGAGCGCAGCGCGATTTCTTGGCGCGGCCTCCACACCGGCGAGAAATTGCGGCGGTTCATGGCTATCATCACCCCGGGCATGACCACACACATGTACGGTGAGCCAAGGAGCTGCATCGCGGCTGCTTCACTTCCTTCGAACGCCTGTGCAGAGGGATCGCCCAAGCGACAGCACCAGCGGTGGACTTGGCTCCGATGCGCCAATGCTTAAGGAGGAGCCCAAGACTTGGTTGGTTAAATAGGGCCGAGTACACGGGATTACCATCCCAACCGGTAAACACGGCGAGGTCGAAGCGTTCCCGGCGGTTGCAACCATCCCCGCGGATACCGCGGCAGCGATATTCATCGCCAAGCACCCAAGGGCTGTTGCGAAAGGTAGGGGAAAGGGGTCGGCTGACCAGTGGGACCCACGCGGCAGCAGCGGTATTGCCTGAGTGCCAGCGCGAGCGAGGCTGACAATGGGGGCCCCAATGTCGGCGCCGTGGCGTGATTCAGTGTAGACACTGGGCCAACATGCACGAGTAAGTGGGCCGAGCAGGAGAAAATCGGCCCAGCAAGGTATGAGTCTTCCTTTTTCTTCTTCTCTTTTTTTTATTTCTTAATTTCTTTTCCCAGATTTATACTTCACATTTGGTATTCAAATTTGTACTAAAATACAAATGCAGTACACAAAAATAATCTCAACAGGATTCAATAATATTTTATTAATTATTTTGTTTATTTTTTTGATAATACTAATGCTTACTTCATGAGAGAGAAGAATAGAATAATTTACGCACATCAATATTTGAAATTCTTTAGGTTTATTAATTGATTTTCACTTATCTAGTTTTGAGTCTAACTTCTAATTTTAACAATTCTAAATATAATATTATCATTTATTTATGGAGGGAATAAATGGTTTCATTAAAAATTTCTCTCTCTCATTTTCTTAATTCCTTTTCTATTTTAATTCCCTTAATTGAGTATGCACTAGACAATAATCAACTCGGTCCCAAATCATAAACAATCAAATATATTTATTTTTTTTTATACAGATTTTGGGCTTTACAGTCTTCAGCAACCTCTCTAGCCCGGGACGGTGCTCCGCTTCGGGAGTCTCGAGTTCATGTCCCTCGACGGCAGCTACGACATGGTACTCCTCCCCCCGCGGCGTGACGACAACGACGGTCTCCGACTCGCCCAGCGGCGGCGAGCTCTACGACAGCATCTCCCCGCGGCAGAAGAGGAGCACTCCGGTCGTCCCTGCCACCCTCCTCGTCGGAGGAGGTGGAGACGAGGCAACCATGGCCACACATGAGGCGGCACCTTGTCGGCTGTCGCACCAGAGCGAGTCGACGACGTCGGCACTCCCCCGGGGGACATGTCGGACATTGCCCTCGCACCTGAGGCGACGGCGGGTGTCACTTCCCCGCGACGTGTCAGTCCCAAGCGGACTGATGATGCCAGCACCCTCGCAAAGGACCTGCTGGGCGTTACCCTCGTACCTGAGATGACGGTGTGCTCCGCCCCCGACGCGACTTCACCACCGTCCAACGACCAAGAGGTACCGTCCGTTTTCCACCCCGTACCTTTTCGGTTCAGCTTCGATCCACCTAGCGACCCCGCTATGGTGAGCGCCTTCGCAAAGACATATCCAAACCTTCCAGGGTATCACATGTGGTTGACCTGGGACTGACTGATAGCCGTCTCAACCTTTGGACCGGCGGGTTCTGAGGAAGAGGACGACCTCGACTCCGGTTGGGATTTCTCTGCCCTCAATGACCCCGGTGCCATGCGGGGCTTCATGTCCGCATGTGACCACTGCCTCTCCGGTTGTTCTGACGATGGCCATGACCTTGACGACGAGGGTTACGGCCCAAGTCGCGAATGTTTCCACGTCGATCTGGGAGATCACAACGAAGGCAACCACCTCGGTATGCCAGAGGTTGACGATCCCCCTGGGCCCGCATCTCGCGTTGACATCCCGCGGGAGCTAGTTGTGGTCCCAGTCCCTGCGGGGGGTCAGGACATACAGCTCGAGCAAATCCGTGAGATGCAGGCCCGGGTCGACGGGGAAGCAGGCCGGCTTGTACAGCTCCGACAGAACATCGAACAGGAGTGGGCAGGCCGAACACTCGCCGGAGAAGCCTGTCACCGGCCCTAAGACATCCGGCGCCGCATCGTCGACAATGCCAGGGCAGCGCTGCCCCCGGCCGTCAGCGGGTCTGGCCTGGACCTAGCTGCAGCGGCGATGCTGCTTCGAGCCATGCCGGAGCCATCCACCACCGAGGGACGGCGTATCCAGGGCGAACTCAAGAATCTCCTAGAAGGCGCCACGGTTCGACGAGCCGAGAGCTCCGCCTCCCGCAGGCGAGCTGACCCCTCGGAGCATCACACGGTGTCCTCCCGGCGCATTCGTGAAGCCTCGATCCATCCCGAGCGTACACGGGACGAGGCGCCCGCCGCCCGGGAACGCCTCGGCAACGAGCACCACCATCTCGACCATCGAGCCCGCCTCGACGAGAAGGTGTGCCAAGGCTACCATCCTAGGCGCGGGGGACGCTGCAACAGTGAGGAGGATCGTAGTCCTTCGCCCGAACCACCCGGTCCGCGAGTCTTCAGCCGGGCCATACGACGAGCACCGTTCCCTGCCCGTTTCCAAGCCCCGACTACTATCACCAAGTACTCGGGGGAGACGAGGCCGGAGCTGTGGCTCGCAGACTACCGACTGGCATGCCAGTTGGGAGGGGCAGATGATGACAACCTCATCATCCGTAATCCACCCCTTTTCCTCTCCGACGCCGCCCAAGCCTGGCTGGAGCATCTGCCTCCTGCGCAGATCTCCGACTGGGACGATCTGGTCAAAGCTTTCGCGGGAAACTTCCAAGGCACATACGTGCGCCCTAAGAACTCGTGGGACCTCCGAAGCTACCGCCAGCAGCCAGGGGAGTCCCTCCGAGAGTACATCCGGCGGTTTTCAAAGCAGCACACCGAACTACCCAACGTTACCGACTCAGATGTCATTGGGGCTTTCCTTACCGAGACCTAGTGAGCAAACTGGGGCGCAAGACTCCCACCCGTGCGAGCGAACTGATGGACGTCGCCACCAAGTTCGCCTCGGGTCAAGAGGCGGTCGAAGCCATCTTCCGGAAGGACAAGCAGCCTCAGGGGGAGCAGAAGACAGACGCCCCTGAGGCGTCCGCCCAGCGGGGCACGAAGAAGAAGGCTAAAAACAAGTCGCGAGCGAAGCGCGACGCCGCAGACGCGAATCTCGTCGCTGCGGCCGAGCACAGGAACCCTCGCAAACCTCCTAGAGGGGCCGGCGCATTCGACAAGATGCTTAAAGAGCCGTGCCCCTATCACCAGGGGCCCGTCAAGCACACCCTCGAAGATTGTGTCATGCTCCGGCACTACTTCCATAAGACCGAGCCCCCGGCAGAGGATGGCAAGGGCCATGACAACGACAAGAAGGAGGGCGGCAGGGAAGAGGGATTCCCGGAAGTCCATAATTGCTTCATGATCTACGGCGGGCAGGCGGCGAACGCCTTGGCTCGGCACCGCAAGCAGGAGAGCCGGGAAGTCTGCTTGGTGAAGGTGGCGGCGCCAGTCTACCTAGACTGGTCCGACAAGCCTATCACCTTCGACCAAGGCGACCACCCCGACTTCGTGCCAAGCCCGAGAAGGTACCCGCTCGTTGTTGATCCGATCATTGGCAATGTTAGGCTCTCCAAGGTCCTCATGGATGGAGGCAGCAGCCTTAACATCATCTACGCCGAGACCCTGGAACTCTTAGGGGTTGATCGGTCCGAAGTCTGGGCCGGTGCGGCACCCTTCCACGGGATCACGCCCGGGAAGCGAATCCTACCCCTCGGACAGATCGACTTACCCGTCTGCTTCAGAACTCCCTCTAACTTCCGAAAGGAAGCTCTCACCTTTGAGGTCGTCGGGTTCCGAGGAACCTACCATGCGGTGTTGGGAAGACCATGCTACGCCAAGTTCATGGTCGTCCCCAACTACACCTACCTCAAGCTCAAGATGCCAGGCCCGAATGGGATCATCACCGTCGGATCCACGTACCGCCACGCGTACGAACGCGACGTGGAGTGCATGGAGTACGCCGAGGCTCTCGCCGAGTCCGAGGCCCTCATCGCCGACCTGGAACGCCTCTCCCAGGAGGCGCCCGACGTGAAGCGGCACGCCGGCAACTTTGAACCAGTTGAGGCGGTCAAGTCCGTCTCTCTCGACCCCAGCAACGACGCCAGCAAGCAAGTTCGGATCGGCTCCGAGCTCGACCCCAAATAGGAAGCAGTGCTCATCGACTTTCTCCACGCAAACGCCGAAGTCTTTGCGTGGAGTCCCTCGGACATGCCCGGCATACCGAGGGATGTCGCCAAGCACTCACTGGACATCAGAGCTAGAGCCCGACCCATGAAGCAAACCCTACGCCGTTTTGACGAAGAAAAGCGCAGGGCCATAGGCGAGGAGATCCACAAGCTACTCGCGGCAGGGTTTATCAAAGAGGTATTCCATCCCGAATGGTTAGCTAACCCTGTTCTTGTAAGGAAGAAGGATGGGAAATGGAGGATGTGTGTAGACTACACTGGTCTAAACAAAGCATGTCCGAAAGTTCCCTACCCTCTACCTCGCATCGATCAAATCATGGACTCCACTGCTAGGTGCGAAACCCTGTCATTCCTCGATGCCTACTCAGGCTATCACTAAATCAAGATGAAAGAGTACGACCAGCTCGCGACTTCTTTCATCACACCTTTTGGCATGTACTGTTACACTACAATGCCATTTGGGTCGAGGAATGCAGGCGCCACTTACCTGAGGTGCATGAACCACGTGTTCGGAGAACACATCGGCAGAACGGTTGAGGCTTACGTCGACGACATCGTTGTCAAGACGAAGAAGCCTCCGACCTCCTCTATGACCTTGAAACGACATTCAAGTGTCTGAGAGCGAAAGGCGTGAAACTCAATCCCGAGAAGTGTGTCTTCGGAGTCCCCCGAGGCATGCTCCTTGGATTCATCGTCTCCGAGCGGGGCATTGAGGCCAACCCGGAGAAAATCACGACCATCACCAACATGGGACCGATCAAAGATTTGGAAGGAGTACAGAGGGTCATGGGATGCCTTGCGGTTCTGAGCCGCTTCATCTCACGCCTTGGCGAGAAAGGCTTGCCTCTGTACCGCCTGAAAGGGAATTAGGCTTACACCTATTTCCTAATTGATTTTAGTGGTTGAATTGCCCAACACAAATAATTGGACTGACTAGTTTGCTCTAGTCTATAAGTTCTACAGGTGCCAAAGGTTCACAAAAAGTCAATAAAAAGACCAAGAATGGGTTCAAACAAAGAGAGCAAGGGACAACCGAAGGCTGCCCTGGTCTGGCGCACCGGACTGTCCGGTGTGCCACCGGACAGTGTCCGGTGCACCACTGGACAGTGTCCGGTGCACCAGGGGACCCAAGCTGAACTCTTCACCTTCGGGAAATCTCAGAGGCGCTTCGCTATAATTCACCGGACTGTCCGGTGCACCACTGGACAGTGTCCGGTGCCCCAGGGGAGAGCGACTCTGAACTCGCCAGCTTCGGGAATCCGCTCCGCTAAAATTCACCGGACTGTCTGGTGTAACACCGGACTGTCCGGTGAGTCAGCGGAGCAACAGCTACTTCGCCCGCAACTGTCGACTGTAACGCATTAAATGCACGCCAGCGCGCGCAGAGGAGCAGAGCACGCGCGGGTGGCACACCGGACAGCCTACAGGGCTTGTCCGGTGAGCCACCGGACAGCCAGGCGGGCCCATAAGACAGAGCTCCAACGGTCGGAACCCAACGGCCAGGTGACGTGGCTGGCGCACCGGACAGTGTCTGGTGGCGCACCGGACTGTCCGGTGCGCCATGCGACAGACAGTCTCCCAATGGCCACTTTTGGTGGTTGGGGTTATAAATACCCCCAACCACCCCACATTCAAGTCATCCAAGTTTTCCACCTTCCAACTACTTACAAGAGCTCTAGCATTCAATTCTAGACACACCAAAGAGATCAAATCCTCTCCCAATTCCACTCAAAGCTTTAGTGATTAGAGAGAGTGATTGTTGTGTTCATTTGAGCTCTTGCGCTTGGATTGCTTCCTTTTCTCATTCTTACTTGCGATCATCTCAATTGTAATCAAGGCAAGAGACACCAATTGTGTGGTGGTCCTTGCGAGGAAGTTTGGTTCCCGTTTGATTAAGAAGAGAAGCTCACTCGGTCCGAGGGACCGTTTGAGAGAGAGAAAGGGTTGAAAGAGACCCGGTCTTTGTGACCACCTCAACGGGGAGTAGGTTTGAGAGAACCAAACCTCGGTAAAACAAATCCTTGTGTCTCACTTCTTTATTCGCTTGCGATTTGTTTTTACACCCTCTCTCGGACTTGCATTATATTTCTAACGCTAACCCGGCTTGTAGTTGTGATTAACTTTGTAAATTTCAGTTTCGCCCTATTCACCCCCCTCCAGGCGACTTTCAATTGGTATCGGAGCCCGGTGCTTCATTAGAGCCTAACCGCTCGAAGTGATGTCGGGAGATCACGCCAAGAGGGAGATGGAGACCGGCGACAAGACCACTACAAGCCACGGGAAGGCTTCATCGGAAGAGTCCCGCAACAAAGGGAAGGGGAAGGAGAAGAAACCCTCTTCCCACAAGTCGCATCGGAGTGGCGACAAGAAAAAGAAGATGAGGAAGGTGGTCTACTACGAGACCGATTCTTCATCACCTTCCACCTCCAACTCCGACGCGCCGTCCATTACTTCTAAGCGCCATGAGCGCAAGAAGTATAGTAAGATTCCCCTACGCTACCCCCGTATTTCAAAGCGTACTCCTTTACTCTCCGTTCCATTAGGCAAACCACCGGTTTTTGACGATGAAGATTATAATATGTGGAGTGAAAAAATGAGGCATCATCTAACCTCACTCCACACAAGCATTTGGAATGTTGTTGAGTTTGGTGTACAGGTACCATCCGTAGGGGATGAAGACTACGACTCCGACGAAGTGGCCCAAATCCACCACTTTAACTCCCAAGCCACCACTATACTCCTCGCCTCTCTAAGTCGAGAGGAGTATAATAAGGTGCAAGGGTTAAAGAGTGCGAAGGAAATTTGGGACGTACTCAAGACCGCGCACGAAGGAGACGAGGTGACCAAAATCACCAAGCGAGAAACGATCGAGGGGGAGCTCGGTCGGTTCCGACTCAACCAAGGCGAGGACCCTCAAGCCATGTACAACCGCTTGAAGACCTTGGTGAACCAAGTGCGCAATCTCGGGAGCACAAAATGGGATGACCATGAGATGGTCAAGGTTATTCTAAGATCCCTCGCATTTCTTAATCCTACGCAAGTTCAATTAATTCGAGGAAATCCTAGATATACACTAATGACCCCCGAGGAAGTAATAGGTAATTTTGTGAGCTTTGAGTTGATGATCAAAGGCTCAAAGAAGATCATCGAGCTAGATGGCCCCTCCGCGCCCGAAGCACAACCGGTTGCATTCAAGGCGACGGAGGAGAAAAAGGAGGAGTCTACATCAAGTATACAACCAATCGACGCCTCTAAGCTCGATAATGAGGAGATGGCTCTCATCATCAAGAGCTTCCGCCAAATCCTCAAGCAAAGGAGGGGGAAAGACTACAAGTCCCGCTCCAAGAAAGTTTGCTACAAATGTGGTAAGCTCGGTCATTTCATTGCTAAATGTCCATTATCTAGTGATAGTGACAGGGGCAAAGACAAGAAGGGGAGAAGAAAGGAGAAAAAGAGGTACTACAAGAAGAAGGGCGACGATGCCCATGTTTGTCGGGAGTGGAACTCCGACGAGAGCTCCACCGAGTCCTCCTCCGACGAGGACGCCACCAACATCGCCGTCACCAAGGGACTCCTCTTCCCCAACGTCGGCCACAAGTGCCTCATGGCAAAGGATGGCAAAAAGAAGAAGGTTAAATCTAAATCCTCCACTAAATATGAGTCCTCTAGTGATGATAATGCTAGTGATGAGGAGGATAATTTGCGTACCCTTTTTGCCAACCTAAACATGCAACAAAAGGAAAAATTAAAAGAATTAATTAGTGCCATCCATGAAAAGGATGAACTCTTGGACACCCAAGAGGACTTCCTAATCAAGGAAAACAAAAAGCATGTTAAGGTTAAAAATGCTTATGCTCTAGAAGTTGAAAAATGTGAAAAATTAACTAGTGAGCTAAGCACATCACATGATTTAATTGCCAACCTTAGAAATGAGAATGTTAGATTAATTGCTAAGGTTGATTCAAATGCATGTGATGATTCAATTTCCAATATTAGAGATGATAATGCTAATTTGCTTGCTAAGATTGAAAAATTGAATGATTCTCTTGCTAGCCTTAGAAATGAAAATGAAAAATTGATTGCTAAGGCTAAAGATTTTGATGTTTGCAATGTTACTATTTCCAACCTTAGAAGTGAAAATGATATATTACATGCTAAGGTTGTAGAATTAAAATCTTGCAAACCCTCTACATCTACCGTTGAGCATATTTCTATTTGCACTAGATGTAGAGATATTGATATTGATGCTATTCATGATCATATGGCTTTAATTAAACAACAAAATGATCATATAGCAAAATTAGATGCTAAAATTGCCGAGCATGAACTTGAAACTGAAAAATTGAAATTTGCTCGTAGTATACTTTATAGTGGGAGACGCCCTGGCATCAAGGATGGCATTGGCTTCCAAAAGGGAGACATTGTCAAACTTAATGCCCCTCCTAAGAAATTATCTAACTTTGTTAAGGGCAAGGCTCCCATGCCTCAGGATAACGAGGGTTATATTTTGTACCCTGCCGGTTATCCCGAGCATAAAATTCGGAGAATTCACTCTAGGAAGTCTCACTCTGGCCCTAATCATGCTTTCATATATAAGGGTGAGACATCTAGCTCTAGGCAATCAACCCGTGCTAAATTGCCTAAGAGGAAAGCTCCTATTGCATCAAATGATCATAATGTTTCATTTAAAACTTTTGATGCATCTTATGTTTTGACTAACAAATCTGGCAAAGTAGTTGCCAAATATGCTGGGGGCAAACACAAGGGAGCAAAGACTTGTGTTTGGGTACCCAAAGTTCTTGTCTCTAATGTCAAAGGACCCAAAACTGTTTGGGTACCTAAAATCAAGAACTAAACTTGTTTTGTAGGTTTATGCATCCTCATGACAGGGGAGAAGAAAATGTTCTCCTCTTATGAGAAAAACCAAGATCCCCAACGAGCTATCACATTCGGGGATGGAAACCAAGGTTTGGTCAAAGGTTTGGGTAAAATACCTATATCTCCTGATCATTCCATTTCCAATGTTTTTCTTGTTGATTCATTAGATTACAATTTGCTTTCCGTATCTCAATTATGCAAAATGGGCTACAACTGTCTATTTACTGATGTAGGTGTCACTGTCTTTAGAAGAAGTGATGATTCAATAGCATTTAAGGGAGTGTTGGAGGGTCAGCAATACTTAGTTGATTTCAATAGAGCTGAACTCGACACTTGCTTAATTGCTAAGACTAACATGGGCTGGCTCTGGCATCGCCGACTAGCACATGTTGGGATGAAGAGTCTTCACAAGCTTCTAAAGGGAGAACACATTTTAGGACTAACCAATGTTCATTTTGAGAAAGACAGGATTTGTAGCGCATGCCAAGCCGGAAAGCAAGTTGGTGTTCATCATCCACATAAGAACATCTTGACGACTGACAGGCCACTTGAGCTCCTCCACATGGACCTATTCGGCCCGATCGCTTACATAAGCATCGGCGGGAGTAAGTACTGTCTAGTTATTGTGGATGACTATTCTCGCTTCACTTGGGTGTTCTTTTTGCTGGAAAAATCTCAAACCCAAGAGACTTTAAAGGGATTCTTGAGACGGGCTCAAAATGAGTTCGGCTTAAGGATCAAGAAAATTAGAAGCGATAATGGGACGGAGTTCAAGAATTCTCAAATTGAAGGCTTACTTGAGGAGGAGGGCATCAAGCATGAGTTCTCTTCTCCCTACACACCACAACAAAATGGTGTAGTGGAGAGGAAAAATAGAACTCTATTGGATATGGCAAGGACCATGCTTGATGAGTACAAGACTTCGGATCGGTTTTGGGCCGAGGCAGTCAACACCGCCTGCTACGCCATCAACCGGTTGTATCTACACCGAATCCTCAAGAAGACATCTTACGAACTCCTCACCGGTAAAAAGCCCAATGTTTCATATTTTAGAGTCTTTGGTAGCAAATGTTTTATTCTTGTTAAAAGAGGTAGAAAATCAAAATTTGCTCCTAAGGCTGTAGAAGGCTTTTTACTAGGATATGATTCAAACACAAGGGCATATAGAGTCTTTAACAAGTCCACTGGATTAGTTGAAGTTTCTTGTGACATTGTGTTTGATGAGACTAACGGCTCTCAAGTAGAGCAAGTTGATCTTGATAAATTAGATGATGAAGAGGCTCCATGCGTCGCGCTAAGGAACATGTCCATTGGGGATGTGTGTCCTAAGGAATCCGAAGAGCCCATTCAAGCACAAGATCAACCATCCTCCTCCACGCAAGCATCTCCAACAACTCAAAATGAGGATGAGGCTCAAGTTGATGAAGGAGAAGATCAAAAAGATGAGCCACCTCAAGATGACGGCAATGATCAAGGGGGAGATGCAAATGATCAAGACAAGGAGGATGAAGAACCAAGACCGCCACACCCAAGAGTCCACCAAGCAATCCAACGAGATCACCCCGTGAACACCATCCTCGGCGACATTCATAAGGGGGTAACCACTAGATCTCGTGTTGCACATTTTTGTGAGTATTACTCTTTTGTTTCCTCTATTGAGCCACACAGGGTAGAGGAAGCACTTCAAGATTCGGATTGGGTGATGGCGATGCAAGAGGAGCTCAACAACTTCACGAGGAATGAGGTATGGCATTACTTCCACGTCCTAACCAAAATGTTGTAGGAACCAAGTGGGTCTTCCGCAACAAACAAGACGAGCATGGTGTGGTGACTAGGAACAAAGCCCGACTTGTGGCCAAGGGATACTCCCAAGTCAAAGGTTTGGATTTTGGTGAAACCTATGCACCCGTAGCTAAGCTTGAGTCAATTCGTATATTATTAGCCTATGCTACTTACCATGGCTTCAAGCTTTACCAAATGGACGTGAAGAGTGCCTTCCTCAATGGACCAATCAAGGAAGAGGTCTATGTTGAGCAACCTCCCGGCTTTGAAGACAGTGAGTATCCTAACCATGTCTATAGGCTCTCTAAGGCGCTTTATGGGCTCAAGCAAGCCCTAAGAGATGGTATGAATGCCTAAGAGATTTCCTTATTGCTAATGACTTCAAAGTCGGCAAGGCCGATCCTACTTTATTCACTAAAACTCTTGACAATGATTTGTTTGTATGCCAAATTTATGTTGATGATATTATATTTGGGTCTACTAACGAATCTACATGTGAAGAATTTAGTAGGATCATGACACAGAAATTCGAGATGTCAATGATGGGGGAGTTGAAGTATTTCTTAGGATTTCAAGTGAAGTAACTCCAAGAGGGCACCTTCATTAGCCAAATAAAGTATACTCAAGACATTCTAAACCAAGTTTGGGATGAAGGATGCCAAGCCCATCAAGACACCCATGGGAACCAATGGGCATCTCGACCTCGACACAGAAGGTAAATCCGTAGATCAAAAGGTATACCGGTCGATGATAGGTTCATTACTCTATTTATGTGCATCTCAACCGGACATTATGCTTTCCGTATGCATGCGTGCAAGATTCCAAGCCGACCCTAAGGAAGTTCACCTTACGGCCGTAAAACGAATCTTGAGATATTTGGCTTATACTCCTAAGTTTGGGCTTTGGTATCCTAGGGGATCCACTTTTGATTTAATTGGTTATTCGGATGCCGATTGGGCAGGGTGTAAAATTAATAGAAAGAGCACATCGGGGACTTGCCAGTTCTTGGGAAGATTTTTGGTGTCTTGGGCTTCAAAGAAGCAAAATTCCGTAGCTCTTTCTACCGCCGAAGCCGAGTACATTGCCACAGGCCATTGTTGCGCGCAACTACTTTGGATGAGGCAAACCCTTAGGGACTATGGTTACAAATTAACCAAAGTTCCTCTTCTATGTGATAATGAGAGTGCAATCCGCATGGCGGATAATCCCGTTGAGCATAGCCGCACTAAACACATAGCCATTTGGTATCACTTCTTAAGGGATCACCAACAAAAGGGAGATATCGAGATTGCATACATTAATACTAAAGATCAATTAGCCGATATCTTTACCAAGCCATTAGATGAACAAACATTTACTAGACTTAGGCATGAGCTAAATATTCTTGATTCTAGGAATTTTTATTGATGTCTTGCATACATAGCTCATATGTATACCTTTGATCATCTCTTTCATGTGCTATGACTAATGTGTTCTTTCAAGTCCATTGCATGATAAGTCATAGATTGAAAGGGAAAAGGAGTCTTCGGCGAAGACAAAGGCTTCCACTCCACTCCATCACTCATCCTTCGCCGTCGCTCCGAGCATCTCTCCGTCTTTTGGTATAATCTTCACTCATATTATTTGTTTGCCAAAGAGGGAGAAAGTAGTTCATAAAAGGGCTTATTTTTCACTCAAACATCCGTTTTTGGCGATTCATGCCAAAGGGGGAGAGAGTATTAAGCCCAAAGCAAAAGGACCGCACCACCACCAAATTTTAAAACTTGTGATTTTCAAATTGGTATCTCGTTGTGTTCAAAAGGGGGAGAAAGTAGAATTTTCAAAATTGATGTCTTAAAATCCTCTTGAACACTAAGAGGAAGTTTTATTGAGGGGGAGTTTTGTTTAGTCAAAGGAAAAGCATTTGAAACAGGGGAGAAATTTTCAAATCTTATAAATGCTTCTCAAAAATCTTATTCATTTACCTTTGACTAGTTGCAAAATGTCCTTGAAAAGATTTTACAAAGGAATTTGCAAAAACAAAACATGTGGTGCAAGCGTTGTCCAAAATGTTAAAATTATAAAGAAACAATCCATGCATATCTTATGAATTTCTATTGGCTCAATTCTAAGTAACCTTTGCACTTACAAATATGCAAACTAGTTCAATTATGCACTTCTATACTTGCTTTGGTTTGTGTTGGCATCAATCACCAAAAAGGAGGAGATTGAAAGGGAATTAGGCTTACACCTATTTCCTAATTGATTTTGGTGGTTGAATTGCCCAACACAAATAATTGGACTAACTAGTTTGCTCTAGTCTATAAGTTCTATAGGTGCCAAAGGTTCACAAAAAGTCAATAAAAAGACCAAGAATGGGTTCAAATAAAGAGAGCAAGAGACAACCGAAGGCTGCCCTGGTCTGGCGCACCGGACAGTGTCCGGTGCACCAGGGGACTCCAAGCTGAACTCTTCACCTTCGGGAAATCTCAGAGGCGCTTCGCTATAATTCACCGGACTGTCCGGTGCACCACCGGACAGTGTCCGGTGCCCCAGGGGAGAGCAACTCTGAACTCGCCAGCTTCGGGAATCCGCTCCGCTAAAATTCACCGGACTGTCCGGTGTAACACCGGACTGTCCGGTGAGTCAGCGGAGCAACGGCTACTTCGCGCGTAACGGTCGACTGCAACGCATTAAATGCGCGCCAGCGCGCGTAGAGGAGTAGAGCACCAATTGTAATCAAGGCAAGGGACACCAATTGTAATCAAGGCAAGAGACACCAATTGTGTGGTGGTCCTTGCGGGGAAGTTTGGTTCCCGTTTGATTAAGAAGAGAAGCTCACTCGGTCCGAGGGACCGTTTGAGAGAGGGAAAGGGTTGAAAGAGACCCGGTCTTTGTGACCACCTCAACGGGGAGTAGGTTTGAGAGAACCGAACCTCGGTAAAACAAATCCTTGTGTCTCACTTCTTTATTCGCTTGCGATTTGTTTTTACGCCCTCTCTCGGACTCGCATTATATTTCTAACGCTAACCCGGCTTGTAGTTGTGATTAACTTTGTAAATTTCAGTTTCTCCCTATTCACCCCCCTCTAGGCGACTTTCACCGCCTCTTAAGGAAGGTCGAGTGCTTCACTTGGACCCCCGAGGCCGAGGAAGCCCTCGAAAACCTTAAGGCGCTCCTTACGAACACACCCATCCTGGTGCCTCCCGCTGTAGGAGAAGCCCTCTTGATCTACGTAGCCGCGACTACTCAGGTGGTCAGCGCTGCGATCGTAGTCGAGAGACGAGAAGAAGGGCATGCACTGCCCGTCCAGAGGCCAGTCTACTTCATCAGCGAAGTGCTTTCCGAGACCAAAGTCCGCTACCCACAGATCCAGAAGCTGCTCTACGCAGTGATCTTGACACGACGAAAGTTGTGACACTACTTCGAGTCTCATCCGGTAACTGTGGTGTCATCCTTCCCCCTGGGGGAGATCATCCAGTGCCGCGAGGCCTCGGGTAGGATAGCAAAGTGGGCGGTGGAGCTTATGGGCGAAACGCTATCATTCGCTCCTCGGAAGGCCATAAAATCCTAGGTCTTGGCAGACTTCCTGGCTGAGTGGACTGACACCCAGTTACCGACAACTCCAATCCAGCCCGAGCTCTGGACCATGTACTTCGATGGGTCACTCATGAAAACAGGAGCAGGCGTTGGCCTGCTCTTCGTTTCACCCCTCGGAAAGCATCTTCGCTACGTCATTCGCCTCCATTTTCCGGCATCAAACAACTTGGCCGAGTACGAGGCACTGGTTAACGGGCTACGCATCGCCATTGAGCTAGGGGTCCGACGCCTCGACGCTCGAGGCGACTCGCAGCTTGTCATTGACCAAGTCATGAAGAACTCCCACTGCCGTGACCGGAGGATGGAAGCCTACTGCGACGAAGTCCGGCACCTAGAAAACAAGTTCTACGGGCTGGAGCTCAACCACATCGCCCGACGATACAACGAGACTGTGGACGAGCTGGCGAAAATAGCCTCGGGGCGAACGACGGTTCCCCCAGATGTCTTCTCCAGAGACCTACATCAACCATTCATCAAGATCGATGACGCGCCCGAGCCTGGGGAAGCCTCGGCCCAGCCCGAGGTACCCTCGGCCGAGCCCGAGGTACCCTCGGTCGGACCCGAGGCACCCTCGGCTATCGAGGAAGAGGCCTTGCCCGTCGAGGAGGAACAGAATGGGGTCACGCCAGATCCGAACTGGCAGACCCCGTACCTAGAATATCTCCTCCAAGGAGAGCTTCCCATCGACAAGACCAAAGCTCGGCGGCTGGCTCGACGCGCCAAGTCATTCGTCTTGCTAGGTGATGAAAAAGAGATCTATCACCGCAGCTCCTCGGGCATCCTCCAACGATGCATATCTATCGCCCAAGGACAAAACTATTGCAAGAAATACACTCGGGGACTTGCGGCCACCATGCAACGCCTCGAGCCCTCGTGGGGAATGCCTTCCAACAAGGTTTCTACTGGCCAACCGCGGTGGCCGACGCCACTAGGATTGTGCGCTCCTGCCGGGGGTGTCAATTCTACGCAAAGCAGACGCATGTGCCCGCTCAGGCCTTGCAGACGATACCCATCACCTGGCCATTTGCTATGTGGGGTCTAGACCTCGTCGGTCCCTTGCAGAAGGCACCCGGGGGCTTCACGCACCTGCTGGTCGCTATCGACAAATTCTCCAAGTGGATTGAGGTCCGACCCCTAAACACCATCAGGTCCGAGCAGGCGGTGGCATTCTTCACCAACATCATCCATCGCTTCGGGGTCCCAAACTCAATCATCACCGACAATGGCACACAGTTCACCGGAAAAAAGTTCTTGGACTTCTGCGACGACCACCACATCCGTGTGGACTGGGCTGCCGTAGCTCATCCCATGACGAATGGGCAGGTGGAGCGTGCCAACGGTATGATTTTGCAGGGGCTCAAACCAAGGATCTACAACGACCTCAACAAGTTCGGCAAGCGGTGGATGAAAGAGCTACCCTCGGTAGTCTAGAGTCTGAGGACGACGCCGAGCCGCGCCACGGGTTTTACGCCGTTCTTTCTAGTCTATGGGGCCGAGGCCGTCCTCCCCACGGACTTAGAATACGGGTCCCCGAGGACCAAGGCGTACGACGACCGAAGCAACCAGACCAGCCGAGAAGACTCGCTGGACCAACTCGAGGAGGCTCGGGACGTTGCCTTACTACATGCGGCACGGTACCAGCAGTCGCTGTGGCGCTACCACGCCCGAAGCGTTCGGTCCCAAGGCTTCCAAGTGGGAGACTTGGTGCTTCGCCTGCGACAAGACGCCCGAGGGCGCCACAAGCTCACTCTTCCCTGGGAAGGGCCCTTCATCATCGCCAAGATCTTGAAGCCCGGAACATACAAGCTGGCCAACGACCAAGGCGAGGTCTACAGCAACGCTTGGAACATCCAACAGCTACGTCGCTTCTACCCTTAAGATGTTTTAAGTCATTCATGTACCTTGTTTACATACACAAAGTCTAACCGTCAAGGAAGGGTCGGCCTTGCCTCAGCAAAGCCCGACCCTCCCTCGGGGGCTAGAAGGGGGGGAACCCCCTCTGCGTCAAAATTCTCCTCGGAAAAATTTTCTACCAAAACAACCTTCGTGCTTTCGACTTCCGTATCGATAGCGGGATCCTGAGAACGACGAGAGTACACATAAGCAGCAAGGCCGACCGAGCCGAGGAACTCCTACGCCTCCGGGATACGGATACCTCACTCATCACCTTCCGCGAGAAGTAACTCACGCTCGGATAAGCGATCCTGCTACCGAACAAGTCCTAACACTCGGGTAGAAAACGACTTTCGTGCCTTCTCGACTGTACCAATAATGGAATCCTTCGACCAAATGAGAGCGCACGTAAGCGGCAAGGCTGACCGAGCCGAGGGACTCCTACGCCTCCGGGATACGGATACCTCACTCATCACCTTTCGCGAAAAGTAACTCTCGTTCGGATAAACGATTCTGCTATTGACAGACAAGTCGTGATGCTCGAAACAAGAGGAGAGAAGACGCAGCTTTTTAAACACGACGATAAAGTGTTTAGGCCTCGGCGGCCGCGAAAAAGCATGTGCATGCTACAGACAAACTGTTCCTGCAGGTTCGGGCATCGGCAGGGGGAGCAGCAGCACCCTCGGCGTTGTTTCCACCCTCGGCGGAACCAGGCCCGACCTCGGATGGCGACCCGGGCAAAAGGGCCCCCACCTAAGGGAGGACGCCAGCACCGCGCCAGCAGATGTCTTGGCCAAGCTTCGGCGGCTGCTACCACATCTTCCTCGGCCTGGGAAGCCGCCATCTCCCGGGCCGACGAAGTCTCTTTCCGAGCCGACTCCGCGTCTGTCCGCACTAACACCGCTGCCTCTGGCTCCGGCTCATCGCTGAGCAGCCGAGGGTTCCAAAAACTGAGCAAGGGAAGCCTAGAGCGGCAAGGACGACAGAGCCGAGGGACTCCTACGCCTCCGGGATACAGACACCTCACTCGTCACCTTCCGTGAAAGGCAACCGACGCTCGGTTAAGTGGTTCGGCTAGCCAACAGACAAGTCCCAGCGCTCGGAAGGAGGAAGACACACAGCTTCATTCTCGAATACCCAAATGTTCAGGCCTCGACAGCCACAAAGAACAAACACATATGCCTGGGGTAACTATGCTACACAGACTTAGACGTCGGTAGAACCCTCGGCGGTTCTCCCGACCTACGACAAATGTCTAAGTACTTGAAGCGGTTACATTTTGCTCCGGCAGAAACCCGGTACATCTCCTTACAAACGGGACTCCGGTTCCGCTCCCGCGGGTATAAACAACCTCCACACCAGGGGGCCCGCGGGATGACGAACTCCAAGCGGCTTGCCGACGACCTCTGCAGCAGCAGAGACAACGACCTCCACCTTGGGTGGCTAAACAGCAGCAGCGATGACCTCAGGACAAACACTGCTGTGAAGAGGCCCTCACCCACGTCCCCACACGAGGGGCGAGGACAAGCCGCTAAGGCCAAAATGTCAGAGGGCGCCGACCGTGGGTTCGAACCCACCGACACCGCGCCGGCGAACAGTGGCCGCCCCAAAGCACACTGGCAGGTCCTCACTCCCGTCCTCGCCGAGGCCGCCCCAGAACACGAGCACCGCCCTCACGGCGTACGACGTGCTGGGCGACCCCCCGGCGCGGCTGACGGTGCGAGGAGGACCTAGACGTGGCTGGCCCACGCGCGGCACGACCGCCGCCCGGACGAAGGATGGAAAGCTGCACCCTATCCAGGGAGCAGCAGTTTGCCTTCCCCCGCATGGCTGGAGGAAGCCTCCGCAGGACTGGAGGATGCCTTTCTCCCCCAAACGCTGGGGGAAGAAAAGGGTTACCGGCCCACGCGGAGGCAACCCCCCACTCGGTGCGCTCCTCCGCCTCAGCCCAGATGACGAAGATCCTTGAAGCTGAGGGCGGGGCGGAGGCCGCAGCCCGGCTTGCTTCTCCCCACCAAACTGCCCATTGGTGAGGAAATGCAGCTGGGCTGCACGACGAAAATCCTTGAAGCCGAGCAATGGCTGAAAGGTGCCGATCTCCACGAGGCCGCGCTCCTCCAACGACAGCAAGAGCAAGGCGACGCTGGAGCACCCCATCCGGGGGCTCAAAAGGCAGAAGGGCGCGATGCATGAGGGGAGAACGAAGGCATGGCCACTGCCTAGGGGATCGATCCCCTTTTTATAGGCAGACCTCCTCGCTTGCACCCCTTAGCGTCACGGGCGAAATCCCCACTGACATCCTCCAGGGTTCTCCCCCTACGACACGGGGGCTGGGACCCACACGTCATACGAGCTGATCCGAAGCACGAAGAAGGCGAACCGCCGCACGCGAGGCATGCAACTGTCCCGCGGTTACAAGCGCTCTCCCATCTTCGCAGAAACCGGTGGTCGAAAGGGTGGACTGCCACGCGATAGGCATCCAACTGCACCGCAACTATGCGCCCCTTCGGCCCCGTCCACATCCGGCGGACCAGCGCAAAGGAAGCGGGCCCGCATGTCATTTAACCGGCGCGCCGGTTACGACGTGCAAGAAGTTACACCGCCACTCGCACCAATGTTGCGCCTCCTCAACTGCGGAACCAGTACCGCGACTCGAGGTAGCCCTGCGCAGGACCCAACAGTGCCAGTTAAAGGTGACGGCCACGGGCCGGTCAGCCGCGGGGTAGGCACGACGGTTGGCATGGTCAAAAGCGGGCCGGCAGTAACTGCAGCGGCAGACGAGCGAAGGCAGCGGTCAAGTCGCCTGCAGGCTCGTGTCCCCTCCTAAAGCGATGGGAGAGCCCTCTCCCACGGAGTAAAGACGACGCGCCCGTGCCCCGTTCCTCGAACGGCTCACGCGCGCAGCGGGCGCCACGCGAATCGCCCGTCCCGTCGCATTAACTCCCCGATGGAGCAGGCGACACCTCTGGCAGGCGAGGCGGGCATCGCTTCGCCTTCGCCATAATGACCGTGTCAAAAAAAGTGTGCCACCTTATTTAAATTCATATCCTTCCCCTCCTCCTCTCTCTCTCTCTTGCCACAGGGATCGGGAAAGGGGACGTGGTGGAAAGGATCCTTCTCGGCGGAGGAAGCGGGCCCCGAGCCCTCCTACTGATCAGGGGTTCGAAGGCTGGCCCCTCGGAAGGGTTTCGACAGCCGCCCCAGAGCACTCGGACTTCAAGCCCATTACTGATCAGGGGTTCGAAGGCTGGCCCCTCGGAAGGGTTCGACAGCCGCCCCAGAGCGCCTGGGCTCCATGCCCACTACTGATCAGGGGTTCGTAGGCTGGCCCCTCGGAAGGGTTCAACAGTCGCCCCAGAGCACGCAGAGTGAGGGATGACTCTGGGTACGTTCGATACATAGTCGAGGCTCGGGCTACGCTCCCGAGGTACCCTAGGACATTTCCGAGACCGACGGGAACGATTTGTAACGGAATCCCACCGGAGGGAGGCATCGAGCCCTCGGACCCTGTCGAAGGGGTCTGGGTCCGGCGAATCACCCGCAGGTACTTTTGGAGCGCGCCTCTGGGCCACCAGCCGACCCCTAACGAATGGGGCACGGGCATCCACTCGGATCACCCGTTAGCAGCTCACTGGAAACACCATGTTCGGCGCCCTCCGAGGGCAACATGGCGCTTTCCCCCCTCCTCCTTGCGGAAAGGCGACAAGGGGCGTATAATAAAAGTCGGGAAAGTTTTTGATCTTCCTCTCGCTCCGTGCAGAGGCTCGGGGGCTGCTCTCGCACTCGGCTATGGCCAAAACTGTTGACAACGTCAACAAACCAGCTTGATAACTTGGAACCCGACCACGCACCCGGGCTACTACCGGGCCGCATGAGGGAACGATCAGACCGGCCGAAGCACCACGAAAAGCATTTAGACCTTAGAGGAGTCAAACCACTCCTCCGAGGCCTCGGGGGCTACACCCGGCGGGTGCGCTCGCGCGCACCCACCAGAACAAGGCAAAAACCAAGGCCGGTCCCCTCACCGAAAACGCGGCAAAAGCCTCCAAGCGAGTACCATCACACCCTTCGAGGCTCGGGGGCTACTGTCGGGTACCATAATTAGGGGTACCCCCAACGCTCCTAATCATGGCTGGTAAACACCCTCAGACCAACTGACGGGTGCGGTTCAAGCCAAGACTTCGTCTACCCGAGGGACGCGTTCTCACCCGAGCCCAGCCTCGGGTTGGAACAGTAGTCCCAGACGAGTTCACGCCTCGCCCGAGGGCCTCCTCAGGCAGGGGGCACCCCCTCGGCACTCCCGAGGCCCGGCTCGGGCAGGCTTCGTTGTGAAGCAACCTTGGCCAGACCGCCTCAACAACCGACCGCTTCGCAGGCGCATTAAATGCAGGGGATGCCTGACGCCGTATCCTGACACACGCGCCTCAGTTGGCCAGGCTGAAGTGACCGCAGTCACTTCGCCCCTCTTCTTTACTGTCCGATATGACAGGAAAACAGCGCCGCTCGCTCCGCTCTGACTGTCGTGTCAGCCACCCCGGAAACGACTGACAACAAGTCACGATCAACCACCGAGTTCAGCCTCGGGCGCAACAGGAAGCTCCGCCTCGCCCGACCTCAGGCTCCGGCCTCGGGAGGAGGTCTCCGCCTTGCCCGACCCCCAGACTCGGCCTCGACCCCGGTCTCGGGAGGAATCGCGTCCTCGCCCGACCCCGGCCTCGGCCTCAAGAGAAGTCTCTGCCTCGACCGACCCTGGGCTTGGACCTACCGCGCTAACAGGGGATACATCATTTCCCTATTCCTAGCCTGCTCAGGCTAGGAAGAACAATAACGGCGTCCCATCTGGCTTACCCCGACGACGGGTAATGATGGTGCCCCGCGTGCGCCATGACGCCGGTGGCTCTCAGCCCGTTACGATAGCAAGGAGACGTCAGCAGGATCCTCGCTGCGCTGCCAACTGTGCTCCTACAGGACTCAGGCGCTCCTCCAACGGCCACGCCGTCACATGTACAGGGCCCAAGCTTTCTCCCAATGGCCACGTTGGCATGTGCATAGGGCTTAGGCACTAAAAGTCGCCTAGAGGGGGGTGAATAGGCGAAACCTGAAAATTAAAACTTTATCCCCCAACTAGATCCCTTGATTAGTGGTTAGAACAAGATGTACAAATATAGGAGTATACAAACCAAGTTCTTGCTTGAAAAGAATATTGCTAAATAATGCGGGAGTGATGAATCAAATAAGTTATAGAATAGCAAAGCAAGAAGCCTTAGATGAGAAGAGCACTAGGACAAGTTCTTTCTTGCAACGTGTTGCTTCACTAAATGGAAATTTAACTTGAAGCAACACCAAATGATATTGGCAAAGAATGAAGCAAGAAAAACTTAGAATACGAGAAAACAAACAAATCACAAGCAATAAACACAATGGACACGGGTGATTTGTTTTACCGAGGTTCAGCCCTCGAAGGCCTAGTCCCCATTGAGAAGTCCACTTAAGGACGGGTCTTTTTCAACCCTTTCCCTCTCTCCCCCGATCACACAAGGATCGGCGAGCTCTTCTTCTTCTCAAGGATCACTCTCGATCCCGCAAGGACCACCACACACTTTGGTGTCTCTTGCTAGCTTTTACAAGCCTCCAAAACTTTGGAGGAAGTTCAATGGGAGTCAAAACTCCACGCGCAAATGAACACAAAGATGAGGTACACACTATCTCTCGATGAATCTAACAAGGCACTAGTGCTAAACTCAAATGAGTAGCTCTCTTTTGCTTGCTCTCTCTTTTGTGGCACTTGTGTTGGTTGTAGTGGTCTAAATCTTGTGTATAGGATGGATCAATGAATATATGTGGTTGGGAGGGCTTGAGTATGTCAACTATATGACTTGGAATGTTGCTTGGGCTCCCACACCTTGAAGTGGCCGGTTGGGGTGGTATTTATAGCCACCAACCAGAATCTAGCCGTTGGTGAAGGCTGTCTGTCGTATGGTGCACCGGACAGTCCGGTGCGACAGCCACGTCACCCGACCGTTAGGGTTCTGACCGTTGGAACTCTGACTGCTGGGCCCGCCTGGATGTCCGGTGGCGCACCGGACATGCACTGTAGATTGTCCGGTGCGCTAGCATGGGCGTGTCTGACCTCTGCGCGCGCTGGCGCGCATTTAATGTGTCGCAGGTAGCCGTTGGCGCCAGAAGTAGCCGTTGCCCCGCTGTTACACCGGACAGTCCGGTGTACACCGGACAGTCCGGTGAATTATAGCGGAGCAGCTGAAGTAAATTCCTGAGGCTGGCGAGTTCCGGAGACCGCTCTTCCTTGGAGCACCAGACATGTCCGGTGTACACCGGACAGTCCGGTGAATTATAGCGGAGTTGCCTCTGGAATTTCCCAAAGGTGACGAGTTTGAGTTTGGAGTCCTCTGGTGCACCGGACATGTCCGGTGGCACACCGGACAGTCCGGTGCGCCAGACCAGAGGTGCCTTCGGTTGTCCCTTTGCTCTTTTGTTGAACCCAATACTTGGTCTTTTTATTGGCTAAGTGTGAACCTTTGGCACCTGTATAACTTATACACTCGAGCAAACTAGTTAGTCCAAATATTTGTGTTGGGCAATTCAACCACCAAAATTAATTAGGGACTAGGTGTAAGCCTAATTCCCTTTCAATCTCCCCCTTTTTGGTGATTGATGCCAACACAAACCAAAGCAAATATAAAAGTTCATAAATGAACTAGTTTGCATAATGTAAGTGCAAAGGTTGCTTTGAATTGAGCCAATAAATGTTACTTACTAGATATGCATGGATTGTTTCTTTATTATTAACATTTTGGACCACGCTTGCACCACAAGTTTTGTTTTTGCAAATTCTTTTGTAAATTCTTTTCAAAGTCCTTTTGCAAGATAGTCAAAGGTAAATGAATAAGATTTTGAGAAGCATTTTCAAGATTTGAAATTTTCTCCCTTTGTTTGAAATGCTTTTCCTTTGACTAAACAAAACTCCCCCTCAATAAATTCTCCTCTTAGAGTTCAAGAGGGTTTTAAGATATCAACTTTGAAATACTACTTTCTCCCCCTTTAGAACACAAGGAGATACCAATTTGAAATTTACCAATTGAAAATCACTATTTTAAAATTAGGGTGGTGGTGCGGTCCTTTTGCTTTGGGCTCATATTTTCTCCCCCTTTGGCATGAATCGCCAAAAACGGATACTTTGAGTGAAATATAAGCCCTTTTCCTAACTATTTTCTCCCCTTTGACAAATAAAACATATGAGTGAAGATTATACCAAAGATGGAGAGACATTGTGGAGTGATGGCGAAGGGTAGATAATACCGATAGAGTAGAGTGGAAGCTTTGTCTTCGCCGAAGACTCCAATTCCCTTTCAATGTACCTATGACTTGGTTTGAAATTCACTTGAAAACACATTAGTCATAGCATATAAAAGAGATATGATCAAGAGGATATATCAAATTAAGCATGATCATGGTTCTATATAACATAGATTGCTCCCCCTAAGTATGTGCATGGAGAGGAACACATATTTTGGCCTTAAATGCCAATTGCACATAATTAGGTTAATGAGAACATATCTATATCATACAGAATGTGAAGTGCATTGTGTCATAGTATAAGTGTGATGCTCATGACAATTTATGCACTTATGAAAGCATGTTGTAAATATTTTAAGCATTTTCCCTTAAGGATTTCAAAGAGACTTAAGGACCATCCACCTTTGGAACAAAGGCAGCTTATCCTCGTTACAAGGTTAAGCTTTAAGCTCTTTGACAATAAAAGTACTTCATCTAGTTTTACCAAAGATGCACTAAAGCAGGAATGAATTTTGGGAAATTAAACTAGGTATGAAGCAGGGATAAATGCATGGACATGCTTTCTCTTCCTTTTATACAAGATATGCAAGGAGTGTATACAAAAGGAAGATTTAGGTACATATGTAAATGAATGGAAGTAGTTTTACCGTTTTGTACCTTCACATAGAGACGCTCTCTTCATTGTGCTTTGTCCTTTGTCTTAGATGCTTAAGACCTATTCTTAAGACAATATATGGAAATGTTTTGCACAAAAGAGAGTTCTACAACTAGTGATCCTTTTCTAAGACATGATTAGCATATATCAAGTGGATCACAAATTGCATAGATGAATCATGAATTCTCCTTTTAACTTAGTGCATATCAAAAGAGATATTGATTGAGAGAATATGCGGCACTAAGAAGTATGATTGTTAATAGAAGTCATTCAAAGATCAAACAAATAACATATGTGATCAAGAGAACAATATACACAATAAATTATCAATTAAGCTTAGGGTAGGAGAATCCAGCAAATATGCTACTTTATAGTGAAAGACAAGAATTTAAAAATAGTAGCATACTTCATGAGAAACTCATTCTCATTCAAGAGACTATATGAAATTACTAAGATAAAGTAATAGTCTCAACATAATCAAGATATAGAAAGAGGCTCCCCCTAAAGATATGCATCAAGTATTTGAGTGAATTGAATGAATGAATTTACTCTAAGGACAAATAGGGAGAGGCATTATACATCTTGATCAAGGCTCATAAATTTTGCAATAAACAACTTAAGCCTAGTATTCTCATAATGAAAGTATTTAGAATACTCACAACCACACCATTGATTGTTTCGTAGAAGTAGGTGGTGTTGTTCTTGATGTTTTCCTCTTTCATTTGAGAGTCCTCCCTTTGTAGTTGTTTCCTTTTTCCTTTCAGACTAATTGAAAATACTCAAGAAAGATGTTAATAGCACAAGGGAGTATATAATGAAGGATGATTTCTTTTAGATAGGAAATAAGCGCAATTCATCATCCATAGATCACACAGACATGAAGTAAAATCCTTAACATTAGTGCATTTCATTTGAGAAATATGAGTGAGCACCTTTTAAGCATTTTAATAATCATTGGAGATTTTACTTTATCATATTAAATTTAGTTAATCAATACTTGGAAGCAAATCAATATGATAACAAATATAGCAAAGGCATGAAATGGATTCTAATGGATAAGTGCATTGATGAGAATGAGATTGAATGCACATCTTAGCCAATTTAAATTTGATAAAGAATCTATTTCTTCACAGAGATATAATTAGAGTAAATAATCATTGATGGGAACTATATTTGATTAAGAAGATGAGTTCCCATACCTTTGTTTTTACCTTTCTTCTTTTGGGTGAAGAACAACCCATGAGGCTTGTGTACTTTCTCTTTTGTAGATATTCATAAGTAAGCTCAAGAGATACGTTGTTAGTAACACAAGCACTAGTTTCCATTTTTGTAACCATTTTTGATAAGGAATGAAAGGCTAGATTACTAAAACATGGAAACTTCATAGCATGAACTAGATTATCCATAGATGATGTTATGCTCAATTTTAACTCATAAAACAAGCATAAATAATCCTTTGAGATTATAGGAATAAATCTAATTCATGATTTGGAAAGCGATAAATGTGAAAGAATCATATCCAATTTTGAGCAAGTAGAAATACATCATAAAACATTGGATTGATTTTTCTTTTCATGTTAGATTACATGCTTCCAAAGAGAAACTTATTCTCTACAAGTGAGACTACTTTGGGTTACTTAAATAAAATCAATAGTCTCACTAATCTAGTTATAGAGAGAGTTTTCCTTTTATAAGTGTCCTAAGGATTTGAATTCCTTACATAACACCTTGTTCTTTTAGGAACTTGAAAAATCTCTCTATATCTAGAAACATGGCAATAATAGAATAACTTAGCGAAAAACATGCCATGTGGTACTTCCAACAATTTAAAGAATGTAGATTGCCATAGGATGGAAATGATGAGTATGCAATCTACCATATGATAGGAAATTCGTCAAAGAATGGTAATATAAATTTAAAGGCATTTGAAGTGCTTCAATTTTTCTATGTGACTACACAAGACACATAAGAAATGATATTCTAAAATACTTGCACTTAAAAGATAAGTGTTACCATCCTTTGGCTTTCCTCTATGTTGTAGGCCTTGATTTTTGCACATGATATCTCTTCACTTCCTACAACATATAATATCTTCCTCGAGATGATATGAGTTTAAGACATAGTAATTTGAAAAATAACCTTGGGTCAATCACGGATATAGATCATTGAAGATTGATAGCTTGAGTTTATAAGAATTGAATGGACTCTCTCAAGCACCCCTAGGCATCATATCATCTCCTTTTCCTGCAAAGCTTGTCAAGCATATTTTGGTACCCACCGCTTGATGGGTCCATCACAGTTAGTCAACAAAGATCTAGGAACCCAAAAGTCCTTTGTGTTAGCACTAGGTAAACTCACTACATTTCTAGCACAAGTTGCAATTTTGGGTTGCCTAGTTATATGAAAATCAATTGACAAACTAGGAGTGGAATTGTTACCAATGGGACAATCCTTGCATTGATGTCCCTTCTTTCGGCATGTGTAGCATAGGCGTTTTTCTAGTTTTGAAGCTTTCTTCTTTCCTTGTTTGTTGCTTGCTACATGGTTAGTAAAAACTTTCTTTTCTAACCCTATGCCTCTTTGTTTTAAATGGGGACAAGATCTAAGTAAGTGTCCCTTCTTTGAGCATTTAAAACAAAGTCTATCATCCTTGTTAATAATCAAGCCATTTTTAATGTAGGGACATGACCTAATCAAATGCCCCTTTTCGAAGCATTCACTACACCTCTTAATGTGAAGTGTGGCTTGATTATTACCTTGGGTGTTACCTTTTGTAGAGGCGTGGTTGAGGCTTTTGGAGGAGGTATTGAATTTCATCTTTTGCTTCTTCCTCTTGGCAATCCTCAAATCCTTGACATTTTCCTCAAGGGATTTAGTGCATGCCACGATGATTCCCGTCTCAAGCTTCTTCACCATGTGGTCACGGTTATCTTGAGAAGGTTGAGCAATGCACTTCCCTTTTAGTTGTGTCAAGCTCATTTTTAGCCTCTCATTTTCTTCTTTGAGCTTTTGAAATGAATCATCATTTGTTCCTGCAAATTCTAGCTCAAAGGAAGATTTGCTTGTCGACGGACAGCAAGCATTAGCACATGGTAATATAGTATCAATTTGAATACATGTGCATGAGTGAGGTTGTTGGGATTTTAAATTTTCTATCACAACCTCATGAGCAATCTTTAATATGATATGATCATCTCTAAGATTTTCATGAGAGCATAGGAGCATATCATATTTTTCTTGAAAAGCTAGATTTTCAACCTTTAGCTTTTCTACTTGGTCCTTAAGCAAGGTATTCCTATTTACTAATTGAGTGATACAATGTAAAGCGTTATCTTGCTCAATTGAAATAGTTTCATACCTTTGGACCAAATCAGCATGAGAGCATTTTAGCTCCTCATGTTCTTTAGTCAACTCGTCAAAGCATTGCATCTTCATTGAGAGAATACTTTCTAGCCTTTGACGAGCTTCGCCTTGCTCTCTCGCTCTTTCTAGAAGCTTGAGCATGACCGCCTTATCTTCTTGGCTTAGGCGAGCGTAGAGTTGCACAAAGCTTCTTTCTTCCTCCTCATCCTCATTTGTGCTTCCGCTATCATTTGCATTAGCCACACAACACATGTGGGAATTGAAATGGGAAGACAAACCTTTTGGAGAGGTGGATTCATCGTTTGGTCTCCACCGTTCATTTTCTTCTTCTTCCTTGCAAGGGTTAGTATCACAAATACCAAAGGAAGTAGAGGCACAATATGAACTATCATGTTTGGACTTATTAAATTTGCTTTTAATTCTAGTCCAAATATCATGCACATCACAAATGGGTTTGTCATATTTTATTATGAAGGCATGATAATCTTCTTTGCTAAGGGATTTACTTAAGATGTCATAAGCTAGATAGTTTAAGCGAATACATATTAAATCTTCTTCGGAGGCATTTTCCCTAGCATAGTTAGGAGGAATAATACTATTGTCTAAAATTTGTTCTAATTGTGGGTCTACCGTTCTAAAAGCATTTATCACTCTAGTAGACCATGAATCATAATTAGAACAATCGGAAAGTAATATCTCAAGAGTTACCTCCTTGTTCTCCTGGGTCTTCTTGTTCTTTTGGGATCTTCTACGAGCCATCACTTCGAGTTGTTAGACTCAAGATGAAGTGCCTAGCTCTGATACCAATTGAAAGTCACCTAGAGGGGGGGGGTGAATAGGTGAAACCTGAAAATTAAAACTTTATCCCCCAACTAGATCCCTTGATTAGTGGTTAGAACAAGATGTACAAATATAGGAGTATACAAACCAAGTTCTTGCTTGAAAAGAATATTGCTAAATAATGCGGGAGTGATGAATCAAATAAGTTATAGAATAGCAAAGCAAGAAGCCTTAGATGAGAAGAGCACTAGGACAAGTTCTTTCTTGCAACGTGTTGCTTCACTAAATGGAAATTTAACTTGAAGCAACACCAAATGATATTGGCAAAGAATGAAGCAAGAAAAACTTAGAATACGAGAAAACAAACAAATCACAAGCAATAAACACAATGGACACGGGTGATTTGTTTTACCGAGGTTCGGCCCTCGAAGGCCTAGTCCCCGTTGAGGAGTCCACTTAAGGACGGGTCTTTTTCAACCCTTTCCCTCTCTCCCCCGATCACACAAGGATCGGCGAGCTCTTCTTCTTCTCAAGGATCACTCTCGATCTCGCAAGGACCACCACACACTTTGGTGTCTCTTGCTAGCTTTTACAAGCCTCCAAAACTTTGGAGGAAGTTCAATGGGAGTCAAAACTCCACGCGCAAATGAACACAAAGATGAGGTACACACTATCTCTCGATGAATCTCACAAGGCACTAGTGCTAAACTCAAATGAGTAGCTCTCTTTTGCTTGCTCTCTCTTTTGTGGCACTTGTGTTGGTTGTAGTGGTCTAAATCTTGTGTATAGGATGGATCAATGAATATATGTGGTTGGGAGGGCTTGAGTATGTCAACTATATGACTTGGAATGTTGCTTGGGCTCCCACACCTTGAAGTGGCCGGTTGGGGTGGTATTTATAGCCACCAACCAGAATCTAGCCGTTGGTGAAGGCTGTCTATCGTATGGTGCACCGGACAGTCCGGTGCACACCGGACATGTCCGGTGCGACAGCCACGTCACCCGACCGTTAGGGTTCTGACCGTTGGAACTCTGACTGCTGGGCCCGCCTGGATGTCCGGTGGCGCACCGGACATGCACTGTAGATTGTCTGGTGCGCCAGCATGGGCGTGTCTGACCTCTGCGCGCGCTGACGCGCATTTAATGCGTCGCAGGTAGCCGTTGGCGCCAGAAGTAGCCGTTGCCCCGCTATTACATCGGACAGTCCGGTGTACACCGGACAGTCCGGTGAATTATAGCGGAGCAGCTGAAGTAAATTCCCGAGGCTGGCGAGTTCTGGAGACCGCTCTTCCTTGGAGCACCGGACATGTCCGGTGTACACCGGACAGTCCGGTGAATTATAGCGGAGTTGCCTCTGGAATTTCCCGAAGGTGACAAGTTTGAGTTTGGAGTCCTCTGGTGTACCGGACATGTCCGGTGGCACACCGGGCAGTCTGGTGCGCCAGACCAGAGGTGCCTTCGGTTGTCCCTTTGCTCTTTTGTTGAACCCAATACTTGGTCTTTTTATTGGCTAAGTGTGAACCTTTGGCACCTGTATAACTTATACACTCGAGCAAACTAGTTAGTCCAAATATTTGTGTTGGGCAATTCAACCACCAAAATTAATTAGGGACTAGGTGTAAGCCTAATTCTCTTTCAGGCACTCCACTGCCGGACACGTTAGCGCATAGCTACGCCCCCCGTTGTACGTCTGGATCCTCTCCTTGCCTCTATAAAAGGGAGGTCCAGGGCCACCCTGAGGGGGGTTCGCGCGAGGGAAGCGGCGGACGAGCTATGTGTCCCTCTCTCTCTCACGCGACGCGCTTGTAACCCCTACTGCGAGCGGCACCCCTGGTGCAGGATAATACAAGGCTTGTCCCACCTCTTGTGTTCCATCCCGCGCCAACCCATCTGGACAGGGACACGCAGCGATTTCACTGGTCGGTCCAAGGGACCCCCCGGGTCCGAGACGCCGACACATAACTTTGCAATGGCACTTGGGGATGCTTTTTTACCCTTATGAACTATACCCCTTTTATCTTCAATGTAAATAATTAGCACTTGTCTGGAATGAAAAAATAATAACAATAGTAAAGACAATTTATATTTTTAAGCCAATAATAAGTTTAATGTTTTTAGATTGATATTCATGTTTAATATTGTTATCCTTTTTCTTTGTTGACGCATATATATTGTGCACCCTATATCTAAATTGTGGCTTCGTCCCTATGCAAGCAAGAGGCTCGTTGGATCAGGATGCTACTATGGCTATGAGCACTTGATCGAATGTATAGAGGTTCAGGCCGCAACAACATAATATCCTACATCCTCTTTATGGCAGATTAATTGATGAAGCGGAGGAGGAAATTACACAATCAAAGGTTGTCTAAGCCAGATGACTGACTAGCTCTCCCTATACTTTGGTTTTGGTGAGAGTTCTAGACTAATTGGCATTTTGTTCGACCTACGTCTTCTCAACATGTTTGAGAGTTCAATGTGTGTTCTATGTTGTTCTACTCCTTATTATAGCATAAAGAAGGAAAGTGTGATATCCTGGCCCCTAGGATGGTGATATCCTAAGCTAAGGCTTAATAGAATTAATAGAGTATCCATACTAACAAGATGCATCTTTTTTCGGAAGCCTATCTCGAAAGAACCTCCAAGTTAAGCGTGATTGTCTTGAAGCAATTTGGGAAGGGTGACCGACCAGAAAGTTTTCTCGGGTGCGCATGAGTGAGGACAAAGTGCACAAAAGACTTGTGTTGGTCTGTGGGGACGATATATGATCCTAGAGAGTTGCCAGGAGTAAGTACCGTCGGTCCGAAAGTGAACGGTGTGTTACAAGTGGTATCAGAACCCGCCCTCGCGGTTTCACGGGCGTGTGTGGGTTAGGGGTTCGGGTATATGGCGCATGTGGGCTCAGAGTGGTCACATGGCATGGCATATGACGACACTAGACACACAGACGTGGCTAAGATAGGAGGTTCCTGGATTGGGGTTCACCGACGAGGACGTCAGTCTTCTAAGGGGGGTGGATTGTGATATCTTGGTCCCTGGGATGGTGACATCCTAGCCCAAGGCTTAATAGAATTAATAAAGTATCCATACTAACAAGGTGCATCTTCTTTTTCGAAAGCCTATCTCGAAAGAACCTCCAAGTTAAGTCTACTTGGCTTGGAGCAATTTCGGATGGGTGATCGACCGTGAAGTTTTCTCGGGTGCGTATGAGTGAGGATAAAGTGCACACAAAAGGCTCGTGTTGGTCTGTGGGGACGATATAAGATCCTAGAGAGCTACTAGGAGTAAGTACCGTCGGTTCGGAAGTGGACGGGATGTTACAGAAAGAGTTGCATGCTCATTGGATAGTGGGCACTAGCTAACATGGGTTTAATACTCCTATCTTATTGTAGATGTGGAGTCGTACGCAATGCATTTTTTTGTTGTGCCACTGTGTCAAGGATATCTTCCTATAGTGGTAGATATGTCTTTTGTGTGGAAGGAACTAGAGTCCATACCATTGAGTATGACGTAGTTGGTAAATGGTGTAAATGCATGTACGTCATATGCTTGCGAGTATGCTTTGGGGTATGCTTGCATGTGATGGTGTGGCTACGGTGACAGCAACACATACTGCATAATGGCCATGGGTACATCTATGACCTTAGGTATATAGACAATGCTCTTTCCTGACCGCAACATTGTCCATCACATTCAATGTGATGGAAGGAATCCTTATATTACTCGTCTCATTTCATATGGTCATCTTTGACTAGAGGCATCCATGGCATTAGGATTGTATCGTCCGAGGCTCCCCACCCTATGGTGCATCCTAAGGAATGTCTGGGAGGGGCTTGTTATGGGCCTGTGCCTACAAGGCTCCCTAAAATTAGCCAAGCAAGGGTCTTGAAGGACCATGGAGACCTAGAGGGTCCTGGAGTGTTAGAGGACCCCAAGAGGCCTAGAGGACCTAGGACCTTAGGATTCCCCCTATCCTAGTGGCCCTAGGACTTTGTTAGAATATGACAAGGTTCCCTAGGGCATAGGCCCCCAAGAGTATGGGTGTTGGCACCAAATCTTGGCTGAATTGGTACAACCCTATTGGCCGATGGGCTCAACAAAAGAAGCGATTCGGCTTGTGCAAAAGGATAGGCCCCATGAGCAGTGTCTCTTATATAGGCATTAGATTAGACTAAAGTCAGTTAGGGAGTGTTTATCACATCAAGGTTAAAGGACTATATAGTGTATGGTAATAATAATCAGAATGTATTCGTTCACCCAAACAACGTTCATAAGGGTTTTCTAAAGTATATGTCATGCTGCTCTGATGTGGTCTCTAATAGATTGCATCAGGGCAATACGGTGTTATCGCCTTATCCCGGTAGATCTTGTACTAAGTGTTTTGTTGGCAAGATCTACTATTTATCTTGTGTAATTTCAATTTATTTTTTATATCAAGCTTCATGTTATGTGTATCTCTCAATCGATTGCTACACTCCACAATATGCAAGCTACAATATGTGCATGTGGCAACTCGAGAGTTTGATACATCTGAGCGAGTCAATCAACTTTTTGTGGCACCAGTCCGATCAGGATTTGGTTGCAACACATGTTCAGACTTGTTATAGTGATATCAACATGCACTGCACACGACCGTGGGTACATCTATGATCCTTAGGCATGGTGAGAATGTCCTTTCTTGACCTCAACATCATCCATCTCAATGAATGTGATGCACAAAGGTATTATCTTGTATGCCCTGCTCTATATGGCCGTCGTGATCAGATGCACACGTGGCACTGGAGTCGTCTCGTTTAGAATCGTCATACCCTGTTGGTGCTTTGCACGAGACCGTCCCATCCCCTAGGGTCCTAACAAATGTTTAAGTTTGTATTCATTGTGCAAAACATTGTTTTGCACCATATATATGGTCCTGTTTGGCACAACTTATTTTCAGCTTTTTTACAAATTTAAGCAGAAGTTCTGCCAAACAGGCAGCTTCTACAACAACTTATCAGTTCAGCTGCTTCTCAGAATACACTAAAAGCAACTAACAAGCAGAAGTTGTTGATAAGCTGATTTTTCAACAAGCAGCAGCTGTGCCAAACATGACCATGGTCTGCTCGAGACGGCCTAAGGATCTACTTTAGATCATTGACTATAGATTAAGTAGGGAGATTGGAGGGCCTGGAGGCCAAAAGCACCTCAAGGGGTCTGGAGGGCCTCGAGATTTAGCCCGAGGACTTGATCAAAACACGACATGGCTCTATAGAGCACGAGGTCTTGAGAACACTCCAAAACCACCGAAAACTGGTGTTTTTTCCGTTTTCGCTACTAAGCGAAAAACGAATTTAGGTCTGATTTCAAATGGATTTCGATTCAAAATATAAAATACAAAAGTCAAATTTTGGTCAACAAAACAAAGTTCGGTTGACCCAAAACGAAATTGTGAAGCCTGCTTGAGACTACATGCCTGGTGAGATTCACTAGATTTTCTTATGCTGACTGAATATTAGAATTGCCAATATTCAGAGATATAGCGAAGTTTAACTTAGAAAAAACAAGGGAGAGAATATTCTTCTCCCTGACGTGCCCAATTAAACAAGCTCACTCTGAACGGCAAAACTTTGAAGCGATTGGGCGGTTCAACAATGGTTTCATTTATGCGCAAATCATTTGTCTGCACAGATTATATCCACAGGCTGCAGAACACAGAAGAACTGAAACGTCTCATGATCAGAAACTGCACCTATCCTTTGTGTTGGTTAATGGAAGAGCATCGCTGCAAAGCCTCTATACGCATACGCCCTTGGCAGAAACTTGAATACACAGAAACAGAAGTAAAGCTCCTCATCTCTATTTGGTACTACTGCAGACATCTAGCACGTAGACAAGCTTGAATCGCTGTAGTCAGAGCCACCACGTAGGCCACCACCAAGACGGCGAAACCAAGGAGACACGCGCACTAGAAATTTAGCATCCTCGTAGTTTCTTGGCCACGGTGGTCAGCACTTTGTCTCCGACGTAATTGCGGAGGAATCGGATGAACTGGTCTTTCTTAATCCGACCCATCTGCAGGGGAGAAAAGATTGTGTTAAAGGAAGTTTCAGGCTGCTGCTGTGTTGTTAACCAATACGAGTATAGCATTATTATGAATTTATGATCAAGCCCTCCACATAAACATCAATTTGCCACGCCCAAACGAGTAGAGCATTATTATGAATTGTAAAGTCGATTGCAATTGCTCGTCGAGTAGCAACGCAAATTCTGTATATATTTTCCTATTGTAACAGCTTATACAGTAACAGAACAGCTGATTTTGCGCATGCAATGGAAGTTGTCAGCAGATAAATCAGTTGATCCGATAAATATATAATGTAAGGGAAGTAGGCAAAGTTATCAAACAAATGATGCAGTCTTTCCAACTTGCACGTATACTACGTTACTCTACTCACAAGTCGTGTGAAATTTACTATTACCAATTTACCTTGAATCTGCTGTATGACTCCTGCAACAGATCGCACTTGTCTGGTACGATCTGCTCGATCTCTGCAAGAAGCGTCGGGAACATGTCGCGAGCCACTCGTGACGGCTTCTTCAGCTTTGAGGTCGCTTCTGATAATTCTGCAACCGAAAATTCATCGAATCATGAAACGCCATCCAATGGCAAACCACAATAGCATTTTCGTCGAATTCAGAAAACAAGCTAACCTTGCGTCAGCTGCAGCTTGGAGCACTTGAAGCTGACCACGTATTCGGGAAGGATCCTCGTGTTCATATCCTTGTTCCACACAACGTACCACTGTGTATTGTCCAGCTTGTCCACGGCGCTGTCGTAGTTGTGGCTGCTGGGGCAGGACTGAGAAGACCCTGCCGGGACAGCCTCCGGCCGGCCCATCAGCACGCGGCACAGCACGATGTGCGCCTCGCCGCTCCCGTCGGCCTTGGCCAGCGTGGCACTGAAACAAAAACGATTTCAGAAGGATCGTTAGGCATATATATTGTTGAGATGAAGTTAACTGGAACGACCAGAGATCAATCTGTGGTAACTGGTAGCAACTGACGCCAGCTGTTGTTTCTCAGTTCTCACTGGACCTCCTTCACATGTATACTTCCATGTATATTTTTTGTTTGTTTTTGAAATACAAAAACAAAAAATGCTAGGGCTAGCAACAAATTCATTGTATATTAATACAGAGAGGCACATCAGTGTCTTCGTGATTAAGCAATCACAAGGACAAGAAATGTAAACACGCACACGCTGTAAACTATTTCTTGGAAAGGGCGAAGAAACAAGGAAATAGTTAAGGCCTTAAGGGTTCGGCAAGATATGCCGACTGCTATTAAGCAACATGAATATATGGCAAAAGGAACATGAACTTTGCTCTAGTATGATACAGTAACCTTAACTGTATGAATAAGCAATCCTATGATCTATTTATCAATCAGCAGAGAGCAACTATGTTCAAAATTCTTGCAAATTCATCCGGAAACATCGACGCTAACTTCATATGCAAGTAAAAGAAACGAGAATCTCTGCAACTAGGCAAATTATACCACAACTCGGCTCGGAATCGATCAAAATTGCGGAGTCCAAATTATCAGAATTGGGATGTCAAACAACAGCTCGGAAGTCGGAACTCACCTCCTGTAAGGGCAATGCGGCGGGGAAAGGTGGACGCCATCGCCATGCTTGTGAGCGCCGAGCCTTGGCGCGTTGTTCGTCGCGAAACCTCGGTCCACCACGGCGGCCACGTCGTCCGCGGAGGCGCCGTACCACGCGAACTTGGCGGTGCCGGCCGCGGCGCCGCGCGCGTCGGCGAGGAGCCGCCCCTGCTCCCGGAACGCCGCGGCCCTCGCGCCGCACGCGACCTTGCGCACCGCCGTGACCGCCGCGCCGCGTTGCGCCATCCCGTATTCGAGGAACAGCTTGCTGACGACCTGGTAGGACCTGTCGTTCTCCCCGAGGCTCGCCGCCGCGTTCCCCAATGCCTTCCTCCTCTTGGCGTCCGCCCCGCGGCTCTCCCCCCCTGAGCGGTCGTCCACGCCCGAGGCGGCCGAGGACGACTCGGCCTTGTCCTCCGCCGGCGCGCCGTCGTCGTCCCTCCCGCGCTTCCTGCCCCCGCCGCAAGCGGCGGGCGCCGGGAAGAAGCAGCCGCCGCGGTGGTCGATCCACGCCAGCCCGGTCTCCTCGCCCGTGGCCTCGTGGATCCTGACCATGCGGAGGAAGTCGAACAGGTACGCCTTGCCCCCGCACGAGGCGTCGGCCATCACCCTCCTCTCCTGGAACGCCCGCCGCAGCTGCGCCGCCGCCTCTCCAGCGACATCGACCCACTTTCCGTCCTCAAAGCAGAGGAACCTCGCCGGCGCGCCGCTCCGCCGGAACTCCCGCCACCCTCGCAGCAGCGAAGGCGTGCCGCCGCCGGCGGCGGCAGCGGCAGCAACAGCCGCGGACCGCGTGATCGCCGCCTTCACGTCGCCGGATGAGAAGTCCATCGCGCTTGGCGCCGAGCCCGGCCGATCTGCTGCGTGCCTGCCGTATATCAGGGGGGGGGGGGGGGGGTGGCTCGGGGACTCGGGGTCAGGCGGGCTGCCGGTGGTGGCGCGGGAAATTATATAGGTTGAGGATTTGGGGAGAGAGGTCTCGTGTCGTGAGGCGGTGAGGGACACGTTCGAGGCGACGTCGGCGAGGACGTCGGTTCGGAAGCGTGCGTGCTCTTTGTTTTGATCTGTCTCCGGCTCTCCGCCGACCGCCCAAGCGGCGTCCTTATTAACCGTAGAAAATTATCTCGCCGCTCAGCTCCTGGCTGTTTTGGGGAGGTGACTTGGTGGGGAAGTATAGAAATGACCAGTTTATCATCGCAACCGTTTCTATCTGCCTTCTATTTCTTCGGTAAGATTTGTGTCGTAGTTTGTGGCACACGATATCCATCCAATACTTTCAATTCTGTCCACTACGAGTGCGTAGCAAGTCGTCAAGTCTCGTGTTCCAGGTATACCATTCGCAAAGAAATTGTTCCGGCGGAAAATTAGCGTTTGGCGGTTCAGAATCGTGGTTGCCAAAAGCCATCTCTCAAGTCACAGCTCTGTCGCATCAAACATCCCGGGCACTGTGCTCCTACCACCTGTCCAGATCTGGGAATAGTGTACCGAATTTGCCCTTATGCTTCACCTACCCAAGTTTGAGCGGCCGTGCGTGCTTGCTTGCATGGCAGGTTTGGCTTTGCAGCACGAAACGGCGCGCCTCCTTTCACTCCGGCAGGCGCCACCCGCACCTGGACTATTTTCCTTGCCGCGTAAGGCTCTCTCGCGACTACTACTTCTTGGGACGTACGTAAGCGTATGCACATCCATAGCACGAGGCTTCCGTTGGGGTCTCTCGCAGTCGCAGCCAGCGCCTGGGAAAGCCGACGCTGACCTTGTGCACTCGCGTTGACCATATCTCTGAGGTGGATAGGTGATATGTATTCACTTTATTAGGGTATATATAATGGGTGTCTTGAATTGTGTCTTCAAGTGTGTCCGGAAGGGTGAATGTAAAAAAACTCAAGACATGTATCTTGATGAAGATACAGTGTCTTAGCTCTATGTTCGAGACAATAAACTAGTTGATAGGTCACTTTAATTTATTGAATGTTTTGATTGGTACAATAAATATGATAAGACATATGTTTTATATATGTTCATGCCATTAGTAGTTTTGCTCCTCCCCGCTGTGTTTCTCATTTCCCCTCCCCGCAAAGCGCATTCCCACGTGCATCCCACGCCTATCTAAAATTAAATTAAAAAAACATAAATGTGGCCCTAATGGGATTTGAACCCGCGACCTTTCACGCAAATGTGCTCATAGCTACCACTACACCACATGTGTATTTATGTTAATATTTGTTACAGTAAAAATATCTACTACATCTCTCACAAAGCCCACCTGCTACCCTTGCACAATATGTAGTAGTAGATAATTATCAACGAGATTCCCGAATTATATTTTTGGATGGAGAGAGTAGTATTTAAAGAAGAGCCTTGCATGCAACTTCTTTTGTTTGAATAAGTTTTCAACTTAAATTCCTTTTTTATATGTGTGACATTTATTCTCCGTAATATTTTTTCATGGATCTGATTTGTGAGTCATTTTTATAAACCAACGCCAAAAATGAATCCATGTTTCTTACTTGGAAACCCCAAACAAACACCACCGGTAGGAGGCGCTCGCATTGGCGTCGCTCATCGACGATAAGAAGAAGTTTGGTGACTGCCAGTTCGACCTCTGAAAGCAGTCCTACTTGGCTGCATGCGTTCTTGTGCGCTGGGACGACGGCTGTTGCTGATGTTGTGTGAGTATCCTCGAACAAGATGTATGTAGAGGAGTAGCACATCCGGAGGTGCAACGGCTAGGTGTACTACTTCGCTGATGAGCCCGGGGTGCACTTCGTTTAGCAGTCCAGCCAAAAGTCATCAGTACTCGCCATGTCGCGCGCGTTCGACGACTACTATATCAAAGACTGTGGCGTCATCTTGGCGACAGAGGTGACGCAGAGGAGGACCGACAACAATGACCACTTGCCATCGCCGAGGTTGCTTTTGTGCTTGCCTGCCTTTAATTCTCTTCGCAAACGCGCACACTTGCCTTTTTTAAGCAAACATGTATGGTGGTGCGTGCCTGATGACTGACGATGTACAAGGAAACTTCTACCGGTAGGTGTGACACGTGCTCTCCAATGATGAGACCATGCAAATCATGGTATATATCAAAGTCTGTATGATACTGATAGTTGCAATGTAGTAGTGGAACAGTTAAATTAAAATAACAAAATTTATGTATCGCTAGGATCATAAATGAATTATAAAATATTTTCTTATAACAATATAAGATACATTTTATATATAAGTTATTATGATATTACATGTTTTCGTTGTAACGCATGGAGTAAATACTATAAATACGAATACACAAGCTCTGCCTGGCGGCACAGGGCAGCGCTGCGGTTAACAAAGCGGGAAGCCGGTGGTGTGCGTGCAGTCCCGTCGATGGGCACTTCCCAGCTGTGCACAAGCACAGTGCCTCCAAATCGATGGGCCCCATTTTCTGCTTTGGCCTATTAAAAGACAGTAAGGGGGTGTTTGGTTCTGTGGACTAAAGTTTAGCCCGGGTCACATCAAGTGTTTGACTTTCAAATAGGAGTATGAAATATAGACCCAACCAACTGTACTAGATTCGTCTCACTTTTTAATCTTCGGCTGAGAAATTAGTTTTATAATCCGACTACATTTAATACCCCGAACGGAGGTTCAAACATTCGATATGATAGGGGCTAAATTTTAGCAGGGGCAAACCAAACACCCCCTAAGTAGACGTAAAGGCTATTGTTTCTTTTAGCCTATTTGTTGAGGGTCTGCTATACCAAATGTACATAAAACGTTTTTACTTTGGTATATAAGTAAATATGTTTCAGCCAAATAACAAAGAATGGACGAATGTGGCATTCGGACCAATCAGCATGTAACAGAAGCCTCGACTATACGCGCGTGCAGCGAAGGTGTCAGTCGAGGTTATCAGCCTCGGCGTGGAGAAGGCTTCGAGCGCAAAGCGACGAAGAGGAAGAAGCTCGAGAAATGTGCAGCAAGAAAGAAAGAGAAAAAGATAACGATTGTCTTTGTATCATTTGTAAATCATGTGTGTAAACTTTACGTGCATGTTTGTAATTTTATACAAAGTTGTACGACTTTTTAATAAATAGATGAACGGTGTCATACATAAATTCATCTTTCGAGGGTCTTATGCTTCATTCTGCTTAGCCTTCGAAGTATCTTCATGCTATCCCAAGTGTAAAAGCTGAAGGTACAATTGTAGATTTATATTATTTTTGTAAATTTATATTACTTGACAAAGGATGAAATAAAAAATACTAAGGCATATAAGATGAGTAAAATGTTTCGTCATTTACTACTCTTTCGTGCCTGATTACTTCATACTCATTCATACCTCACTCCTCCTTAAGTTTCCCTTAAGAGGAGTGGAAACTTAAGGGAGAAGGTCACAATTTTTTAACTTGTGTTGTTTTGCATTTAATATTTTACAGTAACCAAAAAGTAAGTGACCAACACTGTTCATTATCATATACTATGGATATTAGATTAGAATACGATTATAACGAATCATCGTCATTTGGGATTGACGTGTTTCCTTATAACATGATATCAACATTGTATTTACTCTTTTAGTATTTGTATATAACTGTCGGGGTTTCAGACCCGAGGGGTCCCTGGACCGACGAGTAAATTTGTCGATGCGTGTCCCTGCCCAGATGGGTTGGTGCGAGATGGAACACAAGTGGGGGAATGAGCCTTTTATTATCCTGCACCAGGGTGCTCGTAGTAGGGGTTACAAGCGTTGCGAGAGAGCGAGGGCGAGAGAGAGCGAGTAGGAGAGAGCGAGAGAGAGAAAGAGAGAGGGGGTCCGGCCCCTGCTCGTCTTCTCCCGTCCCTTTGTCGTGCGTCTACTCGTCTCTCCTGCCGTGCGTCCGTGTGTTTGTACGCTCGTATGTTCGTTCTTCCCCCCTTTTCTCCCTCTTTCTCCCTCCTTCCCTCGTGGGGCCCTGGGCACCCCCTTTTATAGACATAAGGAGATGCCCAGCTGTACAATGGGGTATAGCTGGGAGCTAACGTGGCTGACAGGGAAGTGCCCTGAGCCCTGTACAGATGATAACGTGGTCGTCGGGGGAACGTCTTGAGTCCTGTAGAGGTAGTATCGTGGGCGTCGGAGAAGTGCTTTGAGCCCTGTAGCAGTACAGCTGTTGGCGCTGCATGGATCCTGCTGACGTCTCCTTGCTTCCGTAGGGGGCTTGAGAACCACCGACATCATGGTCGTATGCGGGAAACCATCATTGCCTATTATCGGGGTAAGCTGGATGGGACGCCGGTCTTGTTCCTTTGTAGCCTGAGCTAGCTAGGAGTAGGGTAATGATGTATCCCTTGTGGCGCGGTCGATCCGAGCCTGAGGTCGGGCGAGGTGGCGGCTCCTCCGAGGCCGAGGCTGGGGCCGAGGCCCAGGGTCGGGCGAGGATGTGACTCTTTCCGAGGCCGAGGCCGAGCCCTGGGGTCGGGCGAGGCGGAGCTTCCTGTTGCGCCCGAGGCTTAACCTGACCGTTGTCGGTTTCGCCCGGGTGGTTGGCACAGCAGCCGGAGTGGGGCGGGCGGCGCTGTTTTCCTATCAGATTGGTCAGTGAAAGGGTGAAGTTACTGCGGTCACTTCGACCTTGCCGACTGAGGCGCGCGTGTCAGGATAAGGTGTCAGGCGATCCCAGCATTAAATGTGCATGCAATACGGTCGGCAGGTAAGGCGATTTGGCCAAGGTCGCTTGCACGACAAGGCTTGCCTTTGGCTGAGCCGAGGGTGCGCTCACGGCCTGAGGGGACCCTCAGGTGAGACATGAATTCATCCGGGACCGCTATTCTCGCCCGAGGCCGGGCTCGGATGAGGCGAGATCGTGTCCCTTGGTAGACGAAGCTTTGACTTTGACCCGAGTTGTAAGCCTTTATGGTTTGTTCTAAAGGGTTTTCGAGCCGTGTTTAGGAGTGTTGGGGTACCCCTAATTACGGTACCCGACAGTAGCCCCCGAGCCTTAAAGGGAGTGCAGGCACTCGCTTGGAGGCTTTGCCGTATTTTTGCGAGGGGACTAGCCTTTCTCGGTTATGTTTCGTTTCGGTGGGTGCGCGCGAGCGCACCCGCCGGGTGTAGCCCCCGAGGCCTCAGATGAGTGGTTTGACTCCTCTGAGGTCTTAATTCTTGTTGTGATGCCTTGGTCGGCCTAGTTGTTCCCTCATGTGGCCTGGCCGCAGCCCGGGTGCATGGTCAGGCTCCGAGTTTTTGAGCTGGTTTGTTGACGCTGTCAACAGTTTTGGCCACAGCCGGGTGCGAGGGCAGCCCCCGAGCCTCTGCACGAAGCGAGAGGGCGATCAAGGACTGTCTCGACTTTTATTGTACGCCCCTTCGTCACCTTTTCGCAAGGAGGAAGGGGGGAAAGCGCCATGTTACCCTCGGAGGGCACCGATCATGGCGTTTCCAGTGAGTTGCTAACGGGTGATCTGAGTGGACGCCCGTGCCCCATTCGTTAGGTGTCGGCTAGTGGCCCAGAGGCGCGCTCCAAAAGTACCTGCAGGGGATTTGCTGGACTCGGACCCATTTCGATAGGGTCCGAGGGCTCGGTGCCTCCCTCCGGTGGGATTCCATTACAAATCGTTCCCGCTGGTCTCGGAAATGTTCTAGGGTACCTCGGGAGCGTAGCTCGAGCCTCGGCCATGTATCAGATGTACCCAGGGTCATCCCTCACTCTACGTGTTCTGGGGCGGCTGTCGAACCCTTCCGAGGGGCCAGCCTTCGAACCCCTGATCAGTAATGGGCGCGGAACCCGAGTGCTCTGGGGTGGTTGCTGGACCTCACAGGACGTGACCTTCGAACCCCTGATCAGTAGGAGGGCTTGGGGGCCCGAGTGCTCTGGGGCAGCTGTCGAACCCTTCCAAGGGTCCAGCCTTCGAAACCCCTAATCGGTAATGGGCGCGGTGCCCGTTTCCTTCGCGGAGAAGGATCCCTTTAGAAATATCCCCTTTCTCGGTCCCAGTGGCAAGAGAGAGAGAGAGAAAACGGAAAAGGATATGGATTTAAATAGCGTGGCACACCTTTTTTGACGCGACCATTATGGTGGAGGTGAAACGTCGCTCTCTTCGCCTGCCAAAGGTGTCGCTTGCTCTGCCAAGGAGTTAATGCGACAGGACGGGTGATTCGCGGGGCGTCTGTTGCGCGTGCGCGGGCCGTTCGAGGAACGGGGCACGGGCGCGTCGCCCTTACGCCGTGGGAGAGGGCTCCCCTGCTGCTTCAGGAAAGGACGCGAGCATGGGGGTGATTTGACCGCTGCCTCCGCTCGTCTGTTGCGGCAGTTATTGCAGGTCCGCTTTTGGCCATATCAACTGCCGTGCCTACCCCCGCGGCTGACTGACCTGTGACCGCTGCTCTTAATTGGCACTGTTGGGTCACGCGCGGGGTTGCCTCGAGTCGCAGCACTGGTTCCACAATCGAGAAGGCGCAGCATTGGCGCAGGTGGCGGTGCAGTTTCCTTGCACGTGGCGCTGGTTACATGATATGTGGGACCGGGCCTCCGTGCTTGGTCCACCGGATGCGTCGAAGCCGAAGGGGTGCGTAACCGCGGTGCAGTTGCATGCTCCCTGCATGGCGGCTCGCCCTTTCATCCGCTGGTTCCGGCGAGGATGAGGGAACGCTTGTAACCGCAGGGCAGTTACATGCTTCACGTGCGGTGGTTTGCCTCCTTCGCATCTCGGGTCAGTTCTGATGACGTGTGGGACTCGGCCCCCATGTCATGGGGTGGGAACCCTGGAGCACGTTGGTGGAGACTTTGCCCGTGACGCTTGGGGGCGCAAGTGAGGAGATCTGCCTATAAAAGGGGATCGATCCCCCGGGCAGTAGCCATGCCTTCGCACTCCTCTCTTGTATCGCTCCCTTCAATCTTCCGTGTCCTTAGATGGGGTGCATCTGTGTGGCTTTCTTTTTGCTGTTGTTTGAGAAGCGTGACCTTATGGGGGTTGGCGCTTTCCAGTCGTCGTTCGGCTTCAAGGATTTTCATCATGCAGCCCGACTGCATTCCCTCACCAATGGTTATCCGTAGGGATGATCACCAGCCTGGTGGTGGGGAGAAGCAAGCCGGGCTACGACCTCCGCCCTGCCCTCCGCTTCAAGGATCTTCATCATCCGGGCTAAGGCGAAGGAGCGCACCGAGTGGGGGCTGCCTCCGCGTGGGCCGGTGACCCTTTTCTTCCTCCAGCATTTGGGGGAGAAGGGCATCCTCCAGCCCTGCGGAGGCGTCCTCCAGCCATGCGGGGGAAGGCGAACTGCTGCTCCCTAGCCAGGGTGCAGCTTTCCGTCCTCCTCCCGGGCGGTGGTCGTGCCGCGCGCGGACCGGCCACGTCTAGGTCCTCCTTGCACCGTTTGCTGCACCGGGGAGGTCGCTCAACACGTCGTACGCCGCGAGGGCAGTACTCGTGTTCAAGGATGGCCTCGACGAGGACGGGAGTGAGGACCTGCCGGTGCGCTTTGAGGCGGCCGCTGTTCGCCGGCGCAGTGTTGGTGGGCAGGTGGCTGTCGTCGGTGCAGAGGTGGTGGTCGCCATAGGTGAGGCTTCCTCTTGCACAAGCGGTTGTCTCTGCCGACGAGACCGCCAGCGCCACCTACGTTCCAGGCCTCCAGCTCTTTGGCTTTAATGGCTGGTTCTCGTCCTTCATGAGGGACGTGAACGAAAGCCTTTCAGCAGTAGCGTTTGCCCTGAGGCCATCGCTGTTGCTGTCTAGCCGCTGGAGATGGAGGTCGTTGTTGCTGCTGATGCAGCGGTCGCCAACGAGCCGGTCGGAGCTCGTTATCCCGCAGGCCCTCTGGTGTGGAGGTAGTTCATTCCCGTGGGAATGGAGCTGGAGTCCCGTTCGTTAGGGAATGTAAGAGCAAAATGTGATTGTTCCATGTACTGAGATATCTGTTGTAGGTCGGGAAAGCCGCTGAGGGCGCTGCCGACGCCTACATAGCGTAGTTATCCCAAGTACGTGTGTTTGTTGTTCGTAGCCGCTGAGGCCTGAATATTTGGGTATTTGAGTATAAAGTCATGCTTCTTCCTCGTTTCAAGCCTTAAGGATTGCCCATCGGTAGCCGAACCACTTAACCGAGCGCGAGTTACTTTTCACGGAAGGTGACGAGTTAGGTATCCGTATCCCGGAGGCGTAGGATTCCCTCGACTCGGTCGGCCTTGCCGTTCAAGGTCTCTTTTGCCCGGTTTTAGAACCTTCGGCCGCTCTACGATGAGCCGAAGCTGAAGGCAGCGGTGGCATGGACAGAGGCGGTGTCAGCTCGAACAGAGGCTTTCTCGGCGCGGGAGCAGGTGGCTTCCTAGGTCGAGGAGATGCGGCAGTGGCAGCTGGGGTTTGGCCAGATCACCCACGAGCGGGACCAATCCCGGAGCCAAATCGCCGAAGCCGTGAGCCGGGCTGAGATCCTCGGGGGACAGCTGGCTGAGGCTTCGGAGTGGTTGGCCGAGGCGTCTGCTCGCATCGCCATCTGGGGCTGAGCCAGATTCCGCCGAGGATGGAAACGACGCCGAGGGTGCTGCTCCTCCCCCTGCTGATGTTTGAACCTGTATGAACAGTTCGTCTGAAGTATGCGTATGTTTTTTGCGGCCGCCGAGGCCTAAACATATTTAGCGTTTGGATTATAAAGCTGTGTTTTCTTTCCTCTTGTTTCGAGCATTTAGGACTTGTTCGTCGGTAGCAGAATCGCATTATCCGAGCGAGAGTTACTTTTCACGGAAGGTGATGAGTGAGGTATCCATATCCCGGAGACGTAGGAGTCCCTCGGCTCGGTCGGCCTTGTCGTTTACGTGCTCTCTCGCTCGTTTTTTGGATCCTGTTATCGATATAGTCGAAAAATGCATGAAAGTCATTTTCTACCCGAGCGTTAGGACTTGTTCGGTAGCAGGATCGCTTATCTGAGCGTGAGTTACTTTTCGCGGAAGGTGATGAGTGAGATATCTGTATCCCGGAGGCGTAGGAGTCCCTCGGCTCGGTCGGCCTTGCCGCTTACGTGCCCTCTCACCCGTTCGTAGGATCCTGCTATCGATATAGTCGAAAGCACGAAAGTCGTTTTCTACCCAAGCATTAGGACTTGTTCGATAGCAGAACCGCTTATTCGAGCGTGATTTACTTTTCGCGGAAGGTGACGAGTGAGGTATCCGTATCCCGGAGGCGTAGGAGTCCCATGGCTCGGTCGGCCTTGCTGCTTAAGGTCTCTCCCGCTTGTTTTTGGGGTTCCGTTATCGATATAGTCGGAAGGCACGGGAGTTGTTTTGGTAGAAAACATTTCTTGGTAGATAACTTTTCCGAAGAAAATTTTGACGCAGAGGGGGTTCCCCCCTTCGAGCCCCCGAGGGAGTGTCAGGCTTTGCCGAGGCAAGGCTGCTCCTCCCTTGACGGTTAGACTTTAATTACGTATGTAAGGAAAACGAGGAACATGAACGACTGGGAACATTTTAAGGGAAGAAGCGATGTAGCTGTTCGATGTTCCAAGCGTTGCTGTAGACCTCGCCTTGATCGTTGGCCAGCTTGTATGTCCCGGGCTTCAGAACTTTGGCGATGATGAACGGCCCCTCCCAAGGAGGAGTAAGCTTGTGGTGCCCTCGAGCGTCTTGTCGCAGCCGAAGCACCAAGTCTCCCACTTGGAAGCCTCGGGGCCGAACCCTTCGGGCGTGGTAGCGTCGCAGAGACTGCTGATACCGCGCCAAGTGTAGTAAGGCCACATCCCGAGCCTCTTCCAGCTGGTCCAAGGAATCTTCTCGGCTGGTCTGGTTGCCTCGGTCGTCGTATGCCTTTGTCCTCGGGGAACTGTATTCCAAGTCCGTGGGTAAGATAGCCTCGGCCCCATAGACTAGGAAAAACAACGTGAAGCCCGTGGCCCGGCTCGGCGTCGTCCTCAGACTCCAGACCACCGAGGGTAGCTCTTTCATCCACCGCTTGCCAAACTTGTTGAGGTCATTGTAGATCCTCGGTTTTAGTCCCTGTAAAATCATACCGTTGCACGCTCCACCTGCCCATTTGTCATCGGGTGGGCTACGGTGGCCCAGTCCACACGGATGTGGTGGCCCTCGCAAAAGTCTAGGAACTTTTTCCCGGTGAACTGCGTGCCATTGTCGGTGATGATGGAGTTCGGGACCCCAAAGCGATGGATGATATTGGTGAAGAATGCCACCGCCTGCTCGGACCTGATGCTGGTTAAGGGTCGGACCTCGATCCACTTGGAGAATTTGTCGATGGCGACCAGCAGGTGCATGAAGCCCCCGGGTGCCTTCTGCAAGGGACCGATGAGGTCCAGACCCCACACAGCAAATGGCCAAGTGATAGGTATCATCTATAGCGCCTGAGCGGGCAGGTGCGTCCGTCGCGCGTAGAATTGACACCCCCGGCAGGAGCGTACAATCCTAGTGGCGTCGGCCACTGCGGTTGGCCAGTAGAAACCTTGTTGGAAAGTGAAAGGGAAATAGGCTTACACCTTTTCCTAATTGATTTTGGTGGTTGAATTGCCCAACACAAACAATTGGACTAACTAGTTTGCTCTAGATTATAAGTTTTACAGGTGCCAAAGGTTCACAATAGACCAATAAAAAGACCAAGAAAGGGTTCAAACAAAGTGATCTAAAGACAACCCAAAGGCACCTTGGTCTGGCGCACCAGACTGTCCGGTGCACCACCGGACAGTGTCCGGTGCACCAGGGAACTCGACGCTGAACTCGCTAGCTTCGGGAAAATGGGAGGCCGCTCCGCTATAATTCACCGGACTGTCCGGTGTGCCAGCGGAGCAACGGCTACTTCGCGTGCAACGGTCGACTGCAACGCAATTAATGCGCGCCTACGCGCGTAGAGGTCAGAGCACGCGCAGTAGGCGCACCGGATAGTCTACAGGACTTGTCCGGTGCACCACCGGACAGCCCAGAGGCACCACCAGTTAGAGCTCCAATGGTCGAACCCTAACGGCCGGGTGACGTGGCTGGCGCACCGGACAGTGTCTGGTGGCGCACCGGACTGTCCGGTGCGCCCGTCGACAGCAGCCTCCACCAAACGGCTAGTTTGGTGGTTGGGGCTATAAATACCCCAACCACCCCACATTCAATTGCATCCAAGTTTTCAGACTTCTACACCTTACAAGAGCTATAGCATTCAATTCTAGACACAACCAAAGAGATCAAATCCTCTCCCAAGTCCGGAATCACTCCAATTCAAATAGTGACTAGAGAGAGCGACATTTGTGTTCATTTGAGCTCTTGCGCTTCGATTCCTTCTTTTCTTTCTCATTCTTTCTTGTGAACATCTCACTTGTAACCGAGGCAAGAGACACCAATTGTGTGGTGGTCCTTGCGTAGACTTAGTGTCCCGTGTGATTGAGAAGAGAAGCTCACTCGGTCTAAGTGACCGTTTGAGAGAGGGAAAGGGTTGAAAGAGACCCGATCTTTGTGACCACCTCAACGGGGAGTAGGTTTGCAAGAACCGAACCTCGGTAAAACAAATCCTTGTGTCTCACTCTTTATTTGCTTGCGATTTGTTTTTCACCTTCTCTCTCGGACTCGCTTATATTTCTAATGCTAACCCGGCTTGTAGTTGTGATTAACTTTATAAATTTCAGTTTCACCCTATTCACCCCCCTTCTAGGCGACTTTCAATTGGTATCAGAGCCCGATGCTTCATTAGAGCCTAACCGCTCGAAGTGATGTCAGGAGATCACACCAAGAAGGAAATGGTACCGGAGACAAGCCCGCTACAAGCCACGGGAAGGCTCCATCGGGAGAGTCCCGCAACAAAGGGAAGGAGAAGGAATCCTCTTCCCACAAGTCACATCGGAGTGGCGACAAGAAAAAGAAGATGAGGAAGGTGGTCTACTACGAGACCGATTCTTCATCGCCATCCACCTTTGGCTCCGACGCGCCATCCATAACTTCTAAGCGCCATGAGCGCAAGAAGTATAGTAAGATTCCCCTACGCTACCCTCGTATTTCAAAGCGTACTCCTTTACTCTCCGTTCCATTAGGCAAACCACCGGTTTTTGACGGTGAAGATTATAATATGTGGAGTGACAAAATGAGGCATCATCTAACCTCACTCCACACAAGCATTTGGAATGTTGTTGAGTTTGGTGTACAGGTACCATCCGTAGGGGATGAGGACTACGATTTGGACGAAGTGGCCCAAATCCACCACTTCAACTCCCAAGCCACTACTATACTCCTTGCCTTTCTAAGTTGAGAGGAGTATAATAAAGTGCAAGGGTTGAAGAGCGCAAAGGAAATTTGGGATGTGCTCAAGACCGCGCACGAAGGAGACGAGGTGACCAAGATCACCAAGCGGGAGACGATCGAGGGGGAGCTCGGTCGCTTCATGCTTCACCAAGGAGAGGATCCGCAAGCCATGTACAACCACTTGAATACCTTGGTGAATCAAGTGCGCAACCTCGGGAGCACCAAATGGGATGACCATGAGATGGTCAAGGTTATTCTAAGATCCCTCGTTTTTCTTAACCCTACACAAGTTCAATTAATTCGAGGTGATCCTAGATACAAGCTAATGTCTCCCGAGGAAGTCGTAGGGAAATTTGTGAGCTTTGAGCTAATGATTAAAGGCTCAAAGAAAATCATCAAGCAAGGCACCTCCTCCACGCCCGAGGCACAACCCGTCGCATTCAAGGCAAGGGAGGAGAAGAAGGAAGAGTCTACACCAAGTAGGCTCCCCATCGACGCCTCAAAGCTCGACAATGAGGAGATGGCTTTAATCATCAAAAGCTTTCGACAAATCCTCAAGCAAAGGAGGGAAGGACTACAAACCCCGCTCTAAGAAGGTTTGCTACAAGTGTGGTAAGCCCGGTCACTTTATAGCAAAATGTCCTATTTCTAGTGACAGTGACAGGGCGACGATAAGAAGGGGAGAAGAAAGGAAAAGAAGAGGTACCACAAGAAGAAGGGCAGCGATGCCCATGTGTGCCGCGAGTGGGACTCCGACGAGAGCTCCACCGACTCCTCCTCCGACGAGGACGCCGCCAACATCGCCGTCAACAAGGGAATTCTCTTCCCCAACGTCGGCCACAAGTGCCTCATGGCAAAGGACGGCAAAAAGAAGAAGGTTAAATCTAAATCCTCCACTAAATATGCATCCTCTAGTGATGAAGACAATTCTAGTAATGAGGAGGATAATTTGTTTACTCTTTTTGCCAACCTTAACATGGAACAAAAAGAGAAGATAAATGAATTGATTAGCGCTATTCATGATAAGGATGAACTCTTGGATAGCCAAGAGGACTTCCTAATTAAGGAAAATAAGAAGCATGTTAAGGTTAAGAATGCTTATGCTCTAGAAATGGAAAAATGTGAAAAATTAACTAGTGAGCTAAGCGCTTGTCATGATTTGATTGCCAACCTTAGAAATGAAAATGCTAGATTAATTGCTAAGGTTGATTCAAATGCTTGTGATGATTCATATGCCAATCTTAGAAATGATTATGCTATTTCTATTGCTAAGATTGAAAAATTAAATGCCTCTCTTGCTAGCCTTAGAATTGAAAATAAAAAATTGATTGCTAAGGCTAAGGACTTAGATGTTAGCAATGCTTCCATTTCCGATCTTAGAAGTGAAAATAACATTTTACATGCTAAGATTGTTGAACTAAAAACTTGCAAACCCTCTACATCCACTATTGAGCATGTTTCTATTTGCACTAGATGTAGAGATGTTGACATTGATGCTATTCATGATCACATGATTTTAATTAAACAACAAAATGATCATATAGCAAAATTAGATGCTAAAATTGCCGAGCATGAACTAGAAAATGAAAAATTTAAATTTGCTCGTAGTATGCTTTATAGTGGGAGACGCCCTGGCATCAAGGATGGCATTGGCTTCCAAAAGGGAGACAATGTCAAACTTAATGCCCCTCCTAAAAAATTATCTAACTTTGTTAAGGGCAAGGCTCCCATGCCTCAGGATAACGAGGGTTACATTTTGTACCCTGCCGGTTATCCCGAGCACAAAATTAGGAGAATTCATTCTAGGAAGTCTCACTCTGGCCCTAATCATGCTTTTATGTATAAGGGTGAGACATCTAGCTCTAGGCAATCAACTCGTGCTAAATTGCCTAGAAAGAAAACTCCTAGTGCATCAAATGAACCTAGTATTTAATTTAAAACTTTTGATGCATCTTATGTTTTGACTAACAAATCCGGCAAAGTAGTTGCCAAGTATGTTGGGAACAAACACAAGGGAGCAAAGACTTGTGTTTGGGTACCCAAAGTTCTTGTATCTAATGTCAAAGGACCCAAAACTGTTTGGGTACCTAAAATCAAGAACTAAATTTGTTTTGTAGGTTTATGCATCCGGGGCCTCAAGTTGGATCATCGATAGCGGGTGCACAAACCACATGACTGGGGAGAAAAGAATGTTCTCCTCCTACGAGAAAAACCAAGATCCCCAACGAGCTATCACATTCGGGGATGGAAATCAAGGTTTGGTCAAAGGTTTGGGTAAAATAGCTATATCTCCTGACCATTCTATTTCCAATGTTTTTCTTGTAGACTCTTTAGATTACAATTTGCTTTCCGTTTCTCAACTATGCAAAATGGGCTACAACTGTCTATTTACTGATGTAGGTGTCACTATCTTTAGAAGAAGTGATGATTCAGTAGCATTTAAGGGAGTGTTAGAGGGTCAACTATACTTAGTTGATTTCAATAGAGCTGAACTCGACACTTGCTTAATTGCTAAGACTAACATGGGCTGGCTCTGGCATCGCTGACTAGCACATGTTGGGATGAAGAATCTTCACAAACTTCTAAAGGGAGAACACATTTTAGGACTAACCAATGTTCATTTTGAGAAAGACAGGATTTGTAGCGCATGCCAAGCCAGGAAGCAAGTTGGCATTCATCATCCACATAAGAACATCTTGACGACTAACAGGCCACTTGAGCTCCTCCACATGGATCTATTCGGCCCGATCGCTTACATAAGCATCGACGGGAGTAAGTACTGTCTAGTTATTGTGGATGACTATTCTCGCTTCACTTGGGTATTCTTTTTACAGGAAAAATCTCAAACCCAAGAGACTTTAAAGGGATTCTTGAGACGGGCTCAAAATGAGTTCGGCTTGAGGATCAAGAAAATTAGAAGCGATAATGTGACGGAGTTCAAGAATTCACAAATTGAAGGCTTCCTTGAGGAGGAGGGCATCAAGCATGAGTTCTCTTCTCCCTACACGCCACAACAAAATGGTGTAGTGGAGAGGAAGAATAGAACTCTATTGGACATGGCAAGAACCATGCTTGATGAGTACAAGACTTCGGATCGGTTTTGGGCCGAGGCGGTCAACACCGCCTGCTGCGCCATCAACCGGTTGTATCTACACCGAATCCTCAAGAAGACATCATACGAACTCCTGACCGGTAAAAAGCCCAATGTTTCATATTTTAGAGTCTTTGGTAGCAAATGTTTTATTCTTGTTAAAAGAGGTAGAAAATCAAAATTTGCTCCTAAGGTTGTAGAAGGCTTTTTACTAGGATATGATTCAAACACAAGGGCATATAGTGTTTTTAACAAGTCCACTAGACTAGTTGAAGTTTCTTGTGACATTGTGTTTGATGAGACTAACGGCTCTCAAGTAGAGCAAGTTGATCTTGATGAATTAGATGATGAAGAGGCTCCGTGCGTCGCGCTAAGGAACATGTCCATTGGGGATGTGTGTCCTAAGGAATCCGAAGAGCCCATTCAAGCACAAGATCAACCATCCTCCTCCATGCAAGCATCTCCACCAACTCAAGATGAGGATGAGGCTCAAGATGATGAAGAAGAAGATCAAGAAGACGAGCCACCTCAAGACAACAACAATGATCAAGGGGGAGATGCAAATGATCAAGACAAGGAGGATGAGCAAGTTCCAAGCCCGCCACACCCAAGAGTCCACCAAGCAATTCAACGAGATCACCTCGTCAACACCATCCTCGGCGACATTCATAAGGGGGTAACCACTAGATCTCGTGTTGCACATTTTTGTGAGCATTACTCTTTTGTTTCCTCTATTGAGCCACACAGGGTAGAGGAAGCACTTCAAGATTCGGATTGGGTGATGGCGATGCAAGAGGAGCTCAACAACTTCACGAGGAATGAGGTATGGCATTTAGTTCCACGTCCTAACCAAAATGTTGTAGGAACCAAGTGGGTCTTCCGCAACAAATAAGACGAGCATGGTGTGGTGACAAGGAACAAAGCCCGACTTGTGGCCAAGGGATACTCACAAGTCGAAGGTTTGGATTTCGGTGAAACCTATGCACCCGTAGCTAGGCTTGAATCAATTCGCATTTTACTTGCCTATGCTACTTACCATGGCTTTAAGCTTTACCAAATGGACGTGAAAAGTGCCTTCCTCAATGGACCAATCAAGGAAGAGGTCTATGTTGAGCAACCTCCCGGCTTTGAAGACAGTGAGTATCCTAATCATGTTTATAGACTCTCTAAGGCGCTTTATGAGCTCAAGCAAGCCCCAAGAGCATGGTATGAATGCCTAAGAGATTTTCTTATTGCTAATAGATTCAAAGTCAGAAAAGCCGATCCTACACTCTTTACTAAAACACTTGAAAATGATTTGTTTGTATGCCAAATTTATGTTGATGATATTATATTAGGTCTACTAATGAATCTACATGTGAAGAGTTTAGTAGGATCATGACACAAAAATTCGAGATGTCAATGATGGGGGAGTTGAAGTATTTTCTAGGGTTCCAAGTCAAGCAACTCCAAGAGGGCACCTTCATTAGCCAAACGAAGTACATTCAAGACATTCTAACCAAGTTTGGGATGAAGGACGCCAAGCCCATCAAGACACCCATGGGAACTAATGGGCATCTCGACCTCGACACGGGAGGTAAATCCGTAGATCAAAAGGTATACCGGTCGATAATAGGTTCTTTACTCTATTTATGTGCTTCACGACTGGATATTATGCTTTCCGTATGCATGTGTGCAAGATTCCAAGCCGATCCTAAGGAAGCTCACCTTAGGGCCGTAAAACGAATCTTGAGATATTTAGTTTATACTCCTAAGTTTGGCCTTTGGTACCCCAGAGGATCCACATTTGATTTAATTGGTTATTCCGATGCCGATTGGACAGGGTGTAAAATTAATAGAAATAGCACATCGGGGACTTGCCAGTTCTTGGGAAGATCTTTGGTGTCTTGGGCTTCAAAGAAGCAAAATTCTGTGGCTCTTTCAACCGCCGAAGCCGAGTATATTGTCGCAGGCCATTGTTGCGCGCAATTGCTTTGGATGAGGCAAACCCTTAGGGACTATGGTTACAAATTAACCAAAGTTCCTCTTCTATGTGATAATGAGAGTGCAATCTGCATGGCAGATAATCCCATTAAGCATAGCCGCACTAAACACATAGCCATTCGGTATCATTTTCTAAGGGATCGCCAACAAAAGGGGGATATCGAGATTGCATATGTTAGCACCAAAGAACAATTAGTCGATATCTTTACCAAGCCATTGGATGAACAAACTTTTACCAAACTTAGGCATGAGCTAAATATTCTTGATTCTAAGAATTTTTATTGATGTTGTGCACACATAGCTCATTATTATACCTTTGATCATCTCTTTCATGTGCTATGACTAATGTGTTCTTTCAAGTCCATTTCATGCTAAGTCATAGATTGAAAGGGAAAAGGAGTCTTCGGCAAAGACAAGGCTTCCACTCCGCTCCATCATTCATTCTTCACCGTCGCTCCGCACTAACTCTCCAACTTTGGTATAATCTTCACTCCTTTACTTCCGTCCAAAGGGGGAGAGAGTAGTTTTAAAAGGGCTTATATTTCACTCAAGCATCCGTTTTTGGCGATTCATGCCAAAGGGGGAGAGAGTATTAGCCCAAAGCAAAAGGACCGCACCACCACCAATTTCAAAAATTATAGTCTTCTATTTGGTATTAAAAGAAGTTTTTCAATTAGTATCTTATTTTGATATAATTTTAAATTGGTATACCCTCTTCAAAATTAATATCTAAAACCCTCTTGAACACTAAGAGGAGGATTTCATTAAGGGGGAGTTTTGTTTAGTCAAAGGAAAAGCATTTGAAACAGGGGGAGAAAATTTCAAAAGTTGAAAATGCTTCTCAAAAATCTTATTCATTTACCTTTGACTATTTGCAAAAGAACTTTGAAAAGAATTTCTAAAACATTTTGCAAAACAAAACATGTGGTGCAAGCGTGGTCCAAAATGTTAATAAGAAGAAAAGCAATCCATGCGCATCTAGTAAGTAATATTTATTAGTTTCATTCCAAGCAACCTTTACACTTACATTATGCAAACTAGTTCAATTCCGCACTTCCATATTTGCTTTGGTTTGTGTTGGCATCAATCACCAAAAAGGGGGAGATTGAAAGGGAAATAGGCTTACACCTTTTCCTAACTGATTTTGGTGGTTGAATTGCCAACACAAATAATTGGACTAACTAGTTTGCTCTAGATTATAAGTTTTACAGGTGCCAAAGGTTCACAATAGACCAATAAAAAGACCAAGAAAGGGTTCAAACAAAGTGAGCTAAAGACAACCCAAAGGCACCCTGGTCTGGCGCACCGGACTGTCCGGTGTGCCACCGAACAGTGTCCGGTGCACCCCCGAACAGTGTCCGGTGCACTAGGGAACTCGACGCTGAACTCGCTAGCTTCAGGAAAATGGGGGGCCACTCCGCTATAATTCACCGGACTGTCCGGTGAGGCACCGGACAGTGTCTGGTGTGCTAGCGGAGCAACGGGTACTTCGCGCACAACGGTTGACTGCAACGCATTTAATGCACGCCTGCGCGCGTAGAGGTCAGAGCACGCGCAGCAGGCGCACCAGACAGTCTATAGGACTTGTCCGGTGCACCACCGGACAGCCCAGAGGCCCCACCAGTCAGAGCTCCAACGGTCGAACCCTAATGGCCGGGTGATGTGGCTGGCGCACCGGACTGTCCGGTGCGCCCGTCGACAGTAGCCTCCACCAAACGGCTAGTTTGGTGGTTGGGGCTATAAATACCCCAACCACCCCACATTCAATTGCATACAAGTTTTCATACTTCTACACCTTACAAGAGCTATAACATTCAATTCTAGACACAACCAAAGAGATCAAATCCTCTCTCAAGTCCGGAATCACTCCAATTCAAATAGTGACTAGAGAGAGCGACATTTGTGTTCATTTGAGCTCTTGCGCTTGGATTGATTCTTTTCTTTCTCATTCTTTCTTGTGAACATCTCACTTGTAACCGAGGCAAGAGACACCAATTGTGTGGTGGTCCTTGCGGGGACTTAGTGTCCTGTGTGATTGAGAAGAGAAGCTCACTCGGTCTAAGTGACCGTTTGAGAGAGGGAAAGGGTTGAAAGAGACCCGGTCTTTATGACCACCTCAACGGGGAGTAGGTTTGCAAGAACCGAACCTCGGTAAAACAAATCCTTGTGTCTCACTCTTTATTTGCTTGCGATTTGTTTTTCACCCTCTCTCTCTCGGGCTCGCTTATATTTCTAACGATAACCCAGCTTGTAGTTGTGATTAACTTTGTAAATTTCAGTTTCGCCCTATTCACCCCCCTCTAGGCAACTTTCAGAAAGCGTTTCCCACAAGGGCTCGAGGTGCTGCATGGTGACCACAAGCCCCTGAGTGTATTTCTTGTAACAGCTCTTGTCCTTGGGCAATGGATATGCATCGCTGGAGAATGCCCGAGGGGCTGCGGTGATACAGCTCCTTTTCATCACCCAGCAATATGAACGACTTGGCGCGCCGAGCCAGTCGTCGAGCTTCGGCCTTATCGAGGGGCAGCTCTCCTCGGTGGAGATATTCCACGTACGGGGCCTACCAGTTCGGGACCGGTGTGACCCCATTCTGCTCCCTCTCGACGCGCACGACCTCACCCTCGGCGACCGAGGGTACCTCACGCTGGGCCGAGGCCTCCTCGGGCTCGGGCGCGTCGTCGACTTGGACGGATGGCTGATATATATCCTTGGAAAAGACGTTCGGGGGAACCGTTGTTCGCCCTAAGGCTATTTTTGCCAGCTCATCTGTGGTTTCATTGTACCGTCGAGCAACATGGTTGAGTTCCAGCCCATAGAACTTGTCTTCCAAGCACCGAACTTCGTCGCAGTAGGCCTCCATTTTTTGATCGCGGCAGTGGGAGTTCTTCATGACCTGGTCAATGACGAGCTGCGAGTCGCCACGAGCGTCGAAGGCGATGCGCAGGCCGTTAACTAAGGCCTCGTACTCGACCACGTTGTTTGATGCCGGGAAATGGAGGCACAGTACATAACGTACATGTTCTCTGAGGGGTGAGATGAAGAGCAAGCCCGCGCCTGCTCCAGTTTTCATCAGTGACCCGTCGAAGTACATGGTCCAAAGCTCGGGTTGGATTGGGGCCGTCGGTAACTGGGTGTCAGTCCACTCAGCGAGGAAGTCGGCTAAGACTTGGGATTTTATGGCCTTCCGAGGGGCAAATAAAAGTGTTTCACCCATGAGTTCCACCGCCCATTTCGCTATCCTACCCGAGGCCTCTCGGCTCTAGATGATTTCTCCCAAGGGGAAAGATGACATCATAGTAACCGGATGAGACTCGAAGTAGTGTCGCAGCTTCCGCCGTGTCAGAATCACTGCGTAGAGCAGCTTCTGGATCTGCGGGTAGCGGATTTTGGTCTCGGATAGCACTTCGCTGATGAAGTAGACTGGCCTCTGGACGAGCAGTGCATTCCCTTCTTCTTGTCTCTCGACTACGACCGCGGCGCTGACCACCTGAGTGGTTGCGGCTACATAGATCAAGAGGGCTTCTCCCGCAGCGGGGGACACCAAGATGGGTGCATTTGTAAGGAGTGTCTTTAAGTTTTCGAGGGCTTCCTCGGCCTCGAGGGTCCAAGTGAAGCGCTCGGCCTTCCTTAAGAGGCGGTACAGGGGTAACCCTTTTTCGCCAAGGCGTGAGATGAAAACAGCTCAGAGCCGCAAGGCATCCCATGACCCTCTGTACTCCTTTCAAATCTTTTATTGGTCCCATGTTGGTGATGGCCGCAATTTTCTCCGGGTTGGCCTCTATGCCCCGCTCAGAGACGATGAACCCTAGGAGCATGCCTCGGGGGACTTCGAAGACACACTTCTCAGGGTTGAGTTTCACGCCTTTCGCTCTCAGACACTTGAATGCCGTTTCAAGGTCAGAGAGGAGGTCAGAGGCTTTCTTTGTCTTGACAACGATGTCATCGACGTAAGCCTCGACCGTTCTGCCGATATGTTCTCCGAACACATGGTTCATGCACCTCTGGTAGGTGGCACCCGCATTCCTCAAGCCAAATGGCATTGTAGTATAACAATACATGCCAAAAGGTGTGATAAAAGAAGTCACGAGCTGGTCGGACTCTTTCATCTTGATTTGGTGATAGCCTGAGTAGGCATCGAGGAACGATAGGGTTTCGCACCCAGCAGTGGAGTCCACAATTTGATCGATGCGAGGCAGAGGGTAGGGAACCTTCGGACATGCTTTGTTTAGACCAGTGTAGTCTACGCACATCCTCCATTTCCCATCCTTTTTCTTTACAAGCACAGGGTTAGCTAACCATTCGGGATGGAATACCTCTTTGATGAACCCTGCAGCCAGTAGCTTGTGGACCTCCTCGCCTATGGCCCTGCGCTTTTCTTCGTCAAAACAGCGTAGGGACTGCTTCACGGGTCGGGCTCCAGCTCTGATGTCTAGTGAGTGCTTGTCAACATCCCTTGGTATGCCTGGCATGTCCGAGGGACTCCACGCAAAAACTTCGGCGTTTGCGCGGAGAAAGTCGACGAGCACTGCTTCCTATTTGGGGTCGAGCTTGGAGCCGACCCTGACTTTCTTGCTGGCGTCGTTGCTGGGGTCGAGAGAGACGGACTTAACCGCCTCGACTGGTTTGAAGTTGCCGGCGTGCCGCTTTGCGTCGGGCGCCTCCTTGGAGAGGCGTTCCAGGTCGGCGATGAGGGCCTCGGACTCGGCGAGGGCCTCAGCATACTCCACGCATTCCACGTCGCATTCGTACGCGTGGCGGTACGTGGAGCCGACGGTGATGATCCCGTTGGGGCCTGACATCTTGAGCTTGAGGTAGGTGTAGTTGGGGACGGCCATGAACTTGGCGTAGCACAACCTTCCCAACACCGCATGGTAGGTCCCTCAGAACCCAACCACCTCGAAGGTGAGGGTTTCCTTTCGGAAGTTGGAGGGAGTTCCGAAGCAGACGGGCAAGTCAATCCACCCGAGGGGAAGGATACGCTTTCCGGGTGCGATCCCGTGGAAGGGTGCCGCACCAGCCCGAACCTCGGACCGATCCACCCCCAAGAGTTCTAGGGTCTGGGCATAGATGATGTTGAGGCTGCTGCCTCCGTCCATGAGGACCTTGGAGAGCCTAACATTGTCGATGATCAGATCGACGATGAGCGGATACCTCCTTGTGCTCAGCACAAAGTCGGGGTGGTCGCCTTGGTCGAAGGTGATAGGCTTGTCAGACCAGTCTAAGTAGACTGGCGCTGCCACCTTTACCGAGCAGACCTCCCGACGCTCTTGCTTGCGGTGCCGAGCTGAGGTGTTCGCCACCTGCCCGCCGTAAATCATAAAGTAGTTGTGGATCTCTAGGAACTCCTCTTCCTTGTAGCCCTCCTTCTTGTTATGGCCTTGGCCCTTGCCATCTTCCGCCAAGGGCCCGGCCTTATGGAAGTAGCACCAGAGCATAACACATTCTTCAAGGGTGTGTTTGACGGGACCCTGGTGATAGGGGCTCGACTCCTTGAGCATCTTGTCGAACGCGCTGGCCCCTCCATGAGGCTTCTGAGGGTTCATGTGCTCGGCATCAGCGACGAGATTCGCGTCAGCGGCATTGCGCTTCGCTTGCACCTTCTTCTTGGCCTTCTTATTTGTGCCACGCTGGGCGGACGCCTCGGGGGCGTCTTCCTTCGGCTCTCCCTGAGGCTGCTTGTCTTTCCAGAAGATGGCTTCGACCGCCTCCTGACCCGAGGCGAACTTGGTGGTGACGTCCATCAATTCGCTCGCCTTGGTGGGAGTCTTGCGCCCCACTTTGCTCACCAGGTCTCGGCAAGTGGTGCCGATGAGAAAAGCTCTGGTGACATCTGAGTCGGTAATGTTGGGCAACTCGGTGCGCTGCTTCAAAAACCGTCGGATGTACTCTCGGAGGGACTCCCCTAGCTGCTAGCGGCAGCTTCGGAGATCCCATGAGTTCCCAGGGCACACGTATATGCCTTGGAAATTTCCCGTGAAAGCCTTGACCAGGTCGTCCCAGTCGGAGATCTGTGTAGGAGGCAGATGCTCCAGCCAGGCCCGGGCAGCATTGAAGAGGAAAAGGGGAAGATTGCGGATGATGAGGTTGTCGTCGTCTGCCCCTCCCAACTGGCATGCCAGTCGGTAGTCCGCGAGCCACAACTCTAGCCTCGTCTCCCCTGAGTACTTGGCGATGGTAGTCGGGGCTCAGAAACGGGCGGGGAACGGTGCTCGTCGTATGGCCCGTCTAAAGACTCACGGACCGGGTGGCTCGGGCGAGGGACTCCGATCCTCCTCGTTGTCGCAGCGTCCCCTGCGCCTAGGATGGTAGCCTCGGCGCACCTTCTCCTCGAGGCAGGCTCGATGGTCGCTGTTAGGGACTTGTTCTCAAATGCTATGAATTAAGAACAAGGCAACACAGAAAGAAGTTAGTGGTAAATACCCTTCGTCCTTCGAAGCGTTATTTCCCTTAGGATATAACGGTCTTCAGACGAAGGTCATGAAGGACATACCTTCATCATTACAGTTTATATTGATAAAAGGAGAAGCATATGAAACATGAGAGAATAACATGAATAATCACATAGCATTATTACATGTCCCTATTATATAATCATGGAAGAATAAGAGCAATATTGAATTACATTTGTACCTTCGGCTTGATAGAAGGCAAAAATACAAGCGTGACGCACGAGCGAGTACAAATCAGCGTGAATAGTACGGGGGTACTGTTCATCTATTTATAGACACAGGACACAGCCTGTGAAGAATTACAATTATGCCCCTCATAAAAGTTTACAACATCGACTCAGACCTTTATGGACTAAAAGGTCATTCTATCTTTAAGTCGGTTTGTAATACCGAAGCTTCATGAAGAGGGACCTTCGGTCATCTTCTGCGGACAGCTTCAGCCGAATCTGCTTCTTCCTACAAGACCTTCGGCGCGACGAAGCATAGCCCCAACAGTAGCCCCTTTCGCGGCGCTAGATCGTTTTTCGTAACGAGCTTGATCCGTGAAAAAAGTCTCTTAAGCTTCGGGAAGCCGAAGGTCCAAAAAACACCTTCCCTGAGCTCGTTGTCGAGAAACGATTCAGTTTCCGAGCGCGTAGCAGTCCCACCTTGCAGAGTTACTGTTTGGTCTCTGCGGTCCATCGCGCAGCGAGTGCAAGCGGCTGTCCGCGTGGTGTAAAAATCCTGGCGTTTCGCCTTCTTACCTGCAGCACTATATAAACAGACAAGTAGGTGTGAAGTTACCACAGCATTCATTGCTATTTGCACTGTTTTGCTGCCAAAATTTTTAACCATAGCCGAAGCTTGACTCTCGGAATCAAACGAAGCTCCAGCTTGAAGCCTACTTCGTCAGAAGAAAAAACTTCGGAAGAAAAAGTTTTTAGTTCCCGCAAATTCAGAATTAAATGGCCAGAGTGCGCTCTATCGCTAGAGTTGAGCATGAAGGAGGCGAAGCTGAAGGCTCGGAGACTATTCCCATCTCCGAAGCAATGCAACGATCCGGACTGGTAACTTCGGAAGGAATCCCCACTGTTGAAGCAGAACAAGCAACTGCCGAAGCAGAAGAAGAGAATGTTGAAGAAACTGATCCCGAAGATGATTATCGTATTGCCATGCCAAGTAAGCCCAGCCACTTGGACTTCGGAAAGTCTACTATTTCGAAGGCTGATCTCTCCAAAATGGTAAAGTCGGGCTTTTTCAATGAGAATCAGAAGAAGCTATTACGCTTCGGGGGAGAAGAGACTACCCCAAAGCCGGAGAAGGATGAAATTGTCATTTTCAAGAGCTTTCTAAAGGCTGGATTAAGATTCCCCCTACATGAGATTATTGCAGAGGTACTGAAGAGGTTTGGTATCTACTTTCATCAGTTAACTCCTAACGCCATCGTTAGGCTTAGCGTTTATATTTGGGCCCTCCGAAGCCAAGCGGTGGGGCCGTTTGCAGACAGTTTTTGTCGAGTTCACGAACTGCACTATCAGACGAAGGCTAGAAAAGATGGATTGCATGACAATTTTGGTTGTTATAATTTTGCTTATCGGAAAACTACAAAGTTTCCTGTAATCAGCTACCGAAGCAAATGGCGGGCAGGCTGGAAATCAGAATGGTTCTATGTCAAGGTTGATGACGACAAGGAGAAGCTTGTGCAAAGTCCACTCGAACTGATCTTCGGAGAAACCCGACCTCGCTGCAACATGACACCAGAAGGTCCAACACAACAGGCAATGGATGAATTCAGAATTATTGCAGAGCATATCAGTACAAGAGACCTGGTTCAGGAGTTCTTGGCCTTCAGGGTTTTTCCTACTTTAAAAGAATGGGAAATGCCGAAGCTAGAGGGGGAGAAGAAAGAAGGTGAACTTGTGCGTTTACCTTACTATTTCAAGTTTAAGAAATACTTTAAAACACCTTGTCAAGAGTGGCTGGATACAATTGAAGTAATGTGCAATGAAATACTTGGCAATTACTCCAAAAAAGAAGATCAATTGATGACTGCGACCTTCGGCACCCGTCCGAAGCGAAGACTGAATCGAGTGCTGGACGCCCTGGGTTTTGAATACCCTGACTATGAAAATCTGAACAAAGGTGTCGGGGGCCAAAAAAGGAAAAGGACAACTGAAGCCTTAAATGAAGGTGAGAAAGAACCATCAAAGAAGAGAATTCCGAAGAAGAGGAAAGCGTCTTCTCCGAAGCAAAAAATATCTGACGAAGAAGAAACCCCGGCATCACCCTCTGCCACTGACGTGGAGGAAATTTTGAAGGTAATGACTGAATCCCTGCCTGCGAAGCTAAGTCCTTTGGGGCCTCAACTGACAAAGTTTTTTCAGAAGGAAAAGGAGCCCGAAAAAACGAAGAAGGCGACTAAAGCAAAGAGACAAAGAATTATCACTGTGACAGAGGTTATTGACAAGACACCACCAAGAGCTTTAGCTCAGAAGACACCAGCGGCTGAGGAAAGAACAGATATTGAAATCACACCTTCGGAGGTCGCGGCTGCCGAAGCTGCCTCAATTGAAGATGTGAACCTGGAAAGCACAATCGAACACATCGACAAAATACTGCTAGACATGGCCACAGAAGAAGCTACCACTGCCGCCGAAGAGGCCGCGGCCGCAGCGTTGGGGAAAGAAAAGGAAATTGCTGACGAAGCTTCAGAGAACGAAGCCTTCATGTTTCAAAATTTAGTTGGAGAAAAATTGTCAAAACCCGAAATAGAAGAGCTTAAAGAGTATGCCAAATCTTGCGGGTACAAACCAGGAGCACTCCTCTTCGGAGGTATTGATGATGAAAAATTAGATTGTATCCGAAACCAAACTGGAGCCAAAGTTATCAGTACTCTGTCAAAGAGTATCGGTTTTCTGAAGCTGGAAATGGATATTAGCCGCTACCGACGACAACATATCGTTGGTAGTTTATTTTATTCCAATTTCAAGGTGAACTACTATTCCCTTGACTTTTATTGTTTTTAATAATGAAAACATGTCTAACGAAGGTTGTTTTCGTGCAGAGTATGCTGTTGAGCAAGGCCTTGAAAATGCAGCAAGATTTTGAAGACAAGAAACAGGAAGCTATAATTGAAAATTTAGAAAACAAAATAAAGGAGCAATCAGCTGATATTGAGAAGAAAAACTTTGAGCTCCAGGCAACTGAAGGTTTATTGGCGGAAGCCGAAGCAAAAATAACAGAACTGCACACGAAGCTTCTCTGCCAATCTAAGCAGTTTGAACAAGAAAAGCAAGAACTTAAGGCAAAACTTGAAGCCGAAGCTCAACAAAATTCAGATTTGAGAAAATTATTGGCGGACCTTCAACAAAAATGTTTGGAATTTAGCAACAAATGCATTCAACGACTAAGAAAATTTTTTCACTCAGTTGGAGCCAGCAGTGAGAAATTCACCCCCTCAGCTGAAGATTTACCGAAGACCTTCGAACATATTGAGGGTGAAATTGACGAGCTCGACGAAGTTATAGCTGGGCACGGTGACTTCTGCGCCTGGGTAGCTTCTCGGGGCACTGCTGCAGCTTTCCTAAAAGCTGGCTGCGACCATGGAAAGATTGTCAATAGGCCCAACTTCACTTTATCACCATCAATCCTAGATGACATCCCTGATCTCGCCCGAAGTATTTCCAATAGATTTATAAAAATGATATGGACAAAAGGCGGGCGAGAAAAGGCTGGAGACGAAGCTCGGAGTCATCTTGAACCAGTAAGAAATCATACCTTGTGCTTACCTCTTTCTTCAAGCTCGATTTTGACTTACAACAACTTAATTCATGTAGGATGACGAAGCCGAAGTCGATGATTAAAAAGAGTGACGCCGAAGCTAAAATCCCTCGAAGATTAAGTAGGAGTAAACTGTAGACAGACTCAGGAAACTTTTGAGATAACTTATGTAAATGTAACTAAACTTGTCTTTAATGAGTTCTGTTCATACCTTGTATTATGCTCTTACCCTTCTATTAATGTATGTGAAGTGCTTTGGTGTGGACGAAATTATCTTTTTTTTGAGCCGAAGGCAAAAAAACACCTTCCCTTCTTTTCGTACACAGCGAAGGATCGAAAACAACATTTCCCTTTCTTCCGAAGCTCTCTTTTTGTACGCGAAGAAGCTCTTCTCTTATGCCGAAGGAACCACTTATGCCATGATGATGATTATCCTATATATGCCTGAATGAATGTTTATAAATGCAAATGCTATGATGTAATGTGATGTGCGAATGAATGTCCAAACACATATCCGAAGCCATACCCTCAGCCATTATTTCCTTAGAAACAATCACACATCAGCTCTGCATTCCCTTAGGAACGACTTTGGAGCTTCTTCGCCATTTACTTTCGGCGGAATCAGCGTTGACTTTTCGCTGTAAGCTCTGCATTCCCTTAGGAACGACTTTGGAGCTTCTTCGCCTTTTACTTTCGGCGGAATAAGCGTTGACTTTTCACTGTAAGCTCTGCATTCCCTTAGGAACGACTTTGGAGCTTCTTCGCCTTTTACTTTTCGGCACTCAATGGTGCGTTCTCAGCTTTTACATTTACATTCCTTGGGGGATTTTGCTCTTATAGAACTAAAAAAGGAAATTACATATGATGGCCCCATTAAAAACCTTTCTCCCCCTTTAGAAAGGAAAAGGGTGCCATGAAAAAGAAAAGACATAAAAAGTTACATCAAGTTACACATAATATCGCCGAAGCTCATCCGCATTCCAAGATCTAGGAATGTCGTTGCCGTCCATATCCTTCAATCTGTATGAACCGGGTCTTGACGAAGATGCTACTAAGAAAGGTCCCTCCCATTTCAACTGCAACTTGCCCACTGTATCTGGGTTAGCTACTCTCCGAAGCACCAAATGTCCTGGCTCAATATTCTTCAGCCAAACCTTTCTATCACGCCACTTGATTGTTTCGGCTTGATATTTATTGATATTCTCCACAGCTTGAAGCCTGATCCCTTCTAGAGCATCTTTTTCCACAGAATAAGCATCTTCAGAACCTGATTCTGCCGAAGCTACTACTCTTATTGATCCAGTTTTAGCTTCTTCCGGAGTTATTGCTTCGTCACCGAATAATATCTTGAATGGAGTAAAGCCTGTAGACCTTGATGTTGTTGTATTGTGGCTCCACACCACTTTGGTTAACTGATCTGGCCACTTTCCCCTGGGTTGATTGAAGATTAACTTCATTATTCCTGTCATTATAATGCCATTGGCTCTTTCAACGAGCCCATTTGACTCCGGATGCCTGACTGATGCAAAATGGATCTTCATACCAATTTGATCACAGAAATCTCTGAAAGCTTCGGAGTCAAATTGTGTTCCATTATCTACAGTGATGGCCTTTGGTACCCCGAAACGACAAACAATATTCTGCCAGAAAAACTTTTGGACAGTGGCCGAAGTTATTGTGGCTAAAGGCTTTGCCTCAATCCATTTAGAAAAATATTCCACCGCCACTACAACATATCTTAAGTTCCCTTGGGCCGGTGGTAATGGACCTAACAAGTCAAGGCCCCACCTTTGCAATGGCCAGATGGGTTGTATGAGCTGTGTTAAGGACGAAGGTTGTTTTTGATCTCTTGCACATTTCTTACAGCCTTCGCACTTTTGAACTAATTCCGCTGCATCCGAAGCTGCCTTCGGCCAATAAAACCCTTGGCGGAAAACTTTTCCAAGTAACGGCCTAGATCCAATGTGAGATCCACACAGGCCTGCATGTATTTCTTTCATCAACTCTATACCTTCGGTTCTAGATAAACACTTGAGTAGCGGAGCGCAAACTCCATGCTTGTACAACTCCCCTTCTATCATGACATATGGACGAGCTCTTGCCTCTATCCTCCTGTTATAAGCTTCGTCATCTGAGAGGAATTTACCCTGAAGGTAAGAGATGATCTCAGTTCTCCAATCTTCGCTATAAACAGGAGATATATTGAGGACTGCTCTTTCAAGGAGTTCCACTGAAGGTGCCTTTATTGTTTCGAAGAACACATCCGAAGGTAAAGGCAGCCCCTGTGCTGCTGACTTAGCTAGCAAATCAGCATGCTCATTTTGTCCTCGAGGGATATTTTTGACAGAAAATCCTTCGAAGGAAGCTTCGATTCTTCGGACCGTGTCTAGATATTTTTCAAGCTTCGGATCTTTAGCCTTGCAACTCTTGTCGATATGACCCGAAACATCCTGGGAATCAGTTTTAAGGATGGCCCTTCTGATTCCCATTGCTTTTAATTTCCGAAGGCCCAAAAGCAGGGCTTCGTACTCAGTAATATTGTTTGTACAGCTAAAATCGAGTCTTGCCGCATAACAAGTTTTAACTTTGGATGGTGAGACCAACACAGCGGCTGCTCCTGCTCCGAAGGTTCCCCAAGACCCATCGCAAAACACTGTCCACACTTCGGCATCTTTATTTGTTTCTTCATCCTAAGCCCCTGGCGTCCAATCGGCAATGAAATCTGCCAACGCTTGAGACTGGATCGAGGATCTATGCACATAATCAATGCAAAATTCATTGAGCTCTGCAGCCCATTTTCCAATCCGTCCAGTAGCTTCTCTATTTCTCATAATATCCTTCAACGGCTGCGAAGAAGGAACAACAATATTGTATGCTTGAAAATAATGCCGAAGCTTCCTGGATGCCATCAAAACAGCATATAATACCTTCTCCAATTCTGTATAGTTTTTCTTTGATACACTAAGAACTTCAGATACAAAATACACTGGAACCTGCTTCTTGACTTGGCCATCAAGCTTCTCCTGGACAAGTGCTGCACTTACCGCTGAGTGCGAAGCTGCCACGTATAACAACAAAGGAGCCCCTGGCGCTGGTGGAGTTATTGTTGTTAAATTTATCAAATATTGCTTCAGTTCTTCAAAGGCTTTTTGTTGGCTTGGTCCCCATTGAAAGACTTCGGCTGATTTCAGCACTTCGAAGAATGGTAAATTTCTTTCTGCTGATCTGGATATGAATCTATTGAGAGATGCCAGCCTCCCTGTCAATCTTTGGGCCCCCTTTCTTGTAGTTGGTGGCTCCATTCGAAGTATAGCTTCAATTTTACTTGGATTAGCTTCAATTCCCTTTGTTGAAACCAAGCATCCAAGAAATTTCCCCTTCTTTACTCCGAAGACGCATTTTTCTGGATTCAACTTTAAGCCAGCTTGTCTGAAACTGGCGAAGGTCTCCTGCAAATCAGCAATATGATTTTCCTGTTTCGTGCTTTTTACAATGATGTCATCAACATAAGTTAGCACATTTCTGCCTATCTGAGACTGGAGAACCTTCGCAGTCATTCTGCTGAAACTTCCTCCAGCGTTTTTGAGCCCCTCAGGCATCCGAAGATAGCAATATGTGCCACTTGGGGTTATGAAGCTAGTCTTCGGCTCATCTTCCTTCTTCATCCAGATTTGGTGATAGCCTAAGTAACAGTCTAGCAGACTCATGAGCTCTGAAGAAGCTGCTGCATCAACTAAAGAGTCTATCCTTGGCAATGGGAATTCGTCCTTCGGACAAGCCTTGTTGAGATCTGTAAAATCGATACACATTCGCCACTTGCCATTGGCCTTTTTTACCATAACAGTGTTAGCCAGCCATTCTGGGTACTTTACTTCTCTGATAACTCCTGCACTGAGGAGTCTTTTTACTTCATTACGAGCACCTTCGGCCTTATCATCAGACATTTTCCGAAGCCTCTGCTTTCTGGGTCTGAAGGATAGGTCAACATTGAGCGAGTGTTCAATAACATCCCTATTTACTCCGCAGAGGTCATTGGCTGACCATGCGAAAACATCTTTGTTGTTGAACAAAAACCTTATCAAGGTTTTCTCCTGCTCTTCGGATAATTGAGAGCCCAACAACACCTTCTGCTCTGCTATGTCCTCACATAAGAGCATGGGCTTCGGCTGATCTGCTGAAGCTGCTTTCTCCCTTCTGAATTTGTACTGTTCGCAAGCTTCAGCTCCATCTATGTTATGGATTGCTTTTAAGTCAGTCCAGTTTCCTTCGGCCCTTCTGGCAGCTTCCTGACTTCCATGAATAGCAATGGGTCCTTGATCCGAAGGTATCTTCATGCAAAGATAGGCAGGATGAAGAATTGCTTCGAAAGCATTGAGGGTGCCACGACCAATAATTGCATTGTAAGGGTATTCCATGTCAACAATGTCAAACACAACTTGCTCAGTTCTGGTGTTGTTGATGAACCCGAAGGTCACTGACATGGTGATCTTGCCCAGCGCTACAATCTGTCTTCCTCCGAAGCCACAGAGAGGGTGCGTAGCATCATGAATCTTGTCTTCTGGCTCTTGCATTTGCCTGAAGGCCTTAGCAAATATGATATCAGCTGCACTGCCTGTATCAACCAAGACATTATGGACCAGAAATCCTTTGATAACACAAGAGATAACCATGGCATCATTGTGTGGGTAATCCTTGAGTTGAAGGTCCTCTTGGGAGAAGGTAATAGGAATGTGAGACCATCTCGACTTGATGAAGGGTCCTTGCACCCCAACATGCTGTACCCTTCTCTGTGCTTCCTTCTTCTGCTTCTTGTTGGCTGGCTCTGAACATGAACCGCCTGTTATCGGGAGTAGCAGCTTTGGAGCCGAAGCAGCTCCAGCTTGATTGTTGAACGAAGCCATCAGCTCAAAAAAGTGGAAGTAAGTTCACCGGAGGTGGGCGCCAATGTTGGGGACTTGTTCTCAAATGCTATGAATTAAGAACAAGGCAACACAGAAAGAAGTTAGTGGTAAATACCCTTCGTCCTTCGAAGCGTTATTTCCCTTAGGATATAACGGTCTTCAGACGAAGGTCATGAAGGACATACCTTCATCATTACAGTTTATATTGATAAAAGGAGAAGCATATGAAACATGAGAGAATAACATGAATAATCACATAGCATTATTACATGTCCCTATTATATAATCATGGAAGAATAAGAGCAATATTGAATTACATTTGTACCTTCGGCTTGATAGAAGGCAAAAATACAAGCGTGACGCACGAGCGAGTACAAATCAACGTGAATAGTACGGGGGTACTGTTCATCTATTTATAGACACAGGACACAGCCTGTGAAGAATTACAATTATGCCCCTCATAAAAGTTTACAACATCGACTCAGACCTTTATGGACTAAAAGGTCATTCTATCTTTAAGTCGGTTTGTAATACCGAAGCTTCATGAAGAGGGACCTTCGGTCATCTTCTGCGGACAGCTTCAGCCGAATCTGCTTCTTCCTACAAGACCTTCGGCGCGACGAAGCATAGCCCCAACAGTCGCGATGGTGATGCTCGTTGCCGGGGCGATCCCGAGCGGCGGGTGCATCGTCCCACGTGCGCTCGGGATGGACCAAGGCCTCCCGCATGCGTCGGGAGGACGCCGCGTGATGCTTCGAGGGGTCAGCTCGCCTTCGGGAGGCAGAGCTCTCGGCTCGTCGAACTGCGGCACCTTCCAGGTGAAAGGGAAATGTGTCCTTGGGCCATTTCTAAGTGTTTTGGTGATTTAGTGTCAAACATATGTGCCTAAGTGTTAAATGGTGGACAAAATACAAATCAAGTGTAAAGGTATGTTTCTCAGACTTAGTACATTATTTTATGGACTAATGTATTGTGTCTAAGTGCTGGAAACAGGAAAAGATCAATCGGAATTGTCTTGGCTCGAGCAGCCAAGACTTTGCTCAGTTTGGAAGCACCGGACTGTCCGGTGGTGCACCGGACAGTGTCCGGTGTGCTAGGCTGGCTCGGGCGAACTGGCCGCTCTCGAGAATTCACCGGCGACGTATGGCTATAATTCACCGGACTGTCCGGTGTGCACCGGACTGTCCGGTGAGCCAACGGTCGGCCGGGCCAACGGTCGGCCGCACGATCTGCGCGGGACACGTGGCCAAGCCAATGGCTAGAAGGGAGCACCAGACTGTCTGGTGTGCACCGGACAGTGTCCGGTGCGCCAACGGCTCCCAGGAGCCAACGGTCGATTGCGCCATTTATGGAAGGAAATCGGGCACCAGACAGTGTCCGGTGCGCCAGTCGACAGAAGGCAAGATCAGCCTTCCTAGAATGCTCTCAACGGCTCCTAGCTGCCTTGGGGCTATAAAAGGGACCCCTAGGCGCATGGAGGAGAACACCAAGCATTCCTACAACATTCCTAAGCACCAAGACATCGATTTCGCGCATTTGTTTCATTGTGATAGCATATAGAGCTCTAGTGCAGTTATAAACTCATTGGGTTGTGTTGCGAGCTCTTGTTGCGACTTGTGTGCGTGTTGACTCTCGGATTCTTGTGTCTTGTGTGCGTTGCTAATCCCTCCCTTGCTCCGTGTTTCTTTGTGAACTTCAAGTGTAAGGGCGAGAGGCTCCAAGTTGTGGAGATTCCTCGCAAACGGGATTGAGAAAAGCAAGCAAAACACCGTGGTATTCAAGTGGGTCTTTGGACCGCTTGAGAGGGGTTGATTGCGACCCTCGTTCATTGGGACGCCACAACATGGAGTAGGCAAGCGTTGGTCTTGGCCGAACCACGGGATAACCACCGTGCCATCTCTATGATTGATCTCTTGTTGGTTATTGTGTTTTGTCGAGACTCCTCTCTAGCCACTTGGCAATTACTGTGCTAACCTTAACCAAGTTTTGTGGCTTAAAGTTTTAAGTGTTACAGGATCACCTATTCACCCCCCCCCCCTCTAGGTGCTCTCAATTGGTATCAGAGTCGTTCTCTTCACTAAGGGACTAATCGCCCGAAGAGATGGATCCTAAGGGGAAGGGTGTTGTGATCAACGACAAAGAGAAGGAGACCTTCGTCAACGAGCCTATGGATGATAAGCCTAACGACTCGGGCTCGGGCCATAGACGCAAAGATGGGAGGAAGAAGAAGACGAGACGCATCAAGGAGATCGTCTACTACACCGACAGTGATGAGTCCACTTCCTCTCATAAGGACAACGACGACAATGACTACGACAAACGAAAGACGGTTAACTCAAACTTTTCTTTCGATTACTCGCGTATTCCTCAAAGTTCGAATTCACATTTGCTCTCCATTCCACTTGGCAAACCTCCTCACTTTGATGGAGAGGACTACGGATTTTGGAGCCACAAAATGCGTAGTCACCTATTCTCTCTCCATCCAAGCATTTGGGAGATTGTGGAAAGTGGAATGAAATTTGATAGCTCGGATAGTCCCACTTTTATTAATGAACAAATTCATAGAAATGCACAAGCTACTACTGTGTTGTTAGCCTCTTTGTGCAGGGACGAGTATCATAAGGTGAGCGGCTTGGACAATGCCAAGCAAATCTGGGACACCCTCAAGATCTCTCATGAGGGGAATGACGTCACCTTACTCACCAAGATGGAGCTGGTAGAAGGCGAGCTCGGAAGATTTGCAATGATAAGGGGCGAGGAACCAACTCAGACATACAATCGGCTCAAGACCCTTATCAACAAAATAAGGAGCTACGGAAGCACGCGATGGATGGATCACGACGTCGTCCGACTGATGCTAAGGTCCTTTACCGTTCTTGATCCTCATTTGGTGAATAATATTCATGAGAATCCCAGGTATACCAAAATGTCGCCCGAAGAAGTCCTTGGAAAATTCGTAAGCGGGCGAATGATGATCAAGGAGGCGAGGTACGTGGACGACGCGTTGAACGGTCCAATCAATGAGCCTCAACCCCTTGCCCTAAAGGCAACAAGAAGCAAGGAGGCGCTACCTAGCAAGGTGGCACAAATTGAGGCGGCCGGACTTAATGATGAAGAGATGGCCCTCATCATTAAAAGATTCAAGACGGCGCTAAAGGGTCGCAAGGGACAGCCAAACAAGACCAAAACCAAGGCGAAGCGCTCATGCTTCAAATGCGGTAAGATTGGTCATTTTATTGCTAACTGTCCCGATAATGAAAGTGATCAGGATCAAGGGACCAAGAGGGAGAAAAAGAACAACTATAAGAAGGCAAAGGGCGAGGCTCATCTTGGCAAGGAATGGGATTCAGATTGCTCCTCGTCCGACTCCGACAATGAAGGACTCGCCGCCACCGCCTTCAACAAGTCATCCCTCTTCCCCAACGAGCGTCACACATGCCTTATGGCAAGGGAGAAGAAGGTATGTACTCGAAACTCTACTTATGCTTCTTCGAGTGAGGACGAATCTAGTGATGAGGATGAAATTGATTATTCATGTTTATTTAAGGGCCTAGATAGAACCAAGGTTGATAAAATTAATGAATTGATTGATGCCTTAAATGATAAGAATAGGCTCTTAGAAAAGCAAGAGGACTTATTATATGAAGAACATGATAAATTTGTAGAAGCTCAAAAATCTCATGCCTTAGAAGTTACGAGAAATGAAATGCTTTCTTTGGAATTATCTTCTTGCCATGAGACAATTTCTAACTTAAGGATCATTAATGATGATTTGAATGCTAAGTTAGAAATAGCTAGTAAATCAACATCTTGTGTAGAAATTGTTACAACTTGTAATAGGTGTAAAGATTTTGACATCGATGCTTGTCATGAACACCTAGTTTCAATTTCCAAACTTAATGATGAATTGACTAGTCTTAATGCCCAACTTAAGGCTAGCAAAAATGAGTTTGAAAAACTAAAATTTGCTAGGGATGCCTACACTGTTGGTAGACACCCCTCTATTAAGGATGGGCTTGGCTTCAAGAGGGAAGCCAAGAACTTAACGAGCCATAAGGCTCCCATCTCCGCCAAGGAGAAAGGGAAGGCCCCTATGGCAAGTAGTACTAAAAAGAACCATGCTTTTATGTACAATGATAGAAGACAGTCTCATAGGAGTTGTAATGCTTTTGATTCACATGCCTATGATTCTTATGCTATGTATGCTTCTAGTTCTTCTTATATGCATGGTAGAGATATGCCTAGGAAGAATATTGCTCATGTTCCTAGGAAAGTTATAAATGGACCCTCTACAATTTATCATGCTTTAAATGCTTCCTTTGTTATTTGTAGAAAGGATAGGAAGATAGTTGCTAGAAAATTAGAGGCAAAATGCAAGGGTGACAAAACTTGCATTTGGGTCCCTAAGACAATTGTGACTAACCTTGCAGGACCCAACAAGAGTTGGGTACCTAAGACCCAAGCCTAAATTTGCCTTGCAGGTTTATGCATCCGGGGGTTCAAGCTGGATTATCGACAGCGGATGCACAAACCATATGACGGGGGAGAAGAAGATGTTCACCTCCTACATCAAGAACAAGGATTCCTAAGATTCAATAATATTCGGTGATGGGAATCAAGGCAAGGTAAAAGGGTTAGGTAAAATTGCAATATCAAATGAGCACTCTATTTCTAATGTGTTTTTAGTAGAGTCTCTTGGGTATAATTTGCTATCTGTTAGTCAGTTATGTCAAATGGGATATAATTGTCTATTTACAAATGTAGACGTGTCTGTCTTTAGGAGATGTGATGGTTCACTAGCTTTTAAGGGTGTACTAGACAGCAAACTTTATTTAGTTGATTTTGCAAAAGAGGAGGCCGGTCTAGATGCATGCTTAATTGCTAAGACTAGCATGGGCTGGCTGTGGCATCGCCGCTTAGCACATGTGGGGATGAAGAACCTTCACAAGCTTCTAAAGGGAGAACACGTGATAGGTTTGACTAACGTGCATTTCGAAAAGGATAGACCATGTGCAGCTTGTCAAGCAGGGAAACAGGTGGGGAGCTCACATCATTCCAAGAATGTGATGACCACGTCAAGACCACTGGAGATGCTTCATATGGACCTCTTCGGACCCGTCGCCTATCTGAGTATAGGAGGAAGTAAGTATGGTCTTGTTATTGTTGATGACTTTTCCCGCTTCACTTGGGTATTCTTTTTGCAGGATAAAATTGAAACCCAAGGGACCCTCAAGCGCTTCCTCAGGAGAGCTCAAAATGAGTTTGAGCTCAAGGTGAAGAAGATAAGGAGCGACAACGGGTCCAAATTCAAGAATCTTCAAGTGGAGGAGTTCCTTGAGGAGGAGGGGATCAAGCACGAGTTCTCCGCTCCCTACACACCACAGCAAAATAGTGTGGTAGAGAGGAAGAACAGGACGCTCATCGATATGGCGAGGACTATGCTTGGAGAGTTCAAGACCCCTGAGCGTTTTTGGTCGGATGCCGTGAACACGGCTTGCCACGCCATCAACAGGGTTTATCTTCACCGCCTCCTCAAGAAGACTTCATACGAGCTGCTAACTGGTAACAAACCCAATGTGTCTTATTTTCGTGTATTTGGGAGCAAGTGTTATATTCTTGTGAAGAAAGGTAGAACCTCTAAATTTGCTCCCAAAGCTGTAGAAGGGTTTTTATTAGGTTATGACTCAAATACAAAGGCGTATAGAGTCTTCAACAAATCATCGGGTGTTGGAGACTTGTTCTCAAATGCTAAGAATTAAGAACAAGGCAACATAAAAAATGTTAAATGTTAAAGTCCTTCGTCCTCCGAAACATCGTTTCCCTTCGGGATATAATGGATCTCGGACGAAGGTCATAAAGGACATACCTTCGGAAACACAAGAGATAATGACGAAGAATACATATGGCAAATAAAGTTTAATATCAACATTATTATTAGATCATTTCTATTATATTATCATGGAAAAATAGAAATGATATAAAGTTACAAATGTACCTTCGGCTTGAAGGACAGCAAAGGTACAAACGTGACGCCAAAAACGAATATCAAGTTTGCGTGAATCAGTACGGGAATACTGTTCACCTATTTATAGGCATGGGGCGCAGCCCATGTGAAATTACATCCATGCCATTTACATTTACTAATAATTCTATAGTAACCCGCTGGGGTCTGAATAGCCTTTTCATCCTTAAGTCGGTTTCCTTTTTCACCACCTTGCCGAAGCTCTTCTGCGCACAACTTCAGCTTCACGCTATCCTTCGTACTCCTCACGCTTCTTCTCGCTATAGTTTTAATTCATGTCCGAAGGTACCTGTTCATGCATTATACTTCCAGAAACGTTGTTAAACCATGTTTTTGAGGACCTTCGGAAGCCGAAGGTCCCCAACAGTAGCCCCTCGCAATATTAATGTGTCAGAATGATAAATTTAAATTGCGACAAGGACGAAGGCCCAAAGCCGAAGGTCCGAAAAAAACACCTTCCCTTTGCTAGAATAGCAATAACCACTGACAGGCGGGTCCTGTAGCATATAACGCCCCAGGCGTATAAATAAGAGCGCACCTCGAGCTTAATTGGCATACTTTCTTGCCATCTGCTCTTGCCCACTCAACTTCTAGCCCGTACGACAAAATTTGTGTAAATTTTAAGCTTCGGTGTTAAGAACATTTCCCAGTGTCTACGAAGATGTCTTCGGACAAGAAGATGGCTGCTGATCCGAAGCTAAGCCTTTCTGAAGAAATGATGTAGAGAGCGGCGGGGAAGAATCCGAAGACCGACCATGGCGACCAAGCCACACAGTTTTCGGAAAGTCAAGTATCAAGCAGAGTCATCTTGACAACATGAGGGGGAGATATTTCTGAGATGTGTCGATTGTGAGGGCTGATGACGGAGAGAAGACTTCTCCTGCCCCCGAAGAAAACGAGGTTGTGATCTTCCGAAGCTTTCTCAAGGCCGGACTTCGGTTCCCCCTGAGCAGCTTTGTTATTGAAGTTCTGAAGACATTTCAAATCTACCTTCACCAAATTACTCCTGAAGCTATTGTGAGAATGGGAATCTTTGTCTGGGCTGTGAAAAGCCAAGGTTTGGAACCAAATGCTAAAAGCTTTTGCAATATTCATGAGTTAGTATATGAGACGAAGCCTTGGGGGAAAGAACAATACCACAACAACTTTGGTTGCTACAGCTTCGGTGCCCGCTCTGGGTCAAGCTGCCCCGTGCCAACCTTTCGGAAGAGGTGGCCTGGTGCCTGGATGACAGAATGGTTTTATGTGGGGAATGACTTGTTAGCACAAGAGGATGTTAAGGGTATCATCATGCGCCCTATCTGGCAACGCTTCGGACTCCGGAAGCCGAAAGTGGAAATGGATGAAGCAGCTGAAGAATGTCAGAGAGCCTTCAGCGTGATCTGCTCCTTTATTGGGACAAGGGATCTGGTCCAAGAGCATATTGCCTTCAGAGTTTGGCCACTTGCAGGAAAGTGGGAAATGCCGAAGGAGACCATCAAAGATTCTGACGAAGGTGGGCTAGTTAGGTTAAAATATACATTCAAATACGGAGATAAGTTTGTTGAACCAGATGATGACTGGTTGAAAAGTATTGAGAACGTAAGTGACGAATTGCTTGGAGTATATTCGAAGGCCGAAGATACTGCACTATCAGCGGCCTTCGGAGGCCGAAAGAAGAAGAGGCTTCACCGGGTATTTGATGCGATTGGGTTTGTCTACCCTGACTACCATTACCCGGTGCCAGGCCAGAAAAGAAAAAAATACTTCTCCTGCAAAGGAAATTGCCTCGGGCGATCCCAGCGAGCTGGCGCCGCAAAGAAAAAAGGTAAAGGTACTCACACACCGGGCACGTTTCATTGAACCGACCACAGTGCCTGCGTTTATTGGTGAGGTCTCTTCAGCCACCGAAACCAAAGAAACATCTCCAGCGCCGAAGATCGAAGAAAGAACTGAAGCACCTTCAACAAAGAAAGCAGACGAGCCAATAACTGAAGGAACAAAAATATTGGAAATTTTAAGCCCTTCAACAAAAATTGAAACAACAAAAAGCCAGAAGGACCCAGCGGTAACCCCAAAAAGGAAAAGAATGGCTAATGTGCTAGATGTCTTGGAGACAATTAAGTCTTCAAGCACAACCCCGAAAAAGATTGCTGAAACTTCCGAAGTGGAAACTGAAGTCTTTGTTGCTGAAGCTCCACAGCAACAATCCGAGACCAAAGCTGGGCCTTCAGAGTCCACTAAAGAAATCCTTGGAGGCCGAAGAAACGAAAATAACAAAGCCAACTTTAGCTGAAGAAATCAGTACTGCTGCCCCCGAAGCATCCTCCAAAACCCTTGATTATATTATTCGACATGCTTCGGGGAAAAAACTATCTGAAGAAGAAACTTTTGAAGCCAATCACTATGCACAAGAACTAGGGTATCCAAAAGGGGCCCTAATTTTCAACGGCACGGACGAAGATGACTTCTTATATTGCCTTCCAGATAACAAAGAATTGCCCGTCTGCCGGGAAATGGCCCGAAGCATGGGGTTTCCGAAGCTGGAAGCCGGCCTCTGCGCGATGACGAAGGACAATCTCGCGGATAGCCTCGCCTACAATAGTCTGAAGGTACAAAAAATTGCGAATTTTGAAACTTATGAATTTTTTAAATTAGCCTATTATTCTTATGTAAATCCATGCATTCTTTCGAACAGGGCTTAATACTCAGCAATGCCTTAAGGGCACAAAAGAATGCTGAAAACGAGAGCTGCACCATTGCTCTCAATAACCTTCGAACAGAGGTTATCAAGCTGAGGAACGAAGCCTTGGAAAAAGACCAGATTCTAGTTACGTTGATGAACAAGGTAAAAGAAAACGAAGCTGCCTTTACAGCACAGACCGAAGCTCAAAAACACGAGATTGACAACCTTCGGAAGCAATTGGCCCGTGCTAAAGAAGAACGCATACTTGAAGAAACGAAGCGAGAACTTAGCGACCAATGGGCTAATCATCTGGAAGGAATCGTTGAAGAGCTTCGGTCTTCCAAGAAAAGGTGCTACGAAAAATCCATTGAATGTGTAAAGAAGATAAAAACTAGCTTCGCCAGCGTTGGCGCATTTTCAAGTGAAGAGGACTTTGTAAGAGGTAACCCAGAAGGCCCTATCGAATGGATCAACCACGAAGCTGAAGCCTTCGAAGAAATTCTGAACAGTCGCGGAGACATTTGCGCCTTCTCGGGTGCCAGGGGGATTGCTACTATGCTGGAGAAAAAAGGCTGCGATCATGTTAAGCTTCTTGCGCAATCCGAAGCCACTTTATCCACTGAAGATATTAAAGACCCCTCGTCCGAAGCTAGCCAGGTTGGTGGAAAATTTTTCACCGACGTCTGGGACAATGGTGGCCGAGAAATGGCCCAGGAAATTATTCGAAGAAGCGAGTAAGGTATCCATGATGCTAGGGAAGTAACCAAGACCGCTAAAAAAAGCGCAGAGCCCAAAAGCCAAATAGGTACCAACTAGTGGTTTTGGGTCTGTTGTAATTTTTGATTTCGAACTTGCTTATGGTTTGTAATAGTAACATAGACATATATTCTCTTCCCTCAGAACCTACTGGATCGTCTGCTGACCCCCGTACGAAGGGGGATGACGAAATTAAACAAATGGCCGAAGCTATCATGGATAAAGTTGTTGAACAACTTCTAAATGAGGCTGCCGAAGTAGTACTGAGAGAAGACTAGATGTTATTAGTGAAAGGGAATTAGGCTTACACCTAGTCCCCAGATAATTTTGGTGGTTGAATTGCCCAACACAAATATTGGACTAACTAGTTTGCTCTAGTGCATAAGTTATACAGGTGCAAAAGGTTCACACTTAGCCAATAAAAAGATCAAGTTTTGGATTCAACTAAGGAGCAATGGGGCAACCGAAGACACCTCTGGTCTGGGGGCACCGGACTGTCCGGTGTACACCGGACAATGTCCGGTGCGCCACCGGTGCACCAGAGGACTCCGACTTCAAACTCTTCGCCTTCGGGAATTCGCGGAAGCCGGCGCGCTATAATTCACCGGACTGTCCGGTGTGCACCGGACATGTCCGGTGCTCCAAGGAAGCGCGGTCCCCGGAACTCGCCAGCCTCGGGTTCGCGCGGCAGCCGCTCCGCTAAAATTCACCGGACTGTCCGGTGTGCACCGGACTGTCCGGTGTGCACCGGACTGTCCGGTGTGCCAGCGGAGCAACGGCTACTTCGGCGCCAACGGTCGACTCTGACAGTAAACAGTACACGCGGCAGAGTCAGAGCAGAGGCACCGGACTATTCGGTGTGCACCGGACTGTCCGGTGCCGCATGAGGACAAAGCCTCCAACGGTCGACCAGCTTCAACCCCAACGGCTATTTGGTGACGTGGCTGTCACACCGGACATGTCCGGTGTGCACCGGACTGTCCGGTGCACCATCGAACAGACAGCCTTCACCAACGGCTAGTTTTTGGTTGGTGGCTATAAATACCACCCCAACCGGCCACTTCAAGGGGATGGAGCCCAAGCAACATTCCAAGTCATTTAGTTGACATACTCAAGCCCTCCCAACCACATATATTCATTGATCTATCCTATACACAAGATTTAGACCACTACAACCAACACAAGTGCCACAAAAGAGAGAGCAAGCAAAAGAGAGCTACTCAATTGAGTTTAGCACTAGTGCCTTGTGAGATTCATTGAGAGATAGTGTGTGCTTCATCTTTGTGTTCATTTGCGCGTGGAGTTTTGACTCCCATTGAACTTCCTCCAAAGTTTTGGAGGCTTGTAAAAGCTAGCAAGAGACATCAAAGTTTGTGGTGGTCCTTGTGAGATCGAGAGTGATCCTTGAGAAGAAGAAGAGCTCACCGATCCTTGTGTGATCGGGGGAGAGAGGGAAAGGGTTGAAAAAGACCCGTCCTTAAGTGGACTCCTCAACGGGGACTAGGCCTTCGAGGGCCGAACCTCGGTAAAACAAATCACCCGTGTCCACTGTGTTTATTGCTTGTGATTTGTTTACTTTCCCTTGTTCTAAGTTTTCTTGCACCTTTATTTGCTAATATCATTTGGTGTTGCTTCAAGTTAAATTTCTATTTAGTGAAGCAACACGTTGCAAGAAAGAACTTGTCCTAGTGCTCTTCTCATCTAAAGCTTCTTGCTTTGTTATTCTATAACTCACTAGTTGTATTGATTTATTACTTCCGCATTATTTAGCAATACTCTCTTCAAGCAAGAACTTAGTTTATATTCTCCGATATTTGTATATCTTGTTCTAACCACTAATCAAGGGATCTAGTTGGGGGATAAAGTTTTAATTTCAGGTTTCGCCTATTCACCCCCCCCCCTCTAGGCGACTTTCAATTGGTATCAAAGCTAGGCACTTCATCTTGAGTCTAACAACTCGAAGTGATGGCTCGTAGAAGATCCCAAAAGAACAAGAAGACTCCTCCATCGAACGTAACTCAAAAAGAGGTAACTCTTGAAATATTATTTGATGATTGTTCTAATTATGATTCATGGTCTACTAGTGTGATAAATGCTTTTAGAACCATAGATCCACGATTAGAACAAATTATAGACAAGAGTATTTTTTCCTCTAATTTCAATGGAAAAATTAATTCCGAGGAGGATCAAAGATGTTATCGCTTAAACTATCTAGCTTTTGACATCTTAACTAACTCTCTTAGTAGAGAAGATTATCATGCTTTCATATCAAACTATGACGAATCTTTCTATGATGCGCATGATATTTGGACTAGAATTAAAAACAAATTTGATGAGTCCAAACATGATAGTTCATTTGATGCTTCTACTTCCTTTAGTCTTTGTGATACTAACCCTTGCAAGGAAGAAGAAGAAAATGAACGGTGGAGACCAAACGATGAATCCACCTCTCCAAAAGGTTTGTCTTCCCATTTCGATTCCCACATGTGTTGTGTGGCTAATGCAAATGATAGCGGAAGCACAAATGAGGATGAGGAGGAAGAAAGAAGCCTTGTGCAACTCTACGCTCGCCTAAGCCAAGAAGATAAGGCGGTCATGCTCAAACTTCTAGAAAGAGCAAGAGAGCAAAGCGAAGCTCGTCAAAGGCTAGAAGATATTCTCTCCATGAAAATGCTACACTTTGACGAGTTGACTAAAGAACATGAGGAGCTAAAATGCTCTCATGTTGATTTGGTCCAAAGGTATGAAACTGTTTCAATTGAGCATGATAACGCTTTACATTGTATTGCTCAATTAGTAAATAGGAATACCTTGCTTAAGGACCAAGTAGAAAAGCTAAAAGTTGAAAATCTAGCTTTTCAAGAAAAATGTGATATGCTTCTATGTTCCCATGAAAATCTTATAGATGATCATATCATATTGAATTTGACTCATGAGGTTGTGATAGAAAACTTAAAATCCCAACAACCTCACTCATGCACATGTATTCAAATTGATGCTATATTACCATGTGCTAATGCTTGTTGTCCGTCGACAAGCAAATCTTCCTTTGAGTTAGAATTTGCAGGAACAAATGATGATACATATCAAAAGCTCAAAGAAGAAAATGAGAGGCTAAAGATGAGCTTGACACAACTAAAAGGGAGATGCATTGCCCAACCTTCTCAAGATAACCGTGATCACATGGTGAAGAAGCTTGAGACGGGAACAACCGTGGCATGCACTACATCCCTTAAAGAAAATGTCAAGGATTTGAGGATTACCAAGAGGAAGAAACAAAAGATGAAATTCAACACCTCCTCCAAAAGCCTCAACCACGCCTCCACAAAAGGTAACATCCAAGGTAATGATCAAGCCACACTTCACATTAAGAGGTGTAGTGAATGCTTTGAAGAGGGGCACTTGATTAGGTCATGTCCCTACATTAAAAATGGCTTGATTATTAACAAGGATGATAGACTTTGTTTTAAATGCTCCAAGAAGGGACACTTGCTTAGATCTTGTCCCCATTTAAAACAAAAAGGCATATGGTTAGAAAAGAAAATATTCACTAACCATGTAGCAAGCAAGAAACAAGGAAGGAAGAAATCTTCAAGAGTTGAAGATCGCCTATGCTACATATGCCGAAAGAAGGGACATCAATGCAAGGATTGTCCCATAGGTAAATCTTCCACTCCTAGCTTGTCAATTACTTCTCATGTAACTAGGCAACCCAAAATTGCAACTTGTGCTAGAAAGGTAATGAGTTTACCTAATACTAACACAAAGGACTTTTGGGTTCCTAGATCTTTGTTGACTAACCGTGATGGACCCATCAAGCGATGGGTACCAAAATATACTTGACAAGCTTTGTAGGGGAAGGAGATGATATGAAGCCTTGAGGTGCTTGAGAAGAGTCCATTCAATTCTTATCAACTCAAGCTATCAATCTTCAATGATCTATATACATGATTGACCCAAGGTTATTTTTCAAATTGTTATGTCTTAAACTCATATCATCTCGAGGAAGATTTTATATGTTGTAGGAAGTAAAGAGGTATCATATGCGAAAATTCAAGACCTACAACATGGAGGAAAGCCAAAGGATGGTAACACTTATCTTTTAAGTACAAGTATTTAAAATATCATTTCTTATGTGTCTTGTGTAGTCACATAGAAAAATTGAAGCACTTTAAATGTCCTTAATTTGATATTACCATTCTTTGAAGAATTTCCTCTCATATGGTAGATTGCACATTCATCATTTCCATACTATGGCAATCTACATGCTTTAAATTGTTGCAAGTATGTCATGGCATATTCTTCCTCTAATTATCTTATTATTGCCATGATTCTAGATATAGAGAGATATTTCATGTTCTTAAAAGAATAAGGTGTCATGTAAGGAATTCAAATCCTTAGGACACTTGTAAAAGGAAAACTCTCTCTATAACTAGAATAGTGAGACTATTGATTTTATTTAAGTAACCCAAAGTAGTCTCACTTGTAGAGAATAAGTTTCTTTTTGGAAGCGTGTAATCTAACATGAAAAGAAAAATCAATCCAATGTTTTATGATGTATTTCTACTTGCACAAAATTGGATATGATTCTTTCACATTAATCGCTTTCCATATCATGAATTAGATTTATTCCCATAATCTTAAAGGATTATTTATGCTTGTTTTATGAGTTAAAATTGAGCATAACATCATCTATGGATAATCTAGTTCATGCTATGAAGTTTCCATGTTTTAATCTAGCTTCCCATTCCTTGTCAAAATGATTACAAAAATGGAAACTAGTGCTTGTGTTGCTACTAACATTTCTCTTGAGTTCAATTATGAAAATCTACAAGAAAGAAAGTGCACAAGCCTCATGGGTTGATCTTCACCCAAAGGAAGAAAGGTAAAAGCAAAGGTATGGGAACTCATCTCCTTAAGTTTGGTTCCCATCTCTATGGATATTTAATCTAAAATTATCATATTCTACCCTTGTGAGAAATAGATTCTTTATTGGACCTAAAATAACTAAGTGTGCATTCAATATCATTTTCATAAATACGCTTGTCCATTAGAATCTAATTCATGCCTTTGCTATATCTATTCTCATATTGATGCGCTTCTAAGTCATGATAATAAAGTTCAATATGAAGAAGTAAATTTCTATGAGTGAGAAAATTGTTTAATAGTGCATGTTCCTCCTTTTAAATAAAAGTGCACTAATGTTAAGGATTTTACTTCATGTCTGTGTGACTCATGGATGATGAATTATGCTTATTTCCTATCTAAAAGAAATCATCCATCACTATATACTCTCTTGTATTACTGACATTCTTCTTGAGTATTTTCAATAAGTTTGAAAAGAAAAAGAAGCCACCGCAAAGGGAGGACTCTCAAATGAAAGAGGAGAACACCAAAAACAACACCACCTACTTCTACGAAACAATCAATGGTGTGGTTGTGAGTATTCTAAACCCTTTCATATTGAGAATACTAGGCTCAAGTTGTTTATTACAAATTTAATGAGCCCTGATCAAGATGTATAATGCTTCTCTCTATTTGTCTTTAAAGTAAATGCATCCATTCAATTCATTCAAATACTTGATGCATATCTTTAGGGGGAGCCTTTTATCTTGATTTTGTTGAGATTATTGCTTTAACTCAGTAATTTCATATAGTCTCTTGCATGAGAATAAGTTTCTCATGAAGTATGCTACTATCTTTAAATTCTTGTCTTTCACTCTAAAGTAGCATATTTGCTGGATTCTCCTACTCTAAGCTTAATTGATAATCTAATGTGTATGTTGTTCTTTTGATCACATCTGTTATTTGTTTGATCATTGAATAACTTCAATCAACAATCATCTTTCTTAGTGCCGTATATTCTATCAATCGATATCTCTCTTGATATGCACTAAGTTAAAAGAAGAATTCATGATACATTTATGCAACTTGTGATTCATTTGATATATGCTAACAATAACTTGAAAAGATCACTAGTTGTAGAACTCTCTCTTGTGCAAAATATTTTCATTGAGTATAGGTCTTAAGCATCTAAAGACTAAGGACAAAGCACAATGAAGAGAGCGTCCCTGTGTAAAGGTACAAAAAGGTAAAACTATCTCCTTTCATTTAAACTTGTACCTAAATCTTCCTTTTCTATACATTCTTTGCATATCTTGTATAAAAGGAAGAGAAAGCATGTCCATGTATTATCCCTGCTTCATACCTAGTTTAATTTCCCAAAATTCATTCCTGCTTAGTGCATCTCTGGTAAAACTAGATGAAGTACTTTTATTGTCAAAGAGCTTAAAGCTTAACCTTGTAACGAGGATAAGCTGCCTTTGTTTCAAAGGTGGATGGTCCTTAAGTTTCTTTGAAATCCTTAAGGGAAAATGCTTAAATTGTTTACAACATGCTTTCATAAGTGCATAAACTATCATGAGCATCACACTTATAATATGACACAATGCACTTCCCATTCTGTATGATATAGATATGTTCTCATTAACCTAATTATGTGCAATTGGCATTTGAGGCCAAAAATATGTTTTCCTCTCGCACATATTTAGGGGGAGCAATCTATGTTATATAGAACTATGATCATGCTTGAATTTGATATATCCTCTTGATCATATCTCTTTTATATGCTATGACTAATATGTTTTCAAGTGAATTTCAAACCAAGTCATAGGTACATTGAAAGGGAATTGGAGTCTTTGGCGAAGACAAAGCTTCCACTCTACTCTATCGGTATTATCTATCCTTCGCCATCACTCCACAATGTCTCTCCATCTCTGGTATAATCTTCACTCATATGTTTTATTTGCCAAAGGGGAGAAAATAGTTAGGAAAAGGGCTTATATCTCACTCAAAGTATCCGTTTTTGGTGATTCATGCCAAAGGGGGAGAAAATATGAGCCCAAAGCAAAAGGACTGCACCACCACCTAATTTGTTAAATTTGATGATTTTCATGGTAAATTTCAAAATTGGTATCTCTTTGTGTTCTAAAGGGGGAGCAAGTAGTATTTTCAAAATTGATGGAAAACCCTCTTGAACACTAAGAGGAGAATTTATTTGAGGGGGAGTTTTGTTTAGTCTTAGGAAAAGCATTTGGGGCAAAGGAAGAAAATTTCAAAACTTGAAAATGCTTTGCAAATCTTATTCATTTACCTTTGACTATCTTGCAAAAGGACTTTGAAAAGAATTTACAAAAAGAATTTGCAAAAACAAAACTTGTGGTGTAAGCGTGGTCCAATATGTCAAAAACAAAGAAAACAATCCATGCGCATTCATGTAAGTATTTATATTGGCTCAATTCCAAGCAACCTTTGCACTTACATTATGCAAACTAGTTCAATTATGCACTTCTATATTTGCTTTGGTTTGTGTTGGCATCAATCACCAAAAAGGGGGAGATTGAAAGGGAATTAGGCTTACACCTAGTCCCCAGATAATTTTGGTGGTTGAATTGCCCAACACAAATATTGGACTAACTAGTTTGCTCTAGTGCATAAGTTATACAGGTGCAAAAGGTTCACACTTAGCCAATAAAAAGATCAAGTTTTGGATTCAACTAAGGAGCAATGGGGCAACCGAAGACAGCTCTGGTCTGGGGGCACCGGACTGTCCGGTGTACACCGGACAATGTCCGGTGCGCCACCGGTGCACCAGAGGACTCCGACTTCAAACTCTTCGCCTTCGGGAATTCGCGGAAGCCGGCGCGCTATAATTCACCGGACTGTCCGGTGTGCACCGGACATGTCCGGTGCTCCAAGGAAGCGCGGTCCCCGGAACTCGCCAGCCTCGGGTTCGCGCGGCAGCCGCTCCGCTAAAATTCACCGGACTGTCCGGTGTGCCAGCGGAGCAACGGCTACTTCGGCGCCAACGGTCGACTCTGACAGTAAACAGTACACGCGGCAGAGTCAGAGCAGAGGCACCGGACTGTTCGGTGTGCACCGGACTGTCCGGTGCCGCATGAGGACAAAGCCTCCAACGGTCGACCAGCTTCAACCCCAACGGCTATTTGGTGACGTGGCTGTCACACCGGACATGTCCGGTGTGCACCGGACTGTCCGGTGCACCATCGAACAGACAGCCTTCACCAACGGCTAGTTTTTGGTTGGTGGCTATAAATACCACCCCAACCGGCCACTTCAAGGGGATGGAGCCCAAGCAACATTCCAAGTCATTTAGTTGACATACTCAAGCCCTCCCAACCACATATATTCATTGATCCATCCTATACACAAGATTTAGACCACTACAACCAACACAAGTGCCACAAAAGAGAGAGCAAGCAAAAGAGAGCTACTCAATTGAGTTTAGCACTAGTGCCTTGTGAGATTCATTGAGAGATAGTGTGTGCTTCATCTTTGTGTTCATTTGCGCGTGGAGTTTTGACTCCCATTGAACTTCCTCCAAAGTTTTGGAGGCTTGTAAAAGCTAGCAAGAGACATCAAAGTTTGTGGTGGTCCTTGTGAGATCGAGAGTGATCCTTGAGAAGAAGAAGAGCTCACCGATCCTTGTGTGATCGGGGAAGAGAGGGAAAGGGTTGAAAAAGACCCGTCCTTAAGTGGACTCCTCAACGGGGACTAGGCCTTCGAGGGCCGAACCTCGGTAAAACAAATCACCCGTGTCCACTGTGTTTATTGCTTGTGATTTGTTTACTTTCCCTTGTTCTAAGTTTTCTTGCACCTTTATTTGCTAATATCATTTGGTGTTGCTTCAAGTTAAATTTCTATTTAGTGAAGCAACACGTTGCAAGAAAGAACTTGTCCTAGTGCTCTTCTCATCTAAAGCTTCTTGCTTTGTTATTCTATAACTCACTAGTTGTATTGATTTATTACTTCCGCATTATTTAGCAATACTCTCTTCAAGCAAGAACTTAGTTTATATTCTCCGATATTTGTATATCTTGTTCTAACCACTAATCAAGGGATCTAGTTGGGGGATAAAGTTTTAATTTCAGGTTTCGCCTATTCACCCCCCCCCCTCTAGGCGACTTTCAATTAGAAAAAACATTTGAAATGTGATCTATGTAATATTTTGTAACTTTGAATGTAATATACAAGTTTCTTTTCATGATTCAATTCTTTATGATGCATGAAATTTCACATACATACCATTTTTTGAGCCTTCGGCGAAAAAACACCTTCCCTTCTTTTCATGCTTCGTGAAGAAGACATTCTCCTTCCATACTACACTGATGAAGTATATCTATGCTTCGCGAAAACATTCTCCAAAGCTGGACAATTTCGAAGATCAACGTTGTGCTCCCTTCTTATGCCTTAACACGATTTTCATTTTTTCAAAGCAAACTCCGAAGGTCGATACTGTATCCTCTTCTTGCACCATATGCAGCATGATGTATGATGCTTATGTTATGCAAAATGATGTGATGATGTTATGTTATGCAAAATGATATTTGTGCCGAAGACACACATTCCTGCAATAAAAATACATAATCTTTTTGAATTAGCGCTGACTTTTCGCTGTAAGCCTCCCTTAGGAGCTTCTTCGTCTTTTACTTCAGCGGAATCAGCGTGTATTTTTCGCTGTAAGCCTCCCTTAGGAGCTTCTTCGCCTTTTACTTCAGCGGTATTCGCGTTGACTTTTCGCGCTTTGCCTTTTACTTAGGCGGTATCAGCGTTTATTTTTCGCTGTAAACTCTGCATTCCCTTTGGAACGACTTTTGAGCAGAAAACTTACACTACGCTCCCTAAGGAACGACTTTTTGTAGCTTCGGCAAACTTACACTGCGTTCTTTAGAACGACTTTTTGCTATTTCGAAGAATGCACACTGTGTGCTTTTTAAAATAAATTTTTGATAATTCAAAGGTCCTCCCTGTTGTCACAACTTTTTAAAGCTTCGGCAATTTAAGCCTGTGGAGAAGATATTTTTCTTGTGGCAAACAGCAAAAATATTACAAGAAACTTAAATCGACAAAAAACACTCTATCCTCTCATAAGTGTTCCTTGTTAAAAAGAAAGTAATACTAAATGCAATAGACCGACATCAAAGTAGGATATTTGTCAATAAATATGCTTCGACTCTGGCACAGTGTTGTTGACTGTGCGAGCTTCGGACTCTTCTCTGAAGTCCCTTTGCTGACTCCCTTCTGGCTGCTGGCCTCGTTGCAATGGTGGCGGAGGCGGAAGCTGCTGCCAAGATGCCTGGGGTTGACTTGCCGAAGCAACAGAAGCTGCAGGGTGATTGCCTACATATTCTAGAATGTAGGGCGAATGATATGAAGAAGTATGCATGACTTGCTTCGGTTGACTCTGTTGTGCCGCAGCTTCGGCAATCTCCTTTTGCTTCTGGATGGTGACATGGCACATTCTGGTGGTATGGCCCTTGTCCTCACCACAGAACAGGCAATAAATTTTTCTTGGCTGGTCCCCGAATCTTCCTCCGAAGCCCCTGGCGCCTCTGCCCCTTGGAGCTGGCGGCCGGAAGGAGCTTTGCTGCTGACCCGAAGCCTGCTGTTGCTGTCCCGAAGCCTGCGAAGAGTGCTGTGGTCTTTGCTGTTGACCCCCTCTATCATCAGGCTGAGTAGAGTTGTGAATTGATCTGACATGCCTCGGATGAAATCTTCCTCCGAAGCCCCTGGTCATCTCAGAGAACCTGTATGCTTCTTCCCTTCTTTGGCGGAAGTCATTCTCAGCTCGAATATACTCGTCCATCTTTTGGAGTAGCTTCTCCAAAGTTTGAGGAGGCTTCCTGGCGCAGTATTGAGCGGCAGGTCCCGGCCGAAGTCCCTTGATCATGGCCTCAATGACAATTTCATTGGGCACTGTTGGTGCCTGTGCCCTTAGACGTAGAAACCTTCGGACATACGCCTGAAGGTATTCTTCGTGATCCTGGGTGCACTGGAATAGAGCTTGAGCAGTGACCGGCTTGGTCTGAAACCCTTGAAAGCTGGTTAACAACATGTCCTTCAGCTTCTGCCATGAGGTAATTGTTGCTGGCCGAAGGGAGGAGTACCATGTTTGGGCAACACTCCTGACAGCCATGACAAAAGACTTTGCCATAACTGCAGTATTGCCACCATACGAAGATATTGTTGCCTCGTAGCTCATCAAAAATTGCTTCGGATCTGAATGGCCGTCGTACATGGGAAGCTGAGGTGGCTTGTAGGATAGAGGCCAAGGTGTAGCCTGCAGCTCAGCTGAGAGAGGAGAAGCATCAACAAAAGCAAAATTTCCATGATGGAAATTCTCATATCAGTCATCTTCGTTGAAGAGGCCCTCCTGATGAAGCTCTCTGTGCTGGGGCCTTCGATTCTGCTCATCTTGAGTAAGATGGCAAACTTCTTCAGAGGCTTCGTCTATCTGCCTTTGTAATTCAGCTAGCCTGGCCATCTTCTCCTTCTTACTTTGCACCTGCTGATGAAGCATCTCCATGTTTCTGATTTCTTGATCCAACTCATCCTCCTGAGGCGTTGGACTGACGGCCTTTCTCTTCTGGCTTCGGGCCTCCCGAAGAGAGAGAGTATCCTGATTAGGATCCAGCGGTTGTAGAGCTGCAGCCCCTGTTGCTGAAACCTTCTTCGGCGCCATAACGAAGGTGTATGGTTGCCGAAGGTGTTCAAAACTCAAAAAGTGGAAGTGAATTCACCGGAGGTGGGCGCCAATGTTGGAGACTTGTTCTCAAATGCTAAGAATTAAGAACAAGGCAACATAAAAAATGTTAAATGTTAAAGTCCTTCGTCCTCCAAAACATCGTTTCCCTTCGGGATATAATGGATCTCGGACGAAGGTCATAAAGGACATACCTTCGGAAACACAAGAGATAATGACGAAGAATTCATATGGCAAATAAAGTTTAATATCAACATTATTATTAGATCATTTCTATTATATTATCATGGAAAAATAGAAATGATATAAAGTTACAAATGTACCTTCGGCTTGAAGGACAGCAAAGGTACAAATGTGACGCCAAAAACGAATATCAAGTTCGCGTGAATCAGTACGGGAATACTGTTCACCTATTTATAGGCATGGGGCGCAGCCCATGTGAAATTACATCCATGCCATTTACATTTACTAATAATTCTATAGTAACCCACTGGGGTCTGAATAGCCTTTTCATCCTTAAGTCGGTTTCCTTTTTCACCACCTTGCCGAAGCTCTTCTGCGCACAACTTCAGCTTCACGCTATCCTTCGTACTCCTCACGCTTCTTCTCGCTATAGTTTTAATTCATGTCCGAAGGTACCTGTTCATGCATTATACTTCCAGAAACGTTGTTAAACCATGTTTTTGAGGACCTTCGGAAGCCGAAGGTCCCCAACATCGGGTTTGGTTGAAGTCTCTAGCGATGTTGTATTCGATGAGACTAATGGCTCTCCAAGAGAGCAAGTTGTTGATCTTGATGATGTAGATGAAGAAGATGTTCCGACGGCCGCAATTCGAACCATGGCGATTGGTGATGTGCGACCAAAGGAACAAAATGAGCAAGATCAACCCTCTTCCTCAAATATGGTGCATCCCCCAACCCAAGATGACGAACATGTACCTCAAGTGGAGGCGCATGATCAAGGGGGAGCACAGGATGTTCAAGTTGAAGAGGAAGAAGCTCCTCAGGCACCTCCAACCCAAGTTCGGGCAACGATCCAAAGGGATCATCCTGTCGACCAAATATTGGGTGATATTAGCAAGGGAGTAACTACTCGTTCAAGATTAGTTAATTTTTGTGAGCATTACTCTTTTGTCTCTTCTATTGAGCCTTTCAGGGTAGAAGAGGCCTTGCTAGATCCGGATTGGGTGCTGGCCATGCAGGAGGAACTAAACAACTTCAAGCGCAATGAAGTTTGGACACTGGTGCCGCGTCCCAAGCAAAATGTTGTGGGAACCAAGTGGGTGTTCCGCAACAAACAGGACGAGCACGGGGTGGTGACGAGGAACAAGGCTCGACTTGTGGCAAAAGGTTATGCCCAAGTCGCAGGTTTGGACTTTGAGGAGACTTTCGCTCCTATGGCTAGGCTAGAGTCAATTTGTATTTTGCTAGCATATGCCGCTCACCATTCTTTCAGGTTGTACCAAATGGATGTGAAGAGCGCTTTCCTCAACGGGCCGACCAAGGAGGAGGTGTACGTGGAGCAACCCCTGGCTTCGAGGATGAACGGTACCCCGACCACGTGTGTAAGCTCTTTAAGGCGCTCTATGGAGTTAAGCAAGCCCCAAGAGCATGGTATGAATGCCTTAGAGACTTTTTAATTGCTAATGCTTTCAAGGTTGGGAAAGCCGATCCAACTCTTTTTACTAAGACTTGTGATGGAGATTTATTTGTGTGCCAAATTGATGTCGATGACATAATATTTGGTTCTACTAATCAAAAATCTTGTGAAGAGTTTAACAGGGTGATGACGCAGAAATTCGAGATGTCGATGATGGGCGAGTTGAACTACTTCCTTGGATTCCAAGTGAAGCAACTCAAGGATGGCACCTTCATTTCTCAAACGAAGTATACGCAAGATTTGCTAAAGCGGTTTGGGATGAAGGACGCCAAGCCCGCAAAGACGCCGATGGGAACTGACGGACACACCGACCTCAACAAAGGAGGTAAGTTCGTTGATCAAAAAGCATACCAGTCCATGATAGGTTCTTTGCTTTATTTATGTGCTAGTAGACCGGATATTATGCTTAGCGTATGCATGTGTGCTAGATTTCAATCCGATCCTAAGGAGTGTCACTTAGTGGCTGTGAAGCGAATTCTTCGATATTTAGTCGCTATGCCTTGCTTCGGGATCTGGTATCCAAAGGGGTCTAACTTTGATTTGATTGGGTACTCAGATTCCGACTATGCTGGATGTAAGGTCGATAGGAAGAGTACATCGGGGACGTGCTAATTCTTAGGAAGGTCCCTGGTGTCGTGGAACTCTAAGAAACAAACTTCCGTTGCCCTATCCACCGCTGAGGCCGAGTACGTTGCCGCAGGACAGTGTTGTGCGCAACTACTTTGGATGAGGCAAACCCTCTGGGACTTTGGCTACAATCTGAGCAAAGTCCCACTCCTATGTGACAATGAGAGTGCTATCCGCATAGCGGAAAATCCTGTTGAGCACAGCCGCACAAAGCACATTGACATCCGGCATCACTTTTTGAGAGACCACCAGCAAAAGGGAGATATCGAAGTGTTTCATGTTAGCACCGAGAACCAGCTAGCCGATATCTTCACTAAGCCTTTAGATGAGAAGACCTTTTGCAGGCTGCGTAGTGAGCTAAATGTCCTAGATTCGCGGAACTTGGATTGAATTGTAGCATACATGTGTTTATGCCTTTGATCATGTTCTTTCTGCATTTGTTGCTTATGTTTGGTGCTCAAGTTGTACAAACACTCCCCAGACCTCACAAGTCCTTTTGCAAGAGATGCACATATTTAGGGGGAGCTGTGCTACAACTTGACCCTTTGAGACTAACCATGTGCTTCAGTTTGCTTGTTTTAGTCTCAAAGGTGGATTGAAAGGAAAAGGTGGACTTGGACCATAAAAGACTTCCACTGCACTCCGATGAGAGGGTAACTACTTCCAAGTTCATCTCGTGAACTCTTATTGCCATTGAACTCTTATTTGAAGATTTGGTGAGGCAATGGGGTTAAAGGGCCAAGATTGATCCCATTTTGGTGCTTGATGCCAAAGGGGGAGAAAATAAAGGCCAAAGTGATAAATGGATCAGCTACCACTTGAGAGATTTTGAAACAATAGAATAGTGCTTTTTGTTTTTGGCAAAATTCCATTCTTAGTTCTCTTGTCAAAAGTTGGCTCTTTGTGGGGAGAATATCGATTATGGGAAAAGGGGGAGTTTTTGAAATCTTTGATCAAATTTCTTTGGAATACCTCTCTTTTTGTCTCTACAAGTGGATTTGACTTAGAGATAGGAATTTGAGTTTGATTTGCAAAAACAAACCAAGTAGTGGCAAAGGGTGATCCATATATGTCAAATTTAAATCAAAACAATTTGAGTTCTTATTTGAAGTGTTTTTGTAATTGTTCCACTTGCTTTATATTGTGTTGGCATAAATCACCAAAAAGGGGAAGATTGAAAGGGAAATGTGCCCTTGGGCCATTTCTAAGTGTTTTGGTGATTTAGTGTCAAACATATGTGCCTAAGTGTTAAATGGTGGACAAAATACAAATCAAGTGTAAAGGTATGTTTCTCAGACTTAGTACATTATTTTATGGACTAATGTATTATGTCTAAGTGCTGGAAACAGGAAAAGATCAATTGGAATTGTCTTGGCTCGAGCAGCCAAGACTTTGCTCAGTCTGGAAGCACCGGACTGTCCAGTGGTGCACCGGACAGTGTCCGGTGGTGCACCAGACAGTGTCCGGTGCGCCAGGCTGGCTCGGGCGAACTGGCCGCTCTCGGGAATTCACCGGCGACGTACGGCTATAATTCACCGGACTGTCCGGTGTGCACCGGACTGTCTGGTGAGCCAACGGTCGGCTGGGCCAACGGTCGGCCGCGCGATCTGCGCGGGACACGTGGCCGAGCCAACGGCTAGAAGGGAGCACCGGACTGTCCGGTGTGCACCGGACAGTGTCCGGTGCGCCAACGGCTCCCAGGAGCCAACGGTCGATTGCACCATTTATGGAAGGAAATCGAGCACCGGATAGTGTCCGGTGGTGCACCAGACATGTCCGGTGCGCCAGTCGACAGAAGGCAAGATCAGCCTTCCTAGAATGCTCTCAATGGCTCCTAGCTTCCTTGGGGCTACAAAAGGGACCCCTAGGCGCATGGAGGAGAACACCAAGCATTCCTACAACATTCCTAAGCACCAAGACATCGATTTCGCGCATTTGTTTCATTGTGATAGCATATAGAGCTCTAGTGGAGTTGTAAACTCATTGGGTTGTGTTGCGAGCTCTTGTTGCGACTTGTGTGCGTGTTGACTCTCGGATTCTTGTGTCTTGTGTGCGTTGCTAATCCCTCCCTTGCTCCGTGTTTCTTTGTGAACTTCAAGTGTAAGGGCGAGAGGCTCCAAGTTGTGGAGATTCCTCGCAAACGGGATTGAGAAAAGCAAGCAAAACACCGTGGTATTCAAGTGGGTCTTTGGACCGCTTGAGAGGGGTTGATTGCGACCCTCGTCCATTGGGACGCCACAACGTGGAGTAGGCAAGCGTTGGTCTTGGCCGAACCACAGGATAACCACCGTGCCATCTCTGTGATTGATCTCTTGTTGGTTATTGTGTTTTGTCGAGACTCCTCTCTAGCCACTTGGCAATTAATGTGCTAACCTTAACCAAGTTTTGTGGCTTAAAGTTTTAAATGTTACAGGATCACCTATTCACCCCCCCCTCTAGGTGCTCTCACCAGGAGATCCTTGAGTTTGCCCTGGATACGTCGTCCCTCGGTGGTGGATGGCTTGGCATAGTTCGAAGTAGCACCGCCACTGCAGCTAGGTCCTAGCCAGACCTGCTGACGGTCGAGGGCAGCGCTGCCCTGGCATTGTCGACTATGAGGCGTTGGATGTCTCGGGCCCGATGACGGGCTCCTCCGGCGAGTGTTTGGCCTGCCCACTCCTGCTCGATGTTCTGTCGGAGCTACACAAACTGCCCTGCTTCCTCGTCGACCTTGGCCTGCATCTCGCGGATTTGCTCGAGCTATGTGTCCTGACCCCCGTAGGGACTGGGACCACAGCTAGCTCCCGCGGGATGTCAACGCGAGATGCGGGCCCAGGGGGATTGTCAACCTCCGGCATACCGAGGTGGTTGCCTTCATCGTGATCTCCCTGATTGACGTGGAAACATTTGCGACTTGGGTCATAACCCTCGTCGTCAAGGCCGTGGCTATCGTTAGAGCAACCGGAGAGGCAGTGGTCACATGCGGACATGAAGTCCCGCATGGCACCGGGATCACCGAGGCCAGAGAAATCCCAACCGAAGCCGGGGTCGTCCTCTTCCTCGGAACCCGCCGGTCCGGAGGTTGAGACGGCTGTCAGTCGGTCCCAGGTTGACCACATATGGTACCCCGGAATGTCTGGATATGCCCTTACGAAAGCACTCACCGAAGCGAGGTCACTAGGTGGATCGAAGCTGAATCGAAAGGGAACAGGGTGGAATATGGACGATACCTCTTGGTCGATGGACGGTGGTGAAGTCGCGTCGGGGACGGAATGCACTGTCATCTCAGGTACGAGGGTGACGCCCAGCAGGTCCTTTGCGAGGGTGCTGGCGTCGTCAGTCCGCTTGGGGCTGGCACGTTGCAGGGAAGCGACGCTCGTCGTTGTCTCAGGCGCGAGGACAACACCCGACATGTCCCCCGGAGGAGTACTGGCATTGTCGACTCGCTCTGGCTCGACAGCCGATAAGGTGCCACCTCCTACTATACGTGGCCACGGTTGCCCCGTCTCCGTCTCCTCCGGCGAGGAGGGTGGCGGGGACGACCGGAGTGTTCCTCTTCCGCCGCGGGGAGTTGCCGTTGTGGAGGTCGCCTCCGCCGGGCGAGCCGTTGACTGTCGTTGTTGTCGTGCTGCGGAGGGAGGAGTACCATGTCGTAGTTGCCGTCGAGGGACATGAACTCGAGACTCCTGAAGCGAAGCACCGTCCTGGGCTGAAGAGGTTGCTGAAGTCTACCCATCTGGAACTCAATGGAAAAGTGTTCGTTAACACGCAGCAGGCCCCTACCTGGCGCGCCAACTGTCGGGGTTTCGGACCCGGGGGTCCCTAGACCGACAAGTAAATTTGTCGTTGTGTGTCCCTGCCCAGATGGGTTGGTGCGGGATGGAACACAAGTGGGGGAATGAGCCTTGTATTATCCTACACCAGGGTGCTCGTAGTAGGGGTTACAAGCGTTGCGAGAGAGCGAGGGCGAGAGAGAGCGAGTAGGAGAGAGCGAGAAAGAGAAAGAGAGAGGGGGTCCGGCCCCTGCTTGTCTTCTCCCGTCCCTTTGTTGTGTGTCCACTCGTCTCTGCTGCCGTGTGTTCGTACGCTCGTATGTTCGTTCTTCCCCCCTTTTTCTCCCTCTTTCTCCCTCCTTCCCTCGTGGGGCCATGGGCACCCCCTTTTATAGATATAAGGAGATGTCCAGCTGTACAATGGTGTGTAGCTGGGAGCTAACGTGGCTGGCAGGAAAGTGCCTTGAGCCCTGTACAGATGATAACGTGGCCGTCGGGGGAACGTCTTGAGTCCTGTAGAGGTAGTATCATGGCCGTCGGAGAAGTGCCTTGAGCCCTGTAGCAGTACAGCTGTTGGCGCTGCATGGATCCTGCTGACGTCTCCTTGCTTCCGTAGGGGGCTTGAGAACCACCGACGTCATGGTCGCATGCGGGAAACCATCATTGCCTGTTACCGGGGTAAACTGGATGGGACGCCGGTCTTGTTCCTTCGTAGCCTGAGCTAGCTAGGAGTAGGGTAATGATGTATCCCTTGTGGCGCGGTCGATCCGAGCCTAAGGTCGGGCGAGGCGGCGGCTCCTCCGAGGCCGAGGCTAGGGCCGAGGCCTAGGGTCGGGCGAGGATGTGACTCTTCCCGAGGCCGAGGCCGAGCCCTGGGGTCGGGCGAGGCGGAGCTTCCTGTTGCGCCCGAGGCTTAACCTGACCGTTGTCGGTTTCGCCCGGGTGGTTGGCACAGCAGCCGGAGCGGGGCGGGCGGCGCTGTTTTCCTGTCAGATCGGTCAGTGAAAGAGCGAAGTGACTGCGGTCACTTCGACCTTGCCGACTGAGGCGCGCATGTCAGGATAAGGTGTCAGGCGATCCCAGCATTAAATGCGCATGCAATACGGTCGGCTGGTAAGGTGATTTGGCCAAGGTCGCTTGCACGACAAGGCTTGCCTTTGGCTGAGCCGAGGGTGCGCTCACTGCCTGAGGGGACCCTCAGGCGAGACGTGAATTCGTCCGGGACCACTGTTCTCGCCCGAGGCCGGGCTCGGACGAGGCGAGATCGCGTCCCTTGGTAAGACGAAGCTTTGATTTTGACCCAAGCTGTAAGCCTTTATGGTTTGTTCTGAAGGTGTTTTCGAGCCGTGTTTAGGAGTGTTAGGGGTACCCCTAATTACGGTACCCGACAATAATATGGAAATATATATCTAAGTTATTTACGAGTGAGTGAAAAATAGATCTTAGCTATACTATACATATAGATTTTATATATGTTATACATATAGATTTCATATATGTTTAGGGTCTCTCGTCGTTGAGTTGAGTTCGCTCTAGGGCTCATATTCCTGGAGACGGCCCTGTGCGAGTGTGCGTGCTAGTAGTATTAATACCTCATTAATCTGGCACATCACATGTGAGCGATGATGATCATGCCAGCTTGCTTCTGCACTTTTCTTCGTTCAACAGTTCTCTATTTATTGGTTGTTAATTTTTAAAATTATCCATATCAACAAAAAAGTGAGCATGTTTTTTATTTTTAATTGAGCTAGCACATCAACAATCTTTCATAATGTATTGAAAGGTCAAAGTTATTGATAGAAGATCAGAAGGTCACGGCGACGGCAAGAAGACAACACATAGCACTGAAGATACATTTGTGGTCAATGGGATGGTGGGACGACGCAAAATGGTGGCCGAAATATGGTTTTTACGATAAATTTAGAACCAACATTGATTTAGGGAGTCCCAACGAGGTTAGTAAATGTAGGGATGAAATTGAGTTTTGTAGAAAGTTTGTAAATTTAAGAACCTGCTTTACATAATTGTTAGAAGAGTTTTCCACCGAAAATTTTTTACATTCACATTTAGGAGTTATTTACATAACTATTGGAGATGCTCTAAGTGCATATATGATGGCCGGCGGGTGTACATGCACTCTCCCAAAAATATAAAAAAAAGTTATAATGGTCAATGGTTTTCACTATATAAACACCATCCACCTCTCATCTATATACATCTATAAAGAAGTGTACTATTTTATATTTGCTCTAGTTTCACCACGGTTGAATATAGAGAACGTAGTAAAAAGTATCAGTGGTACATGACTCGTGCCATAAAAAGATATTCTGTGGGACAAATTTTGAATGTTAAAAGGTTATTTATTTATTTTTAGGGTGGATAGAGTACCTCATCTCCATCCTGTAATAATGTGAGCAATAGTGGTTTTCACAATTAACTATATATTTTTTGAACCTGGATAAAAAATCTAGCGTGAACCATCGAATTCTGTGTTTATGTATTAAAATAAACCAGAATCTAGCCCGTTTAGATAAGATTATACGTGTCTGAGATTTTTTATCTAAATTTTTCAAAAAAAAATATAGAATGTATTGGTTCTTGGTCCTCGTGAGATATGTTTAATTTTATGTCCGATGGTTTTGTTGCATGATTCAGAAGGGCTCCGAATTTGAAGACACAGAAGCTAACATGGTTGAAGAGCTATAATTATCACATAATCATAAACTCTTTACGGTGATGTTTCATGGGTACTTGGATCGAACCAGGTAGAAGGTGCTAGCTAAGCCAAGCTATTTTTATATATAACTTTGTACTAAATAGTTTAGAAAATATATGATAGAGCTGTCAGAGAAAGAGATTTTGGTTCCCATATGAAAGTTGAAAAAAATAATTCCCACAAGATGGTTCAATCTAATGTAACATTTACTTATCCATCTTTCATATGAAGCTAAGGTATCTAGTCTGGTGCAGTACAGGTGGAGGTGGATGTATTATACTGAAAGGGCCCTAATAAAGTTTAGACTACTGGCTGGCAATAAGGCAAGAGTACAAGGTCACATTTAGAAGAATTTTAAATCTAAGAGATTACATATTTCACGAGTGTATGCTTGGTAGAGGAACACAATACTAATGCACCTACTATGCAGTACCATGTAAATGGAGAGCATCCTTCCTGAGACCTTAAAGCTTTTTAAGGCAAGGGTAAGACTATCGGTGTATGTATGACCTATTATGTCACTCACCTTAAAGGTTTTTATTAAGGCAAAGGTAAGACTATCAATGTATGCATGACATACTATGTCACCCATGAAGAATGAAAGTCTTCTTAGCTTCACATGTACACAAATATGGATGAGATAAAAAAATATTTCAAGTAAGAGTTTGATTCATTTACCTTAATTTTATTTCAAGAAAATAAGTCTTTTTATCGGTATTCTTATTTTTTTTATGTTTTTGGACATTGAGATTGATTAAAAAATAGAAATCCAATCGTCAACCTACATCGAAGCAACTAGATACAATGCACCATGAAGGAATATAGAGAGCTCCTAATTTTATCTCTTTGTTTAGAGGACCTCAAATAATCACATCTTTACCCAACTTAGCTCAATTCTAATTAAAATTATAATTCTTGCAAAAAATAAGTAGTTAGCTCAATTTTATTTAAGCTTAGTTAATTTAAAAAAAATAACCAACTTAGCATAACTCTAGAAAAAATCTGTCTAACTCAATTTTGTAGTGAAACTTAGTTATTATAACATAATTTAGTCAATCCAGCTCAAATTCTAACAAAAGTAGTCAATTTAACTGAACTCTATCAAACTTTAGTAATTGTAACTAATTATAATCTGCAGAGTTTTTAGACCATCTGTCGAATTCGAGTCAAGGGTGGTTTGATATATATATCGGTACTCATTATGTTCTTTGGAACGATTTAGACCTGTGAACAACTTATGCTACTTCAAAATTTATAATAATTATATATATATGGTATGGATGATATGTATGATTGTATGTGATATATATATAAGACAACATATCTAGTGTAAAAAGAATTAGGGTGCTAATATCAAATTTTGTCCATTGGATCCACCGTCTAAGGCTAAGTGTAATCTCAGCATCGATGACGCCCTATTCTCTTAAAATGAAGGGAGTTTTTTTTTTGGAAAATAGTCTAAGAGAGGAGGTGGGATTGTACTCAATCGTAGATCATGGATCCGATAAACAAAATTTGATGTAAGCATATTAGTATTATTATCTTTTTTTACAGTAAATTTGTTTTCATAGATGAATCATATATGTGCGTGTGTTATGAATGAATATAAATAGTTAAATTGCAATGTTTTTTTTTGGTGTTGATGATGCTAATTTTCCTCGGTCGTCTATAGCCAATAAAAATCAGTAACTTTTATAGATCGTATGAGACCCATAAAATTAGTGATTTTCATAATTTGTAAAAGCCATGTGCCGGGGCAATACAAATTAGCTAATTTCTATAGATAAGATCTAAATCTAATTGATGTTGCTCTATAATCGGCAGGAATTGATCGCTGAGACCTGAGAGTGTGTTTGGTTCAACTAATTTAGATTTGTTGCTAAGTATATTAGATTTCTAAAACTCTATAGATTGCTCTAGTTCAATTCCGAATCACCTCCTACCCTTTATTTTCTAGATTTTGGTCATCCAGGCTGTCATGATTTTATAGAACTCATAGTCCATGGCTGTTTTAACCAAATAAATTTTAGTTTTTTCAAAATTACCAAATCATGACAGTTTATTCCGCCAAGATGATTCTTTGTACCAGCAGATGAGTATTCTACATTCGGTCCTTTCTTCCTTTATTCCGTTAAGAAAAAAGAAACAAAACACTTGGCACGTCAACGCGCGTGGTACGCAAAGGTCCAAATCAGGGGATTGCTAGCAGAGCGCCGTTGAGTTCTCTACGAGTTGAGTGTCCAGATCAAGTCCCAGGTCGGCCGTCGGCGACGTAGCAAGTAATATGGCTTCAGTCCCTGGATATTATATTAGATTAGATTAATAGCAAACTATAATTAACACAAGTCCAGTACGTCCGGCCGACCGCGCCGTCCTTCCGAAGTCTCGGTCGACCGTCCGGCCCATATGCACGCACGCGGCACGCCGCACATGGCTGGCCCGTCCATAGCTCCCACGACGTGGCAGAAACTTAGGGCCTAAGCTAACCATACCTCCATAAATACGATTATTAAAAGCACGTCTACAGTGAAAAACTAACTAGCTATAAATCAGGATCATGTTTTCCATACTACAAGGGCTTGTTCGGTTTTACCCCAATCCATATGAATTAAGGAAGATTGAGGGGGTTTCCCTAATAAATCAAAATCTCCTCCAATCTATACCAATTATCTATAATCTATATAGATTGAAAATAACCGAACAAACCCTAAGTATATCACTTGCACCACCCGGGCCAAATGACATTATATTATACACATGCTGATTTGTTTTGACGGCTTACGGTGCAGGATCCATGCTCGAATTATTCCAGCTTTAATTTTGCTCGGATCAGGTTCCGTTTTGGTTCCTTGGCGACCTTTTTCTTTGTCCCCTCGACTTTGCTTTGCCTCAAAGCAAAGAACAACGGCCAGCTCCAATAGTTATATAAATTGCATCTCTCTAAATCATAGATTTAAAGAGTAAAAAATTATAAATTTTTCAATAGCTCTCTAAATATAGGTTAGGATTTTGTTTTGAATCTATCCAAGTTAAAAAAAAGTCACAAATATCAACGATCACCATCTTCGTTACTTACATAATGCACTCATTTATCATGTTTAGAAGTTAGTAAATGATTGCCAAATATAGAGAGAAAATAGAGTTTAACGAGAAGTAGCTAAATTTGGCCATTTTATTTAGAGGGGAGTTTTTAGGTTAGCTACTTAAATTATTGATTTAATGAGTTTTTAGAGAACTATTGGAGTTGCTCTAAGGCCATCTCCAGCAGTGTTACTTATCACATTTTCTATTTTAAATTTTACTCTATAAATAGCATAGTCTATAGTACAAAACTGTATTTTGCATCGTTATATGCACGTTGTGCTAGCCATAGCCTAAAGCCGTGCTCAGCAGAGTGTGTATATGTGGGTGCAAAACACTATTTTGTACTATAGACTGGACTATAGACAACATGCAAAACATTATTTTGTCTCGTAGAAAGAGTTGAGTTTAAAATAAAGAGTAGGATAAGAAGACTGCTAGAGATAGCATAAAGATGAATAAATAATAGAGACAAATTCTACCAAATACGCCCACCATTTCTCCAGAATTTGCACGAGTACCATTGGTAAGAATTATTGCTTTATTTTGCAGCAGGTAAGGCAACGAAGTTCAGCATGTTCGCTTGTTTGGTCTCTATAGATTACAGCTGCACCGGTCTAAACATATGTCTTTAATCCGAAGCGAACATCTCCAATAAAAATTAAAACGGATAGGATCAGCCAAGATAAACCTTCTTTGATTTCGCTACTTTTAAATTTTATTACGAAAACAAAATAGAGATTGAGAAGGCTCAAAATATGAATGAAGATAAAAAAAGATAATTTCGAATGAAAACATGTTGGTGAATGTAATAGCCCAAGGCAAACAGAAACATTGACAAAAAAAATCAAGAAAACATGACTTCACATATATATTTACCTAATCAATCTGGCATGGCAACACTACCAACACATAAGTATTGTAATTTATATGGTAGGGTTCGTAAGATGATGATAAGAGTATAAGAGAGTGGCTTGCCAATAATAAAAAAAAAACTAAATACAAAACGTAACGATGACCATCGATATGAATTCGAGCTGGCTACATTTAAAAGTAGAAACGGAACATTATTTATCCAAACCGTTTTCACCATACCCTAAGAGCAACGTATCTATAGTGTAACAACTATTATGATGCTAATAGGCTAACATCAAATCTTGTCTATTAGATCTTCATCAATGACTGAATGCAATCTCAATTTCTCTAGAACTCCACATTTTTATAGAATAGGGCACGCTGTCTAGGTAGGATTGCACTCACTCTTAGATTATGAATTCGACAGACAAGATTTGATGTTAGCATGTTGGTACCTTAATCTTTTTACGGTAGATATGTTGCTATATACATAAGCATGTCCCAAAGAATGCGAAATCTAATTACAATAACTATAAAGTACGGGTCTATTGCACACAAAAATCATAATAATCAAAGGCGGCTGGTAAAAAAAAGATTAGAAAAGGCAGATTGAAAGGAGCAGGATTAAAGACGGCCAAGAAACGCTAGATGCACTTCTTTTGGTATTTATGTGCGATGAAAGGTGTGTTGGCATGGTCAGAATTCCACCTAGTCGACCCTTTTGACGCAACCCTTGTGTTTTTCTTTGTGATCATCAGACCACGCCGCTGCGTCACTAAGCAAAGCACACCTCATTATGCAGACAACAAGGTTTTGCATGTGCATGGGAGTCACAGTCACTAAGCAAAAAAGTGCACTTCACTACGAGTTGTTCTTTCAGAGGCTCTATTTGGTTAAGCCGTGATTTTTGGGGAAAAAAGTTGTCGTATAGACAATAAAAAGTGTTGAAGATTGTGAATTGTGAAAAGTTAAAATCTAGTATTTGGTTAAACAACCATGACTTCTGAAAAAAACCTGTTGAGCGAACTCCATATGTCATCCACCATATTCCCCACCTCTCTCTCTCTCTCAGTGACAGAGCAGACCTCATTCACCGATCCCTCTTCCTCCTCCCAGTCAAGAACGGCATCAGGGACGGAGCACCGGTCACTGCCGGAGCCACGCTCTCCGTCGATAGACGACATGGCCACATGGGCTTCGAGATGCCATGCTTTTGGGCGGCTGCCTATAGAGGCGTCGGCCTGGCTATCGTATCCAAAATACACAAAACTGATTCCCAGATTGTTTATGCAATGCGAACGCATTTTGGTCCACTACTCAGGGGTGTTTGGTTGTCTCTACTAAAGTTTAGCCTGGGTCACATCAAGCGTTTGACTTTTAAATAGGAGTATGAAATATAGACCCAACCAACTGGACTAGATTCGTCTCGTCTTTTAATCTTCGGCTGATAAATTAGTTTTATAATCCGACTACATTTAATACCTGGAACGGAGGTTCAAACATTCGATGTGATAGAGGCTAAAATTTAGTTTGGGGTAACCAAACACCCCTTGAGGTTATGTAGCAGAAGGATCAAGTTCAGTATGCATCGAAGTTCCTGAAAAGCATGAGCTTATGTAGCAGAAGGATCCTATTCCGTGGACCTTTTCACTTGGGGCTAAGTACTGCGCAGCTCAACCATAGCTCGTGATTTGATATCAGCTAGCACTGTTTTAGAGAAAGATTTGCCACTGTATTTATCTAACTATGGGGATGTTTGTTTCAGCTTATAGATTATATAATCTGGATTATAATCTAAATTAATGTAGCTGTTTGGTAGTCTAGATTATACAAATGTAGATTATTCACAAAGACAACAATACCCTTATTTGTTTATTTGAGGTGAGCAAAAAAGATGTCATATATTGTAATTTCTATTTACATAACCATGGGTAATTGGTCTTTTGACAAAAGTAATCTCAAATAAGCTACTCTTGACGAGATTATGAGTTAATCATAATCTGGACTTTAGATTATATAATCTAAACCTTTAATATAGATGTTTGTTTACATGTTGAATTATTTGCACTGAATTATATAATCTGCAGAGATTATAATCCGAAACAAACAGGGTCTATATATGTTGAACATCAGACCCATCGTTTTTCTTCTTTAAAGAAGAAAAACAATGGGCCGAGTGTATTCAACAGATACGGTGACAAATCTTTCGATTGATTGCTAAATATGTAGTATAACAACTCACAATTGGTCGCTAAATGTACAATACAATAACATACATTTGGTGGTTAAATATACACTATCAGCAACGGACGGTCAGTAGCTAAAGCATTTAGTGAAGGCACCTACAACGACCATCATTATGGGTCGCTAAAGGTTTTTCGCGAGCAACCGTAGGTCGCTGAAGACACTTTTAGCAACTAACCGTAGATCGGTGTAAGTGAACCGTCGTGTACTGTTTGTCTAACTAGTTTCTAAGACATGTGGGAAAAAAACTATCTTCGTGAAGCATTAGCCCCCAAGGAAGGAATCAAGGAACTATCGAATAAGGGCCCACAAAAGTATATATAAAAGGGAGGAACAATGTAGTTGTGGAAATGCTTAAATGTATATGCCACTTGGGCAACGTACTTTGTAGATAAGAATTCTTGAGTATATTCCTTTCTTTGCTTGATTTATAGACAAAATAAAAATAAAATAAAAAAGGTATTCTTAATTAGTAAGCTACAAGTGGCGAAAGAATTAACAATGTCTAGAGAGGGGTTGAATAGATGTATCCAAAAAATTACTCACACAACCTAAATTAGCGAACAAGTAAACTTTTGAAAGTTCCAAATATTTCTTCAGAACCAAAGATAGCGGGAGCTATAAAAAGGAGAGAGAATAATTGCTTAACAAATACCACACTTCCTTTAGGTTTATAGAGGCTCCTAAGGCACTTCTTTTGTAACAACTTGAGAGGGAGAGCGAATCAAGTAGCTACAGTAACAAAGTACATAGGGCACAAGAGTCCGAGATGCCAGACTTCCCTTCAAATAACTTGAGAGGAGAGCGAACCAAATAGCCACAGTAAGAAACACACAAGGCACAAGGAAGATGTGCTAGGTTCATGCTATTTATGTGGGTATACAGAAAATCCAGAAAACTAAGGTCATGTTTGGAACTGCTCTAATACTACAAAATTTGATGAAGTCGATACAATAGGTCATTAAGAATTACAGAAAATCATGAAGCTAGATTTGTGAAACTTTATCGAAAACATTTAAATAATTTATTTTATTTCTTATTTATATTATTTTTTAAAAAATATTTAATTTTATATTATAAACTATAGTACCATGTTGAAGCTAGAACTTGAAGCAATTTCAAACAAGGCTAGCTGTCTATGTGGCCCTACATAGTCAGCTGAGGTCTCGCCCATAGTCAGATCTAAAAGTTTAGGTCGGATCATTTAGTGCCGTCCAAGGATGATACAAAAATAGAAGTTTAAATTACAGTCTGACACAAAAAATAGGTCGAGTCAACATGACTCAAATAACCGTGTCGTGCCTCAAACATAGATACGATGAATGATACAACACAACACGACTAGATGATCGTGTTTAGGACAACATGGCACAAAATGAGACACTAATTAGAAAATTGACATTTAAATGGTTATTTAATTTTCTAATAATTTTTATCTATCCAAAAAAAGTTACAGGAAGCATTGATACTTGTTGAATATCTTAGTAGAATATATGTTTTTATTAAAAAAATAAATAGCAATTTTGAGTCACGTTGCTAGTTCTCGTACGAATTTTTAATCTATAACAAAGTTATGAAAATTTTGAATGTATATTTTTTAACGGTATATGTCAGTTTTTTCTCCATTGGCACGATCATCGCCTCGCTGTCGTATCGAGTTTTTTACAATTGTGAAACTTCCACCGGCGCCATTTGCAGGAATAGAACTCCGAAGAATCTTGTGACCAAAATAGTTCTCAGGATGATAGCACCATGCCCCAAGGATGGTAGTTAATTCCGAAGAGTTCTATTCTGGTCACCATGGATACACTAGTTCTTTCTCGGACACCATGGATACACTAGTTCTCAGGATAAGAATATTGCTAATTTGTTAATGGGGCATGTCTAAACCTTAGCGAGCACTGTCAGACGATCAAGCATATAACGCAGACAGTATTATTGGACTGCAGATGCCGCATTCATATCCAGGTTACAGGCTTACAGAATACAGCCGGGGGGCGGGGGCATACAAGGTCTTATCGGAGAACTAAAATGAGACTGAGTAGTATGTCTCAGTTCTGTTCACACCTTAAATGTCACATTGTTCTGGAAACGAGTGGAAGCTCAACGGGTAAAACGCTCTGTAATCGACTTGGGTATGAAGCTGGTTGTGCTCGATTGTTTCTCCAGCCTGTGTCAAGTAATGGACATTGATATTAGCATGAGGCAATAATAGTGCAGACAATATATGGAGCGGAGAAGGCAGCGGGGAGAACCTTTCAATCTCTTCCACAGATTTCATTATCTGTTCTGAACTTGTTTCGATCACCTGTCCCCCCGATATCATCTCATCCAAAATCGTGTGCAGCTGCATCAGATATTGACAATTAAATAAAGGAACATGAAGAAACACAAGAATAGTGGAATGAATCATCAGGGCATTTTGTCTTAAGATTGAGCATTTCATTGCCAACACTTAAGTTGAGAATTCAAAGAACAAGGGAAAACCAGCACCATATGCATCCACAGGTTCAGTGCTAAGGGGCAAAAGTTTGGCGTAGAGCTACAACTACCTGCATACTAACAAAATTCTATTGCCACGGCATGAAAATATGCTCCAGTAGACTGGTTCTTCACTTCTTCCTTGTTTTTCAATTTCTACACCACTGGGAGGTGGTGCCAAACTAACGCGGGCAGCAGCCACAATGGGTAGGCAGCAGGAAGGATGGTGCAGATTCCCTATTTGAAGTACTGTGTAATATATACATGATTCCATCTTTATTGTTTAGATTGTTTCTGTCTATGTTAACTTAGATTTCTGAAGAGTGAGAATTCTCTTCCACATAACGATGTGCGCAGTGCAGAGCCAAAGCAGACAATGGAATTAAAAAAAGGAGTCCTATGTATCTCAAGTTCTTAACTCTATCTCTCTGCTTAGCCAAAGCCTCTCTCACAGGGGTGCCCAGTGCCCTCCATCATTTAAGGCAGCTGCCATCCAAACTCCACCCAGCTCCTAAGAAAATTATCCATTTGAAGCCTATCTATATTGCCTATTACAACCACAATAATTAATTAGATGGATATATAATGGTATAGCTATTCTGCATAACAGGGATTGTTGGATTCAGGCATTTGTTATACTCAAACTTTCAGATTTGCACAGCACTGCATATGACATGTGCAAAAAAAGGCGTAATTTAATACAGATAACCCAACTGCTGTCAAAAATGGTGATGCAGCTTCTGTGTCCCACCTTTTCTGCTGCCTAAAACATGCAACTGAAGAATCATAAATGGAATTTTCAGCAGGATAGAAACCATGCATCCTCGATAGGCACACTATTCTAGTATAAAAGGATAAAAAAGGTAGGATCATATGGACATATGGTACCTTGTTGAAGTTAAATACGATGTCAAGCTCGCATACATTCTTGAAGCATCTGTCCAATGTTTCAACAAACACTGTGCACGAGACAAAGTTAGTATAGAGTGATCAATCTCCTAGAACCAGAGCTGATAAGTCCTTTTAGACAAAAGGAAGACAAAATAAGTCTTCAGTTATAGTGAAGTCCAAAGTGAAAATTTTCAGTAGCTATAAGAATTGATGGAAAGAAGAAGAAAGTTGAGAACATGCTAGTGTAGTTACATCAAAATTCGTAGGTACTTCATAACAGGAAAAATAATGCATCAAATACAGAATAAAAATGTTAAATACAAGGGTGATTGAATACTGAAATAAGCACAATAAATAGCTAATATTTATGCAGTAAGACAGGCCGAACAGGTGAATGGCATGAATATAATCCGTTCTCTTAGAAAAGTGAGAAAGCTTTCCTCTTTCATCAATAAGCCATTGGGTTACCTTGTACGAGGTCGAGCATGGCAAGCTCATTCTCAGAGCTATCAAAGACAAAAACAAAGTATAGCGTGGCCAAATGCTTGTAGACCATTTTTGTTCCCTGCAAAGCGCAAAAAATAAAATCATATTTTTGGAACCTTCATCAACTCTGTTGATAATATGAGCAAATTAACATAGATAGATCGGCTTAACCATTGGGCAGTTAGCACAAGGAGACAAATGGCATCTGACCAATTAACTTTTTTCCATTCATTGCTAGCATTTGCACACCAGCTGTCCCATTAGCATAAGATTTACTACTGCATCAGCCATTACCGGGCCAAAGATGGAGTCCACCTTGACAAAATTGCTCGCGCTCTCGGGCCTTGCAGAGAGTACTGTATCAAGAAATTCCACAGTTCAGCATCCTTACGAAATTAATGAAGAGATGAGGAACATGACAATGCATACATTGGAAGACACAGCGGACGAGGTCCTGATGCTTCTCGGGTGGCTGCGACCATAGAACGAGGAAGTAAATGAATTAAGGCAAGAATATTTGCTTCGCTGAAGTAATTCCTCGAGCAAGAAAGGATCCATGGATGAAGCTGTGGTTGATCCGGGTGGGGAAATTGATCGAGCAATTGGTGGGTGGTGAAGAAAGAGAGGGGACTAGGTGACACCTGTAGAGAAGAGAGGAGAGGGTTTGGAACCTGGAAACTGTAGAATTTGAGAAGGCGGGGCTTGGCCTGGGTGCTGATCACCATCACCGCCTGGATCATGGCGGAGGAGCGCTGGCTGGGACTCTGGCAGAGCAACTAGCCAACGATCATCAGATCGCGAGCGCTAGTGAACGGAGGAAACCCGGGTAGCGCTCCAGCAGCAGCTTCGCCTCCACGCCAACCAAACGGAAACGCTGGCGTCCGCTTCGCCCTCCCCGAAATGCCCCTCCGTGCCGGGCCGTGGCGCCGGAGCGGAGCCGCGGAGCCCCCGGAGGCCGGAGCGAAGCTACTGATTCGCCTCGTGGAGTCGTGGGACAGGCAGATCGCGTGGGGCTGGGCTGGTGGAGTGCCGGAAATCCTCCGGTCGGCCGGTCGGCATGCTGCCGCCCGCAGACCATGAGGATTGAGGAGCCTGTGGCGGCCCACGAGGAATCAGATTCGAGCGCCGGCCCACGCGAGAGAGCTTTGAGGGCATACTGGCGTAGCCATCCACGCTGTCCACGGTGCGTTTTTCTTTCTTTTTATTTTCTTCTCCTTATATGTAGTGTTTTGTTCTTCTTTTCTCCTTTTTCTTCGAATTAATTATTCCCCCACAGTTATTTTTATTTTATTTTCGTTTTATTTTTATTTTACCTTAGTTTTTATTAGAACAATTTCCTTCTCTTTGTTTTTTTAATTTTATTTAGTTATCCATAAGATGTCCGTGCCTTTTAATTCCATTTTTAATTCTCTACAATTTTATTTAGTTTTTTACTAATTCATTTATAATTATTTTGTATTATTTCTTTCATGATGTATTATGAACTATTATTCGTACTTCTTAGAGGGTGTTTAATTTCTAAAGACTAATTTTTAGTCCCTTTATTTTATTTTAGCCCTAAATTGTCAAATGCAAAAACTAAAACTCTATTTAATTTCTATATTTAACAATTTAGTGAATAAAATATAATAGTTGAGATGAATGCGTTCTGACTCCTGACTATAGGTGTACATTCAGGACACCTGGCCCGGTCCGGCCTAAGCCTAAAAAGACCCGTATTGTTTGAATTTCGCACCGACCCGACCTGTTTGAATTTCGGGTCGTGTCAGCCGGGCCCACTGCCCGACACGTAATTGCTTAAATGTGCCGGGCTTATTTCGGGTGGCCCAAAATTATAAAAGCCTGAAATTCATTTTTTGGCCCAAAATTCACATTAGGGTCCGAAATTCATTTTTTGGCCCAAATTCACATCAAGGCCCGTAATTCACATCAGAACCCTAAATTCAAAATAAATTTAATAAAACAAATAAAAGATAAGACAAATAAATTTGACCAAAAGCAAACTTAATATTTGTATTAAGTTACTAGAGCTATGCAATGACTACCTCATTTACAAATCATTTTATTATAAGAAAAAAGAGTATAATCAGCTCTATACAAAATTTGTAAGTTCAGTTCGTTATCTAATGTTCATAATAAAAGTAAAATTACATCACATATTCTAATTCAAAACGACAAAAACATCTAACTAGTCTAATCTCTAGCTTTGTGTTCTTTATCAAGTATATAAAAATGTGAAATGAATTGTGATTTTAATAAATATATGAGCCTTTTCGTGCCTCTATATGAGCCATTTTGTGCCTGTCTTAAACGAGTCGTGCTCGTGCTCGCCCATGAATCACGACCTCGGCCCAAACCCAGTCCGATATATCGGGCCATGCTAGCCCGACACTAAATTATTTTGGGTCGTGCCGTGCCTGGGTCATGTTTTTTTCGTGCTTCGGATCGGTACATCAAGCTCAGCTCAAATGTACACCTATACTGCTCATGGATGCTCTTTCATGCAGACCACCTTTTTTTTTTTGCTAAGCACGTGGATTGAATAGGTTATTGTAATGTTGTTGATCCGAACAACTGGTCCATCTACGCGCAAGACAATGTTAGGAGTAACTTTGTTTACTACTTTATTCTTTTTTTTCTTTCTATTTTCTCTGGACTTTTGTTCTTTTCATTTTATTTATGTAATTTAATTCACTTTTTGTTAATAATTATTTTATTAATTGGTTTCTTTTTTCACAACTTTTTATATTTTATAAGATACATACAATGTTCTTGTAGCATACATATAATCTTCTACAGTTTACTTTTAGATGTTTATGTGGTGTAAAGGGGATGCTCCATGATTATTTTTTGGATGTTTATTTGATATAAAGGGGATGCTTCATAATTATATTTGAGTGTGTACATAATATTTATGAAATGTTCTGTGATATAATTTAGATTGTTTAAATAGTATTCATGTGATATTTTTCGCTTTTCTCTATGGCATGTTTTTTTTATTATTTATACTTGTCCATATGTTTTGGATTAATGTTCATGTTGTGTATATTTGATGTTCTATGATAATATTTTGTGATGTCCACGTAATATTTTGATGTTTTCATGTTGTATATGTTTGATATAATTATAAGACACCTATTTTTTATAAATATACTCCTTCCGTTTTAAAATAGTATACGTTTTTTAGCTCTTGATTTTTACGTCTATATTCAATATATAAAACACATACACCATGTATTTTATGAACCCACTAAGGGCTTGTTCGGTTCTAATCAATCCATATGGATCGAGAAAGATTGAGGGAGTTTCAATCCCTAGCAAGTCAAAATCCTTCCAATCCGTATCAATCCCCTTTAGACTTGTTCGGTTAGGAGGGGATTCAATCCCCATCCTATCCCCTTTAAATCCATTCAAACCGAACAATCTTTTAATTTATATGGATTGAAAATAACCGAACAAGTCCTCAAAAATTCACCGGGATCTCTCGTCGTCCCGATGCGATTCGAGTATCCGACTATCCGAGCATGTGGCCAAGGGAGCGGCGCCGGTCGAAGGGTGGCCAAATCCGGAAGCCTAGTAATAATGAACAACAAAAAAAAGATCTGTGCGGCTGTGCCAAATCATACATTACGGTAAACACCATCAAACCAAACGAGCAGCATAGCAAATTAGAACGCTCATCCCGCCGTGGGTCAACAACAAAAATTTACACCGGTTGAGAAAAGTCAGTCCAGCCCCCAAAGCCCCAGCTCCGGCTCCTCGCATGCCGCGCCAGGTGTGTTCGTGCAGGGTTAGATCCTTCATCTCCACATGGACTTGTCCGAGTCGTCAGTGGCACCTACGTTCTCGGACAGAAGCGACGGCCGCGTGGCCATCGACGTCCGGTGAGACGCCCGCGGCGAGCGGTGCTCCTGCATCACGCAAAAGCAAAAACAGGGACGGACGGGCGCGTGTCAGTCAGTCAATACCGGCGAGCGAAGAGAACAGAACAGAACAGAACAAAGCGAAACAATACCGTGCGGAAGGGGAACTCGTCGCCCTCGAGCATGTGCACGATCTGCCCCATCTTGGGCCGCTTGTGCGCGTCGGCGTCGATGCAGCGGAGGCAGACGAGCAGCACCCGGTTGAGCACCCGCGGCGGCGGCGGCGCGGCGATGCGCGGGTCCACCAGGTCCTCCACGCGCCGGCTGCCCACCATGCCCCTGAACCACTCCACCAGGTTGACCTCGCCGGCGGGCCGGTTGTAGTCCACGGGGCTGCGCCCGGAGATGAGCTCCATGAGCAGCACGCCGAAGCTGTAGATGTCGCTGCTCTCGTTCAGCATGCCCGTGGACGCGTACTCGGGGGCCACGTACCCGAACGTGCCCATCACGCGGGTCGTCACGTAGCTGGACCCGGACCCCAGCACCTTGGCCATGCCGAAGTCCGACACCTTGGGGCTCCACTTCTTGTCCAGCAGGATGTTGCTCGACTTGATGTCGCGGTGCACCACCTTCGGTTCCAGGCCTTCGTGCAGGTACGCTATGCTGCATAGATTCGATCCGAAGATTAGATTATGAAGTACCCTGTCAGCAGAACTGAACATGAACATACCCTTTGGCCGTTCCGACGGCGATCTTCATCCGTATTTCCCAGGTCAAAGGGCTGACCGGGCCGACGTCGCCGTGCAGCCACTGCTCCAGGTTGCCGTTTTCGACGAACTCGTAAAGGAGCATCCTGTGAACGCAGATTCATGGCATTGCCAGTGAGTATCAATCAGACTATTAATGCAGATTCATGGCATTCGGCAGTGGCCGACAGTTATTCAGGTGAATTCACTAGTGTGTGTGTGTGTGCTCACCGTTTAGGGCCTTCTGCGCAGTACCCGATGAGACCGACAAGGTGCTTGTGCCTCACTTTGCCGATGGCTTCAACCTCCACCTTGAATTCCTTCTCGGCCTGACCCCTAAAACAAGTTATGGTCTCAATCAACATGCCGACTAGTGAAGCTATCGCCAGAACATTACACTTGTAGCCACTGTCCATTTTATCTCTCGTGTTTTGTTGAGGGCTTGAGGTAAGAAACAGCAATAACTGTTGCTTCCCTCGCAACCTATCAGGAACCCACGTTGCATGCACTTGGTTCCCTTGAAAGCTAACACAGCTTCAAAGTTCACTGCACTGCATATTTTATATGCATATGAAGCTGAAGGAAGGAAAAAAAAGTTTGGTCATGGCTTTGCCTTTCCCCTGCTTTATCTTTTCTTGAAAGAAAGGATTTGATCGGCGGCCCATATGGCTACCGACGAAGCTCAACCAACAAGTAGATGGAGATATACGGGCCATCACACAAAAAGCACAAAAGACCCACCTACTCATATGATCATATCACAATCATATGTAGCCCTGAAATACAGAAAAATATATATGTTTTTGTTTTTTTTGTGCAAATCATTGACTTTAGTCTGTGGACATTGTGGGCATGCACACACTACGTTATATCCATGGATTCACAGGATCATCAAGATCAATAATGTCGCAATCGTGCCACACAACACAGTGAGGATCAAAGGTCGCCTGCTGTTGCTATGATTTTCTCTCCAGCAAATCTGTGTTCTTCGGTGACTTGTGAAGATAATTGTGAACCCCACTACTAACTTTAAAGTTTAATAAAGATTTCAAAGATGAAACCTCTTTTTTTTGTTTCTTTTTTGTGGCAAAGACGAAAATAATCCTCCAGTTAATAAACCTTTTCCCTTGTTTTTGTAGAACTAGAAATACACAAAATTTAATGAGTGGTTTTCGAATCAGGATAAGAAAAAAAATGCTGCTACCACGAATGGTTTAGTTGCTGAGCAGTCAGTTGATTTAATTTGTGCAATTCGCATGTCTAGAACCGAAAACTCACATTGGTAATAAAAGACAGAAGTATTGCCTTTAAGCTAATAAAAACATATTTTGCAAGCCTTTTTTTATGTGACCATGCATGATAGTAAAAGACTATCTTGAAGCCACATAAACAGCAAAGCTACAACCACCCTGAGGTAATGTGACCAATGACCAAGAAATGCATTCAGTCTAGGAAACTATCAAACATGTACTAGTACCCCTTGTCCAAATCTTAGGCCCCAAGGAGTAGCACTACGAACCTGTACCCATTCAGGCATTTACACCAGAAAGACAACAACGAGGGAACACAATTGTACTATGTACTAGGACGGTTAATTTATTTCATACACGCCAATTTAGTGATTAGTATATGGTCAAGCAATTAGCAAGTTTTTAATCCGAAAGTGAACGCCTGTGTTGGATGCTTTTACCATGATCTTCTGGGGTAGAAAAGGAAGATACCAGTCCAAAGGAAAAGGGACAGTGAAGAAGAGGACACTCACTTGTGATCAAACAAGTCCTTGACCGCGACGACCTCGCCGCCGGCAAGGATGCCGCGGTACACGGTGCCGTAGCCTCCCTCCCCGACCACGTTCTCTGGGCAGAACCCGGCCGTGGCGACGTCCAGCTCCGTGAGGTCGTACCACCTCCCCCACCCCATCTCCATGTCCATGTCCACGCCCGCCGCGGCCCTGACCGCTTCCGCCTTCCTCTTCACCGGCGACTCGAGCGAGCTCGCGGCCGCGGAGGAGCTGGCAGCGCCAGATGAGGAGGTGGCGCCCGCCCCGGCGACCTGGTCCGCGCCGACCTTCTCCTTGCGCGCGGACGACGCGGCGCGGGAGGAGCCGGAGCCGGAGGCGGAGGACGGCGCGTGCTCGACGCGCGACAGCGAGGGCGGCCTGGCGCCCCGCCTGCGCGCGAGTAGAACAGCGGCGACCACCGCGGATAGGACGAGCAGGACGACGAGTGCCGCGGCGGCGGCCATCGCGACGGGAACCGGCATGCCGAGGAGGGAGGTCTTGGAGTTGGAGCCAGAGCCACCGGCTGCCGATGGCGGCCCGGCGGCGTCCATCGGCGGTTGAGAGCTCGGGGCGGTGGGGCCGTCCCCGCCTCCGACCCGTTAGGCAAGCAAAGCAGAGCAGGGCAGGGATGGTGAGGAGGAGTGGGAGGAGGGAAGCGGAGCGTGTCGCGGGCGGCAGCCCGCTCTGTTTTATGGCGCTGTGGGAGTTTCGTCGTTGTTAACGTTGGTGAACTCGGTGTTGCGTGCGCTCGGACCATCAATTTCATCTCAAGTCCTTTTTTTTTAACTCGTTGTCATTTTTTTTAACAGTACTATCGTAATTTTGGACGAATGGAATGAACATGACAATTTCGCATATACGAGCCACAGTACAGCAGCAATTCAGCACTCTCGCATTCACGCAGAGCGTATGCTAATTTGCTAAGCGACTTTTAAACAGCAGCGCAACTACTACTCAACGATGCATGGCATACGACGTACTAATTGACATCTAAACAGAAAGGCATGCACGGGCGGAATTGCGAGGGCAAACGATGGCGGCATCAACTAGCGGTGGGCCAGGCGTATTCCTCCCCCGGCTTCCGGCCGTTCCACGGGAGGCGTGTAGTTTTGTTTCGGTGCGCGGCCATACATGGAGCGGTCGTTGGCCGGAAGCTGTCCCGTGAGCGGCCGGCGAGGTGTAGTGTAGGCCCGTGAAGGCTCTCCAGCGCCCGTTGGTTTCTGGTGCGCTCGATCGATCGCCCGAGTCCGTTGCGTGCCCTTGCTGCTTCTACGTAGTGCCGCGAGCTATTTACGAAGGATGAGTACCGATACAATGATGCCCGTCACGTGTGTATTTATACTCATACTGTATACGACCGCAGGTACCGTCTACTCCCGTCTCCAAATGCGCCCTCTTCCGTACCAGGATAAATTAATTCATATAATCCAGTCGCTAAAATCCGCACAAGTTGAACCATCATAAATGTTGGAGGCATGCTTCGTCGCTGAAGATCCTGTAAGAAGAAACACCTTCGGCAGATCCTCTCAAAAAACAGTACCGAAGCTATCATCCATAAAGCTTCGGCATAGTGACATGTCCCAAGACGAAGGAGTGAACCGACTTAAAAGATGAAATGACCAATCGACCCGTGATAGCTTGTATTATAATTGTAAGCATTTGTAAAGGGCATGAATGTAATTTCTCACAGGCTGCGCTCTGTGCCTATAAATAGATGAACAGTATCCTTGGCTTTTGCTTTTGCATCACGCTCGTACCTTTTGCTGTCTAATCGAATGTATCAAATGTAATTCAATATTGTTTTTATTTTCTCATGATAACATAATGGAGATGAATTTATAATGCTATATGATTGTTCATGTTATCTTTTGTATTTTACACGCTTCTTCTATTTTCATCTTACCTTCGATATTCGAAGGTATGTCCTTTATGACCTTCGTCTAAAGATCATTATATTCTAAGGGAAATAATAATGTTTCGAATGACGAAGGACGTTTATATTTAACATTTTGTGTTGCCTTGTTCTTGATTCATAGCATTTGAGAACAAGTCACCAACAATAAATTTAACTAGTTTTATAGGAAAAAACTAACAATACCTATTGTAAAATTAACATGTTATATGATAATACTAATTTAATGTTATAAATGTTCATGGTGTTTTTTTTTTCTAGAAATTTAATCGAAGATTTTTTAAAAATTTTGAGATGATAACTTTACGCATCTATTTATTTAGACATAGTAAATATACAATACAAAGGTCATTAGTCTTTTGTCGACACGGTTGCAGAAAAGACTGCATACATACTAATCTAATTTAACCGGCCGGCTCGTCTATTTATATAGATGGAAAGATTCAAGAAAAATTTAATGTAGTAACTACAATTGATATGGACTTAATAAGATCCTCTAATATAAATACAAACCATGATCTCCTATCGAAGATAATACACTAGTATATTTTCGTAGCGTAGTTATATAGTACGGTCTCGGTAATAGAACGGAAGGGATCGACAATGACGGCGGCATGACTGAGGGGTATAGAATCAATCACTAATGGTAGCGAGTAGCTACACATAAACAAAACAGCTCCGTTTCCTGAGCGATCTGCCGATAGTATCCGATGCACCATCGTCCGGGACATTCGTGGCCCTCTTATACAAACAAAATTCACGATCGATCGACTCCTCCTCCATCACCGGGTTATTAATTCGTCCATTTAATCTCGGTGCTGTATCGCAGTCTCCTTCTCATGAATGGTCCCCCTGGCAGGAGGAGTACTTGTCCATGCCAACCTAAACACCACATCGACCACGGATCACACATATCCTGCATGCAGCAGCAGTGATCACAGCACAGGAACACCATTAAAACCGGGAGCCCCAGCTAGCTAGACAAGGACAATCGAGTAAGAACAAACCTTGGATGGTCGTCCTTTTGGATTAAACAAGAGGCCTGCGCCTGCGCCTGCGCTCTGCAACGTTCAGGTTCAGGTTGGTGGGAAAGCGACGCAGCGCGGCTGTGACTGTGATGAGAGCGGTTGTCTGGCGGCATAGGTTGGTGAATAAAAGATACTACAGGCTCCGGGCTCGTGCCTCTGCCGTCTGCCGCGCAGGTTGGTTGATTGGCTTGGCTTGGAAACCAAGCGTGCCAAAGAGTTCGGGAGGCGCGTGCGCCGCCCTGCCCATGCATGCAAGTTCTTCCGCCCGTCCAGACTTTCAAATACTCGTAATCAGGGGGTGTTTGAATGCACTAAAACTAATAGTTAGTTGGCTAAAAATTATTAGTAGAATTAGCTAGCTAACAAATAACTACCTAACTATTAACTAATTTACTAAAAATAGCTAATAGTTGAACTATTAGCTAGGGGTGTTTGGATGTCTCAACTAATTTTAGTGGCTAATTATTAGTTTTAGTACATTCAAACACCCCCTCAGTCCACCCCACCACCCCACCCACACACACACACATATCCCACCCGAAAAGGAAATGGGCGATCATGTCACAACAGTCGCAACGTTGGTGCATGTCTCCGGTCTACCTGGCAACTGGCTCCACCCAATTAAATCTCGCACAACAAACCAATGATTAATGATTCCCCCCATTTTTATTTCCAGATGGTCATAAAGGACTAGAAATTTGGAGAGATCGAACTTGTACTTGTTCTTTGTATAGGCAAGTATAATTCAGGGCGCGCTATCCAGGTGTAGATGGTGACTAGAGTAGTACTTGATGACCGACGTCTACGGCTTTCAATCATCTCGACGAAACGGCCCGGGCCGGGCCGGGAACGCGTGGAATCTCTGTGCCGATTGCATTACGCATGGCGGAGAAACGGCGACGTGAACACGCATGCAATTAAAAGGATCACGAGACTCACAGCACCGTCAGGGCCTCAGGGCCGCGCCCGCCACGCATGCATGAACGCGGTCACCGACGCCGCGCGACGTGTCTTGCTTCGGATTCGTTTGGTCAGTACTCAGTAGGAGTATATATGTACGACTCCATGGACTATCGACCATATTCACCGGGCCCGTGCACGTACTAAGGGCTAGTTTGACAACATTATTTTTTATGAGTTTTTTAATTTCTCAAAAGAAAATAAACCAATTTTCGTTCGAAAACGAAAAACTTTTGAAAAAATAAGGTTTCCAAACTTACTGTTTGAACCATAAAAGAGCCGGCGGACGGTCCGGCCCTGAGGCCGGACGGTTCGCGGTCCGGACAGTCCGCGCCTGTGGGCCGGACGGTCCGCGCGTGCGCAGAACAGATTAGGGTTCCGAGTTTTGTGCTACGGTTGTTAGCTAGATTCGCGGGATTAGCTCGGAATCAGTTGTGTAAAGGGTCCAGCCCCCCTCCTCTATAAATAGAGAGGTCTACGGCCGATTTGTAATCATCAATCGAATCAATACAACTTCTATTTCGTATTTTATCTTAGGAGTAGTTCTAGTCTAGTTTAGGTTTAGCCTTCCAATCCCCAAATTCTTCGCCTCTCTTCGACTCTACGCCGATTAGAGGAGTCTAGGTCGGCCGGCCCGAGCCTAGACACCACCTAGGATCTCTCCTCCCCGACGGGGTCCCTCCCGGGAGCGAGATCCAGGCGCCGCCGGCGATCTTCCGCCGCCCCTGCGCACGCGCGGACCGTCCGGCTCTAGGGCGCGGACCGTCCGACCGTCAGGCAGGGAACCCGAGCTCCTGCACCAGGTCGCGGACCGTCCGGCCTTGTGTCGCGGACCGTCCGGCCCTGTGCCGCGGACCGTCCGCGCCTGACCAGAGAGCGCCGCTGCCTCGCGCCAGGCCGCGGACCGTCCCGCCCCTGCGCGCGGACCGTCCGCCCCTGACCAGAGAGCACCGCCGCTAGTTCTCTTGAGTAATTGACGCCTCCAAAAAGGCGTCAACATACTTTTTGGCGACTCCGCTGGGGAAAACACATCTAAGCTCATCAGATCGGCCCTTAATGGCCGGTTCAAGGGATAGCTCTGATATTTCTCTAAGCAACATCATAGAGCCGACTTGGGAAACCTTACCGGCTGACGAGCAGCTCCAGTTCGAGGAGCACAAGGAGCGGATGATCCAAGAGGCGAAAGCAAAGTTCTTGGCCAACTTCAAAGTGGACAGGAACAACAAGGTCGTCCGACATCGGGCGACGGATCCGGCTTCGCTCCAACCCACGCCAGATATCCCCAATGTAAGTAATACCAACGATCTGCAATCTCTTAGAAATTATGTAGAAGATCAGCGTGAACAAATGCAGAACATCATAGGGGGTATGCAAAGCGATCTTAAGAGACTAGTATGTGCATTTGATAAATCTAGTATCGCCAATTTTCCTTCGCACGAGGTTGAGTTAGGAGGTAACACGCGTAACACATCGGCTACAGGTTGTCACGACCAGTCACAACCCCTTTATGGGATGCCGATGGACACATACCCTGAGCAACCGCAAATCGGCAGCAAATCAGCCGATCTGCACATGCCCGGACCGTCCGCACGTGAGCGCGGACCGTCCGGGCCAACAACAGTCGGGCCTATTTTTAATGAGTTACCTAGATATGTGCCCGATCCACCACACACAACACAGAACCCAAACTACCTAGTCGGACGGTCCGCATACAACGACGGACGGTCCGGGTACGTATCCGGACAGTCCACGCATGAGTCTTTTGAGGAGGATTATTACCTGAATCCTCGCCCGTCTCAGCAACACTTCCCATCACATTATGCAATGCACCAACCCATTAATTCAGGATCCAGAGCTCAGGAAAGCTTTCCGGCCCCACCTAAAAAGCCGGAAAGAAATGATCAAACCTATGAGCCATATAGGGCAAATGGAAATGCACCACGTAGCTCAAACCAATGGGGGGAACGACAACATACTAATATGCAACCAACTCCACCTATGTTTGACCAGAGAGCCGGTGGTCTTGCACCGGCTGCCATTGATATAGTGAGGGAAGAAATAGCCGGAGCGTTCCGAGATAAGCTCAGAGTAAGCATGGTCCCTGGGGGGCAATCATATCGAAAACCTTATGACAGCCAATTTGATCACCACCCGTACCCACAGGGAACTAGAATACCCGAATTCGCAAAATTTTCGGGTGATCAAGGGAAAAACACGCGCGAACATATAGGCCAGTTCTTAGCACAATTGGGAGAATTGGCAGACACGGAGGCATTTCGCGTGCGTTTATTTTCATTATCGCTAACAGGAACCGCGTTTGCATGGTATGCCACTTTACCTCCTAATTCCATTTCATCATGGGGGATCTAGAACAAAAATTTCATGATCATTTTTTCTCCGGTGATTATGAATTGGATTTGGTAAATTTAGTGTCATTGCGACAGACAAAAGACGAATCGGTTAATGATTACATCCGGAGATTCCGCGATACAAGAAACCGATGCTTTCAAATTCATCTAGCAGAAAAACAGCTAGTAGGATTAGTGTAACGCCCCGAATTTTGCAGTTGAATTTTTTTTCTTTTCTTTACTCGCCAAAATTCGGGCGTTACCTTTTCTTTTTCTTTTTCCTCTCGCTAGACCTTGACCTTTTCCAAAGTCTTAGCGGGATTCGGTTCGGATTTCCCGTGTAAAGAAAAACTCTAAAATACTTTATGGTTGATGCACCATGCCGAACCTTGCATTGTTTTGATTTGCTTTGAAAGTGCAATTGCGTTCATCTAGAAAGATCGGATTTCGAAAACGGAAAATAATCTTTCTCTCTCTTTCTCTCTCTTTCTCTCTCTCCTCTTTCTCTCTCTCCCGCGCCCTGGGCCGACCCCCGGCCGGCCCAAGTCCCTGGCGCCCCCTCTTGGGCCCAAAGCAGGCCCAGCCGCCCCCCCACCCCCTCTTTTTTTTTCCCAAAACCCCCTTCCTCTCCCTCATTCTCTCCCTCTCTCCCTCCCCACCCAAGCCGCCGCCCCCTACCCGCCCCCTGCCCTAGGCCGCCGCGCCGTCCCCTGCCGCCGGCCGCCCCTCGCCGTCGGCCATCCCCGCCGGTGAGCCCCCTCCCCCTCCTCCCTCTCCTCCCTCCCCTCTCTTCTCCCCTCCCCCGCGCGCCCCCTGGCCGCGCCGGCCACCACCCCCCAGCCCAGCCGCCGCTGGCCGGCCCTCGGCCGCGCCCAGCCGGCCCTCGGCCGCGCCCAGCCGGCCCCGGCCGCCGCTGGCCCGCCCCCGGCCGCTCCCCTGGCCGCCCTGGCCCGGCCGCCAGCCGCCCCCAGCCGTGCCCCGCCCGGCCGCCAGCCGCCCCCAGCCCGCGCTCGGCCGCCCCAGCTCGGCCGCCTGCCCCCGGGCCGGTTCAACCGCCCCTAGGGCCGGTTCAACCGCCCCCCCCCCTCTGTTTTTTATTTTTTTTTATTTTATTTTATTTACTTTCTGTGATCATAATTACTGTATTTTAAGTAGACTAATCACGGTTCATGCTATGGAAAATAGGAGGTTTAATTTAAAATTCCGTTATGCTATTGATTCATGTAGTTAATTGTTTAACCCGTGCAATGTTGATCAACTAAAAATGATTAGGTTTCCATTTGTACATATATATAGCAGAATTCTTTTGTTAAGAACCAATTGTAGTTGATTATTAGTGCATAAGATTTAACCCCCCCTGCGAGGCCTTTCCCCGTTTCTTTCTAACCATAACAAATGCGATGTCAAATGTCATACTTGATGCATATTTGTTTTACCTGTTCCCTTGTATGGTGTACTGTTCTTTTGTATTAAATATGTGGATGTATGTATGTTTGCGCTCGCATAGAGAACGATCCGGTCGAAGAGCCCGAGGAATTTGCAGGAGAAGCCCCTGAGCAGCAGTCGGTTGGTGGAGGCAAGTGTCCTTTGACCTATCTCTGTCCTATTCATTCTTTAATTCACCTCCCGCATTACATTTATACCTAAGGATTGACTAGCTTTTGTTATCCATGTCCTTGTTTACCTATTTGGGTCGGATTATTACTGCTTAGTTTGATGCTATTGCTCAACTCTAATCAATGAACATGATGTGATTATCTATGATACGCTGTTTTCCCGTTCTTATTTATGATCATACTTGTGGCATTTAAGGGGACTCGAGCGGTTTCTCGAGTGCCTCTCCGTAAGGACCTGTTCAATGGATGACCGCCCGGGAAAACAGTGCAACCATGAGGGTGGAATGGGACGCCCTTAGCTGAATAATTAGAGGAACCGGGGTGTAGTTCGCTTAGCCGTTGTGCCGTCAATGGGGCTCGGTGTATGCGGCTCGCTCTGCCAAGGTTGATTTGTCCCTTGGGGAGGAGTGCGGTACATTTAGGAAACCTAACGGGTGGCTACAGCCCCGGGGAATCTTTGTAAAGGCTTCGTAGTGAATCCCTGGCCATTCACCTTGGGAGTGAATAAGGGTCTTGCAAGCCCGGGCTAGAGAGGGAATCACGGCTTATGGGTAAAGTGCACAACCTCTGCAGAGTGTTATGAAACTGATATATCAGCCGTGCTCACGGTTATGAGCGGCCAAGGGAGCTCCAGAGATTAGTGATACTTGATTAGAGATACTTTGGTACAGGTGGCAATGAGATTGATGGTTCTGATTATGATTATGGCATTGGTAAGTGGTATTCTTTCCGTTTGGAAAGGATACATTGGGCTAATAACTTGGGTTAATGTTAAAACCTGGCTCTCTACTAGTAAGTAATAACCTGACCAACTAAAAGCAACTGCTTGACTTATCCCCACATAAAGCTAGTCCACTACAGCCAAACAGGATACTTGCTGAGTATGTTGATGTGTACTCACCCTTGCTCTACACACCAAATCCCCCCCCAGGTTGTCAGCATTGCAACCACTGCTCAGGAGAAGATGAAGCTGTGGAAGGAGACTTCCAGGAGTTCCAAGACTACGACGAGTTCTAGGCGTGGGTTAGCGGCAACCCCCAGTCGGCTGCCTGTGAAGGCCGTGTTATCTACGTTTCTTTTCCGCACTTTGATATATTGTAAGAACTATATGGACGTCTCAGACGTATGATGTAATCGATTATTATTTCCCCTTTTAATACTATTTTGAGCACTGTGTGATGATGTCCATGTTATGTAACTGCTGTGTACGTGATTAACTGATCCTGGCACGTACATGGTTCGCATTCGGTTTGCCTTCTAAAAACCGGGTGTGACATAAGTGGTATCAGAGCCGTGCTGACTGTAGGACCGCTAACCTAGAGTAGAATGGTCGTTCTAAGGATTATAGACCTCTGTCCCTGCCTTGACTTTGGTATCCCTTCAAAAGTTGGTCCTACTGACCGAACCTATGTTCTACTACATAATATACCTTGCTGAAAATTTTGTTTTATTCTGATCCTTCATTTATTTATGATTCATTATTATTCTGATCCTTCATTTATTTATGATTCATTACTTGCTGGTCATATTAATTCTGTTCTCACCCTTTTGCTTGCGATGTCTTTTGTAGATGGCTCGACTTAGACACACTGCACGAAAGTCCATCATCCCCTTCTTACCCTCCCGCCTTGCTGAGCGTCCGCTTCGCCGTCCCGTGGCCGGACAGTCCAGCCACTTGGAGAGACTGCACCACCGCCTGCATGAGGAGCAGGAACGTCGACGACAGGAGCAGCAGGGCTCTTCTTTCTCGCTCCAGCAGGAGATAGAGTCTGTGAGGAGCTGCTCTCCTGTGCTTCCCCTGGAGGCGCCCCCTGCACCACCACTGGGCGTCCCAGCTTCTGGAGTAGCTGCTGGAGGAGATCCAGACGACGGAGGTGGCGACGACAGCTCGAGCCACGACCTTGACCTCTCTCACCATGAGCCGGAAGGATGGGTTGCTCGACCCATCACTCGCGACGCTGCTCGCGGGTGTCACTTCCACGACGCGCTCGACACCCTGCTACGTCGGGCACTTGACCGGCATACTTGGTCCATCGAGTATCGCTGTGTGGTCTACCAGCATAGTCGCGGGGTCTACCCGGACCGCTAGGAGGCGACCTGTTTGGTGCGCCGTCCGGAGAACAGTCTCCAGGGCGCGGAGGCTTGCTCAGAGCACTATTCTATCTCTGAGCGGGACTCAGCTGAGGCAGCCATGCAGGATGCTGCACGGCGTGCGCTTTCGCACTACTGCTCGGTTCTCGGTGGGGTAGCTGACGGTCTTGACCTGAAGTATTACCCCCGCCGTCCATCTGGCAGCACAGGAGGCGTGATTGTTTCACCTGCTGGTGAGGACAATCCTAGGTTGAGCAGCACAGTCAACCTAGCCGCCGTGCTAAACACGGAGCTGGACCATGCATTGGACGAGCTGAGTAGGGCTCGTGCTGAGATCGCCCTGCTGCGGGCTGAGCGCGCGGAGCGTCGTCACTTGGATGATGGTTCCCCCGCTCCCGTTGGGACTCAGCACCCGTACCGCTCACCTCGGCGTGGACTTCAGTCTTATGGCAATCCCGACTGCAAGACCAAGATAAATCTAGAACCATAGATCGTTAGAGTTGGATCTTGTAAATAATACGAAATAAATATACATAGAAGCTTCAGTCTTAGCGTTAATCTCAGTCTTAGTTAGTCTTAGTTAGACAGGGTAGTTTGCTATATCCTGTGCATTTATGCTTGTCATGATGAACTATGTTTGGTTTGGATCTTTGTAATGATTGTCACCAGAGTGTGGGTATCCCCTGCATTTTGGTTTACCTATTATGTTAATGGAGTTAGTTATATAGTTGGGAAACCCTTTATTCTACTTTCCTCTTTATCTGAGAAGCTGTGTGGTCTGTGTTGGAGATCAGTGAAGATGCTCATCTGTTCAGTGCTGTTGGAGAGTTCTATATTCTTTTCTTATGCTGCAAGATTTGCCAGATCAGTTCTGATGTGTGGTTGCGTTCTGCAGATGTCAGAGAACAGGCGCAGAGGAGGAAGGCGTGCTCAGCAGGAGCAAGCCGGTCAGCAAGATGAGGCGCCGCAGCAGCAGCAGCTGCCGCCCCCGCCCCCGATGTCGATTGAGCAGATGTTTCTGATGCAGACTCAGGCAGTTCAGGCCATCGGTCAGACTCTGGCCGCCATTCAGCAGCAGCAGCAGCAGGCTCCACCCCAGCCTCAGATGCCTAGAGACAAGCGTGCTGAATTCATGAGAGGTCATCCCCCAACGTTCGCTCACTCTTCTGACCCCATGGATGCTGAAGATTGGCTGCGCACTGTGGAGCGGGAGTTGCATACCGCTCAGTGTGATGACAGGGAGAAAGTCTTGTATGGTCCCCGTCTGTTGAGAGGAGCAGCCCAATCATGGTGGGAGTCTTACCTCGCCACCCATGCCGACCCCGACACCATCACCTAGGAAGAATTCAGAGGTAGCTTTCGTCAGTACCATGTGCCTGCAGGTCTGATGACAGTGAAGAAGGAGGAGTTCCTGGCCCTTAGGCAAGGGTCATCATCCGTTAGTGAGTATCGAGACAGGTTTCTGCAGTTGTCTCGCTATGCTCCTGAGGATGTCAACACCGATGCCAAGCGACAGTATCGTTTCCTGAGAGGCTTGATTGACCCTCTGCAGTACCAACTGATGAATCACACCTTCCCGACATTCCAGCACCTGATTGACAGAGCAATCATGACAGAAAGGAAGCGTAAGGAGATGGAGGATCGCAAGCGCAAGATCAGTGGACCCCAGCTTGGAAGCAGCAGCCGTCCTCGTTTCTCAGGCAATCAACCTCAGCAGTTCAGGCAGAACCAGCGTCCACCTCAGCAGCATCAGCAGCGTCAGCAGTATCAGCAGTTCCAAAGGCAGTATCCTTAGAATCAATACCAGAACCGTCAGAGCAATCAGTCAGGAGGAGGTCAGTTCCAGAGGCAGAATCAGCAGGCACCTCGTCTTCCTGCCCCAGCAAACCAGCAGAGCAATCAGGCAGCACCAGCTCAGGTTGGAAACAGAGCGTGTTTCCACTGTGGAGAGCAAGGCCACTGGGTGATGCAATGTCCGAAGAAGGCAGCCCAGCAGCAGTCAGGCCCCAATGCCCCAGCGAAGCAGAATGTGTCCCAGCCTGGAGCAGGCAACCGCCCTCAGCAGCGCTATAATCATGGGAGATTGAACCACTTGGAGGCTGAAGCAGTTCAGGAGACTCCCGGCATGACAGTAGGTATGTTCCCAGTCGACTCCCATATTGCAGAAGTGTTATTTGATACTGGAGCAACGCATTCTTTTATTACTGCATCATGGGTAGAAGCACATAATCTTCCAATTACTACCATGTCAACCCCCATTCAAATTGACTCAGCTGGTGGTAGAATCCGAGCTGATAGCATATGTTTGGGTGTAAGTGTGGAAATAAGGGGGATAGCATTTCCCGCTAACCTTATAGTAATGGGTACTCAGGGAATAGATGTCATCCTAGGGATGAATTGGCTAGATAAGTATCAGGCAGTTATCAGTTGTGATAAAAGGACAATCAAGTTGGTGTCCCCACTAGGAGAGGAAGTGGTGACCGAGTTAGTCCCGCCTGAGCCGAAGAAAGGAAGTTGTTATCAGATGGCTGTCGATAGCAGTGAAGCAGATCCAATTGAGAGTATCAAGGTTGTGTCTGATTTCCCAGATGTGTTTCCAAAGGACTTACCGGGTATGCCACCAGAGCGGAAAGTTGAGTTTGCCATAGAGCTTCTTCCTGGAACCGCCCCTATCTTCAAGAGAGCTTACAGAATATCTGGACCAGAGTTGGTTGAGCTTAAGAAGCAGATTGATGAGCTGTCAGAGAAAGGTTACATCCGGCCAAGCACCTCGCCTTGGGCCGCCCCTGTCCTGTTTGTGGAGAAGAAAGATGGCACCAAGAGGATGTGTATCGATTACTGAGCTTTGAATGAAGTCACGATCAAGAACAAGTATCCTTTGCCCAGAATAGAAGATCTGTTCGACCAGTTGAGAGGAGCCAGTGTGTTCTCCAAGATCGATCTGAGGTCAGGTTATCATCAGCTCAGGATCCGACCTTCGGACATTCCGAAGACGGCATTCATTACCAAGTATGGTTTGTATGAGTTCACAGTGATGTCTTTTGGTTTGACCAATGCACCAGCGTTCTTTATGAATCTAATGAACAGTGTATTCATGGATTATCTTGATAAGTTTGTGGTGGTATTCATTGATGACATTCTGGTTTATTCTCAAAGTGAAGAAGAGCATGCAGATCATTTGAGGATGGTATTGCAGAGATTGCGAGAGCACCAGTTGTATGCAAAGTTGAGCAAGTGTGAGTTCTGGATCAGTGAAGTCCTGTTCTTGGGTCACATAATCAACAAAGAAGGATTGGCTGTGGATCCGAAGAAAGTGACAGACATTTTGAACTGGAAAGCGCCAACGGATGCTCGAGGAATCAAGAGTTTCATTGGAATGGCCGGATATTATCGGCGATTCATTGAAGGGTTTTCGAAGATTGCGAAACCAATGACAGCGTTGCTAGGCAACAAGGTTGAGTTCAAGTGGACCCAGAAATGTCAAGAGGCCTTTGAAGCGCTGAAAGAGAAGTTGACAACAGCGCCTGTCCTAGTCTTGCCTGATGTGCACAAGCCCTTCTCTGTGTACTGTGATGCTTGTTACACAGGTTTGGGATGCGTGTTGATGCAAGAGGGAAGAGTTGTGGCTTAATCGTCCCGACAGCTGAAGGTTCATGAGAAGAATTACCCAATCCATGATCTAGAGTTGGCAGCAGTGGTTCACGCACTGAAGACATGGAGGCACTATCTGTATGGACAGAAATGCAATGTTTACACAGACCACAAGAGTCTAAAGTACATATTCACTCAGACAGAGCTAAATATGAGGCAAAGAAGATGGTTAGAATTGATCAAAGACTATGAGTTGGAGATTCATTACCATCCAGGCAAAGCGAACGTAGTGGCAGATGCTTTGAGCAGGAAGAGTCAAGTCAATCTGATGGTCGCTCGTCCGATGCCTTATGAGTTGGCCAAGGAGTTCGACAGGTTGAGTCTCGGATTTCTGAACAATTCGCGAGGAGTCACAGTTGAATTGGAACCTACCTTGGAGCGCGAAATCAAAGAAGCGCAGAAGAATGATGAGAAGATCAGTGAGATTCGGCGACTGATTCTAGATGGCAGAGGCAAAGATTTTCGAGAAGATGCTGAAGGTGTGGTATGGTTCAAAGACCGCTTGTGTGTTCCCAATGTCCAGTCCATTCGGGAGTTAATTCTCAAGGAAGCTCATGAGACAGCTTATTCGATTCACCCTGGCAGTGAGAAGATGTATCAGGATCTGAAGAAGAAATTCTGGTGGTACGGAATGAAGAGGGAAATCGCAGAGCATGTGGCTAAGTGCGATAGTTGTCGAAGAATTAAGGCAGAACATCAGAGACCTGCTGGATTGTTGCAACCGTTGCAGATCCCTCAGTGGAAATGGGATGAAATTGGTATGGATTTCATAGTCGGATTGCCTCGCACTCGAGCCGGCTACGATTCTATTTGGGTAGTAGTGGACCGTTTGACCAAGTCAGCCCACTTCATACCAGTTAAGACCAGCTACAACAGTGCAGTATTAGCAGAGTTGTATATGTCTCGGATCGTTTGTCTTCATGGTGTGCCAAAGAAGATAGTGTCAGACAGAGGAACGCAGTTCACCTCTCATTTCTGGCAGCAGTTGCATGAAGCCTTGGGCACGCATCTGAATTTCAGTTCAGCTTATCACCCGCAGACAGATGGTCAGACTGAAAGAACCAATCAAATTCTTGAAGACATGTTGAGAGCCTGTGCGTTGCAAGATCAGTCCGGATGGGACAAGCGATTGCCTTATGCAGAGTTTTCCTATAACAACAATTATCAGGCCAGTTTGAAGATGTCACCATTTCAAGCGCTTTATGGAAGGAGTTGCAGAACTCCGTTGCAATGGGATTAGCCTGGAGAAAAGCAGGTGTTTGGGCCAGACATTCTGCTTGAAGCCGAAGAGAACATCAAGATGGTTCGAGAGAATCTGAAGATAGCGCAATCAAGGCAGCGAAGCTATGCAGACACAAGAAGAAGAGAGCTGAGTTTCGAAGTCGGAGACTTTGTCTATCTGAAAGTGTCACCGATCAGAGGAGTCAGAAGATTCGGAGTGAAAGGCAAGCTAGCACCCCGCTACATTGGTCCGTATCAAATTCTCTCAAAGCGTGGAGAAGTGGCTTATCAGCTCAGCCTGCCAGAGAATTTGTCCGCTGTGCATGATGTCTTTCATGTGTCTCAGTTGAAGAAGTGCTTGCGTGTGCCAGAAGAGCAGTTGCCAGTGGAAGGTCTGGAAGTCCAGGAGGACTTGACCTATGTTGAGAAGCCAGCTCAGATCCTTGAGATTGCAGACAGAGTCACCCGAAGGAAGACCATCAGAATGTGCAAAGTCAGATGGAATCACCACTCTGAGGAAGAGGCAACCTGGGAGCGTGAAGATGATTTGATGGCCAAGTACCCAGAGCTCTTTGCTAGCCAGCCCTGAATCTCGAGGGCGAGATTCTTTTAAGGGGGATAGGTTTGTAACGCCCCGAATTTTGCAGTTGAATTTTTTTTCTTTTCTTTACTCGCCAAAATTCGGGCGTTACCTTTTCTTTTTCTTTTTCCTCTCGCTAGACCTTGACCTTTTCCAAAGTCTTAGCGGGATTCGGTTCGGATTTCCCGTGTAAAGAAAAACTCTAAAATACTTTATGGTTGATGCACCATGTCGAACCTTGCATTGTTTTGATTTGCTTTGAAAGTGCAATTGCGTTCATCTAGAAAGATCGGATTTCGAAAACGGGAAATAATCTTTCTCTCTCTTTCTCTCTCTTTCTCTCTCTCCTCTTTCTCTCTCTCCCGCGCCCTGGGCCGACCCCCGGCCGGCCCAAGTCCCTGGCGCCCCCTCTTGGGCCCAAAGCAGGCCCAGCCGCCCCCCCACCCCCTCTTTTTTTTTCCCAAAACCTCCTTCCTCTCCCTCATTCTCTCCCTCTCTCCCTCCCCACCCAAGCCGCCGCCCCCTACCCGCCCCCTGCCCTAGGCCGCCGCGCCGTCCCCTGCCGCCGGCCGCCCCTCGCCGTCGGCCATCCCCGCCGGTGAGCCCCCTCCCCCTCCTCCCTCTCCTCCCTCCCCTCTCTTCTCCCCTCCCCCGCGCGCCCCCTGGCCGCGCCGGCCACCACCCCCCAGCCCAGCCGCCGCTGGCCGGCCCTCGGCCGCGCCCAGCCGGCCCCGGCCGCCGCTGGCCCGCCCCCGGCCGCTCCCCTGGCCGCCCTGGCCCGGCCGCCAGCCGCCCCCAGCCGCGCCCCGCCCGGCCGCCAGCCGCCCCCAGCCCGCGCTCGGCCGCCCCAGCTCGGCCGCCTGCCCCCGGGCCGGTTCAACCGCCCCTAGAGCCGGTTCAACCGCCCCCCCTCTGTTTTTTATTTTTTTTATTTTATTTTATTTACTTTCTGTGATCATAATTACTGTATTTTAAGTAGACTAATCACGGTTCATGCTATGGAAAATAGGAGGTTTAATTTAAAATTCCGTTATGCTATTGATTCATGTAGTTAATTGTTTAACCCGTGCAATGTTGATCAACTAAAAATGATTAGGTTTCCATTTGTACATATATATAGCAGAATTCTTTTGTTAAGAACCAATTGTAGTTGATTATTAGTGCATAAGATTTAACCCCCCCCCCTGCGAGACCTTTCCCCGTTTCTTTCTAACCATAACAAATGCGATGTCAAATGTCATACTTGATGCATATTTGTTTTACCTGTTCCCTTGTATGGTGTACTGTTCTTTTGTATTAAATATGTGGATGTATGTATGTTTGCGCTCGCATAGAGAACGATCCGGTCGAAGAGCCCGAGGAATTTGCAGGAGAAGCCCCTGAGCAGCAGTCGGTTGGTGGAGGCAAGTGTCCTTTGACCTATCTCTGTCCTATTCATTCTTTAATTCACCTCCCGCATTACATTTATACCTAAGGATTGACTAGCTTTTGTTATCCATGTCCTTGTTTACCTATTTGGGTCGGATTATTACTGCTTAGTTTGATGCTATTGCTCAACTCTAATCAATGAACATGATGTGATTATCTATGATACGCTGTTTTCCCGTTCTTATTTATGATCATACTTGTGGCATTTAAGGGGACTCGAGCGGTTTCTCGAGTGCCTCTCCGTAAGGACCTGTTCAATGGATGACCGCCCGGGAAAACAGTGCAACCATGAGGGTGGAATGGGACGCCCTTAGCTGAATAATTAGAGGAACCGGGGTGTAGTTCGCTTAGCCGTTGTGCCGTCAATGGGGCTCGGTGTATGCGGCTCGCTCTGCCAAGGTTGATTTGTCCCTTGGGGAGGAGTGCGGTACATTTAGGAAACCTAACGGGTGGCTACAGCCCCGGGGAATCTTTGTAAAGGCTTCGTAGTGAATCCCTGGCCATTCACCTTGGGAGTGAATAAGGGTCTTGCAAGCCCGGGCTAGAGAGGGAATCACGGCTTATGGGTAAAGTGCACAACCTCTGCAGAGTGTTATGAAACTGATATATCAGCCGTGCTCACGGTTATGAGCGGCCAAGGGAGCTCCAGAGATTAGTGATACTTGATTAGAGATACTTTGGTACAGGTGGCAATGAGATTGATGGTTCTGATTATGATTATGGCATTGGTAAGTGGTATTCTTTCCGTTTGGAAAGGATACATTGGGCTAATAACTTGGGTTAATGTTAAAACCTGGCTCTCTACTAGTAAGTAATAACCTGACCAACTAAAAGCAACTGCTTGACTTATCCCCACATAAAGCTAGTCCACTACAGCCAAACAGGATACTTGCTGAGTATGTTGATGTGTACTCACCCTTGCTCTACACACCAAATCCCCCCCAGGTTGTCAGCATTGCAACCACTGCTTAGGAGAAGATGAAGCTGTGGAAGGAGACTTCCAGGAGTTCCAAGACTACGACGAGTTCTAGGCGTGGGTTAGCGGCAACCCCCAGTCGGCTGCCTGTGAAGGCCGTGTTATCTACGTTTCTTTTCCGCACTTTGATATATTGTAAGAACTATATGGACGTCTCAGACGTATGATGTAATCGATTATTATTTCCCCTTTTAATACTATTTTGAGCACTGTGTGATGATGTCCATGTTATGTAACTGCTGTGTACGTGATTAACTGATCCTGACACGTACATGGTTCGCATTCGGTTTGCCTTCTAAAAACCGGGTGTGACAATTAGCCTTTAATGGTCTACGATATTATTTAAAAGAGAGATTAGAAGGCATCCAATTTTTTACACTAGCACAGTTACACCAGAGGGCTTTGGCTTGCGAAAGCCGGAGCAAAGAAACTGCTAAAACAATGCGTCACAACGTACATATAGTAGAATGCGACCAAAGTAGCTCAGATGACGAATCAGCAGAAGTATATGCTGCTGAAATGGTTTGGCCAAAACAGGCCAAATCTTCGGCTTGTTCCTCCTTGCAGCCGGTTCAAAAGAAACAGCAAGAAGAGGTTAAGTTTACGTTTAATGTTGGTAAATGTGATAAAATATTTGACGAATTACTCAAAAATGGCAATATTAAAATAAATCACATTGTTCCATCCGCCGACGAGCTAAAACGTCGTGCATACTGCAAGTGGCATAACTCATTTTCTCATGCCACTAATGATTGTAATGTATTCCGACGACAGATTCAATCGGCCATTAATGAGGGACGATTGAAATTTCAGGAAATGCAGGTGGATACAGAGCCCTTTCCAATGAACGTGATCGACTTTGAGGGCAAGAAAGTCCTGGTTCGGCCAAACACGGCCGATAAAGGCAAAGGCAAAGAGGCAATCATCGACAATTCTAAAAAGGCCGATGAGGATTATAAAGTTTCTTGCAGGAAAGTGGTAGCCGAGAAGACTCCCGATGGAGGGGAGACCCTAAAGGTGACCATCACAGCCTCCATTACTGGGGGGCAAGCGCAGACAGGGAGACAGATGCAGGAACCCGTGCTGCGTATCCCGGACGGTCCGGCACGTAGGCGCGGACGGTCCGGGACCCCACCGGACGGTCCGGAGAGCTCCGGCGGACGGTCCGGCCGTACTCAGGACTTACAACGGCCACGTACTTTCAAACCACGACGACCAGAGATAGGTACGTGGAAAACAAATACATTCAAGGCAGCTGGTCGGTTGGTTAAAGCCGGCCCAACTTTTGATCAATTATTGTCTAAATACGTAAAAAAGAAGGCCGGCCCTAGTGACCGGCCAGCAAAGCGACCCCGCTCACCCATTCATGAGCAGCGCCAGGTCAGGCCGATTGGACCACCCCACCAATCGGAAGAAATGAAAGGTCATACTATACAAGTGAGACCTAACATACCTGCATGGACACCTCCACCTCCATATCCACCTATGCCATATCCATACACATATTTACCTCCGCCATATGTCCCAAATCAAATGTGGGGCATGCCACCATATCCATTTGGGATGCCACAGTACCCCGCCTGGGGGCACCCCAAACATCTGTTTTTGACAGGTTGACGCCACCAGTACAAGACCGATTGAGCACTGCTCAATCCGGTCACCAGGCACAAACCCAACAGGATTGCCGGACTACTCGGCCTTCAAGGCCGACCAATCCAGCAGGGGGGCATATGCCTGCAGCAACTCAAAAAACAACAAAAAGGGACATCATCAAAATAGGCACCGCAGATGTTGTCATACAGGGAGACAATAAAGGGCCGATGATTTTCGGCGAATCGGCCAACACAACCGAAGAGGATACGGCTACCATCAAAACAGCCGATCCAAAATACTCCATACCTCGATGGTGCCCAGCAGGATTGACACGATCCCAAAATAGAAAATTATAGCGCCTAAGAGCAAAGGAGAGCCAGGAGAAGGAGGCGGAAAAGACATTTAATGACACACATCCACTATACCCGCCACCGCAAAAGAAATGGAGGCCGAAGGCCGTTGAGAAAAAACAAACGGCCACAGAAATAGAAAGTCAATCTGCACCAGGCGCGGACCGTCCAGCCCCTGCGCGCGGACCGTCCGCCGTTCACCAGGAAGTCTCTGGACAACCTGCACCAGGCGCGGACCGTCCGGCCCCCGCACGCGGACCGTCCGCCGTTCACCAGGAAGCATCCAACGACACGACAACATCAATGGAAGAGGACGACTTGCTGGGAGAAGACCTGGTCGACTATGAGGCTTCTCCAGAACGCCCAAGTATGGATGTAAATGTTATTACATTTTCTGCCGATTGTACTATCATCGGCAACGATGAACCTGTTGTTGCCCAGTTTGATTTTGGTCCTAAAGAAGCCGCCTTTACTAAACCAAAGGAATCGGTAAATCATCTAAAGCCGCTCTTCGTGCGCGGTCACATTGATGGAATACCGATTGCTAAGATGTTGGTAGATGGAGGGGCGGCTGTAAATCTAATGCCTTATTCACTATACAGAAAATTAGGTAAACAAGATGACGAACTTGTCAAAACCAACATGACCCTCAGCGGTGTTGGGGATAGTTCGATAAAAGCCAGGGGAGTCACGTCCGTTGAATTAACCATCGGGACTAAGACCCTTGATGTTGCATTCTTCGTCGCTGATGTAGAAGGGAATTACAGTTTAATTCTAGGCAGAGATTGGATTCATGCCAACCAATGTATACCTTCTACATTACATCAAATGCTAATACAATGGGTAGGCGATGAGGTACAATAAGTACATGCTGATGTATCGGCCTGCATCGCTGTGGCCGATGCCCCTGTACTATGGACTTATGAGACTTCTACATGTCTCACAGGAGTAGATTTTTCTGATTATCAGTTCATAAGTATAGATAAGAAAGGTTTCATTCCTATAATGCTAGAGCCGATGGAGAATCGGCTAAATCCTAAATAGAGTTTAAATGATGAATACACACAAAGTTCATGAGTCTTTGATCACGGACAATTCGGCTCTCAAAGCCGGATGGTCTGGTCTTTCACAGAACAGTTCGGACTTTAAGACCGAACATCTACCACAACGAAAAGATAGTATTACGGATGATCCGGTCCCCGAGACCAGAAAGTCCGCCATCACACAAAGATCATCTGATTCCTCTGTGGGGGACATGATAGAGGAATTCAGAGATCTTGATAAACTAGGACAGGGGTTTACATCGGCTGATCCTTTGGATGAGATTGACATAGGAAATGGTAAAACTCCAAGGCCGACTTTTGTAAACAAGACCCTGGAGACCGATTCTAGAAATGAGATGATCGGTCTATTGAAGGAATATTCAGATTGTTTTGCTTGGAATTACACTGAAATGCCTGGACTAAGCCGAGAGATTGTCGAACATCGGCTGCCTATTAAGTCTGGTTTCAGACCTTTCAAGCAGAAAGCTAGAACATTTCGTCCAGATCTTCTCCCACGAATCAAGGACGAAATCCACTGGCTGCTAGAAGCTAATTTTATTAGACCTTGCAGATACGCAGATTGGGTCTCCAATATTGTGCCGGTGGAGAAGGAGTCAGGTAAGCTTAGAGTATGCATTGATTTTCGTAATTTAAATAAAGCAACTCCTAAAGATGAATATCCCATGCCCATAGCCGACACATTAATCAATAATGCATCAGGAAATAGAATTATTAGCTTCCTTGATGGTAATGCCGGATATAATCAGATTTTCATGGCCGAAGAAGATGCATCTAAAACGACCTTTATATGTCCAGGCTTCATTGGTTTATTTGAATGGGTTGTCATGACATTCGGTCTTAAAAATGCTGGTGCTACTTATCAGAGGGCTATGAATCTGATCTTCCATGAGTTGTTAGGAAACACTATGGAAGTCTACATTGATGATATTGTAGTCAAATCGGCTGAGTTTAGTTCTCATATAGCTGATTTGTGCAAAGCCTTTGATAAAATGCGTCGGTATGGTTTGAAAATGAACCCACGTAAATGTGCTTTTGGAGTGTCGACCGGTAAGTTTTTAGGATTTGTCATCCATGAACATGGTATAGAAATAGACCCTGACCGAATCAAGTCTATTCGGAATGTGGGGCCTCCGACTTGTAAGGTCGAAGTGCAGAGGTTTCTCGGCAAGGTGAATTATTTACGAAGGTTTATTTCTAACCTAGCCGGGAAGATTGATGCCTTCACCCCTATCCTTCGGCTTAAGAATGATGCTGAATTCACTTGGGGGGCAGAGCAGCAGGAAGCATTTGATCTCATTAAAAAATACTTGTCTTCGGCTCCCGTGTTAAAAGCACCACAAGTAGGAGCACCATTCAGATTATACATTGCAGCTGAAGACAAGGTTATTGGGGCTGTTCTGACACAAGAAACTGAGGGGAAGGAGCATGTGGTGACATATCTAAGCCGAAGGTTGGTGGATGCTGAAACAAGGTACACTTTTATTGAAAAGTTATGCTTATGCTTGTTTTATGCATGCACCAAATGTAGATGTTATTTACTGTCTAGTCATTGCACTGTTTCTGGTCAAGCCGATGTAATCAAATACATGTTGCATAACCCAATTATGAGTGGTAGAATTGGTAAGTGGGCTTATGCACTCATAGAATATGACTTGGCCTATGAACCATTGAAATCTATGAAAGGCCAAGTCGTAGCGGATTTTATTGTAGAACATCGGGTTAATGATATTCATGAACTAGACATGTCATACCTCACTATTACTCCTTGGACTTTATATTTTGATGGATCGGTTTGCAATGAAGGGCAAGGAATTGGCATTGTGCTTGTTTCACCAAGTAATGTCTCCTTTAACTTCTCTAGCCGATTGAAAACTTATTGCACTAATAATCAAGTTGAATATGAGGCCCTCCTATTCGGCTTAGAACTTTTAAATGGTATGGGAGTAAAACATGTGAAGGTATTTGGTGATTCTCAGCTGGTTGTCCAACAAGTGTTAGAAGAATATCAATGTCTTGATGGTACTCTAAATAGTTATCTTGAGAAATGTTGGAGCATAATCCATTCTTTTGACGAATTCAGTATTCGGCATATCTCTAGAGTTGAGAATAATAGAGCTAACGATTTGGCACAAGATGCATCAGGTTATCGGATAAAGAGAGGGAAATTTCACAAAACTGAAATTCTGATAACCAGTGCAGAGCCAAATTCCCAGGTCGCGGACCGTCCGCGTGATGACGCCGGACCGTCCGGGGTTACCAGAAATGTTCTCTTAATCAATTCGGCTGACAATGAAGCCGATGCAAGTGATTGGAGGACACCTATACTTAATTATTTACGAAATCTCAATATCAGGACAGATAAGAACATTCGGCGAACAGCTTTCAAGTATGTTTTGATGAGTGATGAACTTTACCGCCGAACAGTCAATGACGTCCTGCTGAAGTGCTTGGGCCCAGATGATGCTATATTAGCCATGGCCGAAGTACATGAAGGAATTTGTGGTACTCATCAATCGGCTCCAAAGATGAAGTGGTTGTTGCGAAGGTCTGGTTTTTATTGGCCTAGTATGATAGCTGATTGTTTCAAGTACTACAAGGGATGTCAAGTGTGTCAAAAATTCGGTGACCTACAGTTGGTCCCTGCAGCCGAATTACATCCTATCATCAAGCCTTGGTCGTTCAGAGGATGGGGATTAAACTTTATTGGAGAAATTCATCCTTCATCATCAAAGGGGCATCGATTTGTGTTAGTTGCCACTGACTATTTCACCAAATGGACTGAAGTCGTTGCTCTGAAAAACATGACGCACAAGGAGGTAATTGAGTTCATAACTGAGCATATTATTCATAGATTCGGCATTCCCCAGACCTTGACTATAGATCAAGGGACTTCTTTTATGTCAAAGGAGGTACGTGAATTTGCTGAATTATACAGAATTAAACTGCTTAATTCATCTCCATATTATGCTCAGGCCAATGGACAGGCCGAGTCTAGTAATAGGACATTGATTAATTTGATAACAAAGAAGATATCTGATAATCCTAAACATTGGCATAAGATTTTGTCCGAAGCTTTATGGGCTCATAGAATATCTAAACATAGTGCTACTAAAGTATCTCCTTTTGAGCTTGTCTATGGACAGGAAGCAGTATTGCCTGTGGAAATAAGTTTGAATGCTGTCAGGTTCGCCAGACAAAATGATCTAACTGTCACTGATTATTATAATTCAATGATGGATAATATTGATGAGGTGACCGACAAGAGGGTGATAGCTTTGGGAGCAATAGAAAAGGACAAGATTATGGTAGCCAGGGCCTACAACAAGAAGGTCAAAGCAAAGTCATTTCAAGTAGGAGATCTAGTGTGGAAGACCATCTTGCCTCTAAGGAATAAAGACCGGAAGTTTGGGAAATTGTCGCCAAGCTGGGAGGGTCCTTATAAAGTAAAACAGGTGATGTCTGGTAACGCCTATTTGCTACAAACATTACAAGGCAAGGATTTACCAAAGGCTTTGAATGGGCGTTTCCTCAAACAGTACCATCCTAGTATGTGGCAAGATGCCTAAGAGAACCGATGTGATCACATCGAGTTAGTTGCTTTTGGTTCGCCCAGCTCCACCAAAAGGCAGGGGGGCATATGTTTGAACCATAAAAGAGCCGGCGGACGGTCCGGCCCTGAGGCCGGACGGTCCGCGGTCCGGACAGTCCGCGCCTGTAGGCCGGACGGTCCGCGCGTGCGCAGAACAGATTAGGGTTCCGAGTTTTGTGCTACGGTTGTTAGCTAGATTCGCGGGATTAGCTCGGAATCAGTTGTGTAAAGGGTCCAGCCCCCCTCCTCTATAAATAGAGAGGTCTACGGCCGATTTGTAATCATCAATCGAATCAATACAACTTCTATTTCGCATTTTATCTTAAGAGTAGTTCTAGTCTAGTTTAGGTTTAGCCTTCCAATCCCCAAATTCTTCACCTCTCTTCGACTCTACGCCGATTAGAGGAGTCTAGGTCGGCCGGCCCGAGCCTAGACACCACCTAGGATCTCTCCTCCCCGACGGGGTCCCTCCCGGGAGGGAGATCCAGGCGCCGCCGGCGATCTTTCGCCGCCCCTGCGCACGCGCGGACCGTCCGGCTCTAGGGCGCGGACCGTCCGGCCGTCAGGCAGGGAACCCGAGCTCCTGCACCAGGTCGCGGACCGTCCGGCCCTGTGCCGCGGACCGTTCGCGGCTGACCAGAGAGCGCCGCCGCCTCGCGCCAAGCCGCGGACCGTCCGGCCCCTGCGCGCGGACCGTCCGGCCCTGACCAGAGAGCACCGCCGCTGGTTCTCTTGAGTAATTGACGCATCCAAAAAGACGTCAACACTTACCCTAACAACGTAACCACCCCTTCTGTGATTACCTGACGTTGGAATACGCAACAGGCCAACAGCTACAGTACACTAGTCTGCGCCTATATGTCCGAGAACGAACAGCTGAACAGGGGACGAAGAACTGAGTGCAGCACTTTACTGTATGCCCCGCCGGCACGTCGTACGTTCATTATTATGTGAACCTAACCAAGATGTAGCAACAATGGCGGCTCCGGAGGCCGGAGGGACACGTACGTCGGCGACATGCACACGAATCGACGCCACAGGTGTCCATCACTCGGCCCGCCCGACGCATGCGGGCGTGAGCGTGGCGTCCGGGACTAAGAGCATCTCCAACAACGTGACCTATAAAAATGCCTTATAATTTAAAAATAAGTAAATTTTATAGAATTTAGGGCACCAACAAAACACTTCACTCCAACAGTAAAACCCTAAATCTAGATTATAGGGCAGCCCACTACGTTGTAGTATATTTGAGTCACTTGAGAAGGTGCCCTATAGTTTTTTGACAAAATTTGTTGAATTGAGGCACTGTTGGAGTGGTTTTTCTTGTGTAGAGCCTTATATTTCAATTTGAGGCACTAGTTTGAGGTATTGTTGGAGATGCTCTAATGGCCCGGCGGCGTTGCGAACTCGCCCTGTGCGCCTTTTGCTCAGAGGTGACTGCTCAGTGCTCACTGGACCTCTCCCTCTCGGGTATCGCTTTCCGCGGCCTCTCAAATCGCGCAATTAGTCGCGCCGTTCGGGGTCAGATCACCAACGATCGCGTTTATGGGGGCAACGATGCTAATGCGCTGGCCGATCGATGGAGAATTCAGTTCGCAGTTCCCAATTTGTTTTTTTTTTCTTCTTCTTCTTTTATTACTCCCTCCCAGCCTCACTTCTAGTAGATTTCTTCTGAAATCACCTGTCTCTGTCTTGCATGGTCGGAGCATGGCGTGTGCACCAAACCCTTGCAGAGCAACACCGAGAGCTCAGACTCTACTAGTTCAGTCTTGAGACAGTTGCTTTGGTAATCCAAATGTTGCTAGAGGCACAGAGATTCCAATGCCCCAACACATACGTACATATACCGTGCACTGTGTGTTTAGATATCTGCAGCAAGCAAACAACCAAACGCAAAAAAAACCAAGACTCCATACAGTTCAGTCCTCGCAATCGTGATAAAGGCAGAACACTGTCGACGAATTTAAACGCGCGCGCGGCGCACGCATCTAATCCTGCCTCCTTAATCATCACCGGTCCGAAAGCTGCGTGAGGGCACCGTCGTTGTTAACATTATGGTTAGAAAGGATTGCAACTCTCAATCTTCGTCCCCACAAGAACGCATTCCACGATTGCATTCCGGCAAGGAGGGAAACGACGCTTTCGCAGATGTTAAGCCGTGACTTCGCGTATTCGTCTCGTTGCTAGATCCCAGAGGACTCGCTCTAGAAAACCTGACGTTTGTAAATTCTTGACGTCTGTTTCAGATTAAATGACAATGCAGAGAACCTGCAACTTCGTCGTCGATTTCTGTTGTGTCCCTGTTAGAAATATAGGCATTTTCCATATCATTTTAATTCCATAAATTAACATTATGATGATGACATATAAAATATGTTTAATTATAGAAATCACTATCTCAAATATATCCATAACAATATGGATCAAAAGAACATAAAGCATATGAATCATATAAATATAATAAGCATATAAACATGGAACATGTATTATTATGGAACAACTGAAAATAAACAGATAGCAACATAAACAGCATAACTGTAAAATTAAGACAAACAGATTTATCATATTACTAGTATAATCAGGCATCAGACATGTCATGATATAATACGACAAAACAGATTGGATAAATTTATGGCTATAAATAAAACAGCAGGTATGAACATATATAATTTGCAGAATGTAAAATAGTGAGGAGGTGAATTGATCATACCCTCCCATGCGCTCCGAGGATCTAGATCCTTGTCCAACTTCACTTGTCATGTTTCCAGGAAGAAGACGATTTGGGCAGTCGCGTAGACGCTCCCCAAAAACCTAATTGCCGATCCCCCGTGCAAGGTCTCGAACGGCACCGGCTTCGGAGGCACCTGCCCTCTCGCTTCTCTGTGCGCGCAGAGTCACGAGATGGAAATACCCTCACTCGGCGGCTGGACTGTGATTCTGAAAGTGGTGTGTTCCCGTGTACCGAGTGACAGGGGTGCTCCTCTATTTATCCTCTCGCAGAGGGAAGCTGAAGGAGAAAGGTCGCCGAGTCACGCCAAGGGTCGGCCAGCTCTCGCCGAGTTATGCCATGAGTCGGCCAGCACTCGCCGAGTCAAGGGTCACTCGGCTGGCTGACGAAGAGACAGAGTCACTCGGGCGGCTGACGAAGAGACAGAGTCACTCGGCTGACGAAGAGACAGAGTCACTCGGCTGACGAAGAGACAGGGTCACTCGGCGGGTCACTCGGCTGACTTACGCGGTTAGTGAGTGCTAAAAATTAACACAACCACACCACGCCCGCTCGCCTGCCTGCCTGCCTGCCTGCCTCGCCACGCCACGCCACGCCCGGCCGGCGGCGGCGGCGGCGGCGCGCGCGCGCGCGTGTGGCACGCCCTTGTCCTTTTCTTGACTTCTCAAGTTAAGTGGAATAAATCCCACCATATAAGTCAAGGCAAAAGACCCTTGGACTTCCAATGTGGTACTATTGGTATTCTCCACCATTACATACCATAGAGTTTATTCAATAAATGGGCCAAGCCCATAAAAGATCCAACAATCCCCACCAAACTCTAGGGTTTGTAATGATGAAGTATCAGAATCACAATCCTTTGATATACCAGTGTTTCGATGGAGACTGTTAAGTTGAACATCCATCTAGAATAAGAGTTTCACTCATTCACAACTGAACAATGGACTAAGCCTTGAATTGACAGTTTTGTGCGAAATAAGATTCACTCAAATCCTTTGCTGATACTAGGCTGCAAAAGGGTATTCCCGCTGTTTAGAAGCATATAAGTCACACTTCAGTGCCTTTCATGAGTATTTAGGGATTACCCAAGTCCCATAGACTGTGACTAGCAGTCTGACTCATATAGGTGTATTCCTCAAAAGATGTTCTGTAGGACAACATCTCACCTTTATAAGACTCTTGGAATACATTAAGGTAAATACCATCCTGCCTTACAGATAGGAAAGATGTGCATCAGAAATGAGTTAAGAAAGGGATCTTTCCTCACAACCTACTCCTAGCTTGTTTCTCCACTCTACTTCACGGGATCTCCGATCACATAGAGCAGGTTACCACTAGAGTAGATCTCACATGGGTCTCATACCCATTTCCCTCGATGCACTTTCTATCACATTGCGTGATAGACCCTTAGTGAATTGATCTGCCAGATTATTCGAGGTGTGAACATAATCCACAGTTATAACTCCGGAGTTTTTCAACTTTCTGACAGATTTCAATCTCCTCTTAACATGCCTTGTTGACTTCATGTTATTCCTAGAACTATTAACCTTTGTAATCACCGTTTGGTTGTCACAGTTCATGGAAATAGCCGGTATCGGTTTTTCAACTACCGGTAAGTCCAATAGGAAATCACGAAGCCACTCGGCCTCAGACCCAGCAGTGTCTAATGCTGCGAGTTCTGCTTCCATTGTAGACTTCGTTAAGATAGTCTGCTTGCAAGACTTCCAGGAAACAGCGCCACCTCCAAACAGAAACACATATCCGCTTGTGGCATAAAGCTCATCAGCATCAGAAATCCAGTTGGCATCACAATAGCCTTCCAGCACTTTTGGGTTTCCGGTATAATGAATACCGTATGTCATAGTACCTTTCAAATACCGCAACACTCTCTCAAGAGCACGCCAGTGATCATCTCCTGGTTTCGACACAAACCGACTTAGCTTACTCACAGCATAAGAGATGTCTGGCCTTGTTGCACTTGCAAGGTACATGAGCGAGCCAATGATCTGGGAGTATGTCAATTGATCCCTTGCTATTCTCCGATTCTTTCTTAATAGCACACTAGGGTCATAAGGTGTTGGAGCAGGATCACAGTCACTAAAACCAAAGCGACTCAATACCTTTTCCACATAATGGGATTGTAACAAAGTTACCCCACCATCAGCTTCTCTAACAAGCTTGATGTTTAGAATGACATCAGCTTCTCCCAAATCTTTCATCTCGAAATTGCTCGATAGAAGACTTTTAACTTCCTCAATCACATTGAGATTTGATCCAAAGATCAAAATGTCATCAACATAAAGGCACAGCATAACAGACTCACCCCCACCATATCTATAGTATACACACGTGTCAGACTCATTTACAACAAAGCCAGCTGCTGTAAGAGTATTATCAAACTTTTCATGCCATTGCTTAGGTGCTTGTTTTAGGCCATACAATGATTTTATCAACCTGCACACCTTGTTCTCTTGACCATCCGCAATGAACCCTTCTGGCTGATCCATGTAGATCTCCTCATCCAACTCTCCATTAAGGAAAGCTGTCTTAACATCCATCTGATGAATGATAAGACCATAAGAGGCTGCCACGGCTATTAATGTGCGAATTGTAGTCAATCGAGCCACTGGTGAGTAGGTATCAAAGAAATCTTCACCCTCCTTTTGGGTATATCCTTTGGCCACAAGCCTTGCCTTGTACCTCTCGATTGTACCATCAGGCCTAAGCTTTTTCTTGAAGATCCATTTGCAACCTATAGGTTGACAACCATAAGGACGGTCAACGACCTCCCAAGTTCCATTAGACATAATAGATTCCATCTCACTCCTTACTGCTTCCTTCCATAAGTCAGCATCAGGAGAGGAATATGCCTCACTAATGGTAGTTGGTGTGTCTTCCACAAGGTACACTATAAAGTCATTACCAAAGGATTTTGCAACCCTCTGTCTCTTGCTCTTTCGAGTGACTATAGTGTCATCCTCCTCAGGGATGTGCACGTGAGAATCCTCAGCATAATCTATAGGAATCGACAGTTCGTGCTCATGGGGAATTATAGTCTCATGACTTGTATCACTAGGTGTATTCTTCATGGGAAACTCATTCTCAAAAAATGTTGCGTCTCTTGATTCCATGATAGTATCAACATACATATCTGGCACATCAGATTTTATAATTAAGAACCTATACCCAGTGCTGTGAAAAGAGTACCCAAGGAATATACAGTCAACAGTTTTAGGCCCAAGTTTACGCTTTTTGTTGATTGGCACATTCACTTTAGCCAAGCAACCCCAAGTGCGCAAATATGAGAGATTTACTCTTCTCTTTTCCCATTCCTCAAATGGAGTGATCTCTTTGTTCTTTGTTGGAACTCTATTCAGGACATGACATGCTGTCAAAATCGCCTCACCCCACCATGCTTTGGATAATCCCGCTGTACTCAACATGGCATTCACCAAATCTGTTAGAGTGCGGTTTTTCCTTTCAGCAATCCCATTGGATTGTGGTGAGAATGGCGGTGTCCTCTCATGAATAATACCATGTTCCACGCAGAACTCATCGAACACATTAGAGAAATATTCTCCACCTCGGTCGGACCTTAAACGTTTTATTTTCCTCTCAAGTTGGTTCTCTACTTCAGCTTTGTAGGCCTTAAAATAATTGAACGCTTCATCTTTTGTTTTTAAGAGATACACATAGCAAAATCTAGTGGAGTCATCTATAAAAGTGAGAAAGTATCTTTTACCACCTTTGGTCAAAATTCCATTCATCTCGCACAGATCAGAATGAACAAGTTCTAGAGGTGCCAAACTCCTCGCCTCAGCAGCCTTGTGAGGCTTGCGAGGTTGTTTTGACTCAACACACACATGACACTTAGACTTTTTGACCAAGTTAAATTTAGGAATTAAATTTATATTTGCTAACCGCATAAGACAGCCAAAGCTTGCATGACAAAAACGTGAATGCCATAAATCCGACTCATCAGAAAAATGAACAGAATTCACGAGTTTATTACACACATCATGCAGTGATAAGCGGAACAGCCCTCCGCAGTCATATCCTTTACCAACAAAAGTACCATGTTTCGACACAACACATTTATTTGACTCAAGAACAACTTTGTATCCATCTCGACATAGCATAGACGCGCTAACGAGATTCTTCTTGATAGAGGGCACATGCTGCACGCTCTTCAATGGCACCGTCTTTCCCGAAGTAAACTTCAGAATGACCGTACCAACACCAAGAACATGAGCACGCGACCCATTTCCCATTAACAAGGCGCCAGATCTCCCGACCTGGTAGGAGGAGAACATAGAGGCATCAGCACACACATGAATGTTTGCGCCACTGTCCATCCACCACTCAGGTGAATTACAAACTGAGAGAACAAATGGTAAAGAGTTACCATACCCAGATGTTCCACCTTCAGTTTCAGTGGTAACAACATTAGCTGATTTCTTGTCTTGAGTGAACTTGCGATCAGGGCACTCTCTAGCCCAATGTTGATCACTGCCACAGACAAAGCAACCTCCCTTTCCCTTGTTGTTGTTCTTCTTTTTAAATTGTGCTGTATGAACAGGTTTATTTGCGTTCTCTGGTTTGTTTTGGTTTTTCTTCTTGTTAAACTTGCGGAAGTTTCTCTTCTGCACCACATTAGCAGTAGAGGTCTCCACACCTTTTCCATTGTCCTTTGATCTAGCTCTTTCCTCAACATCAAGAGTACCAATGAGCTCCTCCACATTGAACTCTTGTCTCTTATGTTTGAGAGAGGTAGCAAAGTCCTTCCAAGAAGGTGGCAACTTGGCGATTATACCGCCAGCCACAAACTTGTCAGGCAAAGGACAAGGAAAAAGTTCGAGTTCCTTAGCTAGTGCCTGAAACTCATGAGCCTGTTCCACTACAGATCGGTTCTCAACCATCTTGTAGTCATACAGCTGCTCCATGAGATACAGCTCGCTACCAGCGTCAGTAACTCCAAACTTTCCAACAAGAGCATCCCACAGCTCTTTCCCCGTGGGAAGGATGATATAGCTTTTCTGGAATTTTGTGTCAAGTGCGCTAATCACTGCACCTCGAAAGAGGTTGTCTTCAGCCTTAAACTTAGCCTCATCCTCAGGAGGTAAGTTGGCAGGCTTGCCCTCAGCGGCATGAAAACAAGACATTGCAGTTAGCCACAATTCCATCTTAGCTTTCCATATCAAGAAGTTTTTACCATCAAAAGGATCAGGCTTTAGCACAGCAGCAAAACCTCTGACAGAAAAATGCCTAACATTAGGTTTTTGGATTGTTAGAAATATAGGCATTTTCCATATCATTTTAATTCCATAAATTAACATTATGATGATGACATATAAAATATGTTTAATTATAGAAATCACTATCTCAAATATATCCATAACAATATGGATCAAAAGAACATAAAGCATATGAATCATATAAATATAATAAGCATATAAACATGGAACATGTATTATTATGGAACAACTGAAAATAAACAGATAGCAACATAAACAGCATAACTGTAAAATTAAGACAAACAGATTTATCATATTACTAGTATAATCAGGCATCAGACATGTCATGATATAATACGACAAAACAGATTGGATAAATTTATGGCTATAAATAAAACAGCAGGTATGAACATATATAATTTGCAGAATGTAAAATAGTGAGGAGGTGAATTGATCATACCCTCCCATGCGCTCCGAGGATCTAGATCCTTGTCCAACTTCACTTGTCATGTTTCCAGGAAGAAGACGATTTGGGCAGTCGCGTAGACGCTCCCCAAAAACCTAATTGCCGATCCCCCGTGCAAGGTCTCGAACGGCACCGGCTTCGGAGGCACCTGCCCTCTCGCTTCTCTGTGCGCGCAGAGTCACGAGATGGAAATACCCTCACTCGGCGGCTGGACTGTGATTCTGAAAGTGGTGTGTTCCCGTGTACCGAGTGACAGGGGTGCTCCTCTATTTATCCTCTCGCAGAGGGAAGCTGAAGGAGAAAGGTCGCCGAGTCACGCCAAGGGTCGGCCAGCTCTCGCCGAGTTATGCCATGAGTCGGCCAGCACTCGCCGAGTCAAGGGTCACTCGGCTGGCTGACGAAGAGACAGAGTCACTCGGGCGGCTGACGAAGAGACAGAGTCACTCGGCTGACGAAGAGACAGAGTCACTCGGCTGACGAAGAGACAGGGTCACTCGGCGGGTCACTCGGCTGACTTACGCGGTTAGTGAGTGCTAAAAATTAACACAACCACACCACGCCCGCTCGCCTGCCTGCCTGCCTGCCTGCCTCGCCACGCCACGCCACGCCCGGCCGGCGGCGGCGGCGGCGGCGCGCGCGCGCGCGTGTGGCACGCCCTTGTCCTTTTCTTGACTTCTCAAGTTAAGTGGAATAAATCCCACCATATAAGTCAAGGCAAAAGACCCTTGGACTTCCAATGTGGTACTATTGGTATTCTCCACCATTACATACCATAGAGTTTATTCAATAAATGGGCCAAGCCCATAAAAGATCCAACAGTCCCTGTCTTTGCTGGTGCTACGACTTGGGTATTTCAGTGGACTCGGAAAGGCCACAAACTGTTCAGTGAATGACTTTAAGAGCTAACTCAAAAGATTGTGAGCAAAAGAACTTAGAGAGAGGGGAGGCGAAGAATCAAATCGTAGGATAATGTCAATACAAATAAACACAACGATTTGTTTTCCGATGTTCGGTTCCAAAGTACTTACTCCCTGCTGAGTAGGCCGTATAGGCCGGGTCTTTTTCAACCTTTTACCCTTCTCAAACAATCACTTAGACCGATTGAGTGTTTTTTCTTAATCTCAAGGATCACTAAGACCCTACAAGGACCACTATACACTTAGGTGTCTCTTGCTAGCTTTACAAGTTATTAAAGAGTTTAGAAGGAGATGAAGAAAGCATGATTAAAAGCCAAGCAACAAGATCACACTCTCTCAAGTCACTAATCACTAATGAGCACTAGTCACAATTATGGCACTTGAAGAGATTTAGAAGCTTAAATGTGTCTTGGATGAAGTGCTTGCTCTTATATTGAATGAGAGGTTTGGATGAAATGAATCGAGGTGGTTGGGGTTGTATTTATAGCCAACAACCACTTACTAGTCGTTGCCTCTTTTCTACCAACCACGGACGCTACGCGCCCCTAATCCGGACGGTCCGCCCCTGCACATCAACGGCTGAAATCTCAACAGTCAGCAGTAATGGCTATATCAACGGCTACAAGTGCATTAATTGTGTCGTCAAATGTCAGATAAAACAATCGCGGACGGTCCGGTCGTGTACCCCGGACGGTGCGCGAGGACGCTAAAAATATATTTTACCGAATCGGACGCTAAAAATATATTTTACCGAACCCGTCACCTTTGGATTTTTCTGGGTTTTCAATGAGCGGACGATCCGCGGCTGAGGCCAGACGGTCCGAGCTTTGTCCCGGACGGTGCTCTCTTCTCCTTCAGACAGTCCGCGGTGTAAATGTGTGTTTTGCAGTGTTCTTGTCCGAGGCACACCTTGGTGTCGCGGACGGTCCGCCGGAAGGGCACGAACGGTCCGCGCATAGGTGCATTTTTTAAAAAGCTTCTCCTGTCCGGAATAATCTACGGTATTTCAGACGGTCGACTTAGAATTGATATAGATGGACTTATGCACCTGAAAAATAATCAACTAATCAAACTAGTTAGTCCATAAAATTTGTGATGGTTGTCAAGCACTGAAATTGATTATAGGAAATGGTTAAGGTCATTTCCCTTTCAGACAGCCCAGCCGGTTTGTTGTTGACAGATATCCTGTGGCAGCGTGCCTCCTCCGTGCTTCCCTCTCTAGCTCTCCTATTTCTAGCTCAAGTGCTCAACACTACAGTAGGATCAGATCATCAAAATTGCAGAACAAAACTTGAGAAGGCTGAAGACCAAAAGCAGAGGAGACATGCAGACATGTATTTGTTGTCATGTTGAGAATGTATTTTTTGACATTTAGACATATACTTAATCCATTCATTTGTCATGCAGGCATGTATTTGTTAACTAGCCAATCATGCAGACATGTCGAACTTCTGTTCTAAATTTATTATTGCAATTCAAGACATGCATTTTTGTCATGTTGAGAATGTTGCTTATTGAATAAAATCTATATTTGTTTAATTTATATTAAATTTTTAGCTATGTATATGGTGAATTGGGAAGAATTTTGATTAGTTATGTTATTAAATTGTTGAAAATGGTTCTTTGTCATATCCGATGGATATCTAAAACCCGATGAGCACGTACATGTATATGAATTTCTATTCGCAGGTATAGTCGTGGGCGGATATTATCTACAACCGTGGATATGATTGCGGCGGATATTTGCAATATCTGATCCGAATCTGACCCGTTGCCATCCCCATTCATTGGCATACCATACAATGTTTGGGGCTGCGAGTCCCCATTTATTACCGAAGTATTAGACATAGATATCCTATTGCTAGTTTTGTATGACGGAAAAATAGGAGCAACATATTTTTCAAATGTACGTGTTAATTTTCTAATTATTCTTCGAACCCCCATCTGTTGTTTCATTTCATCTTGCTATTGCTTAATAGATTGGATGTCGTTAGATTTATTTACATTTGAGATTGGAAGCGAAGGTAGGAGGGATGCAATCTCGATCTTTCTATGCTTGATAATCTTCTGATAGTGATCCATCGTGAAGTATGATAAGAATTTCTCCGTCGTCTCGTCCTTAGCCTTGGCAACTGCCTCCTCACTCACTTGACTCATCAAGTCTTCATATAGTTATTGTTCATCGGTCAACAAGCTTCCGCCAGCCGACATAAGAATATTATAGGGAGATATCGGTGTGATCTATAGAATCTACCATTTAAGGGTATGATTTTAGTAGATCTAGACACCTGGTCCTTAGCGGAGTCGCTAAAAAGTATGTTGACGCTGATTCGGGCGCCGAACACTAGAGATGAACCACTCGCGGTGCTCTCTGCGGAGGCGCGGACGGTCCACGACACAGGGTCCGCAACATGGGCACATGAGTGACTCCTCTCCGTACATCCGGACGGTCCGCGTCTGGGATTTGGACGGTCCGCGATGACGCAGAGGGTCATATTTTTCGTAGCAGATCTAGATCTCACCTTCTGGGAGAGAATCTATCGAGAAGGAGAGATTCTAGTGTGTCTTGGTGCCGGCAGACCACCCAAGACGTCTCTAGTCGACGTAGAGCCGAAAATAGGTGAAGCGCCAGTCTATATAAAGGGATGAAGTCTGGACCTGTTAAAAGTTGGTTTTCCAGTTAATTCTGCAGTAACAAATTCGTAAACTTAATTAATTTTGTGCATACGTGGACCGTTCGCATTGGCACCACGGATCATCCGGACCACAGACTGTCACTGTCTTGTGGCACTTATAGTGCTCAACACCTCCGTATCAACAGTTTACAGGGAGAAATCATCCGGACCACGGATTGTTTTCCTCGATCTATAAATCAGATGCATTCGGCACAGCGCACAACGTTGCAGCATCTACATACATATATTTTTCATCATCATCAGTAGGAAAGTTTTCGAGCCACCGGATAAGCGCTCACAGTGTGGTCGTTTCAGAGCAGGTTTGAGATGAGGCGCCGCTTCAGGGTCCTCGAGGTGGACTGATACGAACGGACCACGAGGCCCGCGCCGATGCCGACGCCGAGGCAGATGCCCAGGCTGATTCCGACGCCGACCCTCACGCCGGCGGTGAACCATGACAGCTCGCTGTACTCCTCGCCGTCGTCGGTCCCGTCGGATCTCATGTAGAGGCTGTCGTCGTCGTCGTCGTCCCCGATCGGATCGGGCTTGTAGCACCGGTATCCCGATTCCTGCACGCGACACGCAGCAGCAGTTCAGTCGTTTCAGTTGTTCAGACTTCAGAGTGAACACCGAGAAACTTGTCTGAATTCCACGGCGGAGGAAAAGAACTGAGCGCACAAGTTACAACTGATCAGATTGTACCTCTGGGTGATGCGTTTCTTCCACCTGCTCGCGGCACTCCGGGATCGGGTCCATGAACGCCCTCACCTGCCGCCGCCGCCTGAACCGCAGCTGCGTGGCCTTGGTGAACACGACGGGCGTGCCCCGGAACACGCCTGCAACGTACACCTCCACCACCGGCGGCTTCGTGTCCCTCTTCTCCCCGCCCCACCTGAGGAACCCCGAGCCGCGCTGCGTCGCCGCCTGGCACTTCATCGCCCAGCTCTTGGTGCCCTTGCTGTCCACGTCGCACGCCTCCAGGATCCCGACGACGATCCTCTCGTCCTTGCTCTGGACCTCGAACCGCACGCTGCCCGACACCCTGACGGTCGCCGTGCAGACGAAGGTGGCTTCCCCCGATCTCTTGTCGACGCGGTCTCGGCGGAGGGAGAAGGACACGCTGCCGTTGCCTTTGCCCATGCCAGGCTGGTGCTCGGCGCCGCTCACGTCCAGGATGGTGTCAGGGGTGAGCGGGGTGTGGGTGAGGGCGAGAGTATCCAGCATGGACTCGTCGACCTCGCACCTGCTCACCCGCAGGTAGAAGACTCGGAGTGCTAGGCTGGACGACGGCTCCGGCACGGCCATGGCAGCTTCTAGCTCGGGAAGGTCACCCATGTTTCAGAGAGTTAATTTTTGGGGGCTAAATTGTTCACTCACATGACAGAAAGAGTGGACTATATGTTTCATCTCTGAACGATCACGAACTCGGAGATCACAGAGTCTTCGGTCTGTAAAAAAAATAGAAGAATCGCTCAGAGGATAGATTGGCAGGGCATATTACAGGCAGTGATCAACGATCGAAGATGCAAGAGCTACTAGAACTGTAAGCTATAGACGCATCCCATGCAGATGCAGTGACAGTTCTATTGCAACATAAGCGGATAACACTGATAATTCACCCACGAAGTGAAACTCTAGCTGCTCTTGGAATTAATAGATTTCTTCAATCCTCCAACATCCAACATAGAACATGAAAGGCGAGGAATATGAATTCAATCTTCTTCTCAATTCTAGTATCGATGCCCCCGATTCCTGATGACTATATGTATATACAGAGACTGATAGAACCTTAAAACTCTGTATCAGGAATTGCATATTTGCATGCACGAACAGCTTCTACAAGAACAGCGACGGGGAAACGAATTTTCGATTGCGCGAACATGATAAGAAAACGCAGCAGGGAAGAGAGAAGAGAGAGTGTGCCAAATCTTTACCGGATTGAGCTCCATGGCTGAGAGATGCCTCTCCTCCTTTGGTGTCTCTCCTCGTTCAGTTCTTCAGTTCTGTCGAAGAATTTCTCCACTATATCCTACTACTACTAGGGATCTTTTTTTGGTGGAGGTGAGCTGGTGAGGCCCCGTAAATCCCTCAGCTGACACCTCACACAAAGCACACCAGAGTCCAAAACCACCGCTCCATGCATGACAACACGAGCCCCTCTGGCAACCTAGTAGTAGGAAAAAGTATACTCCCTCCAGTGCAGTAAAGGTAGTCGTTTAGGACATGATTGTGCATACCAAGGAGTGATTAATTATTATAGAGTTTTCCCTGTTTACCCCTATTAAATAGGGATATGGGTGCATTAACGTCACTAAAACAATCAGGCTTGATTGGTTGCTGCAGCAGCTCCAAAGCATTCTAGACTGGAGGTCTCAAGTTCGATTCCTCTTAAATACATCTTTTTTTTGTGCAATTACTAGGGGCAACAACGTCCAAATCCCAGACCCACGCGCGCTATGACTTCTTTTTGTGCACGCTCGGTCACGCGCAGGATGACTTCTTTTACTGCACCGGAGGGAGTATATAAACATAAATGCCCATGAGGCCGCAGTTCCGTTTTCCCACCTATAATAACAATAATAATTGCAGCAAATAAATTACCTAGCGCAACTGATTGCCGATTTTAATGTTGATTAATTCACGCTAATGTTAGGGCATGTTAATTGAGACGTTTTTAAAGAGTCTTTAAGAGGTTAAGTAAAAACACTCTCTATACTTATTGTCTGTTAACAATATTTATGATCCAAAGTCTATTATCTGTCTCTTATATATATTTAGAAAACCGTAATAGGGTCTCTAGTTCTTCTAATTCTAGAACTTTGGATTAAGTATTGGTGGAATACCTGGCAAGCCGAAACTTTCTTAACTAATACTCAAGAGAAAAGGATTCATAGAATTAGAAGAACTTTTGCTCTTAGACCGAACGGCGATAAAAAGAGAAACTAAAGACACATGTACAAAAACTTCCTATATTGTCCAGGCAAATTTATTATTAGCACTTTGGCGGTAGCTAATTAGTAGCTACTCACTCCGACTTCAAATAAATCAATTTGTAGAATCCATATAAACTAAACTATCATAAATTAACTAAGGCTATAAAAAAACATTGATAATATAAATTAAGTATATTGTTAAAATATATGATGATATAATAAACCTTGATGGTATTTTAACAAATTCAATTAAAGTCTATTTTTTCACTTAGGTAACTACTAAAATATATTTATTTCACGGATAGAAAGAGTAACATATAATATATGAGTGTAAAATTTTATACCGCATTTTAGAAATGTCTCAGGAGAGTGCCGCCAATAGTCATCCACGCATACATAAACAAAAAGGAAAAAAAAGTGAACCTGAGAGCTGGATTTAGATGGTTTGGAAGCACAAATGATCCACTGCCGCCTGGTGACCAAGATCTCAAACTAGGTAATGGTAGCACCACTGGTCCACATCAACAATCTCCCGCCACAAAAAAAAAGTTAGTGACCAGAATAATGCTCCCAGATTATTTCCAGCACCTGTGGGCTAGAAGGTTCGACAAGTCCAAGTCAGGCTTAGAGATGGTAACCTAAAAACCGACGGATTTTTATCTCATTAGTATACGGGTTTAGATCAATTTTTATATCTATGAGTTTGTTAATATACATAAATCTATACCCGACGGATTTATGGATACGTGTTTGTTCCTATAGTATCCAAATCCGTGGAACTGTGAGTTTTTTAAATCCGACCAAATCTAGTGCATATTGTCATTTTATTTTATAAACGAACAACAAACTTGTTATCTCCCTAATTACTTCCTATTTTTTATCAAATGATAAATGCATAAGTAGTTGGTGAGAGCGTTGCTTGCTATTATATGTGGTGGATGGATAATTTAGTGCAAGGTCACTTGATTATGCAACTTATTATTTGTATTTCATTCTCTCTACTAATAATTTTTATATCAAATCATGAACTTGTTGTTCAACACATAAATTTTAGACCACGATCTCATTAATCATTACGATACTTATTGATTATGAGAAGAACAAGCATATTGGATATGAAACCCGTGGGTATCCGCTAACCCGAGGGTACTGATTTGGGCAAAATTTCAAACTCGTCATTTGTACGGGTTTTTTAATTGTTAAAGATATTTTTCACATGTACGGGTTCAGAATACCAAAACCCAGCGGGTTTGTACTCGTTGTCATCTCTAGCCAAGCTTGACTAAAATAATAGGAGCAATATGTTTAGGCCTTGTTTGGAGGGGATTGAGGTGGCTAGAACCCCTTGCTATTCAAATTTGATCGGAATCAATCTTAGAACCATATAACTAATAGTTAGTTAGCTAATAAATTATTAGCTAGAAAAAGGGATTGTTTGAAACCTCCAATTAATAGGTTGGTTGAACTACTGTTTTCCCATTGTGTCCCATCGAGTAAAGATCTACGTTGAAAGGATAGGAAGCAATATTATCTTTTGATAAGTTCTAGCAGTCTCAACTTAGCTAATGAACTAATTGTTAGTTGAAGGTTTAGCTAACAATCAATAAATATTTTAGCTAGCATATTTGAAACCTCTAACTAATTTTTGTTGCTAACAATTATCTTTAGAAGTTCCAAATATGCCTTAGTACCTTGAACAAAATAAAACAGTAGAAATGTTTTTATTTTGGGCTCTTATTTTTTTAGAGTAATAACTTTTTAAAGAAAAGTAGGAGATGCTCTATATTTTAATTAAGATAGAAAAATATCCTATTTATTTTTTTAAATACAAGTATTGTTAACTATGTCTTCAGTATCGAATATTGAATATCTGGACTCAGGATACAAACATACTGAAACAGTTGAACTCTTCTAAATGAATATGAATCATACGGTCAGAAAATATTTAGACTATTCCTACCCCTACTTTTAAGCTTATTCTTTTTCTTAAATAGAAAACAATACTTAGCACCTTTTTGCAATAGAAAAAAAAAACATTGTTCACATCCAAAATAGGTGCACACAAACTATTCTGATACAACAGGTCTAGAAAATGGCTTCTTGATAATTGAAGATCTTCCTTCTTCAAGTGCTTCTTGAATTTCGTCATGAACAAGTCTAACTCGTCCTCACCTTTGAAGCTTGATTCATCTTCACTTGAAGAGACCTCAATCGTCTTCTTGATTGTTGTCTTTAAATGATGCACTTATCTTGTTTGTCTTGTTGGACGAGCAACATGCTTCTAGCTCTCCAAGTTTTCTTCTTTGATCTACTTCAACAACCAAGAGCCCACGTCTAAGAATTCTTCCAAGCACATCATGTGTCTGAATTCCTCAAACCTCTGATGGTATATTATCTTGTGTATTTATTTAAATAAGGACTACAGGATCTTGGTGGAATCGAACCACCTTCCGTCCAGGACTGTAACGAACAGTCCAGAGAGAACCTCACCGTGTTTGAGACAAGATCCACAGTTAAGAGACATACATGACTAATAGCGTATCTACACTTCGCTGATCAAAATCTAAAACCATTTTTTAAATAATTTAATTCTTATATAAGATAGAATTGTGCTGTCAAATACGAAATCAAATTGCACAAGCAATTTTCTACGCGCCTTGATGAATAGTATCAGTAACAAATGGCTGCTATCAGCGGTATTCAGAAAGCAACAAGACAATTGAGAAATCAGTAAAAATTGTGTTATTAATAATCATATATACCTTCAGACAGCAAAGTTTCCGTTCCATTTAGTGAATGTGCATACAACGGCTTCAACCTCCTCAGAATTAACAATCCGGCAAGAATTAAGTCCTGTTCATGTGTACGTAGTTACCTGAACGATTATACTGACTACTAGCAAATTCTGTAAAGTTAAAACAACTTTTAATTTTAAATGGAGGGAGAATTAAGAACTTCTAATGAGAACTGTTCAGTTTAGCAATAAATTGACTTACACAGATGCTTTGCAAAAAGAGAACTAATGAAAAAAAATGCTCAAGAATAGACGCGCATATATATAAACAGAAGCTTCAGAGTAAATGGTTAAACCCAAAGAGAATTATTATACAAAAAAAATTGGAATATAGAAGACAAGAAGCTGAACCTAGAGCAAAGCATATTTGCCCGGGAACAAAAAGAAAACAGATCTCCCATCTATGGCATATTGGACCTCAGCTTTTTTCAGCTTCTGAGCTTGCTTCTATAAGAATCGACCTGGTAAAATCCATTCAAAATCAACATAAACACATAATCGACCGAACAACCAAACAGGCCTAATGGGTTTCATATTCCTAGTTTCATCCCTTCTGCCAAGCTTCAGCGGTGGTTGCTGCTGCATCAAATTTTTTTGCCACAGATTGTAGTGCTTCAGCTCAATAGTGATCAATAACATCATAACCATGGAGTACTGAAACGAACTATATCGCACAAGTTCAATAAGCTCTGATTGTGCCTAGTATCTACTAAGTGTGCTTGAGCAGTTCACTGTCCAGTGACCAGGAAATGAAGCTGAAGACCATAGCCATTTTGTACCGACGATTTATACAGAGCAGTCGACATTAACACATCGTATAAATATTTCACTGTCCACTGACCAGGAAAGAAAGCTGAAGACGATAGCCATTTCATACTGACAATGTATACCTAGCAGTCGACCTTCACACATCTTACAAATACTCATGATGTAGGTACTCAGAGTATTTGTACTGATCTTCATATACATCATATCTAAAAACGCCATCACCTCCATGATGGGGGTGCAGATATTCAGAGTATACCGATCCAGGCTTTTATAAGACAATAATAAATCATACTCCATCCTAAATGGTAAGTCAGTCCAACTTTCTTGAGGAGTCAAAGAAATATTAAGTCTAACCTAAGTTGTACATTAAAATAATAACATTTATGATACTAAATGTCACTAGATTCTTATTAATTTAGATTTTACATTTGATATGGATCTTCATAATTTTCTCTATAGCTTTAATCAAACTTGTGGCTCAAACAATATTAGAATGACTTATAATTTAGAATGGATAGAGTACAAACTAAGAAAGAACAATCTTTCATAATACCTTGTGAAACCTTAATTGATAATAATTGATAATGGAAGAATGATGATAGCTGACAAACCAACAAGAACAGCTGCAGTATATTTAGACAAATCAACTAGAGAGTAATTTTGAGTCCACATGATGTGTTGGAAGATTGCACACCTTTTTAAGGATTAAAGTAATTTCTAAGACAACCACTATATAAACAATGGATAAACCACACATAGCAAATAGAGTAAAATCTATCTTAAATGTATCTAACAAAACCAAAAGCGATAAAATCATTATTACTCACAACAGAGATTGCTCCAAACGATCAAAGATGATCACGATATTGTTCAAGTCCATTGACGTAACACTACAGATCATCAAATCACAACTCGACAAGCAATAACCCTTCAGGTTCTTCAGCGGAGTAAGATTTCAAAGACTGTTTTCGTCGTCACACTAGTGTTGACAGGAGCCTAAAATCACACAACACCGAATGCTCCTTTTGCCTAAAACCCTACCACATAGCAGGTTGGTTATTTCTCATATCTTTCGAGGAGAGGAGAGAATCGTCTTTATACAGAAAAATTACTCATAATAACCAGACACAAAAGATAGAAAACTGAAACTAACTCAGTCACGGTATCCATGGATTTAGTTCGGTTACGGTATCCACGATTTGATGGATTCAATTATGAACTCAACGCACAAGGTAAGGTCAGAAACAGAGGGGACCTTTAAAAGTTGTTGAGTAAATGGACCAAACCCAATAAACTCCAACAGGATCAGCCATAAGACATTGAACAAATCAACTAACAGATAATTGTCGATTTGGATCACAACCTCATAATCTCGTGTGAGAATCCGTAATTGCCTGAATTTTCAGACATCATAGTTTGAATGAACAAATAGTAACTAATTTCATTTGCACCCGATTTCTATATTTCAGATGATATAACCAAATTTATGCAGTTCAGCGTTATCGTCGTCGATACTCTATAGAGAACACCTCCCTCATGTGTCAGTGGTTTATGGCCTTTGGGAGAGCAACGTTGGGTGAATGAAAAAGCATGGAAGGAGCATTGTAGGCGTGTACGGTTTTAACGATTGATGATGATTTCAGTAACTTCAGGCGGCTGTGCATACATGGATTTAAATAAATATATGCGATCTAAATTGCAAGTGAATTGAAAATTTAGATCCAGTTGTACCTTTGTGTTGCGCTGTAGCTCCATTCATTTGAAACACGCCGTGATGAATCGTAAGCAGGGCACAGGGACACAAAAGGGTGGCAGAACCCAGGGATGAAAACTCCCCGTGCGATCTCCCACCCAGCACACAAAACCAGCATCTTTATTACGGTGGCCTGCCATGCGAGCGCACCCACAATGGCAAAGGCCTTCAAGATGTCACACCTCACTTCTTTCATATTTTTTCCTCCCTTCTCAGTATCTTTCCCCCTCTTTTGACTTCACACACGCAACTCTGTAGTTACATGTGTTTAACTTACCTTGCCATTTAGGCGCGGATCGCTCCGACCAACATCTCTCAGATCTAATAATTATCGAAATTTCATCCAATAATTATCAACACAGAAACATCATCGAGAGGCGCGGTGCAGAAAGAGATCCAGCCACGCTTTAATAGCCCTTCGACGTCTAGATCTCGCCAGAACGACCCAGCTCTGAAGGTCGGCAGATTGCAATTTGCCGGGTCAGGCACCAATATTCTCGGAGCAAACACGCAGATCAGAAGCCTCGGATCACGGAAATCATGCAGCCTCGTCTCGCTTCAATCCGATTCGCCACTCATCAATCAAACCAATCAGATCGGAACCTGCACATCATCTCAAAAACAGAACCACGCGTTTCGAACAAACAAATAACAGAGCGAGATTCACCGTTGCTCGATCGTACCAAACACCCGATCTGGAAACCGCAGGTGTAGGCATGCTTAGATGTAGACGAGAAGAGGATTTCATCAGGCGAGAAGAACGCGTCGATTTCTAGACCGAGGCAACATAGACCGGGGAGGGTACGCGAGCAAACCTAGGGTTAGCGGGTGCACGAAACTTAGCAGAGGAATCCAATGTATTTATTGCTCGGTTAGCTGAATCTGACGGTGGCGATGAGGCAGTTCGAGTCGGACGGGCAGGATGGCAACGCGTGTCTAAAGATGATTGGTCGATTTCTTGGGTTCGCCTTATCCTCTGGAGAGTAACGGCCTATTGAACCGAAGAAAATATGAAAGGTTTTTGAAGGGTTCATTCCCTACATAAAAAAAATCCATGTGCCGAGTCTTTGAAACACAGGATTTAATCCTATCAAGGGCTAGTTTCGAAACTTCATTTTATAAAGAGATTTCTATTTTTTCAAGAGAAAATATTTTATTTTTCCTTAAAAAATGAAAATCCCTTCAAAAATTATAGCTTCCAAACTAGTTCTAAATCTTTAAAATTACTATGGATCGTTTTCCTCTTGAAAACTTTCCTACGACTCTTATCTCTCCATTTAAATTCATGTACAACATCAATAGAACGGTAAGATAGAACTATAGCGTCTTGTTAAGCGTGTGACATCAATATATAGTGCAGAGATATTTATAGGTAACCCAGTAGGTATGTGTGCCCTTCTAAATACTGTTATGCCACGGTTACTTGCTACAATTCTAAAATATTCCCCATTACGAGGTCATTACAACGATGTTAAGTATAGTTTGATTAAAATGAATAAACATACTATAGATCCTACCCTGTGTAGGGCTTACAAATGGGCCTAAATGACCGATTTTTTTGTTTTTAGCCCCTTTCGAGACAAAAATTTACGTTTGGACCCCTAGAAATTTAATTTGCACGTTTGGATCCGAAGCTCGGCGCCATAGGCTGTGGCGCCGAGGTAACACAGCTCGGCGCCACAGCCTATGGCGCCGAGCTCTGTGACGTGGCAGTCGGCGTGGCACCTAGCTCGGCGCCACAGATCTTGGCGCCGAGCTAGGAAATACCCGCAAACTCCCTTTCTCTCTGCGCGTTTCTTCTCTGTTCGCGTCACTTCTACCGCCGCAAAAACCACCGCCGCCGTTCACTTGAAATCGCCGCCGCCCGCCCAGCTTCGGCCCGGCTCGCCGCCGGCCGCCCGCCCCGCTCCCTGCCGCCCGGAGTTCCCTGCCCCGCTCGCCCAAGCACGCTCCCTGCCGCCCGGAGCTCAGCCGAGCGAGCTCGGCCGCCCGGAGTTCGCCGCCGCCGCCCGGAGCTCAAGCCGCCGCCCGGAGCTCCGCCAACGGTCGGCCACCGCGCGCTACGGTTGGCCACCGCCAGGTATATTTTTTTTAATTTCTTAGTTTAGTAAATTCTTAGTGATTATATAGTTTAGTGTATTCTTAGTAAATTTCTTAGATTAATTTCTTAGTTTATTAATTTCTTAGTTTAGTAAATTCTTAGTGATTATATAGTTTAGTGTATTCTTAGTAAATTTCTTAGATTAATTTCTTAGTTTATTAATTTCTTAGTTTAGTAAATTTCTTAGTTTAGTGTTTAGTAAATTCTTAGTGATTATATAGTTAGCATTTTGTTTAGCGCATTGATATTACATGTTTTCTGTGTTGGCAACCATCGTGTTGCCGTTTATTCGCAGGTTCTATAAACATCACTTTACAGGGGAGGTGCTGCCAAATTTTTTATTGATAATAGGTTTTTTTGTACGTAGGTGTTCGTCCGACTTGACCTTTTTCACCGTTAGCTGGACTCGTACGCGTTCTCAGGTATACAATGTTTTCGTACATTATTTATAGATTATGTAATTTCGTTTGATGTGTTCATTTAATATTTACTATATAGTTATTAGTTAATATATATTTATTACTTAGTAAGTTAGTAGGCTTAAGTATATAGCCATTATTGAGTTAGTAATCCATTTTTGTAATAGATGGACAGCCTAGTAACACTATACCATGGAGGAAGGGTGGAGATAGATGCTTATGGGAGTGTTACTTTTGATGGTATGAAGATCGTGACCATGTTGTTCGATGAAAGACCATCTTTTGACAAGCTTTTGGCTCGAGCTTGTGAGGAGATTAGTTGCGACATAAACGACCCTAGAATATCAATTCAGGGTTTGTTGTCCCATATTACATATGGAACAGTTGTCCGACGGTTGATCTCCATTACCTCAGAAGATGATTGGGTGATATATTTAAGAATTGTGAAGACGATGGTTCCACCATGTTTGGATGTGGTTGTTCAAAAGTTACCTGTTAGTCATTGCGATGGTCTAGTCGGGTTGTCTCCACAAATGCCAAATGCATCTCGTATTGAAGCTCCTTTGGTAGAGCTTCATGAAGAAGTGGTTGTTGTGCCCGATGCTCAATCGGGTCTGCACGAGTATGGGATTTCTCGTCCTCTTCCTGGCGTTTGTGGGGCTTCTAATGCGGTGGTACCCCCAAGAGATCCCATTGACCCAGGATCCAGTGCACGATCATCCTAGTAAGTGTCTTCGACACATTGTTCGTATCCATCGTAATTTCGTTTGATTAGACTTTTTAATGTGGTTTTTCTTGCTCAGACCTGATGCAGGATCTCCACATATCGATAATGCTGCTTATCTTGATGTGCTTGTGTCATATAATATGGACAACATATGCAGGGCATCCAATAGTGTTGATGTTCAGATTGAGGATGAGGAGGAGCCATATGAGGCTGCACGGGCCTTAGATTCTGATGATGACCGTCCGGTTCAAGAAATGACCGAGCAAGAAATTGAACTCATAAGACGTTTGTGTCCGGAGCGAGACCCTGCAGTACATGAATTTAGCAGTTTAAGTCATTCCACCCGTGCTTATGCTGAAGGACGTGACGATGAACTGCTAGAGGCTCCGGATAACGCCGACAGCATTGAGATTAAGGTAGGCTTACTTTTCAAGGACCTGCCTACACTGAGACGATGGCTACAGGAATATTCAGTGAACCGGAAGAGGCCGTTCAAGGTGAGACATTCGTATGCACAGCGTCGTTACACTGTTGTGTGCGAGGTGTCGGAATGTAATTGGAGGGTATGTGCCCGAAGGCAGAAGGACACCGGAAAGTTTAAGATCACCAAAATTGTAGGCCTCAGCTAGTGCGATGAGCTCACTCAACCTTGATGTGTCGTCCTCCTCTTCTTCATGTAATCCTGCCTCTGCGAGAGCAATAAGCTCACTCAATCTAGATGCGTCGTCGTCCTCCACCTCCATCAGCTCAACCGTTGCCATTTTATCCTAAACATATCTCGCATGCGCCTCATCGGCCAAATAGTTTACGCCGCTTCCAATCTCTGCAAATATAATGAGAAAATTAAGTTAGCAAAGTTAGGATAAATAAATTGTACTAACATAATTATAATATCATTTATCTCACTTACTTCCCTTGAGGCGATCAGCAAGATTATCCAATATCTGTTTCTCGGCTTGAGCCGCTTCCCATTCCCTTGCATCTTGTGCTCTCTTCTCATATGCCGCCTTCAACCTCCTATACTCTGCACGCTTCGGGCTATCATAAAAGGCAGATTTTGCTTCCCTATGCATGTCGCGTATGCGATCGTTAATGTACGAATCGACGAGCCGAGATCCACAACGCATCTTCTGTCCCATTATTCTCTTGGACTCTATTGTGCGCATCACCTCTCCTTTGTCGTCGTAACTCTCCCAACTGCATTTCCTCGTCTCCTACAAAAAAATAGTAAGTACCGCTATAACATTACAGCTGGTGCAAAAAAATACCAACCTCATCGTAATCGACCATATGTCCACAAAAATATCCAACACCAAGCTCCGAAGGAACTAATCCATACTTAGCTTCAATACCACATTTGCAGAGTACTGGATCAAATTTGACCTCTTCTGCCGCCCACCCGTTGTATCTCTTTTCCTTTACCTCTGGCTCTGGCCAATGGGACAAAGGACCATACAACCACTCTCTGAAACGACACTTACGCCACCCGTATGGCTGTAGGAGAAAAAATTAGTAATTTATTGTAAATAAAAACTAGTTCATACATTTAGCGTATCAATGGGCTCACATAATCAATGTTCGGACAACAGAACTGCTTGTCATAGTCTTCGTCGATGACAGCACGGTCTCCACAATCACATCGAGGCGGTGAGTCCATCCGTCTTTCTGTTGCTACCTCCTTCTCCGCATCCGTCATTGGTGGAGGATTCGGGGGAGGAGGTACCCAACACTTAAAACGCTCATGACTGGTCTTTCCACTCAACCAATTAACGAAAAGAAGATATCGAGGGTCAAATTTATCAGGACCATCAATCCACTGGAAAAAGAAACACCTCTGATGTCCCTAAAATAATGGAAAGAAGCACTATTACATATCTACAAAATAATGAATGCGAACAAAATTAAGTGACAAGTCATAAGCTACGTACGTCCAAACTGCCACAAAGGTAGTAGCAGCGAGCAGCCATGTCTGGATGTTGTGATTGATGTACCCAAGCCAGTCTGCCACAGTCACAGTTAGGCACGGGGAGTTCAGGAGGAACATGAGCATTCTTACTAGATACGTCCGGATATAATTCTCGAGGACGACCTCTCTTCTGCCACAACGCCTCTCGGTACATGTCTTTCATCTAATAAACGATTATAATTATCACTTGTACCTATTATGCTTTATAATAAATCTACACAAACTAATAATCGAAATGATAATATAATAGGTGTATACAAATTATTAAACTAACAACCCAATATACAAAACGAATCAGTTGGAAATCATACCTTGGTCTACGAAGTGAACCAACTCAAATCTTTGAATCTAGCAAATTTTCACGAAGTTTGGAAATGGGATGAAATGAGCTGCTCTCGGCCAGCCGCGCGGGCGTTTTATAGGAGTTCGTAGCTCGGCGCCAAGATCTATGGCGTCGAGCTACGAGGCCACGCCGCCACCACGTCAGAGCCAGGTCAGCCCTAGACGCAACTAGCCGTTGCTGCCACGTCATAGCTCGGCGCCATAGGCTGTGGCGCCGAGCTATGTTAGCTCGGCGCCACAGGCTATGGCGCCGAGCTAAGGGTCCAAAACCGAGTTTAAAATTTTTTTAGGTCTAAACGTGATTTTACTTCTGTTTAAGGGCTAAAATACAAAAAATTCGGCCTAAATGACAGTGGGGCGCGGCCTTCACTTGCACGCGGCACCCTTCGCTCTATGAAGTCAGGGTCTTCGACCTTGCCGAGATTGTTGTTGTTTAGAACTATCCGAGACGGCGGAGATGCCTTCGCGAAGCTACAAGAAGCCCCCTTTGCTTCGATGTCTCCGGCAGCTCTAGTCGAATACCTTGATTTTGATGCCGGTCGAGGTACCCTTCACTTTCTACGACACGTTTTCTGTACGAGCATATAGAATCTGCTTGAAAGTGCTTCTTTTTGTAGCGGCTGCAACAACTCCATCTCACATAGTTATTGCTTCTTTTTGTAGCGGCTACAACAACTCCATCTCACATAGTTACTGTAGAAATAGCAATCGTAGCTGTTGCAACTGTTGTAGCAAACATCTTCATAATCTGTGCTAACACTATCATGTCGAAGAGAGAGGAGGAAAGGGGTTAACGATGGTGACGGTGTGAGTGATGGAGAAGGGGCGACGGTGTGAAAGGGAGAGGGAGGTTGGGTATATGAGGGATGAGCGACGATCTAAATAATATTGTCCATTGAATTGAAGTAAGATAGAAGGTTATCTAGCTATTTGAACAGAAGTAGAGCCGTAGAGGAGAGGATGTTTTATAGCTTCTTGTTGTAGCCAACCCAAGATACTCGGTTGGGAACCCAAGAACACACCCTTGCCTACTAGAGGAAAATATAGTCCATTACTTAGAGCAGCTCCAAAAGGACACTTAAATTTTCTTCCCCAAAGCGTCTTATTAGTGCTGTTGTTAAAAATAAGATTCCTAAAAAAAGTTAAACCCACAACAGACTCCTAATAAATAAGCCCTAATATTTTAATGTGGGCCACGCCATGTGCTAATTGGGCTGGTTGCTATACTTGCATCCGTACTTATGTCCTTGCCATCATATGGATACATGTACCTGGCGGCTGGCATTGCACCGGAGTCGGTTAGTTGCGCGTGAGATGTGCGATTGGGGAAGGCTTCGTGACGCGCAAATTTGCGGGGCAACAAGCAGCGGATGCGGGATGCGAAGAATACGGAGACAAGAAGAGAGAACAGTTGGAGGACTTAAAATATATTTTCTTTCCTAAAAACATTTTTAGAGTTGGTTTACATGATCTCTTGGAGATGCTCTTATACCCGCTACCCACCGTGATATAAATTTGTACCGTAGCCGCCAATATTTTTGTAGATATGTGCTGCCAATATTTTTGTAGATATGCTCAATTTAATTGTAACAATAAGAATCAAATACAAAATATGAAAAGCCCCAAACCTCATTAATAATAAATATGCTAGCATAACATATTATTTTTTACCCAACATAACAAATTCATCCAACACAACATTATTTTACCACATGCCATATATTATCGTGGTTCCTCATCGAGTAGCATGTATGGGGCAAGTGAGAACATTGTCCATATCTTATAGATATATGAAATGGCCTAATAACATACTCATGAACATAAAAAGGCGTCATATACGCGTACCCTAATCTATACTATATAAATCACCAATTTTCACAGTTCCACAGTCGTCTCTTATCTTTCCCGCATGGTTCTACGGTTCCACAGTCGTTCTTTCCCCTTCTTGTTTTATGTAAAAATACAGTGAGTGTTCAAACTTTGGTTTTTATCTTCAACGGGAGAAACAAAGTGTACTCCTTGGCAAGGCGTCCTCAATAGGAGAAGCAAATCGACAATCGATTTAGAAGTTGCAAACAATAAAAAATAGAGAATCTAGGAACGCGTGTAGATCGTTGGAGCTCAGGCACGATCTTTTCGATCTCACTGCGAGACTAGCGGGTATGATAGCTGAAAGGGAATTAGGCTTACACCTAGTCCCTAAATAATTTTGGTGGTTGAATTACCCAACACAAATATTGGACTAACTAGTTTGCTCTAGTGTATAAGTTATTTAGGTGCAAAAGGTTCACACTCAGCCAATAAAAAGATCAAGTTTTGGATTCAACAAAGGAGCAAAGAGGCAACCGAAGGCACCTCTGGTCTGGTGGCACGGACTGTCCGGTGTACACCGGACAGTGTCCGGTGCACCAGAGGACTCCAACTCAAACTCGCCACCTTCGGGAATTTCTCAGGCCGCTTCGCTATAATTCACCGGACTGTCCGGTGTACACCGGACAGTGTCCGGTGCCCCACGCAAGCCCGGCCTCCGCAACTCGCCAGCCTCGGGATCGCGCAGCAGCCGCTCCGCTATAATTCACCGGACATGTCCGGTGTGCACCGGACTGTCCGGTGTACCAGCGGAGCAACGGCTATTTCGGCGCCAACGGCTACCTGCGCTGCATTTAATGCGCGCACAGCGCGCGCAGAAGTCAGGCGCGCCCATACTGGCGCACCGGACAATGAACAGGTGTTGTCCGGTGTGCACCGGACACCCAGGCGGTCCCAGAAGTCAGAAGCTCCAACGGTCAGAATCCAACAGCATTGATGACGTGGCGGGGCACCGGACATGTCCGGTGTGCACCGGACTGTCCGGTGCACCATACGACAGACAGCTCCACCAACGGTCAAGTTTGGTGGTTGGGGCTATAAATACCCCAACCACCCCATCATTCATTGCATCCAAGTTTTCCAACTTCCAACCACTATACAAGAGCTAGCATTCACTGCAAAAGCACACCAAAAGAGATCAAATCCTCTCCAAACTCCACACAAAGCCCTAGTGACTAGAGAGAGTGATTTGTAGTGTTCATTTGAGCTCTTGCGCTTGGATCGCTTCTTTTTCTTTGGCATTCTTTCTTGTGATCAAACACTCACTTGTAATTGAGGCAAGAGACACCAATTGTGTGGTGGTCCTTGCGGGAAGTTTGATTCCCAAGTGATTTGAGAAAGAGAAGCTCACTCGGTCCGAGGGACCGTTTGAGAGAGAGAAGGGTTGAAAGAGACCCGGCCTTTGTGGCCTCCTCAACGGGGAGTAGGTTTGAGAGAACCGAACCTCGGTAAAACAAATCCGCGTGTCTCACTTCATTATTCGCTTGCGATTTGTTTTGCGCCCTCTCTCGCGGACTCCACTATATTTCTAACGCTAACCCGGCTTGTAGTTGTGATTATTTTTGTGATTTTCAGTTTCGCCCTATTCACCCCCCTCTAGGCGACTTTCAATAGCACCATTATGATGGGTTTGGTTGCTGAGTGGAGGAAAATAGTCAGATGCCACCGGACGCAAGTGCTCTCTCGGAAGTGAGCGTCCTCCTTTCTTTCGCTCCACATTCATAAATCTCTCCAACCAAATAAAGAATTCTAGTCTGTAACTAAACAAAAATAGAGTGGCTTCAATCTATTTACCAAACAGATAAATATATGAAAGGGAATTAGGCTTACACCTAGTCCCTAATTAATTTTGGTGGTTGAATTGCCCAACACAAATATTTGGACTAACTAGATATCCACTAATGACCCCCGAGGAAGTTATCGGGAATTTTGTGAGCTTTGAATGCATGATTAAAGGCTCAAAGAAGATCAACGAGCTTGACGAACCTTCCACATCCGAGGCGCAACCGGTGGCCTTCAAGGCAACGGAAGAGAAGAAGGAGGAGTCTACACCAAGTAGACAACCAATTGACGCCTCCAAGCTCGACAATGAGGAGATGGCTTTAATCATCAAAAGCTTTCGCCAAATCCTCAAGCAACGGAGGGGGAAGGACTACAAACCCCGCTCCAAGAAGGTGTGCTACAAATGTGGTAAGCCCGGTCATTTTATTGCAAAATGTCCTATGTCTAGTGACAGTGACAGGGGCGACGACAAGAAAGGAAAGAGGAGAGAAAAGAAGAAGTACTACAAGAAGAAGGGCGGCGATGCCCATGTTTGCCGGGAATGGGACTCCGATGAGAGCTCCACCGAGTCCTCCTCCGACGAGGACGCCGCCAACATCGCCATCACCAAGGGACTCCTCTTCCCCAACGTCGGCCACAAGTGTCTCATGGCCAAAGATGGCAAAAAGAAGGTAAAATCAAGGTCCTCCACTAAATATGAAACATCTAGTGATGAGGATGTTGATAAAAATGAGGAGGATAACTTGCGCATTCTTTTTGCTAACCTCAACATGCAACAAAAAGAAAAATTAAATGAATTGATTAGTGCTATACATGAGAAGGATGATCTCTTGGATTCTCAAGAAGAATTCCTTATTAAAGAAAATAAGAAGCATGTTAAGGTCAAGAATGCTTATGCTCTAGAAATTGAAAAATGTGAGAAATTAACTAGTGAGCTAAGCACATGCCATGACACTATTGCCAACCTTAGAAATGAAAATGCTAGATTAAATGCTAAGGTTGATTCACATGTTTGCAATGTTTCAACTTTCAATTCTAAAGATGATAATATTGATTTACTTGCTAGAATTGATGAGTTGAATGTTTCTCTTGCTAGCCTTAGAGATGAAAAAGAAAAATTGCTTGCTAAGGCCAGAGATTTTGATGCTTGCATTTCTAACCTTAGGGATGAGAATGATATACAACATGCTAAGGTTATAGAATTAAAAACTTGCAAACCCTCTACATCTACTGAGCATATTTCCATTTGTACTAGATGTAGAGATATTAATGTTGATGCTATCCATGATCACCTAGCCTTAATTAAAAAACAAAATGATCACATAGCACAACTTAATGCTAAGATTAGTGAGCATGACTTAGAAAATGAAAAATTTAAATTTGCTAGAAGCATGCTCTATAATGGGAGACGCCCTGGCATCAAGGATGGCATTGGCTTCCGAAGGGGAGACAATGTCAAACTTAATGCCCCTCCTAAGAACTTGTCTAACTTTGTTAAGGGCAAGGCTCCCATGCCTCAGGATAACGAGGGTTACATTTTGTACCCTGCCGGTTATCCGGAGAGCAAAATCAAGAAAATTCATTCTAGGAAGTCTCACTCTGGCCCTAACCATGCTTTTATGTATAAGGGTGAGACATCTAGTTCTAGGCAACCAACCCGTGCTAAGTTGCCTAGAAAGAAAATTCCTAATGCATCAAATGATCATGCTATTTCATTCAAAACTTTTGATGCATCATATTTTTTAACTAACAAATCCGGCAAGGTAGTTGCCAAGATTGTTGGGGGCAAACACAAGGGCTCCAAGACTTGTGTTTGGGTACCCAAAGTTCTCGTTTCTAATGCCAAAGGACCCAAAACCGTTTGGGTACCTAAAGTCAAGAACTAAAATTGTTTTGTAGGTTTATGCATCCGGGGGCTCAAGTTGGATACTCGACAGCGGGTGCACAAACCACATGACAGGGGAGAAAAAGATGTTCTCCTCATATGAGAAAAACCATGATCCCCAACGAGCTATCACATTCGGGGATGGAAATCAAGGTTTGGTCAAAGGATTGGGTAAAATTGCTATATCACCTGACCATACTATCTCCAATGTTTTTCTTGTAGATTCTTTAGATTACAATTTGCTTTCCGTATCCCAATTATGTCAAATGGGCTACAACTGTCTATTTACTGATATAGGTGTTACTGTCTTTAGAAGAAGTGATGATTCAATAGCATTTAAGGGAGTGTTAGAGGGTCAGCTATACTTGGTAGATTTTGATAGAGCTGAACTCGACACTTGCTTGGTTGCTAAGACTAACTTGGGTTGGCTCTGGCACCGCCGACTAGCCCATGTTGGAATGAAGAATCTTCATAAGCTTCTAAAGAGAGAACACATTTTAGGACTAACCAATGTTCATTTTGAGAAAGACAGGATTTGTAGCGCATGCCAAGCCGGGAAGCAAGTTGGCACTCATCATCCACACAAGAACATCATGACTAGTGACAGGCCACTGGAGCTCCTACACATGGACCTATTCGGCCCGATCGCTTACATAAGCATCGGCGGGAGTAAGTACTGTCTAGTTATTGTGGATGATTATTCTCGCTTCACTTGGGTGTTCTTTTTGCAGGACAAATCTCATACCCAAGAGACTTTAAAGGGATTCTTGAGACGGGCTCAAAATGAGTTCGGCTTAAGGATCAAGAAAATTAGAAGCGACAATGGGACGGAGTTCAAGAACTCTCAAATTGAAGGCTTCCTTGAGGAGGAGGGCATCAAGCATGAGTTCTCCCTACACTCCACAACAAAATGGTGTAGTGGAGAGGAAGAATCGAACTCTATTGGACATGGCAAGAACCATGCTTGATGAGTACAAGACACCGGATCGGTTTTGGGCCGAAGCAGTCAACACCGCTTGCTACGCCATCAACCGGTTATATCTTCACCGAATCCTCAAGAAGACATCCTATGAACTCCTAACCGGTAAAAAGCCAAATATTTCATATTTTAGAGTTTTTGGTAGCAAATGTTTTATACTTGTTAAAAGAGGTAGAAAATCTAAATTTGCTCCTAAAACTGTAGAAGGCTTTTTACTAGGATATGACTCAAACACAAGGGCATATAGAGTCTTTAACAAGTCCTCAGGACTTGTTGAAGTTTCTTGTGACGTTGTGTTTGATGAGACTAACGGCTCTCAAGTAGAGCAAGTTGATCTTGATGAGATAGGTGAAGAACAGGCTCCTTGCATAGCGCTAAGGAACATGTCCATTGGGGATGTGTGTCCTAAGGAATCCGAAGAGCCTCCACATGCACAAGATCAACCATCCTCCTCCATGCAAGCATCTCCACCAACTCAAATTGAGGATGAGGCTCAAGATGTTGAACGAGAAGATCAAGAAGATGAGCCATCTCAAAATGACGGCAATGATCAAGGGGGAGATGCAAATGATGAAGACAAGGAGGATGAACAACCAAGGCCGCCACACCCAAGAGTCCACCAAGCAATACAACGAGATCACCCCGTCGACACCATCCTCAGCGACATTCATAAGGGGGTAACTACTCGATCTCGTGTTGCACATTTTTGTGAACATTACTCTTTTGTTTCCTCTATTGAGCCACACAAGGTAGAGGAAGCACTTCAAGATTCGGATTGGGTGATGGCGATGCAAGAGGAGCTCAACAATTTCACAAGGAATGAAGTATGGCATTTAGTTCCACGTCCAAATCAAAATGTTGTAGGAACCAAGTGGGTCTTCCGCAACAAGCAAGACGAGCATGGTGTGGTGACAAGGAACAAAGCTCGACTCGTGGCCAAAGGATATTCACAAGTCGAAGGTTTGGATTTTGGTGAAACCTATGCACCCGTAGCTAGGCTTGAGTCAATTCGCATATTATTAGCCTATGCTACTTACCATGGCTTCAAGCTTTATCAAATGGACGTGAAGAGTGCCTTCCTTAATGGACCAATCAAGGAGGAGGTCTATGTTGAGCAACCTCCCGGCTTTGAAGACAGTAAGTACCCTAACCATGTTTATAGGCTCTCTAAGGCGCTTTATGGGCTCAAGCAAGCCCCAAGAGCATGGTATGAATGCCTTAGAGATTTCCTTATTGGAAATGGCTTCAAAGTCGGCAAAGCCGATCCTACTTTATTCACCAAAACACTTGATAATGATTTGTTTGTATGCCAAATTTATGTTGATGATATTATATTTGGGTCTACTAACAAATCTACATGTGAAGAATTTAGTAGGATCATGACACAAAAATTCGAGATGTCTATGATGGGGGAGTTGAATTATTTTCTAGGATTTCAAGTCAAACAACTCCAAGAGGGCACATTCATTTGCCAAACAAAGTATACTCAAGACATTCTAAGCAAGTTTGGAATGAAGGATGCCAAGCCCATCAAGACTCCCATGGGAACAAATGGGCATCTCGACCTCGACACGGGAGGTAAGTCCGTGGATCAAAAGGTATACCGGTCGATGATTGGTTCATTGCTTTATTTATGTGCATCTCGACCGGACATTATGCTTTCCGTATGCATGTGTGCAAGATTCCAAGCCGACCCTAAGGAATCACACCTTACGGCCGTAAAACGAATCTTGAGATATTTGGCTTATACTCCTAAGTTTGGGCTTTGGTACCCTCGGGGATCCACTTTTGATTTGATTGGTTATTCGGATGCCGATTGGGCGGGGTGTAAGATTAATAAGAAGAGCACATCGGGGACTTGCCAGTTCTTGGGAAGATCCTTGGTGTCATGGGCTTCAAAGAAGCAAAATTCGGTCGCTCTTTCTACCGCCGAAGCCGAGTATATTGGCGCAGGCCATTGTTGCGCGCAATTGCTTTGGATGAGGCAAACCCTGCGGGACTACGGTTACAAATTAACCAAAGTTCCTCTTCTATGTGATAATGAGAGTGCAATCCGCATGGCGGATAATCCCGTTGAGCATAGCCGCACTAAACACATAGCCATTCGGTATCATTTTCTTCGGGATCACCAACAAAAGGGGGATATCGAGATTTCATACATTAACACTAAAGATCAATTAGCCGATATCTTTACCAAGCCACTTGATGAACAATCTTTTACCAGACTTAGGCATGAGCTTAATATTCTTGATTCTAGGAATTTCTTTTGCTAAATTTGCACACATAGCTCATAAGAATACCTTTGATCATGTCTCTTTTATATGCTATGACTAATGTGTTTTCAAGTGTATTCCAAACCAAGTCATAGGTATATTGAAAGGGAATTGGAGTCTTCGGCGAAGACAAAGGCTTCCACTCCGCTCTACTACTCATCCTTCGCCGTCACTCCGAGCATCTCTCCAACTTTGGTATAATCTTCACTCATTTATTCTATGACCAAAGGAGGAGAAAGTACTTTAGTGGGCTCTAATGACTCCGTTTTTGGCGATTCATGCCAAAGGGGGAGAAAGTATGAGCCCAAAGCAAAAGGACCACACCATCACCCTAATTTTTAAAATTGATGATTTTCAATTGGTAAATTTCAAAATTGGTATCTCTTTGTATTCTTGTAGCATCCCAAAAATTCAAATCCTGAAATTTTCTCAAATCTCCCTCTAAATTCAAAATGAATTTCAAATTTCATTTCAAAATGTTTGTTTGCGAGTTGATATCAGCAAATAAAATATAGTGGTCTATATTCTCTCCAAAATCCTCCTCAAATATCCTACAAATATTTTCCAAGTGATCCCCTGTAACACCCACTTTGTAATTGCTAGATAAAATACCAATAGAGAAAAACAATTTCTCTCTTTATGTGAGTTTGATCTTTATGCATCATCATATGTGAACACCATATTTTAGAACAGATAATTATAAAATATATGCCACTAACTCATTGCATCATGTTGAGATTTTTGTTTTGTGTGCATTTTATGACAATATAAAAATAATGTAAAAAAATATATATTGAAGTCCAAAGTGGAATTTGACATCTAAAATGAAATTCTAGAAATTAGAAAAGAGAAAGAAATATTATAAAATACAAGATAAATTCATAAATGAATAGATCCTATATTGGTAAGTTCAAATTGAATATATAAACTGAGGATAAACTTGCCACAAAGTTTGAATTTGGATTTAAGTTTGAATTTGAAAAGAGAAATGAAAAAGAAAACAGAAAATATAAAAAGAAAAGGAAAAAGGAACTTACTGGGCCGACTTACCCGTTTTCGGCCCAGCTCCGGACGGTGCCCGCGCGGCCCACTCCTACGCTTCACTACGCGCGCCCGGCAACTGCCAGGTGGGGCCGTGATGTCAGTGACCCACTCATCGCGCGCTCGCGCTTCAGCTGGCGCCGACACGCGGGTCCCACCTGTCATCCTCTCACGCTCGCGCCATACTCTATCGCTGACTGGTGGGCCTGCGTTGTCGGGATCTTCTTCCCCCGCGCGGACTCCGTAGCAGACCGGGGATCTTCGCCGCGTTGATCTCGGGCCAATCTTACCGGTCACCGCCCCACTGCGCGCGCTCGGACTCGGACTGGGAAGGGTATAAATCGTGCCGCTCACCTCCCACCTCTCATTGAGCTGTGCGATTAACCAACACCGCGCCGTGGGAGTTCCGCCGCCGCGACCAAATTCCCGGCCTCGTCATCGTCAAAGCATTAGAAAGGGTCGCGGGACCTCGCCGTGTCACCGGGGAAACATCTCTGCCAAGTATTCGTCGGGATTGAGCCTCGAGGCGGCCCCAATTGCTCACCGTCGTGCGTGGGCCACCGTGAAGCCGCTCCTCACCGTGGACAGCCTTCGCCACAACATTATCGACGGTGAGTTCTCCTCCATGCTGTTCGCGTTGCCCTCTAGATCACGTGGCACCTTTTAATTTGGGTTTGGCACTCGGGGGGGACGGATTTCGCGAGCTCCGGCGAACTTCGTCGCTGTCCGGTAAGCGGCGCCGCCGTGCGAGCTGGCTCTGTTGGGGCGAAGAACGTGGCCCGTTGGATGACCAAGCGACGGCTCGGATTAGATCGAGGATACCGTTTCGGCCGGGCACGCTGCGGCCGTAGATCTGTGATCCTACGACTCTGATTCAACCTAGGTCTCATTAAATCGTAGGCGTCGATGTTAGATCCTGTGGCTTAGATCGCGTACCGATTCGGCCTGGGATACATCTAATCCTAGCGGTCGATAGTCGATCGTGCGGCTGAGATTGCAAGATACCTCTTCGGCCGTGCTTTTTGCTAAAGAGACCTTCTGTTTTATTAAAATCAACCCGCCATCCATATTCACTATGCACTGTGCCTTAGGAATCTTACTCCGAGCCCCCTGCGTTTTCCATTAAATGAGGCCCAGTCCAGTGAATAGGAAAATCATAGAAAATGATTTAGAAAATGATTTTTAGTGTTAAAATAAATCCAGAAACTTAATTAATTCATAACTAATTCATTTTAGCTCTAAATTGAGTCATTCCAATTCCTAAAATTTTGTAATAATATTCTCTACCATTTAGAATCACTGTTTTGACATGAACTCTGTCAGAAAATTTATTTATCATTTAATCATATTATAATCACCTTAAATCTTAGGAAATTCATAACTTGAATTCTACAACTCCAAAATTAATAATTCTTTTTCCTGTGATCTTATTTTAATGTGTAGGTTATTAATATGTATTTTGCATATATGTTTGGTGTAATGTTAATTTTGCCTATACCATGTATGTTTGTATTGCTACGACTAGCAGTGAGGTCACGAGGATCTGAAGAATCATCCTGGTACCTGGATTCTCAAGGCCCAGGCAAGTTGTGCCCTTGATCACTTCTTTTTACCCAGCCATGTTCTGATTAATCATAATGATCTGCATAGGTTAATTTTGATGGGACCCAACAGGTTACCTAGTTTGATTATCTTTATACCTTGTTTACCACTGATCTTTCTGGGTAGTACTTGCTAGTGCTATATGTGGTTTTGGGTATGGAGATACACTATTCATGATTACACTTTTTGTTATCAGTTGTTATTTAATGTTCATGTTAAGATCATTATGTTAATTGGAACATGGAGCGACCACCCGGGAAAACAGTGCTACCACAAGGGTGGAATGGGACGCCCTTGGCTGATTAATTAGGAAAGCTAGTGGAAGACTACCTTACCCGAAAGGGGCAAGGGCAGTAGGGGAGAGGTCAGTGTAGGGAGGCCCTCGGGAGGATTTTGCTGCGATGGCGGTCCTGCAAGGGATTCCTGCACTGGATCTTCCTATAAACTGTAGCGGGTTTTCGGAAGCTAGTGGAACTTTGTAAAGGCCTCGTAGTGTTACCCTGCCTCGCTTCCTTGGTAGAGGTGTATGGGATTCATGACCCCTTGGCAGATGGGTAACACGACTTGTGGGTAAAGATGTGCAACCTCTGCAGAGTGTAAAACTGGTATACTAGCCGTGCTCACGGTCAAGAGCAGCTCGGACCCTCACATGATTAAATTATGGAACTTAAACTCAATTTGTCATATGCATTGCATCGCAGGTGATGTTGTTACTTTTGTTCTACTACTTAATTGGGCTGGTATTTACTTATACTTAGTAATTGCTAATAAAATTTTGACCAACTTTAAAAGCAATGCTCAGCTCTAACCATCTTCTTTGGTAAGCCTTACACTTCACGTGAGCTCCCACCTTTGGCGAGTTCATGCACATTATTCCCCACAACTTGTTGAGCGATGAACGTATGTGAGCTCACTCTTGCTGTCTCACATACACCACAGGTCAAGACCAGGTACTGCAGGATGATGCTCATGGAGGATGTTGTGATGAGTTCGTGAGTGGTCTAGGTCGTCGTCTCCCAGTCAACTTTTGGGTTGCTAGACCGTTGTCTCCTTATAATGTAATTATTTATTTTGTATAGAACTCCTGTTATATATAAAGTTGTGACATTCGATCCTGTGCCACTATACATCATATGTATGAGACTTGGTCCCAGCATACCTGGTGTTTATGTTAACCCCGGGTTTTGGACCCCTAAAATCCGGGTGTTACAGAAGTGGTATCAGAGGAATGTTGACTGTAGGACGAAACCTAGATAGAACTGGACAACCCCTGTCTACTTACCTTTGCTACTCTGATTCTTTTCTAAAACTTATCTTAATCTTTTTCTCATCTATTTCCGCTTACTCTGATTATTCTTATCTTTTCTTTCTAAAAGACAAATGTGGATTTTACACTTTGAAATCCCATGCCTAAAGTGACCTTTAGGAATAGGAGACCTATTCTTAGGAACAAAAACAAAACTATTTTTATAGATATCTATGAACTTGAAAGTTTGTTCTTATGATACTTGTTTGATTTGGATCTTTGATTGAGTGTGATGGGTTGTGGAGTAATGTCCACAATTACATCTGCATATACACATAGGTATAAAAATATATTTATAAAATAACTAGACAACCTAGATTGTCCCCATTGGAACATATCTAGCTTAAGAGATTTATCTTATCCTAAAAGATCTCATTCTAACCAATTCATCTTATCTTAAAAGACTCTCTCTTATCTTAATAGATCCATCTCATCTTAAAAGATACTCATCTTATCTTGAAAAGATTTTATCCTTATCCTAATAGATCTAACTAGTCTCAAAAGATTCTATCTTATCCTTATGGATCCATCTTATCCTAATAAGCATACTTATCCACCCTAGTTTAACAACCATGATCTAATGCAAATTAATTAGATCTTATCTAGTCAAACAAGTCACACCAATCTAACCTAGATCTGATCAAATCTAAAGTAATACTGATGAAATAGTTTAGACTCTACCCCTATAGAACAGGTCTTAACTTAGTTCACCCTGCACTAAATTAAGAATGATAGATCGACTTGACCATATGCAACTACCTTAATCATATGATAGTTGCATAACCTCTCAATTATAAACTAGCAAGAGACTCTATCTTATCATAACATATCTAACTAATCTCAAAACATCCTAACATATTTTACCCTGTTGAACCTATCTAACCTAAACTAGTCTAATCTAGTCATATCCAATTCACTCTAGATCTTATCTTACCTAATGTGACCTGATCCAGTGTGGTCTAATGTTATCTAACTTAATGTGGTTCACTTAAACAGATTAATAACACTAGTAGAAGAGATTAGACCCCACTAGCCATGTATTAACCTATCTTAGCACATTGGATCAATTCAACCATGAGCTAACCCAACCCATAGAGCCATGATGAATGGTATAACCTTTCTATTCCCACCTAACATCAAACAAACTTTTAACCTACATCTTGTAGTCTATCTCACCCATGTATATCTCTCATCTTGACAGATTCTATCTTACCCTTGGATAATCACCTTATATGATTGGTTACCCCAATCTGGACATAAATTAAGCCCTACCAAAGAATCTATAGATTATAACCAACTACTAGCTTATTTATTCCGCTTAGTGAATAATTTCCTTTGCAAAACTATTACCACATGCTTCTAAACTTTCATGGTCAATACCAGGAAAGGAAAGATTATCACGTAACAGCAAACAGAAATGAATCCTCCAAATCCCCCACCTGTTGAGATCGATCAAGTGGTTGCTACCCAAAGGCTGGTAATACAACAGTTAACAGACCTGGTGACCGAGATGAAAAATCAGATAAGACAACAACGCGAGGAAATACGTCAGGCCCGCCAAGAAATAAGGCAAGCACGATTAGAGAGACAGCAACAACAACCCCCACCACCACCAGCTTCACCAAGCTATATAGATATAAATTATGATGATTTGTAAGGTCTAGGTGTTACTTTAGTTAGTAAATGATATGACATTATTCTAGAAGGAACAATAAGGTCTATTGACCCTATGTTTTGTTAAAGAATTATACCTCATGCTGAAATTTCTTTGTTGGTGCATATGTTCCGAGAACAATATGAGCATACATCCCTTTTCTTACAAATCTCGAGGACGAGATTATTTTTAAGGGGGGTAGGTTTTGTAACACCCACTTTGTAATTGCTAGATAAAATACCAATAGAGAAAAACAATTTCTCTCTTTATGTGAGTTTGATCTTTATGCATCATCATATGTGAACACCATATTTTAGAACAGATAATTATAAAATATATGCCACTAACTCATTGCATCATGTTGAGATTTTTGTTTTGTGTGCATTTTATGACAATATAAAAATAATGTAAAAAAAAATATATTGAAGTCCAAAGTGGAATTTGACATCTAAAATGAAATTCTAGAAATTAGAAAAGAGAAAGAAATATTATAAAATACAAGATAAATTCATAAATGAATAGATCCTATATTGGTAAGTTCAAATTGAATATATAAACTGAGGATAAACTTGCCACAAAGTTTGAATTTGGATTTAAGTTTGAATTTGAAAAGAGAAATGAAAAAGAAAACAGAAAATATAAAAAGAAAAGGAAAAAGGAACTTACTGGGCCGACTTACCCGTTTTCGGCCCAGCTCCGGACGGTGCCCGCGCGGCCCACTCCTACGCTTCACTACGCGCGCCCGGCAACTGCCAGGTGGGGCCGCGATGTCAGTGACCCACTCATCGCGCGCTCGCGCTTCAGCTGGCGCCGACACGCGGGTCCCACCTGTCATCCTCTCACGCTCGCGCCATACTCTATCGCTGACTGGTGGGCCTGCGTTGTCGGGATCTTCTTCCCCCGCGCGGACTCCGTAGCAGACCGGGGATCTTCGCCGCGTTGATCTCGGGCCAATCTTACCGGTCACCGCCCCACTGCGCGCGCTCGGACTCGGACTGGGAAGGGTATAAATCGTGCCGCTCACCTCCCACCTCTCATTGAGCTGTGCGATTAACCAACACCGCGCCGTGGGAGTTCCGCCGCCGCGACCAAATTCCCGGCCTCGTCATCGTCAAAGCATTAGAAAGGGTCGCGGGACCTCGCCGTGTCACCGGGGAAACATCTCTGCCAAGTATTCGTCGGGATTGAGCCTCGAGGCGGCCCCAATTGCTCACCGTCGTGCGTGGGCCACCGTGAAGCCGCTCCTCACCGTGGACAGCCTTCGCCACAACATTATCGACGGTGAGTTCTCCTCCATGCTGTTCGCGTTGCCCTCTAGATCACGTGGCACCTTTTAATTTGGGTTTGGCACTCGGGGGGGACGGATTTCGCGAGCTCCGGCGAACTTCGTCGCTGTCCGGTAAGCGGCGCCGCCGTGCGAGCTGGCTCTGTTGGGGCGAAGAACGTGGCCCGTTGGATGACCAAGCGACGGCTCGGATTAGATCGAGGATACCGTTTCGGCCGGGCACGCTGCGGCCGTAGATCTGTGATCCTACGACTCTGATTCAACCTAGGTCTCATTAAATCGTAGGCGTCGATGTTAGATCCTGTGGCTTAGATCGCGTACCGATTCGGCCTGGGATACATCTAATCCTAGCGGTCGATAGTCGATCGTGCGGCTGAGATTGCAAGATACCTCTTCGGCCGTGCTTTTTGCTAAAGAGACCTTCTGTTTTATTAAAATCAACCCGCCATCCATATTCACTATGCACTGTGCCTTAGGAATCTTACTCCGAGCCCCCTGCGTTTTCCATTAAATGAGGCCCAGTCCAGTGAATAGGAAAATCATAGAAAATGATTTAGAAAATGATTTTTAGTGTTAAAATAAATCCAGAAACTTAATTAATTCATAACTAATTCATTTTAGCTCTAAATTGAGTCATTCCAATTCCTAAAATTTTGTAATAATATTCTCTACCATTTAGAATCACTGTTTTGACATGAACTCTGTCAGAAAATTTATTTATCATTTAATCATATTATAATCACCTTAAATCTTAGGAAATTCATAACTTGAATTCTACAACTCCAAAATTAATAATTCTTTTTCCTGTGATCTTATTTTAATGTGTAGGTTATTAATATGTATTTTGCATATATGTTTGGTGTAATGTTAATTTTGCCTATACCATGTATGTTTGTATTGCTACGACTAGCAGTGAGGTCACGAGGATCTGAAGAATCATCCTGGTACCTGGATTCTCAAGGCCCAGGCAAGTTGTGCCCTTGATCACTTCTTTTTACCCAGCCATGTTCTGATTAATCATAATGATCTGCATAGGTTAATTTTGATGGGACCCAACAGGTTACCTAGTTTGATTATCTTTATACCTTGTTTACCACTGATCTTTCTGGGTAGTACTTGCTAGTGCTATATGTGGTTTTGGGTATGGAGATACACTATTCATGATTACACTTTTTGTTATCAGTTGTTATTTAATGTTCATGTTAAGATCATTATGTTAATTGGAACATGGAGCGACCACCCGGGAAAACAGTGCTACCACAAGGGTGGAATGGGACGCCCTTGGCTGATTAATTAGGAAAGCTAGTGGAAGACTACCTTACCCGAAAGGGGCAAGGGCAGTAGGGGAGAGGTCAGTGTAGGGAGGCCCTCGGGAGGATTTTGCTGCGATGGCGGTCCTGCAAGGGATTCCTGCACTGGATCTTCCTATAAACTGTAGCGGGTTTTCGGAAGCTAGTGGAACTTTGTAAAGGCCTCGTAGTGTTACCCTGCCTCGCTTCCTTGGTAGAGGTGTATGGGATTCATGACCCCTTGGCAGATGGGTAACACGACTTGTGGGTAAAGATGCGCAACCTCTGCAGAGTGTAAAACTGGTATACTAGCCGTGCTCACGGTCAAGAGCAGCTCGGACCCTCACATGATTAAATTATGGAACTTAAACTCAATTTGTCATATGCATTGCATCGCAGGTGATGTTGTTACTTTTGTTCTACTACTTAATTGGGCTGGTATTTACTTATACTTAGTAATTGCTAATAAAATTTTGACCAACTTTAAAAGCAATGCTCAGCTCTAACCATCTTCTTTGGTAAGCCTTACACTTCACGTGAGCTCCCACCTTTGGCGAGTTCATGCACATTATTCCCCACAACTTGTTGAGCGATGAACGTATGTGAGCTCACTCTTGCTGTCTCACATACACCACAGGTCAAGACCAGGTACTGCAGGATGATGCTCATGGAGGATGTTGTGATGAGTTCGTGAGTGGTCTAGGTCGTCGTCTCCCAGTCAACTTTTGGGTTGCTGGACCGTTGTCTCCTTATAATGTAATTATTTATTTTGTATAGAACTCCTGTTATATATAAAGTTGTGACATTCGATCCTGTGCCACTATACATCATATGTATGAGACTTGGTCCCAGCATACCTAGTGTTTATGTTAACCCCGGGTTTTGGACCCCTAAAATCCGGGTGTTACATTCCCCTCAAATTCTTTCCAGAAATACTGCCCAGATATTTCCCTAGTGATCCCCTTCAAGTTCTTTCCAGAAATACTGCCCAAATATTCCACCGATATATCTCCAGGTATTTTCCTCTTGAGAAATACCTTCAGAATCATTTTTCAAGTCCCTACAAATATTTTCTTCATAACTTTCCTCATGCTCATACGTATACGTATGCCTCCAGTGTCATACGGTGAGCTCTACAAGCAAATCTCACTTATACAAGACAAATACATGCTAACCTCCCACTAATCATCTCATCCTCCCACTAATCCTCTCATCCCTCCCCCTAATCCCCCCACCATGGCTATAAATAGAGGGGCAAGGGCCTCCTCCCATCCCACCCCAAGCCATTTCATGGCAACTCTCTCCCCCCCCACACACACCCACTCCATGTTCCACACAAGCACACACTAGCACAAGGATCGTTCGATCGTTCTTCGATCGTTCGTCCCCTGTTCTTAGTTTGTTCGTTCGTTCGTCCGATCGTTCGATCGTTCGTCCGATCGTTCATGGTTCGTTCGTCCGATCGTTCGATCGTTCGTCCGTTCGTTCGTCCAAATAATCTTTTTCCTACCGTTATGCTGCCGAAATTCCGATCGTTCGTTCGATCATTCGATCGTTCATCGTTCGTTCATAGTTCCTATTCATCGTTCATCGTTCGTTCATAGTCCCTATTCATCGTTCGTTCATAGTCCCTATTCATCGTTCTTCCAGATAATCTTTGTCCTGCCGTTATGCTGCCGAGATTCCGATCGTTCGTTCTTTCGATCATTCGATCGTTCATCGTTCGTTCATAGTTCCCTATTCATCGTTCATCGTTCGTTCATAGTCCCTATTCATCGTTCTTCCAGATAATCTTTATCCTGCCGATATGCTGCCGAAATTCCGATCGTTCGTCCGATCATTCGATCGTTCGTCCGTTCGTTCGTCCAAATAATCTTTTCCTGCCGTTATGCTGCCGAAATTCCAATCGTTCGTTCGTCCGATCATTCGATCGTTCGTCCGTTCGTTCATAGTTCCTATTCATCGTTCATCGTTCGTTCATACGACTATTCACTGTCACTATTCACTGTTACTATTCATCGTTACTATTCACCATTACTATTCACCGTTACTATTCATCGTTACTATTCACATACACTATTCATCATCGTTACTATTTATCATTACTATTCATTATCGTTACTATTCATAGATGATATCTATAATTACTTTTCCATCGCCACTATTCATCGTTACTATTCATCGATTAGCCGATCACCCCAAATTTCAACTACTCATACATCATGCTGTCCAGTCCACCTAAGACCAGCCAGACCCATATTCCAGTCATACGAACTCCGATGACTGTGATTTTCCTTCCAGTAGGGAACTTCCCATCTGGTCACCCATCCCAGGTTTCTCCGAGTTGAGCACGCTTAACTTTGAGATTCCTTCGAACCAGGCTCCCAAACTCAGATTCCAATAATTCTCGTTTCTAAATTTTTATCAAACTATTCCCTATCCAGCCATGTCACCCCTTAAGCATGGTTCATGTTCCAGAAAACTCCCAAAATACTCTTGTCCCATATTCTGCCTATAACTCTCATGTTCATACCAAGTCAGACGATTCATTCGTCACTATTCTCACCAACAGTGAACTTTACTGTGCTACACCACCTACACTCAGCTATAAATACACCCAGCTACCCTCTCCCTCTCCACACACACTCAACACCCTCAGCCAAGGCAAACACCCCACCCACTCAGTTACTCCGCTCTGCCGGCTACACGCATAGTGTCGCTTTGCCTCCAGTCCACCCTCCTGGTAAGCACCTCCACTCCACCACCAGTAATATCACAACACCACATGACATAGATTCTACTCAAGACTCTACCCATCCATATATCGCTTTTCTGACCACTATACTAAATATTTGTTGGTATACTTGCTGGTTTGTATGTTTGCTTGTTCATGTTGCATAGTTATCGGAGCGTTCGTGCCATCTCGTGGAGGCCAGATCTGCAAGTCTACGCCAGGCGGTGGAGCCAGAAGCCAGTTCCGCGAGCTCTCCTTCCCCCTTCGCCGAATAAGCACGGCAAGCTCACTGGATCCCTTTGATGCATAAATTACCTATGTTTTACAACCACAACCCTCAACCTGTTATTTTATGCATGATATGATTTTAAGACAAGTTATTATGGCCACCCAGCCGCTTGCCGCAATCAATCCCTGATATATATGTTCCAAATGATTTGAGAACAGGTGTGAGTTTTCAAAAGAAAATGCTTTTCAAAATGTGTGTGATGAAGGGTTTTCACCCTTATCACCTTGTGAGCGGGATAATCAGGGACTCCCTGGTTTAGGGGAGGGCCTAAGGTGTTGGCTCAGCTGGTTTAGGCGTGAGCAGAAGGATTGTCCCCTCATATAAGGACCGGTTTGTCATCTTCACTACCTGTACTCTTTAATAGTACAACCACTCGAGACTGTGTGGGCAGTCACTCAATCTGAACTCGTACGGTCCAACCCCAGGGTTATGAAGGCTGGGGAGCACCGGGAGGATAAGGAGGGGGAAAGTTTTGTCCGGTTTGGACATGGTGGTGGCCTGACTCCTTTCGGATAACCGTTAAGGTTAGGACGTGCGGGGAAAGAAAGAGATTCGGATTCGGATCTCATTGATCATGAGATCGCAGAGCCGGACTAGTGGGTAAAGTGTACACCTCTGCGCAGAGTTTGAAAACCTATTCGAATAGTCTGTGTCCACAGGAATGGACGAGTCTGGTATGGTATGGCAATTAATGTTTTGTTTTCCAAAAAAAAAGAGATGGTTTTGAGAAAAGTGGTTTTTAAAAAGGTTCGGCGGTTGAGCCGTGAGCTATGGTGGACGGGAAGTCCAGTAGCGGTTTTTGAAAAGGAAAACCAGTGGGAAACTGCTGAGATGCCTGGATGGTTTAGTCCAGGGGATTTTGTTATAATACTAAAAAACTTCCTGCTCCTTTTGGAGAGGATGCACTTTGCAAAAATACAAAATGTTTTTCAAAACAACTCTGCATTAAATATTGCTGTTTCTGCAAAATATCCCGAGCTCCACATATTCCATGCATTATATCTGATTTCCCCATTCCGCGGGTGAAGGTGGGCTGCTGAGTACGTTTGTACTCACCCTTGCTTATTTGTTGTTTTTCAGAAAAAGGAGATCGGGTAAGAGTTACGACTGTTCCCAACCTTGCCTGTGGCTGTTGGACCACTGACTTGCTTCACTGCGTATATCGGGCTGCTTCAGCCCCACTCTGATGATATGTCTCGAGTTGTGGACCAATTCTTAAAGTTGACCGCCACCTTTATAGGGTTGTCTCGTTTAAGCAGATTTGGTATCATCTGATGTATAAATGTGTTTGCTAGCCTCCTGGGACTAGTAATTGTATCGCATTTGAGTCCCAGAGGATTGGGGACGCTTCAGGTGGTATCAGAGCTGTTAGGTTGGCCGCAGGACGTAACCCTTAGCCTGATCAAAAGTTTTTGAGTCAAAACTATTTTCTTAAAAAAATTCTTGCTCTCATCCCTTCATTTCAAAAATGTTTTCCCCCTTTCCTTCTTTCAGAAGTCAGATGGAGGTTCAGTGCCAAACCAGCTTCTGCCAGAATGAAGATGGTTTCCCCAAGTTGCTGAGAGCATGCACAGTCTGCCTCGGAATCAGGAGCCAGCCAGAGTATGATGGTCGTGAATTCATCGAGCATGGCACAGAGAAGTGTGTCGTGACTGTATACATTGGATCCAGTCCGCATCATGTGGAATGGAGTGTCACTACTGTTGGTCACAGATTCAAAGACACCTGCCAAGTCGTCGCTCGCAAGGCATTGAGGGCTCTGTGTCAGATCTATGAAGAAGAAGTGGCTGACACCCCGCTCAGATTCTTTCCGCCCTTTCAGAGAGACCGTCCAGTTTGGATGGCCAGGATGCGTGCATTGGAAGAGCAGTAGCTGCTTGAGGACGACCCCACAGTCGTGTACCTCACTGCATACCTGCTCACCCTGGATGCCCAGTATGATTTCTTGGCCCGGCACCACCGTTAGATGATTGCCCGAGCAGAAGATGCAGAGAAGTTCAACTGTAAGCTCCATGTGGATCTCACCACAGCTCAAGCCCGTGTAGCTGCCTTAGAAAGTCGTGAAGTCATTGCTGTTGAAGCCCTGAAGCAAGCCAAGGATGAGCATGTCAAGAAGCTGATGGAGGCCTACTTGGTAACCCATAACCAACGTAGAGCCCTGCGGATCCAAGAGCCCGCTCCATCCAACCCAGTTCAACCCAGGAGAGCTGAAGATCCCCAGATTCTTCAAGGTCACCCGGTCTCTATCAGAGGAGAGAAGAAGGCTTGGGAACTCCCGGAAGGAACCATAGTCTTGGAAGGAATTCCAGTCTCCCCTAAGGCTATGGATAAACAAGAGCACCCTGAATCCTCCCAAGATCCCCCGCCAGAGTTGTTTGAGCCCCTCACCATGAAGAAGATTCTAGCACCGTCCCTTGAGGTCAAGGAAGAAGCTGCAAGCACCCCGCCAGCACCGCCGCCCTCAGAGGAGCTACAAGAGCCAGTCCAGCTTGAAGAAGAGTTCGACCACGTCTTGCCATCTCAGTCGCCGCCAGAAGAAGTTATCAACATCAGCTCCCTGTTGACCCATCCAGGAGATATCTCAGATTGAAGTTGTGCATCAGCCTTGCCAGAAGAGAAGCTGCCAGATCTGAGTTAGTTATACCCAGTCCTCTGCGTGCATTAGGTAGTGAAGTTTTTCTTCACTTTGGCTAGAGCCCTGCATGTATGAGAGGTAATCGTGTAGTCCCGTGCCTTGAAAAACTCTATTTGTGTGGCCCCCTAGGGCATTTCAAAATGAATTTCGCTTGATGTTTTCTCCCCTTTTGAGTGCATATGTGATGCTTTAACGTTAGTGCTCATAAGTTGCATTTAGCATAGTTCTCAATTCAGGAGCCAAGCAATAGTAGTTATGCTTAGCCCCCGAATCTGAGTAGCCCGTGCTTTGGAAAAACTCTATTCTTCCCTTATTCAAAACATTTGATTTGTTTGTGCTTATCATTGCTGAGCTAGTGTGTTTTCTTTTCGTTTTTCTTAAAAAGGTTTTCTCTAAAAACATAGATCACAAATTAGAGCTAATCCTTACCTTATGCTTCCATTCTCATCTTAACCCATCTGAAGAAAAAAGTGCCTTACCCAAGAAGACACCGGGAAGCTCACCCTTGAAGCCTGTAACAAGCTACAGAAGAAACCAGTCCAGCCGCTCAGTCAAAAGGACCGACCGTGAGAATCAAAGCACTGCCCCTGAGTCAAAGTAAACAGGAAAAGAGGACAGAAGGAGTTATTACCATACAGAGAGGCAAAGATTCTTGGAACCAGAGACCACAAACATCAGGGTCATTGACCCCACCACTCACCCGTGCCCCTCGCACGCGTGCCCGCGTCCATGCGCACTACCACCGCCCCATGCCCCCTTTGCAGCGCACTACTGCCACCTACACCCCCTTTGCAGCGCACTACCGCCACCCATGCCCCCTTTTGCAGCGCACCCACCACCATCGTCACCGGCAACAGGCCCCCCTCCCCTTGTCGCACCCGCTGCCGCGTAGCACCTGCTCCATCACCGCCACTCCGCACCTGAGCACCCACACTCGCCTATAAAACCACCCCACCAGCTCCCTCAGTTCCCATCCCAAGCAAAACACTCCAGATAAAACCCCCTCTGCCAAATCGCAAGCAACTCCATTTTCCACTCCCTCGCCCCTAAGATCACAATGCTTGGTGATTCTTGGGTTGAAGACTGTTGTACATGGTTCATAATCTTTGGTTTCCTCCAGTGTATGATAGTAATACTCTTTGATAGAATCCTCGAGTGGGAAGAGCAAAGAGAAAGAAAGAGGCAGTGAAAGGTGAGAAGATAAAAGAAGATAGTGAAGAGAAGATAAGAAGAAGGTTCTCCCAGAATCAACCCTGTGTCAGTCATCTCTCTGCAGCCTGCTCAAGCAGCAACAACAGAAGAAGGCCCCGTAACACCCTTGTTATGAGGTACTTCAAGGAGTTCAAATCCCCAAGATTCAAGAGATCTACCCTCATTCTTTTTAAGTGGGGTAGTATTCCAGTAAGGTTCCTGCTATGGAGAAAAAGAAGAAGGCCTTAGTAAGCTTGTGGAGGACCAGATCATCGAAGCTTATAAGTTTCTGGATGAGAAGTGGTTACCCAAGTTTTGTTGATGAAGCACCAGAAGACCAATCAAGGAAGGAATCCATGTGGGAGTTCGCAAGAGAAAGGTTTGCGTGTTGGCATCGATGCTTCCTCAATAAGCAAGCTGCCAAGCGAAAGCTGAAGCCTGAAGATGATCTTTGAGTAGCCAGAATCAGCATTTGCAATCAGCAACCGGATGCTCCTCAAAGGCCGGATTTTGTTGAAGTTCCATCTCCTCGAAGAGTTGCAAAGTGAAGATATGTAGCTGAAGTAAAGCTATACCCATAACCCTTCTAAGCCAAATCTCGAGGACGAGATTCCTTTTAAGTGGGGTAGATTTGTAGCATCCCAAAAATTCAAATCCTGAAATTTTCTCAAAACTCCCTCTAAATTCAAAATGAATTTCAAATTTCATTTCAAAATGTTTGTTTGCGAGTTGATATCAGCAAATAAAATATAGTGATCTATATTCTCTCCAAAATCCTCCTCAAATATCCTACAAATATTTTCCGAGTGATCCCCCTCAAATTCTTTCCAGAAATACTGCCCAGATATTTCCCTAGTGATCCCCTTCAAGTTCTTTCCAGAAATACTGCCCAAATATTCCACCGATATATCTCCAGGTATTTTCCTCTTGAGAAATACCTTCAGAATCATTTTTCAAGTCCCTACAAATATTTTCTTCATAACTTTCCTCATGCTCATACGTATACGTATGCCTCCAGTGTCATACGGTGAGCTCTACAAGCAAATCTCACTTATACAAGACAAATACATGCTAACCTCCCACTAATCATCTCATCCTCTTACTAATCCTCTCATCCCTCCCCCTAATCCCCCCACCATGGCTATAAATAGAGGGGCAAGGGCCTCCTCCCATCCCACCCCAAGCCATTTCATGGCAACTCTCTCCCCCCCCCACACACACACCCACTCCATGTTCCACACAAGCACACACTAGCACAAGGATCGTTCGATCGTTCTTCGATCGTTCGTCCCCTGTTCTTAGTTTGTTCGTTCATTCGTCCGATCGTTCGATCGTTCGTCCGATCGTTCATGGTTCGTTCGTCCGTTCGTCCGATCGTTCGATCGTTCGTCCGTTCGTTCGTCCAAATAATCTTTTTCCTACCGTTATGCTGCCGAAATTCCGATCGTTCGTTCGATCATTCGATCGTTCATCGTTCGTTCATAGTTCCTATTCATCGTTCATCGTTCGTTCATAGTCCCTATTCATCGTTCGTTCATAGTCCCTATTCATCGTTCTTCCAGATAATCTTTGTCCTGCCGTTATGCTGCCGAGATTCCGATCGTTCGTTCTTTCGATCATTCGATCGTTCATCGTTCGTTCATAGTTCCCTATTCATCGTTCATCGTTCGTTCATAGTCCCTATTCATCGTTCTTCCAGATAATCTTTATCCTGCCGATATGCTGCCGAAATTCCGATCGTTCGTCCGATCATTCGATCGTTCGTCCGTTCGTTCGTCCAAATAATCTTTTCCTGCCGTTATGCTGCCGAAATTCCAATCGTTCGTTCGTCCGATCATTCGATCGTTCGTCCGTTCGTTCATAGTTCCTATTCATCGTTCATCGTTCGTTCATACGACTATTCACTGTCACTATTCACTGTTACTATTCATCGTTACTATTCACCATTACTATTCACCGTTACTATTCATCGTTACTATTCACATACACTATTCATCATCGTTACTATTTATCATTACTATTCATTATCGTTACTATTCATAGATGATATCTATAATTACTTTTCCATCGCCACTATTCATCGTTACTATTCATCGATTAGCCGATCACCCCAAATTTCAACTACTCATACATCATGCTGTCCAGTCCACCTAAGACCAGCCAGACCCATATTCCAGTCATACGAACTCCGGTGACTGTGATTTTCCTTCCAGTAGGGAACTTCCCATCTGGTCACCCATCCCAGGTTTCTCCGAGTTGAGCACGCTTAACTTTGAGATTCCTTCGAACCAGGCTCCCAAACTCAGATTCCAATAATTCTCGTTTCTAAATTTTTATCAAACTATTCCCTATCCAGCCATGTCACCCCTTAAGCATGGTTCATGTTCCAGAAAACTCCCAAAATACTCTTGTCCCATATTCTGCCTATAACTCTCATGTTCATACCAAGTCAGACGATTCATTCGTCACTATTCTCACCAACAGTGAACTTTACTGTGCTACACCACCTACACTCAGCTATAAATACACCCAGCTACCCTCTCCCTCTCCACACACACTCAACACCCTCAGCCAAGGCAAACACCCCACCCACTCAGTTACTCCGCTCTGCCGGCTACACGCATAGTGTCGCTTTGCCTCCAGTCCACCCTCCTGGTAAGCACCTCCACTCCACCACCAGTAATATCACAACACCACATGACATAGATTCTACTCAAGACTCTACCCATCCATATATCGCTTTTCTGACCACTATACTAAATATTTGTTGGTATACTTGCTGGTTTGTATGTTTGCTTGTTCATGTTGCATAGTTATCGGAGCGTTCGTGCCATCTCGTGGAGGCCAGATCTGCAAGTCTACGCCAGGCGGTGGAGCCAGAAGCCAGTTCCGCGAGCTCTCCTTCCCCCTTCGCCGAATAAGCACGGCAAGCTCACTGGATCCCTTTGATGCATAAATTACCTATGTTTTACAACCACAACCCTCAACCTGTTATTTTATGCATGATATGATTTTAAGACAAGTTATTATGGCCACCCAGCCGCTTGCCGCAATCAATCCCTGATATATATGTTCCAAATGATTTGAGAACAGGTGTGAGTTTTCAAAAGAAAATGCTTTTCAAAATGTGTGTGATGAAGGGTTTTCACCCTTATCACCTTGTGAGCGGGATAATCAGGGACTCCCTGGTTTAGGGGAGGGCCTAAGGTGTTGGCTCAGCTGGTTTAGGCGTGAGCAGAAGGATTGTCCCCTCATATAAGGACCGGTTTGTCATCTTCACTACCTGTACTCTTTAATAGTACAACCACTCGAGACTGTGTGGGCAGTCACTCAATCTGAACTCGTACGGTCCAACCCCAGGGTTATGAAGGCTGGGGAGCACCGGGAGGATAAGGAGGGGGAAAGTTTTGTCCGGTTTGGACATGGTGGTGGCCTGACTCCTTTCGGATAACCGTTAAGGTTAGGACGTGCGGGGAAAGAAAGAGATTCGGATTCGGATCTCATTGATCATGAGATCGCAGAGCCGGACTAGTGGGTAAAGTGTACACCTCTGCGCAGAGTTTGAAAACCTATTCGAATAGTCTGTGTCCACAGGAATGGACGAGTCTGGTATGGTATGGCAATTAATGTTTTGTTTTCCAAAAAAAAGAGATGGTTTTGAGAAAAGTGGTTTTTAAAAAGGTTCGGCGGTTGAGCCGTGAGCTATGGTGGACGGGAAGTCCAGTAGCGGTTTTTGAAAAGGAAAACCAGTGGGAAACTGCTGAGATGCCTGGATGGTTTAGTCCAGGGGATTTTGTTATAATACTAAAAAACTTCCTGCTCCTTTTGGAGAGGATGCGCTTTGCAAAAATACAAAATGTTTTTCAAAACAACTCTGCATTAAATATTGCTGTTTCTGCAAAATATCCCGAGCTCCACATATTCCATGCATTATATCTGATTTCCCCATTCCGCGGGTGAAGGTGGGCTGCTGAGTACGTTTGTACTCACCCTTGCTTATTTGTTGTTTTTCAGAAAAAGGAGATCGGGTAAGAGTTACGACTGTTCCCAACCTTGCCTGTGGCTGTTGGACCACTGACTTGCTTCGCTGCGTATATCGGGCTGCTTCAGCCCCACTCTGATGATATGTCTCGAGTTGTGGACCAACTCTTAAAGTTGACCGCCACCTTTATAGGTTTGTCTCGTTTAAGCAGATTTGGTATCATCTGATGTATAAATGTGTTTGCTAGCCTCCTGGGACTAGTAATTGTATCGCATTTGAGTCCCAGAGGATTGGGGACGCTTCAGGTGGTATCAGAGCTGTTAGGTTGGCCGCAGGACGTAACCCTTAGCCTGATCAAAAGTTTTTGAGTCAAAACTATTTTCTTAAAAAAATTCTTGCTCTCATCCCTTCATTTCAAAAATGTTTTCCCCCTTTCCTTCTTTCAGAAGTCAGATGGAGGTTCAGTGCCAAACCAGCTTCTGCCAGAATGAAGATGGTTTCCCCAAGTTGCTGAGAGCATGCACAGTCCGCCTCGGAATCAGGAGCCAGCCAGAGTATGATGGTCGTGAATTCATCGAGCATGGCACAGAGAAGTGTGTCGTGACTGTATACATTGGATCCAGTCCGCATCATGTGGAATGGAGTGTCACTACTGTTGGTCACAGATTCAAAGACACCTGCCAAGTCGTCGCTCGCAAGGCATTGAGGGCTCTGTGTCAGATCTATGAAGAAGAAGTGGCTGACACCCCGCTCAGATTCTTTCCGCCCTTTCAGAGAGACCGTCCAGTTTGGATGGCCAGGATGCGTGCATTGGAAGAGCAGTAGCTGCTTGAGGACGACCCCACAGTCGTGTACCTCACTGCATACCTGCTCACCCTGGATGCCCAGTATGATTTCTTGGCCCGGCACCACCGTTAGATGATTGCCTGAGCAGAAGATGCAGAGAAGTTCAACTGTAAGCTCCATGTGGATCTCACCACAGCTCAAGCCCGTGTAGCTGCCTTAGAAAGTCGTGAAGTCATTGCTGTTGAAGCCCTGAAGCAAGCCAAGGATGAGCATGTCAAGAAGCTGATGGAGGCCTACTTGGTAACCCATAACCAACGTAGAGCCCTGCGGATCCAAGAGCCCGCTCCATCCAACCCAGTTCAACCCAGGAGAGCTGAAGATCCCCAGATTCTTCAAGGTCACCCGGTCTCTATCAGAGGAGAGAAGAAGGCTTGGGAACTCCCGGAAGGAACCATAGTCTTGGAAGGAATTCCAGTCTCCCCTAAGGCTATGGATAAACAAGAGCACCCTGAATCCTCCCAAGATCCCCCGCCAGAGTTGTTTGAGCCCCTCACCATGAAGAAGATTCTAGCACCGTCCCTTGAGGTCAAGGAAGAAGCTGCAAGCACCCCGCCAGCACCGCCGCCCTCAGAGGAGCTACAAGAGCCAGTCCAGCTTGAAGAAGAGTTCGACCACGTCTTGCCATCTCAGTCGCCGCCAGAAGAAGTTATCAACATCAGCTCCCTGTTGACCCATCCAGGAGATATCTCAGATTGAAGTTGTGCGTCAGCCTTGCCAGAAGAGAAGCTGCCAGATCTGAGTTAGTTATACCCAGTCCTCTGCGTGCATTAGGTAGTGAAGTTTTTCTTCACTTTGGCTAGAGCCCTGCATGTATGAGAGGTAATCGTGTAGTCCCGTGCCTTGAAAAACTCTATTTGTGTGGCCCCCTAGGGCATTTCAAAATGAATTTCGCTTGATGTTTTCTCCCCTTTTGAGTGCATATGTGATGCTTTAACGTTAGTGCTCATAAGTTGCATTTAGCATAGTTCTCAATTCAGGAGCCAAGCAATAGTAGTTATGCTTAGCCCCCGAATCTGAGTAGCCCGTGCTTTGGAAAAACTCTATTCTTCCCTTATTCAAAACATTTGATTTGTTTGTGCTTATCATTGCTGAGCTAGTGTGTTTTCTTTTCGTTTTTCTTAAAAAGGTTTTCTCTAAAAACATAGATCACAAATTAGAGCTAATCCTTACCTTATGCTTCCATTCTCATCTTAACCCATCTGAAGAAAAAAGTGCCTTACCCAAGAAGACACCGGGAAGCTCACCCTTGAAGCCTGTAACAAGCTACAGAAGAAACCAGTCCAGCCGCTCAGTCAAAAGGACCGACCGTGAGAATCAAAGCACTGCCCCTGAGTCAAAGTAAACAGGAAAAGAGGACAGAAGGAGTTATTACCATACAGAGAGGCAAAGATTCTTGGAACCAGAGACCACAAACATCAGGGTCATTGACCCCACCACTCACCCGTGCCCCTCGCACGCGTGCCCGCGTCCATGCGCACTACCACCGCCCCATGCCCCCTTTGCAGCGCACTACTGCCACCTACACCCCCTTTGCAGCGCACTACCGCCACCCATGCCCCCTTTTGCAGCGCACCCACCACCATCGTCACCGGCAACAGGCCCCCCTCCCCTTGTCGCACCCGCTGCCGCGTAGCACCTGCTCCATCACCGCCACTCCGCACCTGAGCACCCACACTCGCCTATAAAACCACCCCACCAGCTCCCTCAGTTCCCATCCCAAGCAAAACACTCCAGATAAAACCCCCTCTGCCAAATCGCAAGCAACTCCATTTTCCACTCCCTCGCCCCTAAGATCACAATGCTTGGTGATTCTTGGGTTGAAGACTGTTGTACATGGTTCATAATCTTTGGTTTCCTCCAGTGTATGATAGTAATACTCTTTGATAGAATCCTCGAGTGGGAAGAGCAAAGAGAAAGAAAGAGGCAGTGAAAGGTGAGAAGATAAAAGAAGATAGTGAAGAGAAGATAAGAAGAAGGTTCTCCCAGAATCAACCCTGTGTCAGTCATCTCTCTGCAGCCTGCTCAAGCAGCAACAACAGAAGAAGGCCCCGTAACACCCTTGTTATGAGGTACTTCAAGGAGTTCAAATCCCCAAGATTCAAGAGATCTACCCTCATTCTTTTTAAGTGGGGTAGTATTCCAGTAAGGTTCCTGCTATGGAGAAAAAGAAGAAGGCCTTAGTAAGCTTGTGGAGGACCAGATCATCGAAGCTTATAAGTTTCTGGATGAGAAGTGGTTACCCAAGTTTTGTTGATGAAGCACCAGAAGACCAATCAAGGAAGGAATCCATGTGGGAGTTCGCAAGAGAAAGGTTTGCGTGTTGGCATCGATGCTTCCTCAATAAGCAAGCTGCCAAGCGAAAGCTGAAGCCTGAAGATGATCTTTGAGTAGCCAGAATCAGCATTTGCAATCAGCAACCGGATGCTCCTCAAAGGCCGGATTTTGTTGAAGTTCCATCTCCTCGAAGAGTTGCAAAGTGAAGATATGTAGCTGAAGTAAAGCTATACCCATAACCCTTCTAAGCCAAATCTCGAGGACGAGATTCCTTTTAAGTGGGGTAGATTTGTAGCATCCCAAAAATTCAAATCCTGAAATTTTCTCAAAACTCCCTCTAAATTCAAAATGAATTTCAAATTTCATTTCAAAATGTTTGTTTGCGAGTTGATATCAGCAAATAAAATATAGTGATCTATATTCTCTCCAAAATCCTCCTCAAATATCCTACAAATATTTTCCGAGTGATCCCCCTCAAATTCTTTCCAGAAATACTGCCCAGATATTTCCCTAGTGATCCCCTTCAAGTTCTTTCCAGAAATACTGCCCAAATATTCCACCGATATATCTCCAGGTATTTTCCTCTTGAGAAATACCTTCAGAATCATTTTTCAAGTCCCTACAAATATTTTCTTCATAACTTTCCTCATGCTCATACGTATACGTATGCCTCCAGTGTCATACGGTGAGCTCTACAAGCAAATCTCACTTATACAAGACAAATACATGCTAACCTCCCACTAATCATCTCATCCTCTTACTAATCCTCTCATCCCTCCCCCTAATCCCCCCACCATGGCTATAAATAGAGGGGCAAGGGCCTCCTCCCATCCCACCCCAAGCCATTTCATGGCAACTCTCTCCCCCCCCACACACACACCCACTCCATGTTCCACACAAGCACACACTAGCACAAGGATCGTTCGATCGTTCTTCGATCGTTCGTCCCCTGTTCTTAGTTTGTTCGTTCATTCGTCCGATCGTTCGATCGTTCGTCCGATCGTTCATGGTTCGTTCGTCCGTTCGTCCGATCGTTCGATCGTTCGTCCGTTCGTTCGTCCAAATAATCTTTTTCCTACCGTTATGCTGCCGAAATTCCGATCGTTCGTTCGATCATTCGATCGTTCATCGTTCGTTCATAGTTCCTATTCATCGTTCATCGTTCGTTCATAGTCCCTATTCATCGTTCGTTCATAGTCCCTATTCATCGTTCTTCCAGATAATCTTTGTCCTGCCGTTATGCTGCCGAGATTCCGATCGTTCGTTCTTTCGATCATTCGATCGTTCATCGTTCGTTCATAGTTCCCTATTCATCGTTCATCGTTCGTTCATAGTCCCTATTCATCGTTCTTCCAGATAATCTTTATCCTGCCGATATGCTGCCGAAATTCCGATCGTTCGTCCGATCATTCGATCGTTCGTCCGTTCGTTCGTCCAAATAATCTTTTCCTGCCGTTATGCTGCCGAAATTCCAATCGTTCGTTCGTCCGATCATTCGATCGTTCGTCCGTTCGTTCATAGTTCCTATTCATCGTTCATCGTTCGTTCATACGACTATTCACTGTCACTATTCACTGTTACTATTCATCGTTACTATTCACCATTACTATTCACCGTTACTATTCATCGTTACTATTCACATACACTATTCATCATCGTTACTATTTATCATTACTATTCATTATTGTTACTATTCATAGATGATATCTATAATTACTTTTCCATCGCCACTATTCATCGTTACTATTCATCGATTAGCCGATCACCCCAAATTTCAACTACTCATACATCATGCTGTCCAGTCCACCTAAGACCAGCCAGACCCATATTCCAGTCATACGAACTCCGGTGACTGTGATTTTCCTTCCAGTAGGGAACTTCCCATCTAGTCACCCATCCCAGGTTTCTCCGAGTTGAGCACGCTTAACTTTGAGATTCCTTCGAACCAGGCTCCCAAACTCAGATTCCAATAATTCTCGTTTCTAAATTTTTATCAAACTATTCCCTATCCAGCCATGTCACCCCTTAAGCATGGTTCATGTTCCAGAAAACTCCCAAAATACTCTTGTCCCATATTCTGCCTATAACTCTCATGTTCATACCAAGTCAGACGATTCATTCGTCACTATTCTCACCAACAGTGAACTTTACTGTGCTACACCACCTACACTCAGCTATAAATACACCCAGCTACCCTCTCCCTCTCCACACACACTCACCCTCAGCCAAGGCAAACACCCCACCCACTCAGTTACTCCGCTCTGCCGGCTACACGCATAGTGTCGCTTTGCCTCCAGTCCACCCTCCTGGTAAGCACCTCCACTCCACCACCAGTAATATCACAACACCACATGACATAGATTCTACTCAAGACTCTACCCATCCATATATCGCTTTTCTGACCACTATACTAAATATTTGTTGGTATACTTGCTGGTTTGTATGTTTGCTTGTTCATGTTGCATAGTTATCGGAGCGTTCGTGCCATCTCGTGGAGGCCAGATCTGCAAGTCTACGCCAGGCGGTGGAGCCAGAAGCCAGTTCCGCGAGCTCTCCTTCCCCCTTCGCCGAATAAGCACGGCAAGCTCACTGGATCCCTTTGATGCATAAATTACCTATGTTTTACAACCACAATCCTCAACCTGTTATTTTATGCATGATATGATTTTAAGACAAGTTATTATGGCCACCCAGCCGCTTGCCGCAATCAATCCCTGATATATATGTTCCAAATGATTTGAGAACAGGTGTGAGTTTTCAAAAGAAAATGCTTTTCAAAATGTGTGTGATGAAGGGTTTTCACCCTTATCACCTTGTGAGCGGGATAATCAGGGACTCCCTGGTTTAGGGGAGGGCCTAAGGTGTTGGCTCAGCTGGTTTAGGCGTGAGCAGAAGGATTGTCCCCTCATATAAGGACCGGTTTGTCATCTTCACTACCTGTACTCTTTAATAGTACAACCACTCGAGACTGTGTGGGCAGTCACTCAATCTGAACTCGTACGGTCCAACCCTAGGGTTATGAAGGCTGGGGAGCACCGGGAGGATAAGGAGGGGGAAAGTTTTGTCCGGTTTGGACATGGTGGTGGCCTGACTCCTTTCGGATAACCGTTAAGGTTAGGACGTGCGAGGAAAGAAAGAGATTCGGATTCGGATCTCATTGATCATGAGATCGCAGAGCCGGACTAGTGGGTAAAGTGTACACCTCTGTGCAGAGTTTGAAAACCTATTCGAATAGTCTGTGTCCACAGGAATGGACGAGTCTGGTATGGTATGACAATTAATGTTTTGTTTTCCAAAAAAAAGAGATGGTTTTGAGAAAAGTGGTTTTTAAAAAGGTTCGGCGGTTGAGCCATGAGCTATGGTGGACGGGAAGTCCAGTAGCGGTTTTTGAAAAGGAAAACCAGTGGGAAACTGCTGAGATGCCTGGATGGTTTAGTCCAGGGGATTTTGTTATAATACTAAAAAACTTCCTGCTCCTTTTGGAGAGGATGCGCTTTGCAAAAATACAAAATGTTTTTCAAAACAACTCTGCATTAAATATTGCTGTTTCTGCAAAATATCCCGAGCTCCACATATTCCATGCATTATATCTGATTTCCCCATTCCGCGGGTGAAGGTGGGCTGCTGAGTGCGTTTGTACGCACCCTTGCTTATTTGTTGTTTTTCAGAAAAAGGAGATCGGGTAAGAGTTACGACTGTTCCCAACCTTGCCTGTGGCTGTTGGACCACTGACTTGCTTCGCTGCGTATATCGGGCTGCTTCAGCCCCACTCTAATGATATGTCTCAAGTTGTGGACCAACTCTTAAAGTTGACCGCCACCTTTATAGGTTTGTCTCGTTTAAGCAGATTTGGTATCATCTGATGTATAAATGTGTTTGCTAGCCTCCTGGGACTAGTAATTGTATCGCATTTGAGTCCCAGAGGATTGGGGACGCTTCAATTCTAAAGGGGGAGCAAGTAGTATTTTCAAAATTGATGTCTTAAAACCCTCTTGAACACTAAGAGGAGACCTTATTTGAGGGAGAGTTTTGTTTAGTCAAAGGAAAAGCATTTGGAACAAAGGAAGAAAATTTTAAAACTTGAAAATGCTTTGCAAAATCCTATTCACTTACCTTTGACTATCTTGCAAAAGGACTTTGAAAAGAATTTACAAAAGAGTTTGCAAAAACAAAACTTGTGGTGTGAATTTGGTCCAATATGTCAAAAACAAAGAAAACAATCCATGCGCATCATGTAAGTATTTATATTGGCTTAATTCCAAGCATCCTTTGCACTTACATTATGCAAACTAGTTCATTTATGCACTTCTATATTTGCTTTGGTTTGTGTTGGCATCAATCACCAAAAAGGGGGAGATTGAAAGGGAATTAGGCTTACACCTAGTCCCTAAATAATTTTGGTGGTTGAATTACCCAACACAAATATTGGACTAACTAGTTTGCTCTAGTGTATAAGTTATTTAGGTGCAAAAGGTTCACACTCAGCCAATAAAAAGATCAAGTTTTGGATTCAACAAAGGAGCAAAGAGGCAACCGAAGGCACCTCTGGTCTGGTGGCACCGGACTGTCCGGTGTACACCGGACAGTGTCCGGTGCACCAGAGGACTCCAACTCAAACTCGCCACCTTCGGGAATTTCTCAGGCCGCTTCGCTATAATTCACCGGACTGTCCGGTGTACACCGGACAGTGTCCGGTGCCCCACGCAAGCCCGGCCTCCGCAACTCGCCAGCCTCGGGATCGCGCAGCAGCCGCTCCGCTATAATTCACCGGACATGTCCGGTGTGCACCGGACTGTCCGGTGTACCAGCGGAGCAACGGCTATTTCGGCGCCAACGGCTACCTGCGCTGCATTTAATGCGCGCGCAGCGCGCGCAGAAGTCAGGCGCGCCCATACTGGCGCACCGGACAATGAACAGGTGTTGTCCGGTGTGCACCGGACACCCAGGCGGTCCCAGAAGTCAGAAGCTCCAACGGTCAGAATCCAACGGCATTGATGACGTGGCGGGGCACCGGACATGTCCGGTGTGCACCGGACTGTCCGGTGCACCATACGACAGACAGCTCCACCAACGGTCAAGTTTGGTGGTTGGGGCTATAAATACCCCAACCACCCCACCATTCATTGCATCCAAGTTTTCTAACTTCCAACCACTATAAGAGAGCTAGCATTCACTGCAAAAGCACACCAAAAGAGATCAAATCCTCTCCAAACTCCACACAAAGCCCTAGTGACTAGAGAGAGTGATTTGTAGTGTTCATTTGAGCTCTTGCGCTTGGATCGCTTCTTTTTCTTTGGCATTCTTTCTTGTGATCAAACACTCACTTGTAATTGAGGCAAGAGACACCAATTGTGTGGTGGTCCTTGCGGGAAGTTTGATTCCCAAGTGATTTGAGAAAGAGAAGCTCACTCGGTCCGAGGGACCGTTTGAGAGAGGGAAGGGTTGAAAGAGACCCGGCCTTTGTGGCCTCCTCAACGGGGAGTAGGTTTGAGAGAACCGAACCTCGGTAAAACAAATCCGCGTGTCTCACTTCATTATTCGCTTGCGATTTGTTTTGCGCCCTCTCTCGCGGACTCCACTATATTTCTAACGCTAACCCGGCTTGTAGTTGTGATTATTTTTGTGATTTTCAGTTTCGCCCTATTCACCCCCCCTCTAGGCGACTTTCAATAGCACCATTATGATGGGTTTGGTTGCTGAGTGGAGGAAAATAGTCAGATGCCACCGGACGCAAGTGCTCTCTCGGAAGTGAGCGTCCTCCTTTCTTTCGCTCCACATTCATAAATCTCTCCAACCAAATAAAGAATTCTAGTCTGTAACTAAACAAAAATAGAGTGGCTTCAATCTATTTACCAAACAGATAAATATATGAAAGGGAATTAGGCTTACACCTAGTCCCTAATTAATTTTGGTGGTTGAATTGCCCAACACAAATATTTGGACTAACTAGTTTGCTCTAGTGTACAAGTTATGCAAGTGCCAAAGGTTCACACTTAGCCAATAAAAAGACCAAGTATTGGGTTCAAACAAAGGAGCAAGGGACAACCGAAGGCACCTCTGGTCTGGCGCACCGGACTGTCCGGTGTGCCACCGGACATGTCCGGTGCACCAGAGGCACTTCGAGGCTGAACTCTTCACTCTCGGGAAAATCCAGAGGTAATTCCACTATAATTCACCGGACTGTCCGGTGAACACCGGACATGTCCGGTGCTCCAAGGAAGAGCGGCCTCCGGAACTCGCCAGTCTCGGGATTTCACTTTGGCTGCTCTGCTATAATTCACCGGACATGTCCGGTGTTCACCAGACTGTCCGGTGTAATAGCGGGGCAACGGCTACTTCTGGCGCCAACGGCTACCTGCGACGCATTAAATGCGCGCCAGCGCGCGCAGAGGTCAGGCACGCCCATGCTGGCGCACCGGACACTCTACAGTACATGTCTGGTGCGCCACCGGACATCAGGGCGGGCCCAGAAGTCAGAGCTCCAACGGTCGGAACCCAACGGCTTTGATGACGTGGCTGGCACACCGGACTGTCCGGTGCACCATACGACAGCCAGCCTGCACCAAACGGCTAGTTTGGTGGTTGGGGCTATAAATACCCCCAACCACCCCACATTCAAGTCATCCAAGTTTTCCACTTCTCAACTACTTACAAGAGCTCTAGCATTCAATTCTAGACACACCAAAGAGATCAAATCCTCTCCAAACTCCACACAACGCCCTAGTGATTAGTGAGAGAGATTTGCTTGTGTTCTTTCGAGCTCTTGCGCTTGGATTGCTTTCTTCTTTCTTTGATTCTTCATTGCGATCAAACTCACTTGTAATTGAGGCAAGAGACACCAATCTTGTGGTGGTCCTTGTGGGAACTTTGTGTTCCAAGTGATTGAGAAGGAAAGCTCACTCGGTCCGCGGGATCGTTTGAGAGAGGGTAAGGGTTGAAAGAGACCCGGCCTTTGTGGCCTCCTCAACGGGGAGTAGGTTTGAGAGAACCGAACCTCGGTAAAACAAATCCGCGTGTCTCACTTCATTATTTGCTTGCGATTTGTTTTGCACCCTCTCTCGCGGACTCTATTATATTTCTAACGCTAACCCGGCTTGTAGTTGTGATTACTTTTGAGAATTTCAGTTTCGCCATATTCACCCCCCTCTAGGCGACTTTCAATTGGTATCAAAGCCCGGTGCTTCATTAGAGCCTAACCGCTCGAAGTGATGTCGGGAGATCACACCAAGAGGGAGATGGATACCGGCGACAAGCCCACTACGAGCCAAGGGAGCACTTCATCGGAAGAGTCCCGCACCAAGAGGAAGGAGAAGAAGAAGGACTCCTCCAAACGGAAGGAGAAAAGATCTTCTTCTCACCACAAAGAGAAGAAGGAGAAATCTTCTTCCCACAAGTCGCATCGGAAGGGCAACAAGCACAAGAGGATGAGGAAAGTGGTCTACTACGAGACCGACACTTCATCAACATCGACCTCCGACTCCGATGCGCTGTCCGTAACTTCTAAGCGCCAAGAGCGCAAGAAGTTTAGTAAGATCCCCTTACACTATCCTCGTACATCTAGACATTCTCCATTACTTTCCGTTCCATTAGGCAAACCGCCAACTTTTGATGGCGAAGATTATGCTACGTGGAGTGATTTAATGAAATTTCATCTAACCTCACTCCACAAAAGTATATGGAATGTTGTTGAGTTTGGAGCACAGGTACCATCCATAGGAGATGAAGATTATGATACGGACGAAGTGGCCCAAATCGAGCACTTCAACTCTCAAGCTACAACCATACTCCTCACCTCTCTAAGTAAGGAGGAATACAATAAGGTGCAAGGGTTGAAGAATGCAAAGGAGATTTGGGACCTACTCAAGACCGCGCACGAGGGTGATGAACTCACCAAGATCACCAAGCGGGAAACGATCGAGGGGGAGCTCGGTCGCTTCCGTCTTCACCAAGGGGAGGAGCCACAAGATATGTACAACCGGCTCAAAACCTTGGTGAACCAAGTGCGCAACCTCGGGAGCAAGAAATGGGATGACCACGAGGTGGTTAAGGTTATTTTGAGATCACTTATTTTCCTTAACCCTACTCAAGTTCAATTAATTCGTGGTAACCCAAGATATACACTAATGACTCCCGAGGAAGTAATCGGGAATTTTTTGAGCTTTGATTGTATGATTAAAGGATCAAAGAAGATTAACGAGCTTGATGAACCCTCCACGTTCGAAGCACAACCGGTGGCATTTAAGGCGACGGAGGAGAAGAAGGAGGAGTCTACACCGAGTAGACAACCAATTGACGCCTCCAAGCTCGGCAATGAGGAGATGGCTTTAATCATCAAAAGCTTTCGCCAAATCCTCAAGCAACGGAAGGGGAAGGACTACAAATCCCGTTCCAAGAAGGTTTGCTACAAGTGTGGTAAGCCCGGTCACTTTATTGCTAAATGTCCATTATCAAGTGACAGTGACAGGGATAACGACAAGAAGGGCAAGAGGAGAGAAAAGAAGAGGTACCACAAGAGGGGTGGCGATGCCCACGTGTGCCGCGAGTGTAACTCCGACGAGAGCTCCACCGACTCCTCCTCTGACGACGAGGACGCCGCCAACATCGCTGTTACCAAGGGACTCCTCTTCCCCAACGTCGGCCACAAGTGCCTCATGGCAAAGGACGGCAAAAGGAAGAAGGTTAAATCTAAATCCTCCACTAGATATGAGTCCTCTAGTGATGATAATGCTAGTGATGAGGAAAATAATTTGTGTACCCTTTTTGCCGACCTAAACATGCAACAAAAAGAAAAATTAAATGAATTGATTAGTGCTATTCATGAGAAGGATGATCTTTTGGACTCTCAAGAGGACTTCCTTATTAAGGAGAACAAAAAGCATGTTAAGGTTAAAAATGCTTATGCTCTACAAGTTGAAAAATGTGAAAAATTGTCTAGTGAGCTAAGCACTTGCCATGAGACCATTGACAACCTTAGAAATGAAAATGCTAAATTAATTGCTAAGGTTGATTCCCATGTTTGTATTGATTCAATTTCCAATCCTAGAGATGATAATGTTGATTTGCTTGCTAGGATTGATGAATTGAATATTTCTCTTGATAGCCTTAGGATTGAAAATGAAAAGTTAATTGCTAAGGCTAAAGATTTTGATGTTTGCAATACTACTATTTCCGACCTTAGAACTAAGAATGATATGTTGCATGCTAAGGTTGTAGAATTAAAATCTTGCAAACCCTCTACATCTACCGTTGAGCACACTTCTATTTGTACTAGATGTAGAGATGTTGATATTAATGCTATTTATGATCACATGGTCTTAATTAAACAACAAAATGATCATATAGCAAAATTAGATGCTAAAATTGCCGAGCATAACTTAGAAAATGAAAAATTTAAATTTGCTAGAAGTATGCTCTATAATGGGAGACGCCCTGGCATCAAGGATGGCATTGGCTACCAAAGGGGAGACAATGTCAAACTTAGTGCACCTCCTAAAAATTTGTCTAACTTTGTTAAGGGCAAGGCTCCCATGCCTCAGGATAACTAGGGTTACATTTTGTACCCTGCCGGTTATCCCGAGAGCAAAATTAGGAGAATTCACTGTAGGAAGTCTCACTCTGGCCCTAACTATGCTTTTATGTATAAGGGTGAGACATCTAGCTCTAGGCAACCAACCCGTGCTAAGTTGCCTAGAAAGAAAACTCCTAGTGCATCAAATGATCATAGCATTTCATTTAAGACTTTTGATGCATCTTATGTTTTGACTAACAAATCCGGCAAGGTAGTTGCCAAGTTTGTTGGGGGCAAACACAAGGGCTCCAAGACTTGTGTTTGGGTACCCAAAGTTCTTGTTTCTAATGCCAAAGGACCCAAAACCGTTTGGGTACCTAAAGTCAAGAACTAAAATTGTTTTGTAGGTTTATGCATCCGGGGGCTCAAGTTGGATACTCGATAGCGGGTGCACAAACCACATGACAGGGGAGAAGAAGATGTTCTCCTCATATGAGAAAAACCAAGATCCCCAACGAGCTATCACATTCGGGGATGGAAATCAAGGTTTGGTCAAAGGATTGGGTAAAATTGCTATATCACCTGACCATACTATTTCCAATGTTTTTCTTGTAGATTCTTTAGATTACAATTTGCTTTCCGTTTCGCAACTATGTCAAATGGGCTACAACTGTCTATTTACTGATGTAGGTGTCACTGTCTTTAGAAGAAGTGATGATTCAATAGTATTTAAGGGAGTGTTAGAGGGTCAGCTATACTTGGTGGATTTTGATAGAGCTGAACTCGACACTTGCTTAATTGCTAAGACTAACTTGGGTTGGCTCTGGCACCGCCGACTAGCCCATGTTGGAATGAAGAATCTTCATAAGCTTCTAAAGGGAGAACACATTTTAGGACTAACAAATGTTCATTTTGAGAAAGACAGGATTTGTAGCGCATGCCAAGCCGGGAAGCAAGTTGGCACTCATCATCCACACAAGAACATCATGACTAGTGACAGGCCACTGGAACTCCTACACATGGACCTATTCGGCCCGATCGCTTACATAAGCATCGGCGGGAGTAAGTACTGTCTAGTTATTGTGGATGATTATTCTCGCTTCACTTGGGTGTTCTTTTTGCAGGAAAAATCTCATACCCAAGAGACTTTAAAGGGATTCTTGAGATGGGCTCAAAATGAGTTCGACTTAAGGATCAAGAAAATTAGAAGCGATAATGGGACGGAGTTCAAGAACTCACAAATAGAAGGCTTCCTTGAGGAGGAGGGCATCAAGCACGAGTTCTCTTCTCCCTACACCCACAACAAAATGGTATAGTGGAAAGGAAGAATCGAACTCTATTGGACATGGCAAGAACCATGCTTGATGAGTACAAGACACCGGATCGGTTTTGGGCCGAGGCGGTCAACACCGCCTGCTACGCCATCAACCGGTTATATCTACACCGAATCCTCAAGAAGACATCCTATGAACTCCTAACCGGTAAAAGCCAAATATTTCATATTTTAGAGTTTTTGGTAGCAAATGTTTTATTCTTGTCAAAAGAAGTAGAAAATCTAAATTTGCTCCTAAAACTGTAGAAGGTTTTTTACTAGGATATGACTCAAACACAAGGGCATATAGAGTCTTTAACAAGTCCTCAGGACTTGTTGAAGTTTCTTGTGACGTTGTGTTTGATGAGACTAACGGCTCTCAAGTAGAGCAAGTTGATCTTGATGAGATAGGTGAAGAACAGGCTCCATGCATAGCGCTAAGGAACATGTCCATTGGGGATGTGTGTCCTAAGGAATCCAAAGAGTCTCCACATGCACAAGATCAACCATCCTCCTCCACGCAAGCATCTCCACCAACCCAAAATGAGGACGAGGCTCAAGTTGATGAAGGAGAAGATCAAAGAGATGAGCCCCCTCAAGATGACGGCAACGATCAAGGGGGAGATGAAAATGATGAAGACAAGGAGGATGAAGAACCTAGGCCGCCACACCCAAGAGTCCACCAAGCAATCCAACGAGATCACCCCGTCGACACCATCCTCGGCGACATTCATAAGGGGGTAACCACTCGATCTCGTGTTGCACATTTTTGTGAGCATCACTCTTTTGTTTCCTCTATTGAGCCACACAGGGTAGAGGAAACACTTCAAGATTCGGATTGGGTGATGGCGATGCAAGAGGAGCTCAACAACTTCACGAGGAACGAGGTATGGCATTTGGTTCCACGTCCTAACCAAAATGTTGTAGGAACCAAGTGGGTCTTCCGCAACAAGCAAGACGAGCATGGTGTGGTGACAAGGAACAAAGCTCGACTCGTGGCCAAGGGGTATTCACAAGTCGAAGGTTTGGATTTCGGTGAAACCTATGCACCCGTAGCTAGGCTTGAGTCAATTCGCATATTATTAGCCTATGCTACTTACCATGGCTTCAAGCTTTACCAAATGGACGTGAAGAGTGCCTTCCTCAATGGACCAATCAAGGAAGAGGTCTATGTTGAGCAACCTCCCGGCTTTGAAGACAGTGAGTATCCTAACCATGTCTATAAGCTCTCTAAGGCGCTTTATGGGCTCAAGCAAGCCCCAAGAGCATGGTATGAATGCCTAAGAGATTTCCTTATTGCTAATGGCTTCAAAGTCGGCAAGGCCGATCCTACTTTATTCACTAAAACTCTTGACAATGATTTGTTTGTATGCCAAATTTATGTTGATGATATCATATTTAGGTCTACTAATGAATCTACATGTGAAGAATTTAGTAGGATCATGACACAAAATTTCGAGATGTCTATGATGGGGGAGTTGAAGTATTTCTTAGGATTTCAAGTGAAGAAACTCCAAGAGGGCACCTTCATTAGCCAAACGAAGTACACTCAAGACATTCTAACCAAGTTTGGAATGAAGGATGCCAAGCCCATCAAGACACCCATGGGAACCAATGGGCATCTCGACCTCGACACAGGAGGTAAGTCCGTGGATCAAAAGGTATATCAGTCGATGATTGGTTCATTGCTTTATTTATGTGCATCTCGACCGGACATTATGCTTTCCGTTTGCATGTGTGCAAGATTCCAATCCGACCCTAAGGAATCCCACCTTACGGCCGTAAAACGAATCTTGAGATATTTGGCTTATACTCCTAAGTTTGGGCTTTGGTACCCTCGGGGATCCACGTTTGATTTAATTGGTTATTCGGATGCCGATTGGGCGGGGTGCAAGATTAATAGAAAGAGCACATCGGGGACTTGCCAGTTCTTGGGAAGATCCTTGGTGTCTTGGGCTTCAAAGAAGCAAAATTCAGTCGCTCTTTCTACCGCCGAAGCCGAGTATATTGCCGTAGGCCACTGTTGCGCGCAATTGCTTTGGATGAGGCAAACCCTGTGGGACTACGGTTACAAACTAACCAAAGTTCCCCTTCTATGTGATAATGAGAGTGCAATCCGCATGACGGATAATCCCGTTGAGCATAGCCGCACTAAACACATAGCCATTCGGTATCATTTTCTTAGGGATCACCAACAAAAGGGGGATATCGATATTGCATACATTAACACTAAAGATCAATTAGCCGATATCTTTACCAAGCCTCTTGATGAACAGACTTTTACCAAACTTAGGCATGAGCTCAATATTCTTGATTCTAGGAATTTCTTTTGCTAAAACTTGCACACATTGCTCATTAGTATACCTTTGATCATATCTCTTTTATATATGCTATGACTAATGTGTTTTCAAGTGTATTTCAAACCAAGTCATAGGTATATTGAAAGGGAATTGGAGTCTTCGGCGAAGACAAAGGCTTCCACTCCACTCTACTCATCCTTCGCCGTCGCTCCGCATCACCCTCCATCTTTGGTTATAATACTAAAAAACTTCCTGCTCCTTTTGGAGAGGATGCGCTTTGCAAAAATACAAAATGTTTTTCAAAACAACTCTGCATTAAATATTGCTGTTTCTGCAAAATATCCCGAGCTCCACATATTCCATGCATTATATCTGATTTCCCCATTCCGCGGGTGAAGGTGGGCTGCTGAGTACGTTTGTACTCACCCTTGCTTATTTGTTGTTTTTCAGAAAAAGGAGATCGGGTAAGAGTTACGACTGTTCCCAACCTTGCCTGTGGCTGTTGGACCACTGACTTGCTTCGCTGCGTATATCGGGCTGCTTCAGCCCCACTCTGATGATATGTCTCGAGTTGTGGACCAACTCTTAAAGTTGACCGCCACCTTTATAGGTTTGTCTCGTTTAAGCAGATTTGGTATCATCTGATGTATAAATGTGTTTGCTAGCCTCCTGGGACTAGTAATTGTATCGCATTTGAGTCCCAGAGGATTGGGGACGCTTCAATTCTAAAGGGGGAGCAAGTAGTATTTTCAAAATTGATGTCTTAAAACCCTCTTGAACACTAAGAGGAGACCTTATTTGAGGGAGAGTTTTGTTTAGTCAAAGGAAAAGCATTTGGAACAAAGGAAGAAAATTTTAAAACTTGAAAATGCTTTGCAAAATCCTATTCACTTACCTTTGACTATCTTGCAAAAGGACTTTGAAAAGAATTTACAAAAGAGTTTGCAAAAACAAAACTTGTGGTGTGAATTTGGTCCAATATGTCAAAAACAAAGAAAACAATCCATGCGCATCATGTAAGTATTTATATTGGCTTAATTCCAAGCATCCTTTGCACTTACATTATGCAAACTAGTTCATTTATGCACTTCTATATTTGCTTTGGTTTGTGTTGGCATCAATCACCAAAAAGGGGGAGATTGAAAGGGAATTAGGCTTACACCTAGTCCCTAAATAATTTTGGTGGTTGAATTACCCAACACAAATATTGGACTAACTAGTTTGCTCTAGTGTATAAGTTATTTAGGTGCAAAAGGTTCACACTCAGCCAATAAAAAGATCAAGTTTTGGATTCAACAAAGGAGCAAAGAGGCAACCGAAGGCACCTCTGGTCTGGTGGCACCGGACTGTCCGGTGTACACCGGACAGTGTCCGGTGCACCAGAGGACTCCAACTCAAACTCGCCACCTTCGGGAATTTCTCAGGCCGCTTCGCTATAATTCACCGGACTGTCCGGTGTACACCGGACAGTGTCCGGTGCCCCACGCAAGCCCGGCCTCCGCAACTCGCCAGCCTCGGGATCGCGCAGCAGCCGCTCCGCTATAATTCACCGGACATGTCCGGTGTGCACCGGACTGTCCGGTGTACCAGCGGAGCAACGACTATTTCGGCGCCAACGGCTACCTGCGCTGCATTTAATGCGCGCGCAGCGCGCGCAGAAGTCAGGCGCGCCCATACTGGCGCACTGGACAATGAACAGGTGTTGTCCGGTGTGCACCGGACACCCAGGCGGTCCCAGAAGTCAGAAGCTCCAACGGTCAGAATCCAACGGCATTGATGACGTGGCGGGGCACCGGACATGTCCGGTGTGCACCGGACTGTCCGGTGCACCATACGACAGACAGCTCCACCAACGGTCAAGTTTGGTGGTTGGGGCTATAAATACCCCAACCACCCCACCATTCATTGCATCCAAGTTTTCCAACTTCCAACCACTATACAAGAGCTAGCATTCACTGCAAAAGCACACCAAAAGAGATCAAATCCTCTCCAAACTCCACACAAAACCCTAGTGACTAGAGAGAGTGATTTGTAGTGTTCATTTGAGCTCTTGCGCTTGGATCGCTTCTTTTTCTTTGGCATTCTTTCTTGTGATCAAACACTCACTTGTAATTGAGGCAAGAGACACCAATTGTGTGGTGGTCCTTGCGGGAAGTTTGATTCCCAAGTGATTTGAGAAAGAGAAGCTCACTCGGTCCGAGGGACCGTTTGAGAGAGGGAAGGGTTGAAAGAGACCCGGCCTTTGTGGCCTCCTCAACGGGGAGTAGGTTTGAGAGAACCGAACCTCGGTAAAACAAATCCGCGTGTCTCACTTCATTATTCGCTTGCGATTTGTTTTGCGCCCTCTCTCGCGGACTCCACTATATTTCTAACGCTAACCCGGCTTGTAGTTGTGATTATTTTTGTGATTTTCAGTTTCGCCCTATTCACCCCCCCCCCCTCTAGGCGACTTTCAATAGCACCATTATGATGGGTTTGGTTGCTGAGTGGAGGAAAATAGTCAGATGCCACCGGACGCAAGTGCTCTCTCGGAAGTGAGCGTCCTCCTTTCTTTCGCTCCACATTCATAAATCTCTCCAACCAAATAAAGAATTCTAGTCTGTAACTAAACAAAAATAGAGTGGCTTCAATCTATTTACCAAACAGATAAATATATGAAAGGGAATTAGGCTTACACCTAGTCCCTAATTAATTTTGGTGGTTGAATTGCCCAACACAAATATTTGGACTAACTAGTTTGCTCTAGTGTACAAGTTATGCAGGTGCCAAAGGTTCACACTTAGCCAATAAAAGACCAAGTATTGGGTTCAAACAAAGGAGCAAGGGACAACCGAAGGCACCTCTGGTCTGGCGCACCGGACTGTCCGGTGTGCCACCGGACATGTCCGGTGCACCAGAGGCACTTCGAGGCTGAACTCTTCACTCTCGGGAAAATCCAGAGGCAATTCCACTATAATTCACCGGACTGTCCGGTGAACACCGGACATGTCCGGTGCTCCAAGGAAGAGCGGGCTCCGGAACTCGCCAGTCTCGGGATTTCACTTTGGCTGCTCTGCTATAATTCACCGGACATGTCCGGTGTTCACCAGACTGTCCGGTGTAATAGCGGGGCAACGACTACTTCTGGCGCCAACGGCTACCTGCGACGCATTAAATGCGCACCAGCGCGCGCAGAGGTCAGGCACGCCCATGCTGGCGCACCGGACACTCTACAGTACATGTCTGGTGCGCCAGCGGACATCAGGGCGGGCCCAGAAGTCAGAGCTCCAACGGTCGGAACCCAACGGCTTTGATGACGTGGCTGGCGCACCGGACTGTCCGGTGCACCATACGACAGCCAGCCTGCACCAAACGGCTAGTTTGGTGGTTGGGGCTATAAATACCCCCAACCACCCCACATTCAAGTCATCCAAGTTTTCCACTTCTCAACTACTTACAAGAGCTCTAGCATTCAATTCTAGACACACCAAAGAGATCAAATCCTCACCAAACTCCACACAACGCCCTAGTGATTAGTGAGAGAGATTTGCTTGTGTTCTTTCAAGCTCTTGCGCTTGGATTGCTTTCTTCTTTCTTTGATTCTTCATTGCGATCAAACTCACTTGTAATTGAGGCAAGAGACACCAATCTTGTGGTGGTCCTTGTGGGAACTTTGTGTTCCAAGTGATTGAGAAGGAAAGCTCACTCGGTCCGCGGGATCGTTTGAGAGAGGGTAAGGGTTGAAAGAGACCCGGCCTTTGTGGCCTCCTCAACGGGGAGTAGGTTTGAGAGAACCGAACCTCGGTAAAACAAATCCGCGTGTCTCACTTCATTATTTGCTTGCGATTTGTTTTGCATCCTCTCTCGCGGACTCTATTATATTTCTAACGCTAACCCGGCTTGTAGTTGTGATTACTTTTGAGAATTTCAGTTTCGCCATATTCACCCCCCTCTAGGCGACTTTCAATTGGTATCAAAGCCCGGTGCTTCATTAGAGCCTAACCGCTCGAAGTGATGTCGGGAGATCACACCAAGAGGGAGATGGAGACCGGCGACAAGCCCACTACGAGCCAAGGGAGCACTTCATCGGAAGAGTCCCGCACCAAGAGGAAGGAGAAGAAGAAGGACTCCTCCAAACGGAAGGAGAAAAGATCTTCTTCTCACCACAAAGAGAAGAAGGAGAAATCTTCTTCCCACAAGTCGCATCGGAAGGGCAACAAGCACAAGAGGATGAGGAAAGTGGTCTACTACGAGACCGACACTTCATCAACATCGACCTCCGACTCCGATGCGCTGTCCGTAACTTCTAAGCGCCAAGAGCGCAAGAAGTTTAGTAAGATCCCCTTACACTATCCTCGTACATCTAGACATTCTCCATTACTTTCCGTTCCATTAGGCAAACCGCCAACTTTTGATGGCGAAGATTATGCTACGTGGAGTGATTTAATGAAATTTCATCTAACCTCACTCCACAAAAGTATATGGAATGTTGTTGAGTTTGGAGCACAGGTACCATCCATAGGGGATGAAGATTATGATATGGACGAAGTGGCCCAAATCGAGCACTTCAACTCTCAAGCTACAACCATACTCCTCACCTCTCTAAGTAAGGAGGAATACAATAAGGTGCAAGGGTTGAAGAATGCAAAGGAGATTTGGGACCTACTCAAGACCGCGCACGAGGGTGATGAACTCACCAAGATCACCAAGCGGGAAACGATCGAGGGGGAGCTCGGTCGCTTCCGTCTTCACCAAGGGGAGGAGCCACAAGATATGTACAACCGGCTCAAAACCTTGGTGAACCAAGTGCGCAACCTCGAGAGCAAGAAATGGGATGACCACGAGGTGGTTAAGGTTATTTTGAGATCACTTATTTTCCTTAACCCTACTCAAGTTCAATTAATTCGTGGTAACCCAAGATATACACTAATGACTCCCGAGGAAGTAATCGGGAATTTTTTGAGCTTTGATTGTATGATTAAAGGATCAAAGAAGATTAACGAGCTTGATGAACCCTCCACGTCCGAAGCACAACCGGTGGCATTTAAGGCGACGGAGGAGAAGAAGGAGGAGTCTACACCGAGTAGACAACCAATTGACGCCTCCAAGCTCGGCAATGAGGAGATGGCTTTAATCATCAAAAGCTTTCGCCAAATCCTCAAGCAACGGAAGGGGAAGGACTACAAATCCCGTTCCAAGAAGGTTTGCTACAAGTGTGGTAAGCCCGGTCACTTTATTGCTAAATGTCCATTATCAAGTGACAGTGACAGGGATAACGACAAGAAGGGCAAGAGGAGAGAAAAGAAGAGGTACCACAAGAGGGGTGGCGATGCCCACGTGTGCCGCGAGTGTAACTCCGACGAGAGCTCCACCGACTCCTCCTCTGACGACGAGGACGCCGCCAACATCGCTGTTACCAAGGGACTCCTCTTCCCCAACGTCGGCCACAAGTGCCTCATGGCAAAGGACGGCAAAAGGAAGAAGGTTAAATCTAAATCCTCCACTAGATATGAGTCCTCTAGTGATGATAATGCTAGTGATGAGGAAAATAATTTGTGTACCCTTTTTGCCGACCTAAACATGCAACAAAAAGAAAAATTAAATGAATTGATTAGTGCTATTCATGAGAAGGATGATCTTTTGGACTCTCAAGAGGACTTCCTTATTAAGGAGAACAAAAAGCATGTTAAGGTTAAAAATGCTTATGCTCTACAAGTTGAAAAATGTGAAAAATTGTCTAGTGAGCTAAGCACTTGCCATGAGACCATTGACAACCTTAGAAATGAAAATGCTAAATTAATTGCTAAGGTTGATTCCCATGTTTGTATTGATTCAATTTCCAATCCTAGAGATGATAATGTTGATTTGCTTGCTAGGATTGATGAATTGAATATTTCTCTTGATAGCCTTAGGATTGAAAATGAAAAGTTAATTGCTAAGGCTAAAGATTTTGATGTTTGCAATACTACTATTTCCGACCTTAGAACTAAGAATGATATGTTGCATGCTAAGGTTGTAGAATTAAAATCTTGCAAACCCTCTACATCTACCGTTGAGCACACTTCTATTTGTACTAGATGTAGAGATGTTGATATTAATGCTATTTATGATCACATGGTCTTAATTAAACAACAAAATGATCATATAGCAAAATTAGATGCTAAAATTGCCGAGCATAACTTAGAAAATGAAAAATTTAAATTTGCTAGAAGTATGCTCTATAATGGGAGACGCCCTGGCATCAAGGATGGCATTGGCTACCAAAGGGGAGACAATGTCAAACTTAGTGCACCTCCTAAAAATTTGTCTAACTTTGTTAAGGGCAAGGCTCCCATGCCTCAGGATAACTAGGGTTACATTTTGTACCCTGCCGGTTATCCCGAGAGCAAAATTAGGAGAATTCACTCTAGGAAGTCTCACTCTGGCCCTAACTATGCTTTTATGTATAAGGGTGAGACATCTAGCTCTAGGCAACCAACCCGTGCTAAGTTGCCTAGAAAGAAAACTCCTAGTGCATCAAATGATCATAGCATTTCATTTAAGACTTTTGATGCATCTTATGTTTTGACTAACAAATCCGGCAAGGTAGTTGCCAAGTTTGTTGGGGGCAAACACAAGGGCTCCAAGACTTGTGTTTGGGTACCCAAAGTTCTTGTTTCTAATGCCAAAGGACCCAAAACTGTTTGGGTACCTAAAGTCAAGAACTAAAATTGTTTTGTAGGTTTATGCATCCGGGGGCTCAAGTTGGATACTCGATAGCGGGTGCACAAACCACATGACAGGGGAGAAGAAGATGTTCTCCTCATATGAGAAAAACCAAGATCCCCAACGAGCTATCACATTCGGGGATGGAAATCAAGGTTTGGTCAAAGGATTGGGTAAAATTGCTATATCACCTGACCATACTATTTCCAATGTTTTTCTTGTAGATTCTTTAGATTACAATTTGCTTTCCGTTTCGCAACTATGTCAAATGGGCTACAACTGTCTATTTACTGATGTAGGTGTCACTGTCTTTAGAAGAAGTGATGATTCAATAGTATTTAAGGGAGTGTTAGAGGGTCAGCTATACTTGGTGGATTTTGATAGAGCTGAACTCGACAACCGCCGCGGAGCTTGGTCGCGGCGCCTCCGCAGCCGACCCCGCGTATCCTGGCCGAGGCGTCACCGCCGCTGGGCTTGGTCGCGGCGCCTCCGCAGCCGCCCCCGCGGGTCCTGGCCGAGGCATCGCTGCCGCGGAGCTTGGTCGCGGCGCCTTTGCAGCCGACCCCGCGTATCCTGGCCGAGGCATCGCCGCCGCGGTGCTTGATCATGGTGCCTCTGCAACCACCCCCACGGGTCCTGGCCGAGGCATCGTCGCCGCGGGGCTTGGTCGCGGCGCCTCCGCCATGGGGCACTCAGCCACTACCGTGGGGATTGGGCGGGGGGCATCCGCCATAGGCCGCATAGATGTTCAGATTGATGGAGACGAAGGGCTTCCCCAGGGTGCCAGTTCAACAGCTCCTGCGATGTTCAATTGCAATGGTGATGTTCGTTATTACAGAGAAGGAGACGAATGCTACGTTCCACCATTCGACATGGCGGACGACCAGTTCTACGGCCTTGACATGAATGGAGACAGAAGCCGCTTTCTTGGTTGTGGTCATAGCCATAGCCGAGGTCGTTCCAATGGCCATACACATGCACGCCAGGCTCCATCAGCTGTTGCTCGGGTCCGAGGACGTGGACGTGGTCGTGGCATGAATATATGCCATACTGCAAATGCTACTATGGTTAATGGACTGACTTCACAACGATCGGCTAAGAACCCTGTAGACTCACAGGTACAAACATTTTTGCTAACGCCATGTCCTTACAATTTTTGTGATGATTTACATGTTTTTAATTACAAATGCTTGTTGCTATGTATTGTTAGCTATAAACATTTTATGGATTACATTATGCTTCCAATTACTCAGGGCGATTCTATGGATTGGTCAGTTCCTGAGCATGTTTCCATAGTTTGTAGCTTATTTGCAGAACAAGTTCAAAAGGGTAATCGGCCAAACACTCATTTGAATGCTGTGGGTTATGCCGAAGTGTCTTCTAGGTTTTTTCAGATAGCTGGGATTGAATTATCTAAGACTCAACTAAAGAACAAATGGGAAAAACTAAAATGTGACTTAACTGCATGGAGAAAACTGGTGAGGAGGCAAACAGGCACGGGTTGGGATCACTTGAGACAGACCATTGAAATGGACCCTGAGTGGTGGAGGAAGATCAAGGCGGTTAGTAACCACTTGAGACAGAACATTGTCATCTCAACTTGTAATTATGCTAAAATTACATAATTGGTCTGTAATTATTTTCTAGGAAATCCCAGGGTGTGCAAAGTTTAAGAAAGGCCCTCTACAGAACGAGACAGATCTTTCCAAGATGTTCGATAAAATTACAAATGAAGAGAATGACCATTGGAATCCTATGACAGAGAACCCTATCATACCAGAAAATCATGAGCCTATAATTAATCTTGAATATGATTTTGCAGATGTTGAATGTGAGCTTCCCAATGAGTTTGCATCAGCTTCTAGTGATGTAGTTCAGGAGGTTTCTCCATCGGTTGGTAATGGCAAAAAAAAGACCTCAGTTTGTCTTAGGAAAACCAGCTAAGAAAACAAAGGTTAGCACTGCGGTTGTTATGCAAGAACAAGTGACAAGGATTGCGAATTCTGCTGATGCGCTTGCTGCAAAGAAACTAGGAGAGGTCACTATCAAACAAGTAATGGATTTAGTTGTATCCTGTGGGGCAAGGATTGGTAGTAGTGAGAATTTTATTGGTACCAAGCTATTTATCAAGAAGGAGCAAAGGGAGATGTTCATGACCCTAGATACTGATGAGAGTAGGTTTCTTTGGCTTAGTAGGCACTATAATGAGCAGTACAATGCATAAAAAGCTTTTTTCGGCAATCTATTAGACACTTTTATGTATTAGAATAATCTTTTGTAATATACTATACTATTCGAGTTATGTGCAGTTTCAGTTTGCTCACAAAGTGTTGTCTGTATGGGCTCTGCATTTGCTAAACTGTAATAAGGTGATGTGACCTTATCTTGATGACCCTTTACCTCCTCTTGAAGACTGCTAATATGTTTTTCCATTTGGCCTCTTCGCCTCCTGTGCAGCGTGCAAGCTCTGTTTGTTTTCATAGAAACACTAGCTGCTTTTGTCTGATAAGCTTCTAGATCATCAGAGAGCTACGAAGCCTAGCTTATGTACTGCTCAAGTTCTTCTTCAACCCCCTTGAGCTTTTCATATGTGCATGGATTGGCATGCAGCGGCGTCCAGCCAGCCTCGTGGCCACAGTGCTAGTAGCTCCTATGGGAGTTTGATGACGACGCCGGGAGTTAAGGTCGCACAGTGGTGCGTGCTTCCCTGTTTCGCCATGGCTGGAGAGTGAGACACACTCATGATGATGAATGAATTGATGATGATGATGATTTATTATTATGCTCTCTTCATCTGGACCACATGGATTATGGGGTTGTAGTACGGTCTTCCTGCTCTAGCTCCTGTGTCCGAGAGACCGAGAGTATGCACCTTCAGCATGAGTCTTTGATGTGTGAAGCAGATCTTCCAGCTCCAGACTAATTTGCTGAACTAAATGCACTTGTTCTTGATGCTCTGAACATTTATCAGTTAGCTTCTTGACTTCTTTGCTGAACTGAATACGCTCTTTCAGCAACTCTATTTCTTCACTTGATGCGACTAATTTATTCTCAATCTCACTAAGTTGTTGCTCAAGGTCTGAGCCTTTCTTCTCAGCATCTTTGACACTTGCCTCAGCTTCTTTTAGCTCTAGGTTGAGTGCCTCTTCAGCTGCACGCATTGCTTGTATTTGTGCTTCAAGCTGATTGAGAGAGTTCAGATTCAGCTCCAAACAAATATGCATTGCTTGTATTTGTCCTTCAAGTTATCAGCATCCTCGGATGCAACCTTCTGTTCCAAATATGCCACTTGTGACTTTGACAGCTCCAGTGCCTCAATACGCAACACATTAATGTTTTCAGGATATTATTTTCCCTTGACATGAAAGATATGATGGAGTACTATAACTTTGTTTTTGTAAATTGCAGTTACATGAAGATGACAGCTCTACGGATACTGACGAGGATACCGAGGTTTTTATGCATATTTGTTTGGTAGGAACACAGATTCCTACAACTTATATTGACATGTACGTTGACAAGAATCCAACTAGAACATCAACATTGAGTGGAATGGGATGGTTGAACGAGACACTAAACACTCCGGGTGAATGTCATTCACAGCTTCGTATGTGCACAGAGATATTTATGGACCTCCATGATATATTGATGCAAAGGTACGACTTACAAGCTTCGTTGCATGTGAGCACATATGAGAGCGTAGCCATTTTCTTATTCATCTGTGGTGGCAATGAGTCTAATAGAAGAAGTCAAAATCGGTTCAAGCATTCAAGTAAAACAATTAGTAGAAAATTTGAAGAGGTCCTCAATGCTATAACGGCTAGGGGAAAAGATTTCCTAATGCCAAAAAATCCAAATTTTCCAGAAGTTCACAGGAGAATAAGAGACGACAGAAAGGCTTACCCACACTTCAAGGATTGTATTGGTGCACTTGATGGTACGCATATTCGGGTATGTCTTCCACCAGATGACCAAGTAAGATATATTGGAAAATCAGGAATACCCATGCAAAATGTTTTGGCTGTATGTGATTTTGACATGCGCTTTACTTATGTGTCGATGGGGCAGCCAGGATCTATGCATGACACAAGTGTCTTATACATTGCAATAAAAGTTGATGAAAAATTCTTTCCACACCCACCAAGAGGTAATGCGTCTTAAATGTTTTTCCTTAATTTGCAATATCAATACACAATTATAAGAACTTGTTTCCTTTTTGCTTGTAGGAAAGTACTATGTTGTCGATGCAGGATATCCTAACCGTCCTGGTTACTTAGCACCATACAAAGGTGAAAGATATCACATGCCTGAATGGCATAGAGGTATGGAACCAAGAACTCCTAAAGAAAAATTCAATCGTGTTCATTCGTCCATACGTAATGTCATCGAGAGATCATTCGGAGTACTAAAAATGAAGTGGCAAATTTTATACAACATGCCTCCGTACTCCATGTACAAGCAAAAAATGATTGTTGTTGCTATGATGGTCCTTCATAATTTCATACGAGAGCATAGGATAGAAGACTTGGACTTCGCTCAATTTGATCGTGATCCGGATTATGTTCCAACGATCCCAGAAAGATATAACAAATTTGCAATAGGCTTCGATGGCTTTACGACTATGCCTAATGCACCAACTATGGACATGTTTCGTGATACACTAGCCACACATGCTCTTGCTTGGAATTAAATTTGTACCATATTCAAATTTTACATACATTCATATACATTGTAAATGTTTCCATGAAGACTTGACAATATTACAAGTTATAGTTATATTGGTGTGTATTATTTTATATTAGAATGTTATCTGTTTACAACAATCACCGTGCATATTAGCGACAACAATCACCATGTATATGACGTGTCGTACATACTTTAGAAGCTAACGGACCATCGCAACACCTAACCAGCACATAGTACATGATTTGCAATGCGATACAAGAAATCAGGTCCAACTCACGTTATATGAACCAAGAAAGAAAGAAAAGCGCAGCATCCATCTCCAGCTAACCTTTGGCACAAGGTTTGCATCCTTCCTTTTTTTGAAAAGAATCTACACCAAACTTTCTATGCAATCCAAGTCGAAACAAAGAAAAGCGCAGCATCCATCTCCAGCTGACCTTTGGCACAAGATTTGCATCCTTCCTTTTTTTGAAAAGAATCTATACCAAACTTTCTATGCAATCCAAGTCAAAACATGCACTGGTCGTTATGCACCAGCAGAAAACGCTGACATGCTACGCAAGCTTTGCAAATTTCCCTTCTCCAAAGGTCTGCTTCTTTTTTTTAAAAAAAAACCCAAAGCCATCACACTAATAATTAAGGGTATTCAAGGAAACTCACATAAATTATTAATATTATAGAAGCTGAAGTCTATGATTAAGCCAAACACTCATCGGATCCACCTAATAATTTATTGAAGTTGTTTTATAGTGAACCTGGGAAACCAAAGCTACAATTCTTGAAATGAAGCTCTGCCAAACAGGCCCTTAGTTACACCACTTTAGTTACCATGTTTATTTCTTTAGAAACTAAAAGTGACTCACTAAACTTTAATCACCTCAAAACAAACTAGGCCTCAGATCGATTGGCAAGCCCACCAACCAGCCAATCAAACCGACCGGCATTGGAGCCAGTTTGCTCGGTACCGACCGCCGGCATCAACAGTCAGGATCGACAAGGATTGGACTCAGCCTTACAACATCTTTGTGCGACAAAACGAGCACATACTCGCTCCTACAACACAACAGTTGTGCGAACTGATTCACCACCGTAGTAGACTTCATGAAACCTGCTAGAGTGCTAGGCGTGGTAGAATGTTAAGCCACACGGTTGCCCGCTCTGGCCTCCACAGCTACACCTACAACCCTTTGTAATTAGTAGTACAGAGAAAAAAAAATCAAATAGATTCCACGAGCTTTCCTCTCAAAAAAGGCGGAATACATGGGCAATGTTGTGCATTTCTTATCTACAGAGCTAAGTTCCGAGGTATAAACACTGAGCTGCTTTGCTTAAGCATCGGCACCTTCAATTTATGCACTTCTGCCAGCAACAATTTGATTTTGCGTTGCGATGTGAGTGTAGCTGGCCGCCGAGTCCACAGAAGTCAAAGCCGCCAGTATTGAGCACTACGACACCAAGCTTTGAACCCAAACTCTCAGCCTTGACAAAATTCCTTTTTATTCAACGCTGAAAACATCAGTGTCATCATGATTTAAGTTTGTTCCAAAGATAGGCTGCCCTTCTGATGATTGGATTTACTGAGGAACCTTCTGCATATGCTTCCAATGCTCGTAAGAGTTTTATGAATTTCTCTCCATCATCCTGAAGCAGTATGTGACAAGAATTTAAGTGTATGCGGGGAGCCGGGGAGGAACATAAGAAGAGAACAGTTTTACCCCTAGAAACTAAAATGGTATGGTACTAAAATTTTAATTTCAAGTCACCTGTGGCTTCTTAAATACAAGGTCGGCTGTCTTGAAAGGAACCATATAATGAGGAAGATCAGAACGCAGCGTGGCCTACAATGTGGTTTTGATGAAAAGAATTTGTTGAGGTGTTCTCTTAACAATCAGAAACAAAGCAAGAATTATCCACAGAAATAATCAATAAAGGATACCAGGTTTTTGCAAAGGATTGCCTGTTCCGAGTAAGAAATCAAAGCCTGTAAAGAATCCACATTAAATCAGTTAAATAGTATTGTTTTAAATTAAATAAAGTATATTCTATTTGATGGGAACAATAATGTCAATCAAAAAGATGCCAGGTTAATTTCAAGTGTAAGTATATTTAACTTTTCAGGACCATGCATTTACCGAATCCATTGCAACAAAGGCATCATATAACAAAATGAAGTGAAATCATGCCAGCACTGCTAGAGTTTCTGTGCAGATGCAAAGTGGATGCTGATACATGCAAACAAAGGAGACAAAGGAGAGGAGTTATCGTGTACACATTGCCTGTTTAATTCGTTCATCCTCAACTTCGTCCACGGATTTCAGTAGATTATCCAAGGAACCTATTTAGAAATTTCAAAAGAAAAAAATCTTTATTGTGTCTCTGAAAGCTCCCAAGATAACCAGAGTAATAGATATGCTTTGCTGATGTTCCCTAAGAAAAAGGTTGACAGGCAAGGCTAAATATGTTATTTATAAAAGACAGGTGAATTCAAACCTTCCCACCATGGAGTGTATGTCAGATTCTAAAATCTACCCAGTTTTTATAGGTATGGGTACTAGATCAATGAGTTTGAACCAACGAGCTAAAAAAAGGATAGATCCAATGCTGGCAGCTCCCACTTGAGTGGGGTCTGAGGAAGGAATAAATGAGGCAAGCTTTACCCCTGCAATTTTTGCAAAGAACTCAGGACCATTGGCTTAGTGGGATGGCTTCTCACCACTGCGCCAGACCTGTTCTTCCAACAAGCTAAAACATAACAAAAAAAAACTCGCTACAGAAATACAAATGCTAAACTAATTAACTCAGATTAAGTTAGTCTTTTAAGTGCAAAGATTTTTGAAGAAACATACCAAACTTAGATATCAGCTTTACTGCATTAATATCTCCAATCCCCTCAACTCCTGAAAATAGAAGTGTTTTCAATCACATGACAAACATATCTGGGTCAACAGGTTCAAGCAAAGATAAATTTAGATCAGGGAGATGCACTGTGGCAACAGATGATGGATGATCATTGGTAAGTCTGTCTCCAGCAGCTTGCCAATCCTATCTCCTATCTCATATTCTATTTCAAACTTCACTCTGTAAACAGTATAGTCTACAGTGTAAAACAGTGTTTTGCACGACCATACGCACGATCTGCTAGAGACAGCCTAACCGTTATAAACAGATTGGCACAGAACAAATTACATTTGTCCTAAAAAGATAAATATAGACTTAGTATGGTTCATAGCTAATTTGATATGTTAGCAAAGGTTTTTATTCAACAGCTAAAATTTCAGTTTCAATCACACAGTACAGAACAAAAGAACCAATAGCTAAACAAGTAGAACAAGCACAAAAAAGATATTTGTAGAAGATCATCAAATAATCTGTTCATCAGTAAAGAACAGCTACAGCAAAGAGCAAATGACGCTAGAATTCCAGCATGAGAAAGCATTGTTTCTATATGACGATAGCCACTAGTGTGCTAGGTTAGCTTTGTGCAAAAGGGAAACGAAATCTCCTTGTCTGACACCAGGAGTGATCAGAAAATACATTCATATAAAGAAAACAAACAGACCAACCAACCTATAGTATGTTATATTCACATACATCCATCATATGTATATTCACATATATAACTCCTTTTTAGAGCAGACCTAGTGCCCGAGGCTCCCACATGAGTGGGGTCTGGAGAGATAGATCTGACCACTGTACCAGCCTGCCCGTCTATACATAATTCTTTTTTACTAGAGTAAAAAAAAAAGGAAAAGGATATCACTTGTTAGAAGAGGCATGGATCATAGGGCAAAACAGTAACAAAAGGCTACCAGGTATATTGTCAGCTTTGTCTCCTGAAAGTGCAACAACATCCACAAACTGCGAGGGTTTCAATGGTCCATATCGCTTGACGAAGTCTTCAACTCCAAATGAAACCATCCTGCATGTCCAAATCATAAAACTTAACTACTTCAAACATTCAGTTAAGTACTTGAAATGTAACAGAATATTTTAACTTACCCTGATCCACGTGGAGCAATCCTGAGCAGACGCAAAGAAGGTGATAAAATTTGGAAGAAGTCTTTATCAGGAGAGACAATCCGTACCTTCAGAAGGAGCAATTTTAAGACCAAAAGGCACTCGACATAAATAAAAAAACAAAATATATGAGAATGTATTGTGTGCCTGTGGTGTTTTTTGGGTGGGTACTGGGTATCGTGCCACATTTGGGGATGGGTGATCCAGTTAGTTGTAAATTTTCTGGTCAGATCTTTTCAAGACCTCAACAATTGATGGATGCATAGAATAACTGAAAGCAACCAGTGGCCCCAGTGTTTACCTTGTAACCAGCCGAAACACTGTTTATGGCCAGGGTGCCAATAACATCATCAGCTTCAACGCCTGGAACCTGAATCAATTATTTGACAATGCCAAATATCAATAACTGTCTCATTTAATGGAGATGCAGCTCTGTGGCATATGGCCTGATCCCCAAACATACTAAATAGTAAATAGCTACCCAGATTGTAAGCAAATTCACAATTGATATATTTTACCTCAATTACTTTTATTGACATTGCCTTAATGGATGCCTTCAAGTATTGCATGCCCTGAACAACGGTGTCAGGTGTTGGAGTGCGGTTGCTCTTGTAAGCAGGGTACAACATATGACGAAAGGTCATTCCTAAAGGGGAGAAAAAATGGTAATGTTTCTTTATAGGATTCAAAAGATGAGAGTAACATGATACAACAGCTGAAAACAATCAATTGGTACCCAACCCTCCATAAGCAAAGGTATCTTCTAAGAAGTGGCTAATGAAAACATAAATGAATAAGTGTTGGTATGCTCTCTTTCCAATGTGTAAGCAAAGTATCTCTAAGACCTCCCAAGTTGGAGCATCGAAGATGCCCTTGATGACTCGTATGTTTGTTGCTTCCAATATACTACACATTTTTTAAGTAAAGTATAGCTAGGAAGATAATAAGAACCAAGAAACTAAGTGACATAAAATTCTTAGAAAATAAAAGTAGGCAGTGCTAAAGGGCCTCTAGCCGAGTTGGCTAGGTGGTTTGAGTAGCACTCCTCAGGTCCTGGGTTCGACTCCCCGTGGGAGCGAATTTCCCGGCTGTGGTTAAATAAATCACCTCGTTTGTCCCACGCCAAAGCACAAGTCTAAGGCTCGGCCACGGTTGTGGTTGTTCTCACATGGGCTACGGTGCCGCTATGTATGGGTGGGGCAGGGTTCGGGAGTTTTCTCGACCTGCGTGAGAAGGTCTTCTTAATATAATACCGTGGGGGCGGTCTTACCCCCGCAGGTCAAGTTTTTTCACAAAGCCTATATTGCATATTCTAAAACTGGTTACCCAACACTCCTATACCATTTCTACTTCTCTCTACCCAACACTTTCTTGACCAAGGAATGAAGTATAAATGTATAATAGAACATTGCTTATGTGCAAGCCAGGGCTCCATGCCATGAAACACAATTAGTGGATTGAGGCTCAGTCCAAGATCTCTGATGCATCCCCAAGATGCTAATTGACAGCCACAGATTACCTTCTACCATGTTCCCATCAACTTTGAGACATCATACACTCATACCTTTTGCCATGTGACATTCTTTAGATGGCATGGCAGTATAATGACCATATGGGACTCCTGAAAAGAAAAGTTTGGTGACTTCGTTGCTTTAAGAACTTGAGGAAATGCATCACTTTAAATTTGTGCAGATACTAGGTCCATTTCACAATTTCAACCACTAGGAATGTTCAGCTTCAAGAAGAAATTCAAGGAGAAAAAGGAAAACTAGAACAAACACTCCACCCAACCCAAAAAAATAAAGACCCTAAATAAATTGATCTCAAATTTAACCAAACATCTCTCATGAAAATATATTGAATAAAGAAATTCTTGAACGGTAACTATAAACCAAATAGCAAGGTATAGTTTGCAGCGGATCAATACGCTGGTCTAGTGCAATTATTAAGCTCAATAAGTTCAACAGTGCAATTGTTACATTATGGCAAATATTCAATGCTTATTGAGGAAAAATGTTACAGGTGTGTGTTGCAAAGATTGGTCAATAAGAGTCACTGCGCAAATATTAAATCATTAAAAAGAATGTGTATACTCAATATAAGAATTATCCTGGGCACAGCTCACCATCGTGGTCAAACACAACCTACAAATGGGTTAAGAAAATCATAAGTGATGGAGGGCAGAAGGCTATGAGGAAACAACATATATTCTTCCCAGTAGAAGAACTAAGCATACCGCAGCATGAGATGGAATGAACTCCAGCATGTCAAGAAGCTGAAAAAAAGAAGAATCACAATGATAAATAACACACAAAGCTAAATATAAAGTTGTAACATGTTAATATGTAGTTTGCCACCTCACTACTCCCTTCATTTCAAAATGTAGATCATTTTAGTTTTGTTCTAAGTCAAACATGTCTAAAGTTGACCGAGTTTAAAGAAAAATGCACCAACATCTACAACATCAAATTAGTTCGCTAAATTTCCCATCAAATATGTATTGATAGTACATTTATTTGGTATTGTAGATGTTAAAAAAATTCTACCAACTTGGTCAGGTTAAAGCAGTTTCAATCAAAACAAAACTAAAAATGAACTCCATTTTGGAATGGACGAGTACTAAAAAATGTGAACCCACAACAGAAAGTATAAGAGTAAAAATTATATTAACCTTATGTCAGGGCCTAAGGAGGCCCACGGAGGGGCTGTGGCAACAGCAACCATGGGCCCTCCAAGGGGGATTAGATAAAGATAGTTAGAGATAATATTAGAAGATTAGTTGAGATTATTTAGGAGATTAGTTGAGATTATCTAGGAACGTTATCAGTTAGTAGTTTGTTGAGAGTTTTTAGGAGAGTTTTAAGAAGATAAGGATCTCTAGCTAGATAGGGGCGTCCAGCCGGCCTATTTATGTAATCAATGAATAAGGAATAAAGTAGTCAAGAATTAGAAGGGAGAAACCCTCCTCTTGCTCGGTCGTGGGCAGAGGCCCCCGGCCGACGTTCCTGGCCATCGATACCCCTCTCCAATACCTCACCGATCTAGCGACCATAACACCTTAACTGATAATGAACTCTTTTTAAGATGCAAAACAGGTTAATCCTGAAACAGTCCGCTATGCATAGCAAATCCTTTGTCTTACCAGTAAATCCAAAACTGCAATGGAAATGGTCAAATGGCCATCTACATCCATGCTAGTAGACTTTGTAAACTAGTCTCTATCTATTCCACAATTCCAAAACATAATGAGAGTTTTGCTACAGAAAGAGAGGACAGGATTGATGCTCATAGTCTATTTACTCTGTTTGTGACAAATTAGGAAATTAAGCTGTAAAAATGCATACTCCCTCCAATCCAAATATAAGTCTATTTGGACTTGAGCACAAGAGTTAAGGTGAGAAGTGCATTGGCTATATTATTGCCCATCAATCACTACTAGAGTAAAGATGGGTAGCAGGTGTATTGCATTGATTAGTGTGCTGTGTGCACTTAGGTAGGGATAGATATGGAAGAATGAAGCAAAAAAGTGCATTGCAGTTATAATGGACTTAGATTTGGTGCATTTCAGGAAAAAGCCTAGATGAACTTGTATTTGGGATCGGAGGGAATATAAACCTAAGGGTAGAGTTTGAACTTCTTAGGATCAAGGACCCCATTTGACTATGGAACAATACTACTCACCAGGGATAGAGCTTTGAATATAGTTAAAACCCAATCCCCATTTCCATCAGCATGCTCCAACTGGCCGTGCTGCAGCTGTGCTACAAAAGTTAAAGAAAAAAACGATGACTTGCAGATTTCAGTAATAAAAAAAAATGCAAAGAAAATGAGGAAGAAAGGAAAAATATAAAATAATGTCAAGTAGTTGCTTTAGGTTTAGGTAAAGAAGCTTTTGTTAAACATAACTTTGATATGATTACACATTTACACTAACATAACTAAAGAAGAACGAGATGCTAATCAAACAAGCTTTAAACAGCATAGCATAAATTAAAGCAAGAAGGACAATTTTCAAGGTACCAGATATGCTTAGCTTAGTCTAGGCAATCCAGCAGCTAAAGTGCTAAACCGTAAGCCTACAAATACAGTGCACATCTTATGGGTAAATGATATGACATAAATGAATCTATATTATGAAATTATTCAATTAAACATGATGTGAAAAAAAAAATCCATCATTTTTTATGGACTCTTATTTATTCTATAGATTTATAATAATGCAAAACATATGTCCAACAATTCAATAGTTCAGTTTCAGTATACCATTTGCCAATGGAAGTATATAGTTAAATGTAGACATCATTTTATTTCCTTCCTAAATGTTTACTAATACAAGAAACAGAAAGCAGAAGGCAAACAACACAGATCGACAAAACGGTGCAGTGAAGAAGAAAATCAGGAAGAAACTAACCTAATATCTTGTAGTAGGATCTATACATCATCGACGTTCCATCAACTAGCATTATTCTGCTCTTTGAAGGATCAGCATGAGGGACACCCCCAGTCGGATTCGACAATGTATCCAATATGCTTGAGGATACACTGTCATCATACAGTGGAATCCGTGGAGTATTCGGCACTGATGGTCCTTGAAAACATTCAATCGAATCTGTGACTGGCAGAACTGACTGCTCGGAAAAACCCTGATATTGAAGAGAATACTAAGAACAGTTAATCGATGCTACCATCCTTGCAGTTATAATGATGATCTTTGAACAGAAATCATTTCGAGGGTGGAAAAAAATGCTTGACCAATCCAACACGGTATGCAACTATAAGAAAAAATAAATTCAGTGGCAGTCCAAAACTGCATAGAATGTGGTAACCACCTTAACTCAGTGATCGAACCACACAATTCCGATTTTGCATATCGAATAACCTTTAGAGCATCTTCAATAGGAGTCATAAACGGGGTTCTATTTCGAAATATAGGACTCTACCATAAAAAGCATGCTCCAACAGGGGCTCTATTTTAAATATAGTACCCATATACCGGAGCCCTATCCTCATTTGTACACTATTCCTAATTTTTTATTTCCTAAATAACATGATTTATTTCCTAATAATATGATATAGGGCTCAATTGTTGGAGCTGCAAATGTTTTTGTGGTCTTAAACGCTTTAAATCAGGTCTTATTTTAATTTTGAGGACTCAAATATAGTACTTCTTGTTGGAGATGCTCTTAGTATAAGTACAAACCATGGCAATGCAATCCAAGTGCCAGTAGATGGTCCGCGAACTTCCTGGTGCTACTAGGGCTAATGGACGTCCCACAAAAACACATCGCTCCCAAGTCGTCACGCCATAAGAGGATAACGGATTTAGTATAATATTTACCTTCCTGAATACGTTGAGCGGCGACGGGAGCTGCCGCGGAGCGGCGGCGCGGTAGATGAGGAGGCGGGGCGCCGCAGCGACGCGGACGAAGCAGCAGGCCATCGGCGGAGGCTACCTCTTCCGCATCACCCAGTGATTGTGGATGATTGGTGGTGTCGGGAAGAAGGGCTAGGGTTTAGGAGTTTTGAATTGGGAAGACGTCGATGAGGATGTCGAGGACGAGGTGTTCGACAGAATGAGCGGGCAGACTGGACAAGGACTGGATTGTGGAGACTAGAGGAGCGGCAGGAAGCACAGCTGGCAAGCATGGACGAGGCTGAGAAAGTGAGAACGAGCGGCATAGGCTTGATTGGGCTGGGCTCAGTTAGTGTAGTTGTATTAGTTATTAAATGTTCAATCAATCACAGTTCCATTGTCGTCTAGTCCGGTTAGGATATCTGGCTTTCACCCAGACGACCCGGGTTCAAATCCCGGCAATGGAACATTTTTTGAAGTTGTCTTCCTGTCAGTTTTTTTAGGTTTCGGTCTTCTTGCTCCGTTTTCTCTCTTTTTGAGATCGACGGATAGAATGCACCTGTGAAATGCCTTGTCAGTTGAATGAATAATTTTTTTTTAGATTTTAGTTTTTTCTTTCTCCTTTTTCTTTTTGTTAGAGATTGAGGGACATGTCAATAAGCAGGCCAACACAACTTAGCATGAAGTTACCTAAGAATAGTGTCCTTGCGAAAGAGAACGACTCTAAAGGATTTAGCCAATGAGTTAGGTGTACCAAACTCAACGGTTTATTGGAGATCGCATGTTTGATTCTCGGCTAGCTGTGCCACAACTTGTGTAAAGTTAGTCCTTAGACAGAAAAGGTTAGGTAAGATGTAGAAAGTTAGACAGCGAACCGAGCAGACCCTCAAAGAGGAAGCGTTTAGACGTCATACAAATAAATTAAATTCACTTTGAACGAAGAAAACCAAAAGGGTTAGAGTTCAGTTTGTCTCTCTATGCTTGACCCAACATTGTGTATATTGATGAGAAATGGTCTTATGGTTAAGCAGAATCAGAATTCATATATGGCGCTAGATAAAAGTGGTTCTAAGAGAACAAAGAAGAGCAAGAACTTTGGTGCAAGTTTATAATTCATCGGTGTCTTTCGACGAGATGGCATGCTTATCACGACTAGCAGCAAAAATTGCTAAAAGTTCAAGCAAGCAACGAATTGATGCGGCATGGGAAACACACAGATGTGTACATTGATTCCATGATAGTACGATGATAATTACAAGGACTAAAGTTACCACGAGCACTGGGTATCTCTTGTAGTATCCGACAATCGACGTCGATCCCTTGATATATTGTACATCAGAAATACATCTTGATAAGGTCTATCAGGCGCCCCTTGAAAGTTGAAACGATCATCGATGTTGTTGGCGCCTGGTTGCCGCATCCCTGGAGTCAGTGTCGTACTCGCTCGTCCCGGTGTACTCGTTGTTGTACTCACTGCTCTCGAAAACCACCTTCCTGAACTGGTCCATGTTGGACGTGTAGTTGCTGCCGGAATCGTACTTTGAGCTTGAGCCGAACATCACAGTCTGCACTGGCTTCACCCCGTCTGCCAGATACGGGGAATGTTCCGGATTATAAAGTCGTCGCAATCTACCCCTCCCGCCTGACACGCAAACCGATAGTCACCTAGGGGAAAAAACTAAATTATTCTAGTCTAGAAGTGTTCAACTATGCATGTAGGCTAAATTTATGGTCTTACAATAGTAGAAAGTTGACCTTCAAATCTGTATAGTGTGTTTTTATCGGGTATAGTCCATGCATAAACATTACAAGTTTCTGGGTCCAAGAATTAGAAGACTATATATATCTCGTGATGCTATTTTTGATGGGTAGATTTTTCCTTTTAAGGATCTCCATGAAAACGAGAGGCAAGATTAAGAAAAGAAATGTTAAAATTTCCACATCGTCTTTTATCTAGTAGTTTTGTGTCTTAGGGTGAACAAGTTCACATGGAAGAAATTGCAGAAGAAAGCAACTTAGAGGCAATTTCGCTGTGTATGCCAAGTGAGTTTGGAAAAGATTAGTAGGAAATTCTAAGTCGACCAATTATTGGAACACTATTCGATGAGGATTTATGTCCTATCTCACTTGCGCAGCCCAGGACAGAGCCGACCATCAGCGTGCGCGATGAGGAGCATCTGAATCTGGTCTCCCCTATGCAACACAGTTTTCGGTTAGAGGCATACCCTCGTCACCTAGCCCTAGTACAACACGTGGCCAAGGTTCACATGTGTGGACCACTGAAACTAGATTAAATGTGGAGATTGGCTCCCCTATGCAACACGGTCTTCGGTTACGCAAACTAAAGGAATTAAACAAGATCTAAGTCGGATGTTTCTAAACCAAAAGGTTATACTGATGGCACAATTGCATACTCTCTATTTACTGCAATAAGAAAACCATAATTAGTAGATAAAGCACTCACTGTTCCTAATTGGGTAGAAGCCATAGATACGGAATTTGAAGCATTGTAGAAGAATAAAACATGTCAACTTGTGTTTTCGCCTAAAGGGAAGAATATTATTGACTGTAAGTGGGTCTACAAATTTAAGAAAATAGCAGATGGTTCTACTAACATGTACACATCATGATTAGTTGCAAAAGGGTTTAAAGAGATATATGACATTGATTATGAGGATACTTCCATTCCTGTTATTAAGGTTGCTATTATATGACTTAATTTGTCACTTGAAGTCTATCAAGGTTGGTGTTCAAACAATTAGACATACAAAAAATGTTTCTTTGTGGTGCTTTATAAGAGGAAGTGTACATGAGACAACCTCCTGAATATGAAGATAAACAAAAGCTGTCATTTGTTTACAAGTTTGGTAAAGCAATTTATGGACTAAAACAAGCCTAGGGCATGGTATTCAAGGTTAAGCACCAAATTGCATGAACTTGGTTTTATCTCATCTAAGTCGATACACAAAGGTCAAACATTACTATGTATATGCTTATTTATGTAGATTATATTATCATTGTTAGTTCTAATGAGATAGTAAATACATTATTAAAATATTTGAAAGATAGTTTTACTTTAAAAGACTTGCTTGAGACATAAGTTAAGAAATCTTAAAATTTTAAGATGGTCTTGTTATGTATCAAGGCAATTATGCTTGTGAACTGTTGTAGCGTGCCAACATGAGTCTATGTAAATTGGCCTCTACTCCATTGACATCTAATGAAAGACTTTTAGCCTAGCTTAGGAGCCCCCTCATAATCCAGAGCCTAGCCAGTAATTAAGCAAACCACAAACTCGCTGAAAAGAAAGTTCCTCTTCGATGTTTACCCTAAGAGACAACAATGATGCAATTTTAATAAAAACATATATACACAAAACTATCATTGGGATCAGTTTTATGGGCAAGTTGTTTGATTTTGATAGTAGACGGCCAAAGATATGCAATTTTAAAATTTGATGGCCGTAATTGAATTATCATCTGATGAACAAAAGCAACTTTCTTGTGCTCTTCGTGTAAAACACAGAGTGTGTCTTTATTTATTAGTACCATTGAATATAAAATTGTTAGTATGGATTTATAAAATTAAAATCTCTATGGCACCTATAATATGGTGCTAAGGGAAAGCAAGAATAGTTGTTAGAGAGATGATGGTGCGAAAGGGCCTCTAGCTGAGTTGGTTATGTGGTTTAAGTAGCACTCCTCAGGTCCTGGGTTCGACTCCCTGTGGGAGCGAATTTCAGGCTGTGGTTAAAAAAATCCCCTCATCTGTCTCACGCCAAAGCATAGGTATAAGGCTCAGCCCCTTCGATGGCGCTGTGTATGAGTGAGGCGGTCGAGTTTTTTAGAGAGATGATGCTAGTAATTGCCCTTATTGTCTAGTTAAAAGGATGTGAACGATTACTATATAATCAGACCTTAGATTTAAACGTGCAAGCGAGTCTTCTGATCCATTAGACCATGACTCAAATATAGGCAACATTTAACACTTACTAGCAAAATGACCATAAGTTGCTACGTTTCTATTTATGCTTGATTATAAAATATAAAACACAAAGACATATGTGTTTTGTTGGTAAGTGAACGTGCGTTTCTAGCCAACAATCATAGATCAAATTTCTATGTCTGTATATTTTTAACTGCTTGCCATTTAAGAGAGCACGACAACACTTGCACGCTTGTACCTAAGGTCTAATTGCACGACAATGGTTGCCGATAGATATGCTCCCTTTGTTTTTAAATTGTGTGTTATCTTAGTTTTATTTCAATCCAAACATCTAATTTCAATGAAATTTACAAATATATATATATATATATATATATATATATATATATATATATATATATATATATATATATATATATGTTAACATCTACAATAACAAATAAAAGCATTATCAAAACATATTTAAGATATATCTAAAAACTAGTTTGATGTTACGAATATCTATATTTTCTATAAACTTATAAAAAATAAAAAATTGACTTATAACTACTAAAACGACTTTACAATTTAGAACTTACGAGTATTTCCATTTCCGGGTCAGCTGTTAGGAGACTTAAAATTTGGAAAGTATTTTCATTTCCCGGTTAACGTGTTCTCAGGAGCGAATCATGAACCAACACAAATCTATGTGTTCTATAAAAAATCAAGAGTCAGCAGCATTACAGTTTGCTAGCTTTTAGCACACACGGGAACAAACATAAAGGTAAACGAAGATACAGACAGCAAGAGGAAAATGCCAACAGCCTTTATTTTTCTCCGGAGAACACAAATCATTCACGAAGTGCAGCAAGAGACAGCAGAAACGAAGGATAACAGATTTGTCACAGTTTTTCATTTATCTACATAAACGAAAATATACCATTATCTTTCGAGGAGAAGAGGTTATACTGCTTCACATCTGCCTGTTCCCTCAAGCAAAGCTGAGGTTGAACCTCAACCAGTGGCGTCCTTGCAGCCAACTTTCCGCTCTTATCTTTCGATGATGGTGTTACAGGCGAAGCTATTGGCAAGTTGAATTGGAACAACGAGAAGGATGCATCCGCCTCCCATGATCTGTTCTTGTCTTCTGGGAGATACTTTAGTCCCGACTTGTTCTTGTCTTCTGGGGGATCCTTACCTGTCAGCATAGTCAACTTCGAAGGGTGCCTCTCTAGATTCATGTCTCTCTGAGTATGCTCAGCAACCTGCCGATGTCCGTTTTGAAAAGGCAGTGACAGAGGCACGGCTCTAAAGCTGCCTGCGGCCTGAATAGGCTCTGGAGGTATATGGCTGAAGGCAGGAGCCATGGAAGGATAATCAAAGGTCCCGTTTGTTTCCTTTTATTTTGAGGAATTGGAATCTTACTAATGGAATAGACTATTTTTTTTTAGAATGTGACATTCCACCACTTTCCAAAGTTATCATATTAGCCTATCTCAAATTCATGGGGTGAGAGATGGAAATTGATTCTATAGATTTACATACTATTTTTCCGATGCACAACTTATAACACACTCTTCTACTTGCTTCGATATAAGATAAATGTAGTATATAACTATCTCTCTCATATGATTTAGGATAATATTCAAATATATTACATATATAAATATATGAACTTAATTAGTTTTGTCTAAATTATAATTATTAAAATGAAATTCAATTCCAACGAAACAAACGGGGCCTAAAATGATTTCCAGGTACTCCGAATACGAGCGGACTAGAATATAAGTGGGATGGTCGAGCATACTGAAAGTTTCCATTCGTTGGTGCAGCCCAAGAACGGTCATGAAATCCCATTGTTATTGGCGGTTGTTGAGGTGGATGCATGATTTGGTAATGCAGCAGCTGGTCTTGGACAGGGGATACATTGTACCCAAACATGTCATTGTGAGCTGGGCGGGTTGTCTTGGGTTGGTATTCTCTGAAACCATTTCCTGCACATGCTTCAAGCAAAGACCGTGAAGCAGCTCTTGATGATGGTGTACCTACTGTGCTGTTTATTCTCTCCGGTGATTCCTCAGATTCAGAAGATGATTCCGGATTTTGAGCGCTCGAAGAGGTTGTACTGCTGGAGCTGCTTTCCCTATCTCCCTGGCTCATGCATGACGAGGTGCTATCAGAACTAGCAGAGTTCGTCATCAGCTCTACATCATGCCTGGAGCCTTCATCATTTTCTGAGTAACAATTTTGTTTATTTACCATAAGAGTACTAGCACAGGAAGTAGTTTGATTTCTCCCACCATTTGCACATCTTTGATCTGAATTACAAACATCCCTGGAACTTTCAGAAGCCTGAGGCTGTGATTCACATCTTACACTGAACTTATGAGATCCGCTGTTATCAAAAACCACATGTTTCAGTGGATCAACATCGTTAATTGAACCTGAATCATGAACTGTGTTGTGTAAGTTAGTCTTCCTTCGAGCATCCATAGGCTCCCATACTTGCTTTGGGATAGCATTTTTCTGTGTACAACCAGCATGGTTTCCTTTTGGCACTATAAAGCTATCCAATGTATAGCATCTGTTGTACTGCACCTTAGGTTTCTCAACTCCTGATTTTCTTGCTACCTTCATCTCTCTGACAGATCTAACTGTTGGCAAGAAACAGCTGTCCATAACTCCATAGTCTTCTGGATGGCCACAGCTGCAAAAATTGTATGAGTGCCTCTCTCTTGTCTTGTTATTTGAGGTGGATGCTGTGTTGCAACTTCTATCAGTACCTCTTGTCTTTTCCCTTGACTTCCATCGTAATTCACCAATTCTTCCAGACTCATCTCCGCAGTCATCATACCAACATGACTGATCTTGAGGAAAATAATCTCTTGATCTTGGACTTCGTCTCAAAGACTTGGGTTGATCTGATGTAGAAATGTCACTGTTGTCCATTGGAGAAAATTCTGTCACTGCATTGCAGTGGACACTGTTTTCTCCATTAATTTTTTTACATGAAGATTGATTCACACAGCTGTCAAGAGTGCACAGATTCACACCTTCAGCACTATATTCCTCTTCCCTACCTGAATCTCTTGAGTCCAGAGTATTTGTCGAATAATCATTGATAGATGCTGTGGAGTTGCTTGGAGCTGAAGATGAAATATTGTCTGGTGACTTTGATTCAACTAGTCTTTTTCCTTTATTATGATCCTTTTCTTTCAGCCTTTCTTTTCTTCTGTTCTTCTTTTCTCTCTCTCTTGTTCTCCTCTTCATCCCGCGCTCATGTTCTTCACGCTTTTCTTTCTCCTCTTCTTCAAGAAGTTTGTTCTGCAATAAATTCAACTACAGTTGATGTTCACAAATATGAGCAAGTCAACCTTATCTGAAATTTATCTAGAGGTATAATAAGCACCTGTTTTTCCAACGTAATTATTTCTTTGCATGCTACATGAACTCGCTGTTCCAAAAGTTTTAAAGCAAGGGTCACAAAAACACTACGTGCATTTTGCTGTGCTGTACCTTCCCTGAAGGCCTTCTCAATCTGCAAAGAGATCGACATTTATACTTAATTTTTGGAGCATAAATGCTTGAATTTCTCTGAAATCTAAATAGGTAATGGTCAGATCCTGTTAATTACGGTACATAATAAACAACCACATCTGAAAGCCACACAATGCAAAAACTAGAAACTATATTAGCCATGTGTCGGCGTTCCGAGACCGGGGGGTCCCCGAGCCGACGAGTGAATGTCGCCGCGTGCCCCAGCCCAGATGGGTCGAGCCCGAGGGCGAGCGCGAAGGGGGGAAAGCGAGGCGGCCGGAGACCGGCGTGAGAGAGGTGGGAATCCCGCGGCCTTCGTGTTCGTCCCGCGCCCAGGTCGGGTGCGCTTGCAGTAGGGGGTTACAAGCGTCCACGCGGGAGAGGGAGCGAGCGGCTCCAAGCGAGCGCCTGTCTCGTCCTCGTCCCCGCGCGGCCAACCCTCTATAAGAGGGCCCTGGTCCTTCCTTTTATAGGCGTAAGGAGAGGATCCAGGTGTACAATGGGGGGTGTAGCAGAGTGCTACGTGTCTAGCGGAGGAGAGCTAGCGCCCTAAGTACATGCCGTCGTGGCAGCCGGAGAGATTTTGGCCCCCAGCTGGTGTGATGTCGTGGCCGTCGGAGGAGTGCTGGAGCCTGGCGGAGGGACAGCTGTTGGGGCTGTCGAATCCTTGCTGACGTCATCTTGCTTCCGTAAGGGGGCTGAGAGCCGCTGTTATCACAGAGTGTGCGGGGCGCCATCATTGCCCATCTGGCGGAGCGAGCCAGATGGGACGCCGGTCTTGTTCCCTGCGGTCCGAGTCAGCTCGAGGTAGGGTGATGATGGCGCCTCCTGTTGACGTGGCTGGTCTGCGCCCTAGGTTGGGCGATGTGGAAGCTCCTCCGAAGCCGAGGTCGAGTCTGTCTTCCGTGGCCGAGGTCGAGTCTGAGCCCCCTGGGTCGGGCGAGGCGGAGGCCGTCGGCTGAGGCCAGGGCGGAGTCCGAGCCCTGGGGTCGGGCGGAGCGGAGTTCGTCGTCTTCTGGGGCTGAGCCCAAGTCCGAGCCCTGGGTCGGGCGGAGCGGAGTTCGCCGTCTTCCGGGACTTAGCCTGAGTCCGAGCCCTGGGTCGGGCGGAGCGGAGTTCGCCGTCTTCCGGGACTTAGCCCGAGTCCGAGCCCTGGGTCGGGCGGAGCGGAGTTCGCCGTCTTCCGGGACTTAGCTCGAGTCCGAGCCCTGGGTCGGGCGGAGCGGAGTTCGTCGTCTTCTGGGGCTGAGCCCAAGTCTGAGCCCTGGGTCGGGCGGAGCGGAGTTCGCCGTCTTCCGGGACTTAGCCCGAGTCCGAGCCCTGGGTCGGGCGGAGCGGAGTTCGCCGTCTTCCGGGACTTAGCCCGAGTCCGAGCCCTGGGTCGGGCGGAGCGGAGTTCGCCGTCTTCCGGGACTTAGCCCGAGTCCGAGCCCTGGGTCGGGCGGAGCGGAGTTCGCCGTCTTCTGGGGCTAAGCCCAAGTCCGAGCCCTAGGTCGGGCGGAGCGGAGTTCGCCGTCTTCCGGGACTTAGCCTGAGTCCGAGCCCCGGGTCGGGCGAAGCGGAGCTTCCTATGGTGCCTTCGGCCGGGCCTGACTGCCTGTCAGTCTCACTCTGTCAAGTGTCACCGCAGTCGGAGTGGCGCAGGCGGCGCTGTCCTTCTGTCAGGCTGGTCAGTGGAGCGGCGAAGTGACGGCGGTCACTTCGGCTCTACCGGCTGGGGGGCGCGCGTCAGGATAAAGGTGTCAGGCCACCTTTGCATTAAATGCTCCTGCGATTTGGTCGGTCGGTGCGGCGATTTGGTCAGGGTTGCTTCTTGGCGAAGACAGGGCCTCGGGCGAGCCGGAAATATATTCGCCGCTGGAGGGGGGCCTCGGGCGAGACGGAAATCCTTCGGGGTCGGCTGCCGTTGTCCGAGGCTAGGCTCGGGCGAGGCGTGATCGAGTCCCTCGAATGGACTGATCCCTGACTTAGTCGCACCCATCAGGCCTTTGCAGCTTTATGCTGATGGGGGTTACCAGCTGAGAATTAGGAGCCTTGAGGGTACCCCTAATTATGGTCCCCGACAGTAGCCCCCGAGCCTCGAAGGGAGTGTTAGCACTCGCTTGGAGGCTTTCATCGCACTTTTTTGCAAGGGGACCAGCCTTTCTCGGTTGCGTTTTGTTCCGGTGGGTGCGCGCGAGCGCACCCGCCGGGTGTAGCCCCCGAGGCCTCGGAGGAGTGGTTTCACTCCTTCGAGGTCTTAATGCCTCGTATAATGCTTCGGCTGGTCTGATCGTTCCCTCATGCGAGCTGGCCATAGCCCGGGTGTACGGTCGGGTCCCAAGTTCTCGGGCTGGTATGTTGACGCTGTCAACGGTTCGGCCGGAGCCGGGTTTGCGAGAGCAGCCCCCGAGCCTCTGCACAGGGCGAGAGGGCGATCAGGGACAGACTCGACTTTTTTACATACGCCCCTGCGTCGCCTTTCCGCAAGGAGGAGGGGGGGGGGGAAAGCGCCATGTTGCCCTCGATGGGCGCCGAACATGGTGTTTCCGGTGAGCTGCAGGCGGGTAATCCGAGTGGACGTCCGTGCCCCATTCGTTAGGGGTCGGCTAGGGGCCCAGAGGCACGCCCAAAAGTACCTGCGGGTGATCTGCCGGACCCGGTCCCCTGGCGACGGGGTCCGAGGGCTCGATGCCTCCCTCTGATGGGATTCCGTTACAAGATCGTTCCCGCTGGTCTCGGAAATGTCCTAGGGTACCTCGAGAGCGCAGCCCGAGCCTTGGTTATGTATCGAACGTACCCATGGTCATCCCTCGCTCTGTGTCTGAGGCGACTGTGAACCCTTCGGGGGCCAGCCTTCGAACCCCTGATCAGTAGTGGGCGCGGAGCCCGAGTAGCCTGAGGCGGCCGTTGAACCCTTCCGAGGGGCCGACCTTCGAACCTCTGACCAGTAGTGGGTGTAGGGCCCACACGATCTGAGGCGGCTATCGAACCCTTCCGAGGGGCCAGCCTTCGAACCTCTGATCAGTAGGGAGGCTCGGAGCCTGGTTCCTTCACGGGGAAGGATCCCTTTCGGGGTACCCCCTTTCCCGGTCCCTGTTGCAAGAGAGAGAAAGAGGGAAAAAGGAAAAGGATACGAAATCGAATCGACGCGGCGTACCTTTTTTGACGCGGTCATTATGGCGAAGGCGAAGCGTCGCCCGCTTCTCCTGCCAGAGGCGCCGCCTGTCCCGCCGCGAAGTTAATGCGACGGGGCGAGTGGTTGGCGGGGCGGCCGTTGCGCGTGCGCGAGCCGTTCGAGGAACGGAACACGGGCGCGTTGTCTTCACGTCGCGAGAGAGGGTTCTCTCGCTGCCCCCGGATGGGACGTGAGCTTGGCTGACGACGTGACCGCTGCTCCTGCCCGCCTGCCATCGCCATTACTGCCGGCCCATTTTTGGTCGCATTGACCGTCGCGCCAGGCTAGCGCTGCTGGGTCGTGCGCTGGGTCGCCTCGAGTCGCGGTGTTGGTTCCGCAGTCGAGGAGGCGCGGTGGTGGCGCAAGTGGCGGTGCAGTTGCATGCGCGAAGCATTTGGCGAGCCGGTTGCATGACGCGTGGGCCTAGGCCCCCATGCCGGGCGTGTTGGGAGTCGGAGAAGTGCGCCCACTTGGCGCGGTTGCATGCCGCCTGCATGGCTGCCCGCCCCTTTCGCCCGTTGGTCTGGGCAAAAGTGGAGGGTCGCTCGTAACCGCTGGGCGGTTGTACGCACCGCACACGGCGGTTTGGCTTCTTCTGCTCTGAGCCGGCTTGCATGACGTGTGGGACCCGGCCCCCGCGTCGTAGGAGGGGGACCTTGGAGCGTGTTGGAGAAGACTCAGCCCGCGACGGCTGGGGACGCAAGTAAGGGGAGTCGCCTTTAAAAGGAGGGTGACCCCCTTAGAAGGCGACCATGTCTTCGCGCTCCCTTATGCATCGTGTCTTTCCACCTTCCAAGCCCCCGGATGGGGGATATCCGCCGTCTTTCCGCCTCGTTGTTGGAAGAATGCAACTCCGTGGGAGTTGGCACCTTTCAGCCATCGTTCGGCTTCAAGGATTTTCATCATGCAGCCCGGTTGCACCCCTCCGCCGGCGGTCACCCAAGACGGTGATCACCAGCCCCTGGGTGGGGAGAAGCAAGTCGGGCTGCGGTCTTGGTCCCACCCTCAGCTTCAAGGATGTTCATCATCCTTGCTGGGGTGGAGGCCGGGCTGAGCCGGAGCTCTTCCTCCGCGCGGGTTCGTGGGTCAGCCTCTCCCTCAGCGTTCGAGGGAGAGAGCGCTCGCTAGCCCTGCGCGAGGGGGGACTTCGACAACGCGGGGCTGGTCGACGGCGGGCGTCGTCAGCTTCAGCGCGTTGGGTTCGTCGGCTTGGCTCCCGGTGCCCCCTCCTGCCGGAAGGCGGCTGCCGCGCCGTGTGCACGGGAGGACTGCCCAAGATGTCGCGCGCTGCTAGGGCGGCGTTCGTGTTCTGGGGCGGTCCCGCCTTTGCACCGGTATGGCGCCTCCGCGTGGAGGTCGGTGCCCCACTCGTCCGGGAGGATCTGAGTGGGGATCTGCCGGAGGGCTGACGGCCCCTGTCGTCGGTGCCGAGGTGGAGGCGGCTCGAGAAGTCCCCGTTGCCGACGGGATCACCGCCACCATTCGCGCTTCGGGCCTCCGACTCTTTGTACTTGTCCTCGCCCCTCGAGCGTCGGCGTGGGCGAGGGCAAGATTGCAGCAGCACCCGCCCTGAGGCCTATGCTGCTGCAGTTCGGCCACCCGGAGCGGGGGTCGTTGTTGCTGCTGCCAGGGTGGGCGGCGGCGAGCCGCCCGTCAGTCTTCTGTTGCTCCGCAGGCCCCCCCCCATCGAGTGGGGTTGTTCGTACCTGCGGAGGTGGAACCGGAGTTCTGTTTGTAATGGCACCTTGAATGCCAGTGTTTTTGTTCATTGTGGCTGTCGAGGCCTGAACATGTATGTAATTTCGGCACGGAGCCGTGTTGTTTCCTCACTTTCGAGCACTAAGACTCGCCTGTTGGTTGTCAGAACCGCTTCACCAAGCGTGAGTCGCCCCGTGTAAAGGTGACGAGTGAGGTATCCGTATCCCGGAGGCGTAGGAGTCCCTCGGCTCGGTCAGCCTTGCTGCCCGAGGCTTCTCTTGCTCAGTTAAAGGAACCCCTCGGCCGTTCTCCGATGAGCCGAGGCCAGGGGTAGCGGTGTCAGCATGAACAGAGGCAGAGTTGGCTTGAAAAGAAAACCTGGTTGGCCGAAGCCTGGCCGGGTCGTCCGTTAGCGGGACCGACGCCGGAATTGACCAGCCGAGGCCTCGGGTCGGGCTGACGTCCTTGGAGGACAGCTGGCCGAGGCCCCGGGGTGACCGGCCGAGCCGCCTGCTCGGGCCGGATTCTCGGAGAAGACCCTGGCGGCGACAACCCGGGCTTGGTGATGACGCTGTCCTCCAGGGTGGAGATCCTCGGACCTCGCCGAAGGTGTTGTCGACGCCGAGGGTGCCGCTGCTCCCTTCCAGCGTCAAGACCCGAGCCTGCAGGATCGGATCATCTTGTAGCGTGTGTTTTCTGCGGCCGCTGAGGCCAACACACACCCTCGCCGTGTTGTAAAGCTGCGTCTCTTTTCCTCTTGTTTCGAGTATCTGGACTTTCTTGTCGGTAACAGAAATGTTTGTGCGAGCGAGAGTTGCTTCTCGCGGGAGGTGATGAGTGAGGTATCCGTATCCCGGAAGCGTAGGAGTCCCTCAGCTCGGTCGGCCTTGCCGCTTACGCGCACTCTTACCCGTCCATGGGGCTCTGTCACCGACGCAGTCGAGAAGGCTCGAAGAATCGCTCCGGCAGAAGAGCTTCCGAGCGTGAAGACTTGTTCGGTCCGCGGAATCACTTATCCGAACGTGAGTTACTTATCGCAGAAGGTGATAAATGAGGTATCCGTATCCCAGAGGCGTAGGAGTCCCTCGGCTCGGTCAACCTTGGCTGCTTACGTGTACTCCGTCGTTTTCAGGATCCACTTTCGAAGTAGTCAAGAAGCACGAAAGACATTCTAGCAGAAAAGATCTTTTTTCGAGGAAAATTTCGACGCAGAGGGGGTTCCCCCCCTTTTAGCCCCCGAGGGAGGGTCGGGCTTTGCCGAGGCGAGGCCGACCCTTCCTTGATGACTAAACTTTGCGTGGGAGCGAGGTATATGAACAACTTGAAAACATCTTAAGGGTAGAAGTGACGTAGTTGTAGGATGTTCCAAGCGTTGCTGTAGACCTCGCCTTGACTGTTGGCCAGCTTGTATGTTCCGGGCTTCAGAACTTTGGCGATGACGAACGGCCCCTCCCAGGGGGGCGTGAGCTTGTGCCGCCCTCGGGCGTCTTGTCGCAGCCGAAGCACCAGGTCGCCCACCTGAAGGTCTCGGGACCGGACCCCTCGGGCGTGGTAGCGTCGCATGGACTGCTGGTACCGCGCCGAGTGCAGTAAGGCCCTGTCCCGAGCCTCTTCCAGCTGGTCCAGCGAGTCTTCTCGACTAGCTTGGTTGCTTTGGTCGGTGTAGGCCCTCGTCCTCGGGGAGCCATATTCCAGGTCTGTGGGCAAGACGGCCTCGGCCCCGTAGACTAGGAAGAACGGCGTGAAGCCCGTGGCTCGGCTCGGCGTTGTCCTCAGACTCCAGACCACCGAGGGGAGTTCCTTCATCCATCGCTTGCCGAACTTGTTGAGGTCGTTGTAGATCCGAGGCTTGAGCCCTTGTAGAATCATGCCGTTGGCACGCTCTACTTGCCCATTTGACATGGGGTGAGCTACGGCGGCCCAGTCCACCCGGATGTGGTGATCCTCGCAGAAGTCCAGGAACTTTCTGCCGGTGAACTGGGTGCCGTTGTCGGTGATGATGGAGTTCGGGACCCCGAAGCGATGGATGATGTTGGTGAAGAACGCCACCGCCTATTCGGACCTGATGTTGTTTAGGGGTTGGACCTCGATCCACTTGGAGAATTTGTCGATGGCGACCAACAGGTGCGTGTAGCCCCGGGCGCCTTCTGCAAAGGGGCCGACGAGGTCCAGACCCCACACAGCGAAAGGCCAGGTGATGGGTATCGTCTGCAGAGCCTGAGCGGGCAGGTGAGTCTGCCTTGCGTAGAACTGACACCCTTCGCAGGTGCGGACAATTCTAGTGGCGTCGGCCACCGCCGTCGGCCAGTAGAAGCCTTGTCGGAAAGCATTCCCGACGAGGGCTCGAGGTGCTGCGTGATGGCCGCAAGCCCCCGAGTGTATCTCTCGAAGGAGTTCCTGACCTTCGGTGATGGAGATGCATCGCTGGAGGATGCCTGAGGGGCTGCGGTGGTAGAGCTCCTTCCCATCTCCCAGCAAGACGAACGACTTGGCGCGCCGCGCCAACCGCCGAGCCTCGGCTCGGCCGAGGGGTAGCTCTCCTCGGTGGAGATATTGCAGGTATGGGGTCTGCCAGTTTTGATCAGGCGTGACCCCGCTTTGCTCCCCCTCGACGTGCAGCGTCTCGCCCTCGGGGGCCGAGGGTACCTCGGGCTGAACCGAGGGCGCCTCGGACCGAGCCGAGGGTGCCTCGGGCCGAGCCGAGGGTGCCTCGGGCCGTGCCGAGGGTGCCTCGAGCTGGGCCGAGGGTACCTCGGGCTGGGCCGAGGGTGCCTCAGGCTCGGGCGTGTCGTCGATCTTGACGGAGGGTTGATGCAGATCCCGGGAGAAGACGTCCGAGGGAACCGTTGTTCGCCCCGAGGCTATTTTAGCCAGCTCGTCCGCAGTCTTGTTGTAGCGCCGAGCGATGTGGTTGAGCTCGAGCCCGTAGAACTTGTCTTCCAGGCGCCGAACCTCATCGCAGTAGGCCTCCATCTTCGGGTCGCGGCAGTGGGAGTTCTTCATGACTTGGTCGATGACGAGCTGCGAGTCACCGCGAGCGTCGAGGCGTCGGACCCCTAGCTCGATGGCGGTCCGCAACCCGTTGACCAGAGCCTCATACTCGGCTACATTGTTGGATGCCGGGAAATGGAGGCGTAGCACGTAGCGTAGGTGCTTCCCGAGGGGCGAGATGAAGAGTAGGCCTGCGCCGGCTCCTGTCTTCATCAGCGACCCGTCGAAGAACATGGTCCAGAGCTCCGGCTGGATCAGAGCTGTTGGTAGCTGGGTGTCAACCCATTCGGCCACGAAGTCCGCCAAAACCTGGGACTTGATGGCCTTCCGAGGGGCGAATGAGATCGCCTCGCCCATGATTTCCACCGCCCACTTTGCAATCCTACCCGAGGCCTCCCGACACTGGATGATCTCCCCCAGGGGGAAGGATGACACCACAGTTACCGGATGGGACTCGAAGTAGTGTCGCAGCTTCCGCCGCGTTAGGATCACCGCGTACAGCAGCTTCTGAACTTGTGGGTAGCGGATCTTGGTTTCGGACAGTACCTCGCTGACGAAGTAGACTGGCCTCTGTACGGGCAATGCATGCCCCTCTTCTTGCCTCTCGACCACAATCGCGGCGCTAACCACCTGAGTGGTCGCGGCGACGTAGACCAAGAGGGCTTCTCCGGCAGCTGGGGGCACCAAGATAGGCGCCTTTGTGAGGAGCGCCTTCAGGTTCCCGAGGGCTTCCTCGGTCTCAGGGGTCCAAGTGAAGCACTCGGCCTTCCTCAAGAGGCGATACAGAGGTAGACCTCTTTCGCCGAGGCGTGAGATGAAGCGGCTCAGAGCCGCAAGACATCCCATGACCCTCTGTACGCCTTTCAAGTCCTTGATGGGCCCCATGCTGGTGATGGCTGCGATCTTCTCCGGGTTGGCTTCGATGCCCCGCTCGGAGACGATGAACCCCAAGAGCATGCCTCGGGGCACCCCGAAGACACACTTCTCGGGATTGAGTTTGACGCCTTTCGCCTTGAGACATCGGAATGTCACTTCAAGGTCAGAAAGGAGGTCAGAGGCTTTCCTCGTCTTGACTACGATGTCATCGACGTAGGCCTCGACCGTGCGGCCGATGTGTTTGCCGAACACATGGTTCATGCACCGCTGGTACGTCGCGCCCGCATTCCTCAAGCCGAACGGCATGGTGACATAGCAGTACATGCCGAAGGGTGTGATGAAAGAAGTCGCGAGCTGGTCGGACTCTTTCATCCTGATTTGATGATACCCTGAGTAGGCATCGAGGAAAGACAGGGTTTCGCACCCAGCAGTGGAATCCACGATTTGATCGATGTGAGGCAGAGGGTAGGGAACCTTCGGACATGCTTTGTTTAGACCAGTGTAGTCTACACACATCCGCCATTTCCCCCCTTTCTTTCTCACAAGCACAGGGTTGACAAGCCATTCGGGATGGAATACCTCTTTGATGAACCCTGCCGCCATTAGCTTGTGGATCTCCTCGCCTATGGCTCTGCGCTTCTCCTCGTCGAATCGGCGCAGAGGCTGCTTGACGGGTCGGGCTCCGGCTCGGATGTCCAGCGAGTGCTCGGCGACATCCCTCGGTATGTCGGGCATGTCCGAGGGACTCCACGCGAAGACGTCGACGTTCGTGCGGAGAAAGTCGACGAGCACTGCTTCCTATTTGGGATCGAGCCCGGAGCCGATCCAGATCTGCTTGGAGGCGTCGCCGCTGGGGTCGAGGGGGACGGCCTTAACCGTCTCCGCTGGCTCGAAGTTGCCGGCGTGACGTTTCACGTCTGACACCTCCTTAGAGAGGCTCTCCAGGTCGGCGATGAGGGCCTCGGACTCGGCGAGAGCCTCGGCGTACTCCACGCACTCCACGTCGCATTCGAACGCGTGTTTGTACGTGGGGCCGACGGTGATGACCCCGTTGGGGCCCGGCATCTTGAGCTTCAAGTAGGTGTAGTTGGGAACGGTCATGAACTTCGCGTAGCATGGTCTTCGCAGTACCGCGTGGTAGGTTCTTCGGAACCCGACCACCTCGAACGTCAGGGTCTCCCTTCGAAAGTTGGAGGGTGTTCCGAAGCAGACGGGAAGGTCGAGTTGTCCGAGGGGCTGGACGCGCTTCCCGGGAATGATCCCATGGAAGGGCGCAGCGCCTGCCCGGACGGAGGACAGATCGACACGCAGGAGCCCGAGGGTCTCGGCGTGGATGATGTTGAGGCTGCTGCCTCCGTCTATGAGGACCTTGGTGAGCCTGACGTCGCCGATGACGGGGTCGACGACGACGAGCGGGTATTTCCCCGGGCTCGACACATGGTCGGGGTGATCGGCTCGGTCGAAGGTGATGGGCTTGTCGGACCAGTCTAGATAGACTGGCGCCGCCACCTTCACCGAGCAGACCTCCCGACGCTCTTGCTTGCGGTGCCGAGCCGAGGCATTCGCCGCTCGCCCACCGTAGATCATGAAGCAGTCGCGGACCTCGGGGAACTCTCCTGCCTGGTGATCTTCCTTCTTGTCGTCGTCGCGGGCCCTGCCACCCTCCGCGGGTGGCCCGGCCCTGTGGAAGTGGCGCCGAAGCATGACGCACTCCTCAAGGGTGTGCTTGACGGGCCCCTGGTGATAGGGGCACGGCTCCTTGAGCATCTTGTCGAAGAGGTTGGCACCTCCGGGGGGCTTCCGAGGGTTTTTGTACTCGGCGGCGGCGACAAGGTCCGCGTCGGCGGCGTCGCGTTTCGCTTGCGACTTCTTCTTGCCCTTCTTCTTGGCGCCGCGCTGAGTTGACGCCTCGGGGGCATCCTCCGATGGGCGGCCCTGGGGCTGCTTGTCCTTTCGGAAGATAGCCTCGACCGCCTCCTGGCCGGAGGCGAACTTGGTGGCGATGTCCATTAGCTCGCTCGCCCTGGTGGGGGTCTTGCGACCCAACTTGCTCACCAGGTCGCGGCAGGTGGTGCCAGCGAGGAACGCGCCGATGACATCCGAGTCGGTGATGTTGGGCAGCTCGGTGCGCTGCTTCGAGAATCGCCGGATGTAGTCCCGGAGAGACTCTCCCGGCTGCTGTCGGCAGCTTCGAAGGTCCCAGGAATTCCCAGGGCGCACGTACGTGCCCTGGAAATTGCCAGCGAAAGCTTGGACCAGGTCGTCCCAGTTAGAGATCTGTCCCGGAGGCAGGTGCTCCAACCAGGCGCGAGCGGTGTCGGAGAGGAACAGGGGGAGGTTGCGGATGATGAGGTTGTCATCGTCCGTTCCACCCAGTTGGCAGGCCAGACGGTAGTCCGCGAGCCACAGTTCCGGTCTCGTCTCCCCCGAGTACTTTGGGATAGTAGTCGGGGGTCGGAACCGGGTCGGGAACGGCGCCCGTCGTATGGCCCGGCTGAAGGCCTGCGGACCGGGTGGTTCGGGCGAGGGACTCCGATCCTCCCCGCTGTCGTAGCGTCCCCCACGCCTGGGGTGGTAGCCTCGGTGCACCCTCTCGCTGAGGTGGGCCCGATGGTCGCGGTGATGGTGCTCGTTGCCGAGGCGACCCGGGGCCGCAGGCGCTGTGTTGCGCGTGCGCCCGGTGTAGACCGAGGCTTCCCGCATGAATCGGGAAGTCGCGGCATGAGGTTCCGAGGGGTACCCCTGCCTTCGGGAGGCAGAGCTCTCGGCCCGTCGGACCGCGGCGCCTTCCAGGAGATTCTTGAGATCTCCCTGGATTCGCCGCCCCTCGGTGGTTGATGGCTCTGGCATCGCGTGGAGGAGCATTGCTGCTGCAGCCAGGTTCTGGCCGACCCCGCTAGATGCGGGTGGTGGCCTGACCCTGACGTCGTTGGCGATGCGGTGCTGGAAGCCCTGGGGTAGATGACGTATTTCTCCGGCCGGAGGTTGGCCCGCCCATGCCTGCCCGACGTCCCGACGGATCGGCTCAAGCGCTCCTGCTCCCTCGTCGAGCCTGGCCTGCACCCCGCGGATTTGCTCGAGCTGTGGGTCATGGCCCCCCGCCTGAACGGGGACCACAGCTAGCTCCCGTGGGATGTCAACGCGAGGCACCGGCCTAGGGAGATCACCGTCCTCCGGCATGCCGAGATGGTTGCCTTCGGAGGGACCCCCTAGATCGACGTGGAAGCATTCGTGACTTGGGCCGCAGTCCTCGTCGCCGAGGCTACGGCTACCGTCGGAACAGTCGGAGAGGCAGTAGTCGCATGCGGTCATGAAGTCCCGCATGGCACTGGGGTTGCCAAGTCCAGAGAAATCCCAGCAGAAGCTGAGCTCGTCGTCTTCCTCGGACCCGGAGGGCCCGTAGGTCGAGACGTCCGTCAGCCGGTCCCAAGGTGACCGCATACGAAACCCCAGAGGGTTTGGACTCGCCTCTACGAGAGCGCCCACCAAAGCGGAGTCGCGAGGCGGGTTGAGGCTGAATCCAAATGACGTGGGATGGGAATCGATCGGTACCTCTTGGTCGACGAGCGGCGATAAAGTCACGTCGGGGACTGGCTGCACCGTCGTCTCAGGTACGAGGGTGACACCCAGCAAGCCTTCCACGAGCGTGCTGGCGTCGTCCGTTTGCTCGGGATTGGCGTGTTGCGGGGAGACGGCGCTCGCCTTCGTCTCAAGCGCGAGGTCGGTGCCCGGTGCGCGCCCCCTGTTGGGGTGCCGGCGCCGTCGACTCGCTCGACAGCCGACGAGACGCTGCCTCCCGCTTGGCCTTGGTTTCCCCGCCTTCCCCTCCGTCGGCAGGGAAGAGGGCGGGATGAGCTCGAAGGTTGTTCTTCCACCACGCGGGGAAGACGTCGTCGATTCCGCCGCCGGCGAGCGGGTTGTCGGCCACCGTTGCCGCTGCCGCCCGGCGGTGGAATGAGTATCATGTCGTAGCTGCCGTCGAGGGACATGAACTCGAGACTCCCGAAACGGAGCACCGTCCCGGGTTGGAGAGGTTGCTGGAGACTGCCCATCTGGAGCTTGACGGGAAGCTATTCGTCAACACGCAGCAGGCCCCTACCTGGCGCGCCAACTGTCGGCGTTCCGAGACCGGAGGGTCCCCGAGCCGACGAGTGAATGTCGCCGCGTGCCCCAGCCCAGATGGGTCGAGCGCGAGGGCGAGCGCGAAGGGGGGAAAGCGAGGCGGCCGGAGACCGGCGTGAGAGAGGTGGGAATCCCGCGGCCTTCGTGTTCGTCCCGCGCCCAGGTCGGGTGCGCTTGCAGTAGGGGGTTACAAGTGTCCACGCGGGAGAGGGAGCGAGCGGCTCCAAGCGAGCGCCTGTCTCGTCCTCGTCCCCGCGCGGCCAACCCTCTCTAAGAGGGCCCTGGTCCTTCCTTTTATAGGCGTAAGGAGAGGATCCAGGTGTACAATGGGGGGTGTAGCAGAGTGCTACGTGTCTAGCGGAGGAGAGCTAGCGCCCTAAGTACATGCCGTCGTGGCAGCCGGAGAGATTTTGGCCCCCAGCTGGTGTGATGTCGTGGCCGTCGGAGGAGTGCTGGAGCCTGGCGGAGGGACAGCTGTTGGGGCTGTCGAGTCCTTGCTGACGTCCTCTTGCTTCCGTAAGGGCTTGTTCGGTTATTTTCAATCCATATGGATTGGAGGGGATTGATATGGATTGGAGGGGATTTTGACTTAGTAGGGATTGAAACCCCCTCAATCCCCCTCAATCCATATGGATTGGGGTAGAACCGAACAAGCCTTAAGGGGGCTGAGAGCCGCCGTCGTCACAGAGTGTGCGGGGCGCCATCATTGCCCATCTGGCGGAGCGAGCCAGATGGGACGCCGGTCTTGTTCCTGCGGTCCGAGTCAGCTCGGGGTAGGGTGATGATGGTGCCTCCTGTTGACGTGGCTGGTCTACGCCCTAGGTTGGGCGATGTGGAAGCTCCTCCGAAGCCGAGGTCGAGTCTGTCTTCCGTGGCCGAGGTCGAGTCCGAGCCCCCTGGGTCGGGCGAGGCGGAGGCCGTCGGCTGAGGCCAGGGCGGAGTCCGAGCCCTGGGGTCGGGCGGAGCGGAGTTCGTCGTCTTCTGGGGCTGAGCCCAAGTCCGAGCCCTGGGTCGGGCGGAGCGGAGTTCGCCGTCTTCCGGGACTTAGCCCGAGTCCGAGCCCTGGGTCGGGCGGAGCGGAGTTCACCGTCTTCCGGGACTTAGCCCGAGTCCGAGCCCTGGGTCGGGCGGAGCGGAGTTCGCCGTCTTCTGGGACTTAGCCCGAGTCCGAGCCCTGGGTCGGGCGGAGCGGAGTTCGTCGTCTTCTGGGGCTGAGCCTAAGTCCGAGCCCTGGGTCGGGCGGAGCGGAGTTCGCCGTCTTCCGGGACTTAGCCCGAGTCCGAGCCCTGGGTCGGGCGGAGCGGAGTTCGCCGTCTTCCGGGACTTAGCCCGAGTCCGAGCCCTGGGTCGGGCGGAGTGGAGTTCGCCGTCTTCCGGGACTTAGCCCGAGTCCGAGCCCTGGGTCGGGCGGAGCGGAGTTCGCCGTCTTCTGGGGCTGAGCCCAAGTCCGAGCCCTGGGTCGGGCGGAGCGGAGTTCGCCGTCTTCCGGGACTTAGCCTGAGTCCGAGCCCTGGGTCGGGCGAAGCGGAGCTTCCTATGGTGCCTTCGGCCGGGCCTGACTGCCTGTCAGTCTCACTCTGTCAAGTGGCACCGCAGTCGGAGTGGCGCAGGCGGCGCTGTCCTTCTGTCAGGCTGGTCAGTGGAGCGGCGAAGTGACGGCGGTCACTTCGGCTCTGCCGGCTGGGGGGCGCGCGTCAGGATAAAGGTGTCAGGCCACCTTTGCATTAAATGCTCCTGCGATTTGGTCGGTCGGTGCGGCGATTTGGTCAGGGTTGCTTCTTGGCGAAGACAGGGCCTCGGGCGAGCCGGAAATATATTCGCCGCTGGAGGGGGGCCTCGGGCGAGACGGAAATCCTTCGGGGTCGGCTGCCCTTGTCCGAGGCTAGGCTCGGGCGAGGCGTGATCGAGTCCCTCGAATGGACTGAGCTCTGACTTAGTCGCACCCATCAGGCCTTTGCAGCTTTATGCTGATGGGGGTTACCAGCTGAGAATTAGGAGCCTTGAGGGTACCCCTAATTATGGTCCCCGACACCATGGATGTTCTATAGGTACTAAAAGTAACAATCAACCTTGCTGTAAGATAACATTCAGAATTTCAGATGAACCACAGAAACTGATAATTCGATATATTCCTTAGTAGTCACATTCGGAGGATAGTATATCTTAGTGAACTGGTCCAACTAAAAGATGTGAGCTTAAATATACAGCTAGCTAAGCCATCTTAATTGTGAGCTGAGGTTCACACAAATAGAAATCAAGTCGTTTTCCTTCATTTGAGTTGAAAGTTGAAACCATCATATCAAATATTGATTTTCAATTATTGTAGTACTTTTTTTGGTTAGTACCTGTTCTTTGAATAGTTGGAATGGAAACCCTAACCCTAACAAGGGTTGGGTGGTGTATTAATAGACTTGAGTATTGGGCCAGGCCCATTACAGAGGGGCGAGATAGTAATTACATAGGGGAAAACCCCAAACCCTAAAACGGGTATTCTAACACCCCCCCGCAGTCACAACTCTATCCTGTATAGATGTTGAGACTGGAGCGAAAGTCTAAAAATACACTCGACGGTAACCCCTTGGTGAAGATGTCAGCGAATTGCAGCGTGGTGGGGACGCTGAGAACCCGAACGTCACCGGCAGCGACACGCTCGCGGACGAAGTGCAGGTCAATCTCCACGTGCTTCGTGCGCTGATGCTGCACGGGATTGGTGGAGAGGTAGACCGCGCTGACGTTGTCGCAGTAGACGAGGGTGGCGCGCTGAAGGGGGCTGTGGAGCTCGTGGAGGAGTTGTCGTAGCCAGGAAGCCTCTGCCACACCGTTGGCCACGGCGCGGTACTCGGCCTCAGCGTTGGAGCGAGAGACGACGGGCTGCCGTTTGGCGGCCCAAGAGACGAGGTTGGTGCCCAGGAACACGGCGTAACCGGAGGTGGACCGGCGCGTGTCAGGACAGCCAGCCCAGTCAGCATCGGTGTAGACCACAAGCTCCGACGTCGGGGATGGTCGGAGTAGGAGGCCGTAGTCGAGGGAGCCGCGGAGGTAGCGCAGAATCCGCTTGAGTGCGGTGAGATGGGGCTCCCGCGGAGTGTGCATATGCAGGCACACCTGCTGGACGGCGTAAGCGATGTTGGGCCTGGAGAAGGTGAGGTACTGGAGCGCGCCGGTCAGGCTCCGGTAGGACGTCGCGTCGGCGACCGGAGGCCCGTCGTCCTCAGAGAGCTTCGCCTGGGTGTCGACAGGCGTGGAGCAAGGCTTGCAGTCAGACATGCCAGCCCGCTCCAGGATGTCGATGGCGTACTGGCGCTGGTGGAGGAAGAGACCCTGAGGCCGGCGCTCGGCGGTGATGCCGAGGAAGTGGTGTAGGGGCCCCAGGTCCTTCATGGTGAATTCCCGCTGAAGGGCGACGATCGTGCGGTGAAGAAGGTCGGCGGTGGATGCCGTGAGCACAATGTCGTCGACGTAGAGCAGGAGGTAGACGGTGTCGTCGCCGCGCCGGTAGATGAACAGGGACGTGTCCGACTTGGCCTCGACGAAGCCGATGGAGGCCAGGTAGGAGGCGAAGCGACTGTACCATGCCCGTGGCGCCTGCTTGAGGCCGTACAGGGACCGGTTCAGCCGGCAGACCAGATCCGGACGATCAGCATCGACGAAGCCGGTGGGCTGGCTGCAGTAGACAGTCTCCATCAGAGTGCCATGGAGGAAGGCATTCTTGACGTCGAGCTGGTGGATCGCCCAGTCGCGGGAGAGGGCGAGGGAGAGGACGGCGCGAACAGTGGCGAACTTGACGACGGGGCTGAAGGTCTCGTCGTAGTCCACTCCGGGGCGCTGGGTGAAGCCCCGAAGGACCCAACGGGCCTTGTAGCGGTCGAGGGAGCCGTCCGAGGTCAGCTTGTGGCGAAATAGCCACTTGCCGGTGACCACGTTGGTGCCTGGTGGACGCGGCACCAGGTCCCAGGTGTGGTTGGCCAAGAGGGCCGCGTACTCCTCCTCCATAGCACGACGCCAATGTGGGTCGGCGAGGGCAGCGCGAACGGAGGAGGGCACAGGGGATGCATCCGGAGGGGTGCAGGTCGTGTCCGCTGCCAGGATCAGCCGGTCGACGGGGCGAAGAACGCCAGCGGCGCGCCGAGTCACCATCGGGTGGACGTGCCCGGGGTCGCGGTGGATGGCGACCGGGTGGTACACTGACGACTCGGAGCGGGCCGCCGGAACGTCGGGAGCGGCAGGTATGGCCGGCTCGCGGCGGTGATAGACGACGGCGGGGTCGGCAAAGCGGGCCGTGCTCGTCGACAGGCCTGAGTCGGCAGGCGCCGAGGTGGCAGCGTGGCTGCGACGGTGGTAGACGAGCGCGGGGGTCGGCGAAGCGAGTCGGGGTCGACGGGGCCGCGCGTGGCGCAGGAGGGATTGACGGGGCCGCGCGTGGCGCAGGCGGGGTCGTCGGGGCCGCGCGGGGCGCAGGCGTGATCGGCGGGACCGCGCGTGGCGCAGGCAGGGCCGTCGGAGCCGCGCGTGGTGCAGGCGGGGTCGTCGGGGCCGCGCGGGGTGCAGGCATGATCGGCGGGGCCGCGCGTGGCGCAGGCGTGATCGGCGGGGCCGCGCGTGGCGTGGGAATGGGCGCGAGTGGTTGCGTCGTGGCCGTACGAGGTACGGGTAACGGCGCAAGGCGGGGCGCCGGGGGTGGGAGGGGAACCGGATCAGACTCGAGGAGTGAGTCTAGATCGGTGGGTGGGGTGGAGCCTGCAAGGGGAAACACATCTTCGTCAAAGACGATGTGACGAGAGATGATGATGCGGTGGGAGGTGAGGTCTAGGCACCGATACCCCTTGTGGTCAGGGGAGTAGCCAAGGAAGAGGCATCGAGTGGAGCGAGGAGAAAGCTTGTTAGGGGCGGTAGCGGAAGTGTTAGGGTAGCAGGCACAGCCGAACACGCGCAGGTGGTCGTAGGAAGGGGCTGTGTCGTACAGGGCAAAGTGAGGAGTAGGGTGGCTCACCGCCTTCGAGGGAAGACAGTTGAGGAGATGCGTGGCAGTATGAAGGGCCTCTGCCCAGTAGGTGGCAGGGAGAGACGCCTGAAAGAGAAGGCAACGGATCATGTTGGTGGTGGTGCGAATCATACGCTCGGCCCGGCCGTTCTGAGCAGAGGTGTAGGGACACGAGAGACGCAACTGGACGCCGTGAGTGAGGAAGAAAGAACGGGAGGCGTTGTTGTCGAACTCGCGGCCATTGTCGCACTGCATGGCACGGACCGGGCGCCGGAACTGGGTGGATACCCAGGTGAAGAAGTGAGTGAGGGTGGTAAACGTGTCGGACTTCAGCCGAAGGGGGAAAGTCCAAAGGAAATGGGAGTAGTCATCCAGAATGACTAGGTAGTACTTGTAGCCGGAGAGGCTAAGGACAGGAGACGTCCAGAGGTCACAGTGGACAAGATCAAAGGCCTGAACAGCCCTGGACGTGGAAGTGCAAAAAGGGAGACGGGAGTGACGGCCGAGCTGACAAGCATGGCAGAGGCGCTCAGAAGAGCCCCGAGTATATGATATGTCTGAGTGGCCGGAAAGCTGGGACATGACGTCAGGTCCAGGGTGCCCGAGGCGACGGTGCCAAATGGCGGAGGAGGTGGTGGTAGTAGCGAGAGCATGAGATGAGGCTACTTTGGTGTGGGGAGTGGAGGGCAAGTGAAGAGAATAGAGGGGGCCGGAGCTGTCACAGCGAGCGAGCACATCATGTGTGGGGATGTGGCGTATGGTGAGGCCCCAGGGGTCGAACTCCATAGAGCACTGGTTGTCACTAGTGAAGCGACGAACCGAGAGGAGGGGATGAGTCAGTCCGGGAGCAACAAGGACGTCGTTAAGGCAGAATGGTCCTGGAAGAACCGATGTACCTACTGAGGTAACCGGGAGGGTGGAACCGTTACCGACGACGATGGAGGTAGAATGTGAGGGGTGGGGTGGATGGGAGTGGAGTAACGAATTAGTGGTGGGGGTAGTGTGGAAGGAGGCCCCGGAGTCAACCACCCAATGGGTGGTGGTTCGGGGAGGTGGAAGTGGCGAAGGTACGGTGTGAGCGGAGAGGGCCAGAGAAGGTGCCCCGACAGGGGCACTAGGAAGGGAGGGAGAGGACACGGGCTCAACCGCTAGGGAGGCGATCGCAGCACGTGGAAAGACAAGCGGTCCAGGCACGTGACGGCCCGCCTGAGGGTGGACCTCTGAAAGTCGCCTAGAGGGGGGTGAATAGGGCGAAACTGAAATTCTCAAAAATAAACACAACTACAAGCCGGGTTAGCGTTAGAAATATAATAGAGTCCGCGAGAGAGGGTGCAAAACAAATCGCAAGCGAATAATGAAGTGAGACACGCGGATTTGTTTTACCGAGGTTCGGTTCTCTCAAACCTACTCCCCGTTGAGGAGGCCACAAAGGCCGGGTCTCTTTCAACCGTTCCCTCTCTCAAACGGTCCCTCGGACCGAGTGAGCTTCTCTTTCTCAAATCACTTGGGAATCAAACTTCCCGCAAGGACCACCACACGATTGGTGTCTCTTGCCTCAATTACAAGTGAGTGTTTGATCACAGGAAAGAATGCCAAAGAAAAAGAAGCGATCCAAGCGCAAGAGCTCAAATGAACACTACAAATCACTCTCTCTAGTCACTAAGGCTTTGTGTGGAGTTGGGAGAGGATTTGATCTCTGTTGGTGTGCTTTGCAATGAATGCTAGCTCTTGTATAGTGGTTGGAAGCTGGAAAACTTGGATGCAATGAATGGTGGGTGGTTGGGGGTATTTATAGCCCCAACCACCAAACTAGCGGTTTGGTGAGGCTGTCTGTTCGATGGCGCACCGGACAGTCCGGTGCACACCGGACATGTCCGGTGCGACAGCCACGTCACCAAAGTCGTTGGGATTCGACCGTTGGAGCTCTGACACTGGGCCCGCCTTGATGTCCGGTGGCGCACCGGACATGAACTGTAGATTGTCCGGTGCGCCTGTTCCCGCGTGCCTGACGACTGCGCGCTTCTGGCGCGCATTAAATGCGTCGCAGGTAGCCGTTGGCGCCGAAATAGCCGTTGTCCCGCTGTTACACCGGACAGTCCGGTGTACACCGGACAGTCCGGTGAATTTTAGCGAAGCAGCAGAAGTGAATTCCCGAGGCTGGCGTGTTCCGGAGGCCGCTCTTCCTTGGAGCACCGGACATGTCCGGTGTACACCGGACAGTCCGGTGAATTATAGCGGAGTTGCCTCCGAAAATTCCCGAAGGTGAGCAGTTCGGAGTTGGAGTCCTCTGGTGCACCGGACAAGTCCGGTGGCACACCGGACAGTCTGGTGCGCCAGACCAGAGGTGCCTTCGGTTGTCCCCTGCTCCTTTGTCGAACCAAATACTTGGTATTTTTATTGGCTAAGTGTGAACCTTTGGCACCTGTATAACTTATACACTAGAGCAAACTAGTTAGTCCAATTATTTGTGTTGGGCAATTCAACCACCAAAATTATTTAGGAACTAGGTGTAAGCCTAATTCCCTTTCAATCTCCCCCTTTTTGGTGATTGATGCCAACACAAACCAAAGCAAATGTAAAAGTGCATAAATGAACTAGTTTGCATAATGTAAGTGCAAAGGTTGCTTGGAATTGAGCCAATATAAATACTTACAAGATATGCATGGATTGTTTCTTTATTTTTAACATATTGGACCACATGTTTTGTTTTTGCAAATTCTTTTGTAAATTCTTTTCAAAGTCCTTTTTTAAGATAGTCAAAGGTAAATGAATAAGATTTTGAGAAGCATTTTCAAAATTTGAAATTTTCTCCTTTTGTTTGAAATGCTTTTCCTTTGACTAAACAAAACTCCCTCTCAAATAAATTCTCCTCTTAGTGTTCAAGAGGATTTTAAGACATCAAGTTTTGAAAATACTACTTGCTCCCCCTTTTGAACACAAAGAGATACCAATTTGAAATTTGTCAATTGAATATCATTAATTTTTAAAATTAGGGTGGTGGTGCGGTCCTTTTGCTTTGGGCTCATACTTTCTCCCCCTTTGGCATGGATCGCCAAAAACGGATACTTTGAGTGAGATATAAGCCCTTTGTAATACTCTCTCCCCCTTTGGTCATAAGTAAATGAGTGAAGATTATACCAAAGACGAAGTCCTTTTGCTTTGAACTTTCCCCCAAAAGATGGAGAGATGCTTGGAGTGACAGCGAAGGATGAGTTACGGAGTGGAAGCCTTTTGTCTTCGCCGAAAACTCCAATTCCCTTTCAATACACCTATGACTTGGTTTGAAATAGACTTCAAAACACATTTAGTCATAGCATAGAAAAGAGACATGATCAAAGGTATACGTATGAGCTATGTGTGCAAATTAGCAAAAGAAATTCCTAGAATCAAGAATATTGAGCTCATGCCTAAGTTTGGTAAAAGATTGTTCATCAAGTGGCTTGGTAAAAATATCGGCTAATTGATCTTTAGTATTAATGTATGCAATCTCGTTATCTCCCTTTTGTTGGTGATCCCGAAGAAAATGATACCGAATGGCTATGTGTTTAGTGCGGCTATGCTCAACAGGATTATCCGCCATGCGGATTGCACTCTCATTATCACATAGCAAAGGGACTTTGGTTAATTTGTAACCGTAGTCCCGCAGGGTTTGCCTCATCCAAAGCAATTGCGCGCAACAATGGCCTGCGGCAATGTACTCGGCTTCGGCGGTGGAAAGAGCAACCGAATTTTGCTTCTTTGAAGCCCAAGACACCAAGGATCTTCCCAAGAACTGGCAAGTCCCCGATGTGCTCTTCCTATTGATTTTACACCCCGCCCAATCGGCATCCGAATAACCAATCAAATCAAATGTGGATCCCCGAGGGTACCAAAGCCCAAACTTAGGTGTATAAGCCAAATATCTCAAGATTCGTTTTACGGCCGTAAGATGTGATTCCTTAGGGTCGGCTTGGAATCTTGCACACATGCATACGGAAAGCATAATGTCCGGTCGAGATGCACATAAATAAAGCAATGAACCAATCATCGACCGGTATACCTTTTGATCGACGGATTTACCTCCCGTGTCGAGGTCGAGATGCCCATTGGTTCCCATGGGTGTCTTGATAGGCTTGGCATCCTTCATTCCAAACTTGGTTAGAATGTCTTGAGTGTACTTCGTTTGACAAATGAAGGTGCCCTCTTGGAGTTGCTTGACTTGAAATCCTAGAAAATACTTCAACTCCCCCATCATCGACATCTCGAATTTTTGTGTTATGATCCTACTAAATTTATTTTCAAAGCCGGGAGGTTGCTCAACATAGACCTCCTCCTTGATTGGTCCATTGAGGAAGGCACTCTTCACGTCCATTTGGTAGAGCTTGAAGCCATGGTAAGTAGCATAGGCCAATAATATACGAATTGACTCAAGCCTAGCTACGGGTGCATAGGTTTCACCGAAATCCAAACCTTCGACTTGGGAGTATCCCTTGGCCACAAGTCGAGCTTTGTTCCTTGTCACCACACCATGCTCATCTTGCTTGTTGCGGAAGACCCACTTGGTTCCTACAACATTTTGGTTAGGACGTGGAACTAAATGCCATACCTCGTTCCTCGTGAAATTGCTGAGCTCCTCTTGCATCGCCATCACCCAATCCGAATCTTGTAGTGCTTCCTCTACCCTGTGTGGCTCAATAGAGGAAACAAAAAAGTAATGCTCACAAAAATGTGCAACCCGAGATCGAGTAGTTACCCCCTTATGAATGTTGCCGAGGATGGTATCGACGGGGTGATCTCGTTGGATTGCTTGGTGGACTCTTGGGTGTGGCGGCCTTGGTTGTTCATCCTCCTTGTCTTGATCATTTGCATCTCCCCCTTGATCGTTGCCGTCATCTCGAGGGGGCTCATCTCTTTGGTCTTCTCCTTCATCAACTTGAGCCTCGTCCTCATTTTGGGTTGGCGGAAATGCTTGCATGGAGGAGGATTGTTGATCTTGTGCATGTGGAGGCTCTTCGGGTTCCTTAGGACACACATCCCCAATGGATATGTTCCTTAGCGCGATGCACGGAGCCTGTTCTTCACCTATCTCATCAAGATCAACTTGCTCTACTTGAGAGCCATTAGTTTCATCAAACACAACGTCACAAGAAACTTCAACTAGTCCTAAGGACTTGTTAAAGACTCTATATGCCCTTGTGTTTGAGTCATATCCGAGTAAAAAGCCTTCTACAGTTTTAGGAGCAAATTTAGATTTTCTACCTCTCTTAACAAGAATAAAGCATTTGCTACCAAAAACTCTAAAATATGAAATATTGGGCTTTTTACCAGTGAGGAGTTCATAGGATGTCTTCTTGAGGATTCGGTGAAGATATAACCGGTTGATGGCGTAGCAGGCGGTGTTCACCGCCTCGGCCCAAAACCGATCCGGTGTCTTGTACTCATCAAGCATGGTTCTTGCCATGTCCAATAGAGTTCGATTCTTCCTCTCCACTACACCATTTTGTTGTGGAGTGTAAGGAGAAGAAAACTCATGCTTGATGCCCTCTTCCTCAAGAAAGTCTTCTATTTGTGAGATCTTGAACTCCGTCCCATTGTCGCTTCGAATTTTCTTGATCCTTAAGTCGAACTCATTTTGAGCCCGTCTCAAGAATCCCTTTAAGGTCTCTTGGGTATGGGATTTTTCCTGCAAAAAGAACACCCAAGTGAAGCGAGAATAATCATCCACAATAACTAGACAGTACTTACTCCCGCCGATGCTTATGTAAGCTATCGGGCCGAATAGGTCCATGTGTAGGAGCTCCAGTGGCCTGTCACTAGTCATGATGTTCTTGTGTGGATGATGAGTGCCAACTTGCTTCCCGGCTTGGCATGCGCTACAAATCCTGTCTTTATCAAAATAAACATTGGTTAGTCCTAAAATGTGTTCTCCCTTTAAAAGCTTATGAAGATTCTTCATTCCAACATGGGCTAGTCGGCGGTGCCAGAGCCAACCCAAGTTAGTCTTAGCAACCAAGCAAGTGTCGAGTTCAGCTCTATCAAAATCTACCAAGTATAGCTGACCCTCTAACACTCCCTTAAATGCTATTGAATCATCACTTCTTCTAAAGACAGTAACACCTACATCAGTAAATAGACAGTTGTAGCCCATTCGACATAATTGGGATACAGAAAGCAAATTGTAATCTAAAGAATCTACAAGAAAAACATTGGAAATAGTATGGTCAGGTGATATAGCAATTTTACCCAATCCTTTGACCAAACCTTGATTTCCATCCCCGAATGTGATAGCTCGTTAGGGATCTTGGTTTTTCTCATATGAGGAGAACATCTTCTTCTCCCCTGTCATGTGGTTTGTGCACCCGCTGTCGAGTATCCAACTTGAGCCCCCGGATGCATAAACCTACAAAACAATTTTAGTTCTTGACTTTAGGTACCCAAACGGTTTTGGGTCCTTTGGCATTAGAAACAAGAACTTTGGGTACCCAAACACAAGTCTTGGAGCCCTTGTGTTTGCCCCCAACAAACTTGGCAACTATTTTGCCGGATTTGTTAGTCAAAACATAAGATGCATCAAAAGCCTTAAATGAAATGCTATGATTATTTGATGCAATAGGAGTTTTCTTTCTAGGCAACTTGGCATGGGTTGGTTGCCTAGAGCTAGATGTCTCACCCTTATACATAAAAGCATGGTTAGGGCTAGAGTGAGACTTACTAGAATGAGTTCTCCTAATTTTGCTCTCGGGATAACCGGCAGGGTACAAAATGTAACCCTCGTTATCCTGAGGCATGGGAGCCTTGCCTTTAACAAAGTTAGACAAATTTTTAGGAGGGGCATTAAGTTTGACATTGTCTCCCCTTTGGAAGCCAATGTCATCCTTGATGCCAGGGCGTCTCCCATTATAAAGCATACTTCTAGCAAATTTAAATTTTTCATTTTCTAAGTTATGCTCGGCAATTTTAGCATCTAATTTTGCTATATGATCATTTTGTTGCTTAATTAATACCATGTGATCATGAATAGCATTGATATCAACATCCCTACATCTATCACAGATAGACACATGCTCAATAGTAGATGTAGAGGGTTTGCAAGATTTAAATTCTACAACCTTAGCATGTAATATATCATTTTCACTTCTAAGGTTAGAAATAGTAGCATTGCAAACATCAAAATCTTTAGTCTTAGCAATTAATTTTTCATTTTCAATTATAAGACTAGCAAGAGAATCATTCAATTCCTTAATCTTAGCAAGCAAATCATTATTATCATTTCTAAGGTTGGGAATTGAAACAGCACAAACATGAGAATCAACCTTAGTAATTAATTTGGCATTTTCATTTCTAAGATTGGCAATGGTCTCATGGCATGTGCTTAGCTCACTAGATAATTTCTCACATTTTTCTACTTCTAGAGCATAAGCATTTTTAACCTTAACATGCTTTTTATTTTCCTTGATTAGGAAGTCCTCTTGGGAGTCCAAGAGATCATCCTTCTCATGGATGGCACTAATTAATTCATTTAATTTTTCTTTTTGTTGCATGTTTAGGTCGGCAAAAAGGGTTCACAAATTATTTTCCTCATCACTATCATTATCATCACTAGAGGATTCATATTTAGTGGAGGATTTAGATCTAACCTTCTTCCTTTTGCCGTCCTTTGCCATGAGGCACTTGTGGCCGACGTTGGGGAAGAGGAGTCCCTTGGTGATGGCGATGTTGGCGGCGTCCTCGTCGGAGGAGGACTCGGTGGAGCTCTCGTCGGAGTCCCACTCCCGGCAAACATGGGCATCGCCGCCCTTCTTCTTGTAGTACTTCTTCTTTTCTCTCCTCTTTCCCTTCTTGTCGTCGCCCCTGTCACTGTCACTAGACATAGGACATTTTGCAATAAAATGACCGGGCTTACCACACTTGTAGCAAACCTTCTTGGAACGGGATTTGTAATCCTTCCCCTTCCGTTGCTTGAGGATTTGTCGAAAGCTTTTGATGATTAAGGTCATCTCCTCATTGTCGAGCTTTGAGGCGTCAATTGGTTGTCTACTCAGTGTAGACTCCTCCTTCTTCTCCTCCGTCGCCTTAAAGGCCACCGGTTGTGCCTCGGACATGGAGGGTTCATCAAGCTCGTTGATCTTCTTTGAGCCTTTAATCATACATTCAAAGCTCACAAAATTCCCGATTACTTCCTCGGGAGTCATTAGTGTATATCTAGGATTACCACGAATTAATTGAACTTGAGTAGGGTTAAGGAAAATAAGTGATCTCAAAATAACCTTAACCACCTCGTGGTCGTCCCACTTCTTGCTCCCGAGGTTGCGCACTTGGTTCACCAAGGTTTTGAGTCGGTTGTACATATCTTGTGGCTCCTCCCCTTGGCGAAGACGAAAACGACCGAGCTCCCCCTCGATCGTTTCCCGCTTTGTGATCTTGGTGAGTTCATCACCCTCGTGCGCGGTCTTGAGTAGGTCCCAAATCTCCTTTGCATTCTTCAACCCTTGCACCTTGTTGTATTCCTCCTTGCTTAGAGAGGCAAGGAGTATGGTTGTGGCTTGAGAGTTGAAGTGCTCGATTTGGGCCACCTCGTCCGTATCATAATCCTCATCCCCTATGGATGGTACCTGTGCTCCAAACTCAACAACATTCCATATACTTTTGTGGAGTGAGGTTAGATGAAATTTCATTAAATCACTCCACCTAGCATAATCTTCGCCATCAAAGGTTGGCGGTTTGCCTAATGGGACGGAAAGTAATGGAGTAGGTCTAGATGTACGAGGATAGTGTAAGGGGATCTTACTAAACTTCTTGCGCTCTTGGCGCTTAGAAGTTACGGACGGCGCATCGGAGTCGGAGGTCGATGTTGATGAAGTGTCGGTCTCGTAGTAGACCACTTTCCTCATCCTCTTGTGCTTGTCGCCTTTCCGATGTGACTTGTGGGAAGAAGATTTTTCCTTCTTCTCTTTGTGGTGTGAAGAAGAAGATCTTTTCTCCTTCCGTTTGGAGGAGTCCTTTTTCTTCTCCTTCCTCTTGGTGCGGGACTCTTCCGATGAAGTGCTCCCTTGGCTTGTAGTGGGCTTATCGCCGGTCTCCATCTCCCTCTTGGTGTGATCTCCCGACATCACTTCGAGCGGTTAGGCTCTAATGAAGCACCGGGCTTTGATACCAATTGAAAGTCGCCTAGAGGGGGGCGTGAATAGGGCGAAACTGAAATTCTCAAAAATAAACACAACTACAAGCCGGGTTAGCGTTAGAAATATAATAGAGTCCGCGAGAGAGGGTGCAAAACAAATCGCAAGCGAATAATGAAGTGAGACACGCGGATTTGTTTTACCGAGGTTCGGTTCTCTCAAACCTACTCCCCGTTGAGGAGGCCACAAAGGCCGGGTCTCTTTCAACCCTTCCCTCTCTCAAACGGTCCCTCGGACCGAGTGAGCTTCTCTTTCTCAAATCACTTGGGAATCAAACTTCCCGCAAGGACCACCACACGATTGGTGTCTCTTGCCTCAATTACAAGTGAGTGTTTGATCACAGAAAAGAATGACAAAGAAAAAGAAGCGATCCAAGCGCAAGAGCTCAAATGAACACTACAAATCACTCTCTCTAGTCACTAAGGCTTTGTGTGGAGTTGGGAGAGGATTTGATCTCTTTTGGTGTGCTTTGCAATGAATGATAGCTCTTGTATAGTGGTTGGAAGCTGGAAAACTTGGATGCAATGAATGGTGGGTGGTTGGGGGTATTTATAGCCCCAACCACCAAACTAGCCGTTTGGTGAGGCTGTCTGTTCGATGGCGCACCGGACATGTCCGGTGCGACAGCCACGTCACCAAAGCCGTTGGGATTCGACCGTTGGAGCTCTGACACTGGGCCCGCCTTGATGTCCGGTGGCGCACCGGACATGAACTGTAGATTGTCCGGTGCGCCTGTTCCCGCGTGCCTGACGACTGCGCGCTTCTGGCGCGCATTAAATGCGTCGCAGGTAGCCGTTGGCGCCGAAATAGCCGTTGTCTCACTGTTACACCGGACAGTCCGGTATACACCGGACAGTCCGGTGAATTTTAGCGAAGCAGCAGAAGTGAATTCCCGAGGCTGGCGTGTTCCGGAGGCCGCTCTTCCTTGGAGCACCGGACATGTCCGGTGTACACCGGACAGTCCGGTGAATTATAGCGGAGTTGCCTCCGAAAATTCCCGAAGGTGAGCAGTTCGGAGTTGGAGTCCTCTGGTGCACCGGACATGTCCGGTGGCACACCGGACAGTCCGGTGCGCCAGACCAGAGGTGCCTTCGGTTGTCCCCTGCTCCTTTGTCGAACCAAATACTTGGTATTTTTATTGGCTAAGTGTGAACCTTTGGCACCTGTATAACTTATACACTAGAGCAAACTAGTTAGTCCAATTATTTGTGTTGGGCAATTCAACCACCAAAATTATTTAGGAACTAGGTGTAAGCCTAATTCCCTTTCAACCTCGACGCAGTCCCGAAGAATAGGGTTCCAGACTGGATCGAAGGACATGAACATGTCGCGGATGAGCTGGCCGTCGTGGAGGAGGACACGCACAGTCACGAGAGCGGCGGGCGAGGTAAAGCTCATGGCGACCGGTGCAGGAGGGGCGAGGCACTGCTGGAGCCGGGGTGCGGTCAGCCGACGCAGGGAGGCGCGGACTGGACAACCGGGCGCGGAACAGCAGGGGCGGCTGGGTGCTCGGCGTCGGGCGTCCACGGCACGAGACAGCAGGGGTGCAGATCCGCGTGGAACAGCAGGGGCGCGCGTCCTCCGGGCGGGTGCTCCTGGACGGCGCGACAGGTCCTGCGGTTGTCGAGCCCGGTCCTCGGCTCGGCGTCGAATGCGCAGGGGCAGGGCGCGGTTGTCGCGCGGGGTGAGCACCTGGCGCGTCGGGGCTCCGGTCGGTCGGCACCAGGGCGCGACGGACGGGGCGCGCGGTCGTCGGGGACACGCAGCGTCGTGGCACAGCAGGGCCCAGGTGCACGGGTCCGGCCGGTGCGCAGCAGCTGGGGCGGCACGGCAGGACGCATGGCGGCCAGGCTTGGCGCGGGCTGAGCGGCGGCTCGGTGGTGCTCTGGTGGTCCGGATCTGGCCTGGCGAGCGAGCCGCGAGCGCGCAGCGGTGCTGGACGAGCGCGCCGGGGCGGCTGGGCGCCTGGCGGAGGCCGGTGGCGCGTGGCGGCCTGGCGGCTGTCGCTGGCGAGCCGTGGGCGAGCGCCCCTGGGCGGCTGCGCGCCTGCTGCAACCGATGGTGGGGGCGACGGATGGGGACGTCGTTCAAGCGCCGGCGGCTGGCCTGGGGACCGGCGGCCGCTGGAGGGGAGGAGGGAGCTGCAGGGAGATGAAGCCGAGGAGGAGCGACGGCGTTAAGGGCTGGGGCGAGGGCGGCCGGACCGAGGAACGCAGGGTGGAGATGAGCACCGGCGCGGCCACGGAGAAGCAAGGAGCTGGGCGCTAGCCAGCAGAGAAACGCGCGGCAGGGACCGAGCTGGAAGAAGCTCCGACCGGGCGCTAGGCGCGCGCAGGAGAGATGGAGGGAGGAGAGATGAGGAGCGGCTGGGAAGAAGCTAGTCTTCGGCGGCGGCTGGAAAAAAAAAACTGGCTCTGATACCAAGTTGGAATGGAAACCCTAACCCTAACAAGGGTTGGGTGGTGTATTAATAGACTTGAGTACTGGGCCAGGCCCATTACAGAGGGGCGAGATAGTAATTACATAGGGGAAAACCCCAAACCCTAAAACGGGTATTCTAACATGAATATCACAGCAGCAGCATCCAAAAGAAATTCTCTTGCCAGTTCAGGGCTCTTGGCATGCTTCTGTGAATGGGCATCATCACCATCAAAATCATTTCCATCCCTGTCCATGGCATCGTCTTCCTGCACATATTTTCATCAATCAGAATGATATCTTTTGACACCAAAAATGAATGACCTATTTATGTCTATCTCAGTTAAAGACATAGCCATAAATGACGAGTGATGTACATCCTCTTCCTCGGCCTCTTCAGCATGCTCAAAGAAATTTCTAATACTTTCACCCTTTGTCATAGTCACAAAGCCATCACCCACCACTAGCCTGTGGTGAGCACATGATTGACCCTTCAATGCATGTGCTTTTACACACAGCTCTGTGCACTGGCCATCAAGCCTCCAAGCTCGCAACGTTATGAAGTAGTCCTCAAACTGATCAAGATCGATTCCATTTCTGTGGACTTGTGCATTCATTCCAACATTTTCAAAGCCAAAAATATCGGATTCTCCTTCATCTGTCCCAATAGCCCATTCAAAGTGGTCATAAGATTCATCTGGCTCTGATAAGCACTGGTGCCAATCAACTACGACAGCATCCTCAAACACCTGAAAATCAGAGCAACCAGATTTGACTCACATAGGAAGTGCATATAAGGTACCAACTACCAAGCAATCAAATGGAAATTCTGTTGGTGAGTTGGATTTTAGGAACGCATCCTCACCTCACACTTAAAAGCAGTATCTGCAACACAAAACCAACTGGTGCAGCGAGGTTCCCTTTGCATGCGCTTCAGTTCCTTCAGATCCTTGAATTCACGGATAACATTCCTTCGACACTCTCGGCAAAATCTCTTACTATCAAACCTGTTCAGAAATTTCCACCAAACTGTTCGAATTTTAACCTGATAGATTGTTACTAGAGAAATCCCTGCAGATAGCAGACTAGGACTAGTAGGAAAAAAGTTACTTGAACATCCAACAGAACAAGACAGAACTAATCAGTAATATCACAAAAAATCATCAGGTTATTACCCTATGTACTATTCAAGCATTCAATACTCTGATCAGTTGAGATTGCGGCTGCAGCTGCAAAAACACCAGCCAGCCAGCACCGATAGCAAGAAAATCTGGAAGCTGCAAAGCAGCAGCAGGAAGTAGCACAGTAGCACTTCCGATCACAGCACCTTACAAGTACTTGCAAGGTTCCTTCTAAGGAAGGATTGCATTGCATTGTGTTGGACACAAAACTTCAGATTGTTATAAACTCACTAGTTAACTTTGTTACTTTTGTTGGTAATCTAAATGCCTATGCTCACCTGTACATAAGTTTTTCAATGAAATCTTCCTCCTTCATCCGCAGAAGAGATGATCTAGTTCCTTCACCAAGCGCTGACCAGAAATCCACCAGTGTAGTACATGAAAGGTGGGCAGTGTGTAGAGCACACATTTCTCTTATTCCATGACCCCTATAGTTAGCCATCCCTTGGCTGATCCATCCTCTGCCACCTGCACCACAGGCATCAGGATAAAGCATTTCCCGTTCCCTTTCTCTTGCCCGTGCATTGTCAAAGACCTGATTAAATTTCCAAGGCCAAACTGCATTAGGCTACTAGAGGGTTAAACGACCAACCTAGAACTAAAACTTCAGAGTAAACACCACGATCATATTTACTGATTGCTTCAAATAAAGTAACACAAAGGACCCAATATACAAAATAGAAAATTATTTCTTAATCATGTAGTCACCAATAGAGCACAGACAGAAAATAAGAAACCCAGGTTACTGCACACTTACATTCTGAAGCACCCGTAATGATTTTGCTTTTATAAAGCAGTCAAGAAGCGTAAGGAAGCCATCTTTTGTGGTTGAAAGGCCTCCCCAGGGATGGATTGATGGGTCCTGAGCGCCATCTTGCTCTCCATGTGTAATTCTTAATTCAACAGCTGTCCTCAGATGACCAATATCTGAAGCTTCTTGCTGCAGTGACTTCCCATAGATAACAATTTGTGCAAAACTTTCCAGAAGCAACCCATTGCACCTTGAGCAGTAGAAATTCTTGCGTGCTTGTTCAATGAGAGTTTGCTTATCTAATTTGAGGAGTTCCTGCCGTGCTTGAGGAAGCAAGTCATTCCAGAACTGAAAAAAAAATCAATTCACAGCCAAAAAGTAGCCACTTCCTCAATTGAGAACTTAGTTGCTGAAAAATAATACCCAGTGGAATGAACTTGATGATAGAAACAGCTTAATAAGAACATTACTTACAAAATAATGATCAATCACAATCCTATTCAAGGGTGGCGCAATGTTACAAACTCAAATAAAGGTGATGGTGAAGCAAGCTCTAGTAATTCAAATGCAAGGTCATCATAAAAGACATGGCACAAACCTTGAAGAAGATTACAGAACATGTGACAGTACCAAAATGGAATGGGCGAAAACTTGTTTTAATTATTTGAGTGCAATCACCAGTTTTGTCCAGTATGATTCTACTAGCAGCTATACCTGCTACAATGAAAGAAAATAATAGGAAGTGCTAAGAGTGAAGACTCCATGTGTTCGTTGAAATTAACTAAGACCCATAACAACCTGAAATTTTCATTTCATAGTAACTTAATAAAAGTTTTTGAATCATGTGTTCCTCTTTGAGGCTGCAGTTTACACTCCTGACTTTCCATGTCATTTTTTTTAATATAAGCAGTATTCCTACCAGGCATCATTGACATTTGACAGGCATTATTGCCAGATGCCAGAGCAGAACTTTACATAACACTCAAATTAAACATCAGGACAGAACACTCAATTCTGAAATGAAACAATTGGAATCAAGTGCCTCAATTGTTTGAAATGAACACTACTATGTAATGGAAACAGCACAAGCCAGTCAAATTTCATACAGAGCAGAATGAGAACCCTAGCTACATTCCTCCCCCCCCCCCCCACACACACACACACTCACTCTCCACCACGGTACGAACCAAAAGTGCAGGTATACGGTCACGGGCTCACCATATCTTCAGAGCAATACACTAGAATTAACGCAAAGACAGTACAAATGAGCTGCTACAAAAGGTCAAAATTAGCACGTATGCTTATCAGAAGCAGCAACAAGCGTAGTCTGATTGAACTCCGCCAACAGAATTTACCGCACAAATGAAACCTCGACTCATAAAAAATCCCGAAACCAGCAAATGATTCCCTTAAATCGAGTCCCCAAACCAACATGTCCATGCAGCTTGACAGCTTGTTCCCGAGTCCCGACTCAGGAGCTGAGAGCAACTAATCAATCCAAGGGAGGATCAGGGCACCAGCTTCGTCCCAGAAACAACGCCGGGGCAGCAGGGGACGTACCCCCCCCCCCCCCCAATGCCCACCACCCAGATCGAGCTCTGGCTACGAACGAAGCAGAGGGCACGCGATGGTACCTTCTGAAGGCGATCGAACGTGATCTCGTCCCGCCGGCGCGACCAGATCCCCGATCCCGCTGCGGACGCCACCCCCGGCATCACGTCCTCCCGTCGCTGCCGTATTCAACTCAACTAGGTCCTCTCGCCCGCTCCGTGGCGCATCGAATTCCGGCAGCCAAATACGACGACGACTCCTCCCCCGCCAACGACCCTCGGAGGATACTGCAGCGACGGGGTCCCTGAGCTACAGCCGGGTCTGATCGACAGCGGCGGTGACCGAGAGGGTTTCAGCGAGACGCGATGCGGGGCAAAAGGCGAGGAGGAGACAGCGACGAGCGCGGGTGTTTGTGGCCTTGCGGGGGTGTGAGGACGCGACGACGCCGTACGCATTTTAACCGTTGCAGTTAGCGGGCTCGGAACAGCGCGGTGGCCGGCTCTGCCCTGACGACGAGTGGGGTGAGATTTTGACAGAGGTACCGAGGTAAATTTTGAGTTGCGGTTAGAGATAATATCGAGATTTTAAATTTACACTATAAAGTTTAATGATCAATTTATATTAGAATTAGATTTTATTTCTATTTATTTTTAAATCAAAATAGTTAAATGTTCAAACAAGTTGTGCATAAGCATTTGGATTGTGATTCTTTAGCATCCCTAGTTGCGGCGCATGCCTTTGTAAAAAAAAGTTTTGTGTTTAGAACCTTATACAAGGATGAAATCGTTATGCTCCTAATTTTAAGACCTTGTAACTCACTCTTCAATAGCAGGCAACAACTTTGGAGGTTGTTTCCGACTAGAGATGGCAATGAGGACCTGATCCTCGATTATTCGCGGGGAATTCTTCTATTAGAAAATAGGAATGAAGAAGTTTTTTCTCCCACAAGGATGTAAATGCGAAAAATTCTCCCATGAGAATGGAGAAGCATTGATCATCCCCGTCCGCGGGGACCCATTAAACTTACATGTGACGACGTTTTCATGTAATACTTAATGATAAAATTAAATAATTATATTATCGAGAGATCACTTATTATACAAGAGATCACTCATTACACGAATATGTTTATTTTGACGTACACATAAAGATTTCTTATATATGACAATATGTATAAATGACAATATTTTGCATTAATAACATATGAAGTACGTCATAATTATAATTTTAATGGGGACAGAGATTCCCGACGGGATTTATCCTCGTGGGGAACAGGGATGGAGAATAAATATCACTCGCAAGCATTCGTGGGGATTTCCGTGGGAAATTTTTTACGTCGCGGGGACGAGGATAGGGAGTTAAAACCTGGCCGAGAATTTTCCATTGTCATCCCTATTTCTTGCAAGTGTCCTCTATATTTATTGTTTAGTCTTCTCTAAAAGATTTCACCATCTATATTTTCTGCCTCTCCACCACTGTCATTTATATCTCGTACTCTATACATAATACCTATATTATAAACATATTTTACTTTTAATTTTTGTACATATGTATCTGTCGTGCTCTTAAATGTTTTGTAAATATTTTAGTCTTACAAAGGGGTGTTTGTTTGGGTTATAATTGTCGGCGTTTCGACCCCGAGGGGTCCCTGGACCGACGAGTAAATTGTCGCCCGCGTGCCCCAGCCCAGATGGGTCGCGCGCGAGACGGAGCACGAAGGGGGGAAACTAGAGGGAGACAGGCGTAAAGGGGAAACCCGGGGCCTTCGTGTTGTCCTGCGCCCAGGTCGGGTGCGCTTGCAGTAGGGGGTTACAAGCGTCCGCGTGGGAGGGGGCGAGAGGCCTGTACGCGCCGTTCTCCCGCGCGGCCAACCTTCTCGTAAGAGAGCCATGGACCTTCCTTTTATAGGCGTAAGGAGAGGGCCCAGGTGTACAATAGGAGATGTAGCAATGTGCTAACGTGTCTAGCAGAGAGGAGCTAGTGCCCTAAGTACATGCCGTCGTGGCAGCCGGAGAGGTTTTGACACCCTGTTCATGTGATGTCGTGGTCGTCGGAGGAGCGCTGGAGCCTTGCGGAAGGACAGCTGTCGGGGCTGTCGAGTCCTTGCTGACGTCTCCTTGCTTCCGTAAGGGGCTAAGAGCCGCCGTCGTCATGGAGCACGCGGGGCGCCATCATTATTTGTTTACCAGGGCGAGCCAGATGGGACGCCGGTCTTGTTCCCCGTAGCCTGAGCTAGCTAGGGGTAGGGTAATGATGGCCCCCCTGTGACGTGGTCGGTCCGAGCCCTGGGTCGGGCGAGGCGGAGGCTCCCCCGAGGTCGAGGTCGAGTCTGTCTTCCGAGGTCGAGGTTGAGTCCGAGCCCCGGGTCGGGCGAGGCGGAGACCATCGTTTGAGGCCAAGGCTGAGTCCGAGCCCTGGGGTCGGGCGAGGCGGAGTTCGTCGTCTTCCGAGGCCGAGGCTGAGTCCGAGCCCTGGGGTCGGGCGAGGCGGAGTTCGTCGTCTTCCGGGGCCGAGGCCGAGTCCGAGCCCTGGGGTCGGGCGAGGCGGAGTTCATCGTCTTCCGGGGCCGAGGCCGAGTCCGAGCCCTGGGGTCGGGCGAGGCGGAGCTTCCTATGGCACCCGAAGCCGGACTTGGCTGCTGTCAGCCTCTCTCTGTCGAGTGGCACAGCAGTCGGAGCGGCACAGGCGGCGCTGTCTTCTTGTCAGGCCGGTCAGTGGAGCGGCGAAGTGACTGCGGTCACTTCGGCTCTGTCGACTGAAGGGCGCGCGTCAGGATAAGGTGTCAGGCCATCCTTGCATTAAATGCTCCTGCGATACGGTCGGTCGGTGTGGCGATCCGGCCAAGGTTGCTTCTCGGCGAAGACTGGGCCTCGGGCGAGCCGAAGGTGTGTCCGTTGCTTGAGGGGGCCCTCGGGCGAGACATGAATCCTCCGGGGTCGGCTGCCCTTGCCCGAGGCTGGGCTCGGGCGAGGCGAGGTCGTGTCCCTTGAATGGACCGAGCCTTGACTTAATCGCACCCATCAGGCCTTCGCAGCTTTGTGCTGATGGGGGTTACCAGCTGAGATTAGGAGTCTTGAGGGTACCCCTAATTATGGTCCCTAACAGTAGCCCCTGAGCCTCGAAGGGAGTGTTAATACTCGCTTGGATGCTTTTGTCGCACTTTTTTGCAAGGGGACCGGCCTTTCTCGGTTGCGTTTTGTTCCGGTGGGTGCACGCGAGCGCACCCGCTGGGTGTAGCCCCTGAGGCCTCGAAGGAGTGGTTTTACTCCTTCGAGGTCTTAATGTGTTTCGTGATGCTTCGGCCGGTCTGGTTGTTCCCTCATGCGAACTGGCCGTAGCCCGGGTGCACAGTCGAGTCCCAAGTTCTCGGGCTGGTATGTTGACGTTGTCAACGGTTTGGCCGGAGCCGGGTTTGCGAGAGCAGCCCCCGAGCCTCCGCACAGAGCGAGAGGACGGTCAAGGACAGACTCTACTTTTTTACATATGCCCCTGCGTCACCTTTCCGCAAGGAGGAGGGGGGGAAAGCGCCATGTTGCCCTCGGAGGGCGCCGAACATGGTGTCTCTAGTGAGTTGCTAACGGGTAATCCGAGTGGACGCCCGTGCCCCATTCGTTAGGGGTCGGCTAGTGGCCCGGAGGCGTGCTCCAAAAGTACCTGCGAGTGATTTGTCGGACCCAGTCCCCTTTTGACGGGGTCCGAGGGCTCGATGCCTCCCTTTGGTGGGATTCCGTTACAAGATCATTCCCGTTGGTCTCAGAAATGTCCTAGGGTACCTCGGGAGCGTAGCCCGAGCCTTGGTTATGTATCAAACGTACCCAGGGTCATCCCTCGCTCTGCGTCTGAGGCAGCTGTCGAACCCTTCGGGGGCCAGCCTACGAACCCCTGATTAGTAGTGGGCGCGAAGCCCGAGTGGCCTGAGGCGGCCGTTGAACCCTTCCGAGGGGCCAGCCTTCGAACCTCTGACCAGTAGTGGGCGCAGAGCCCGAGTGCTCTGAGGTGGCTGTTGAACCCTTCCGAGGGGCCAGCCTTCGAACCTCTGATTAGTAGGGGGCTCGGGGCCCGCTTCCTTCGCGGAGAAGGATCCCTTTCGGGGTGTCCCCTTTCCCGGTCCCTGTTGTAAGAGAGAAAGAGGAAGAGGAAAAGGATACGAAATCGAACGGCGTGGCGCACCTTTTTTGACACGGTCATTATGGCAGAAGCGAAGCGTCGCCTGCTTCTCCTGCCAAAGGTGCCGCCTATCCTGCCGCAGAGTTAATGCGACGGGACGAGTGGTTCGCGGGGCAGCCATTGCGCGTGCACGAGCCGTTCGAGGAACAGGCGTCTCGCTTTGAGTTTTGAATCTCGCGGCGGGTTCGGGCGAAGTGTTGAACGGGTCTTGCCTGGGCCTTCATATATTCGAGAGAGGGACCGGTGGCGGTTTTCTACTCTACTGCTCGCCTCCCACTTAGGTTTTCGCAACCCGAGGGAATAGCCAGAGAAAGGAAACCGTGCACCTCGTCCTCTCCGTCGCCACCTCTTCTGCTTGGTGATGGCTGACCGGGTGACCATTGTTTCGCCGCGCGACCCATGGCCTTTCTCCACCGTCACCGTGGATGACCTGGAGGCCCTTGTCGCAGATGGTTTGCTTCGCCCTCTCTCCGGTGACTCGCAGACGGAGTGGATGGCCCCTCTGAGCGGAGCCGCCCCGTCCCCGCGCGCCGGGGTATGTGGTGAGCTTCTTCTCCTTTCATGAGCGGGGGTTCAGAGTGCCGGCGAGCCGTTTTATGCGGGCGATTCTGCACGTCTACGCGGTGGAGCTGCACAACCTCAGTCCCAACTCCATCTCGCAAGCCGCCATCTTCGTGGCGGTTTGTGAAGGATACTTGGGGATTGCCCCCCACTGGGACCTGTGGACCCATCTTTTCTCCGCGGAACTTTTTGCCTCGCCGACTGGGGAAAGAAGGGTTCGCATGGCGGTGCGGTCCGGTGGCTGCATCCTCTAGCTGAGGCAGGCGCGGGCGTTGCAGTACATCCCTGCCATCCTCGCGTCTTCGAACAAAGGGTGGCAGCGCCGGTGGTTTTATCTCCGAAATGACGACGGGAGGCTCCCATCGTTTTCTCAACGAGTGGTGACCGCCGCCGCCAAGAACTGGCGCTACGGGACCCCGCGTGACAGACAGAAGAATCTCTAGCCCCTTTTGAAGCCCTTGGAGGAGCTGCGAGAAAAAGGGCTCACCGCCGCGGGGGTGGTTGCTGCCATTCATCGCCGGAGGGTGCTCCCTTTGATGGAGCGGCGGCTGCCGCTTTGGGAGATGACGCCGAGGGTCGACTTGGAGGGTTCGCGGATGTCCTCGGATCCCCTTCCCGTCGACGACCTCCACAGGCGGGTAGCCGACACGTTAGGGAAGCCGGACGCCGGCGCCCTTTCCCAGCTCTTGATGCGTCCCGACCGCGGGTGTGTGTCCCTGGTGAGTGTCTGCTCCTTCTTTCTTCTTGTGTCGGATTGCCCTTAATTCTCACAGTCGAGACTTTTCATCTGTCTCCAGGAGGTAGGGCATCACAAGCCTTTCCTGCCGCTGGTCCCGGAGGACGTGGTGGACCGAGCTGCACAGAGGGTCGCCGCGGAGAAGAGGAAGGAGAAAAAGGACGCGAAGAAGGCTCGGGCCCGCGAGCGGACGCGGGCTCGGGACGCCTTGGAAAGGCTCCGTCGTCGGCAGGAGAGGGATGGGCTCCCGAGGGAGCCATCGCCGTAGACGCCTGACGATGACGACGACGATGAAGACGATGACAAAGACGACGACATGGCTGCCCGCCTCGGCCTCAGCCCAGATCTGAGGCTGGGCCAGGGGTCGTCAAGCCAGCCCCCGAGCGGGCTGGTGCCGTCGGTATCCGGGGCCGGGACGTCGGGGGTCCCGGTCCGAAGAGCGGGGGCAAACCGAGGGGGTACTTGACCCCTCGACCGAGGTAGTTGAGGTGACCCCAGGGAGTCAGGCCAAGCTGCCTGTTCCCCGAGAACTGTTGCCCGTGCCGACTGCACAGGAGGGCGATCCTCGGGTCGTTGTGGCTACGCCTGGGCAGTCCGTCCCCCGGGTGCCTCAGGCGCCCAAGGCGAGGGCGATACCGAAGCCAGCAGCGGGGCAGACCTCGGTGGTATCTTCGGGGACCGAGGTGCGAGAGACCTCCCCACGGGCACGATTGATCATGGCCTGGAGCGGGTAAGTATCTTAGGATATCTTCGTCCTGGCTCCTCCTTCGTATGTCCTGGTCCTGATTTTCCCTTTCTCCTCAGCAAACGAAGGCATAGTTCGACTGGTCTGGCTCCCCGGAAGGTCCTCAAGACGGCGGCGGCTTCTGCAGCTAGTGCCACGCCGGGCCTCGAAGGCCAACTGACCCCCTCGCAAGACGCCCCAAAGCGGGGGGCTTAGGCGGTACCAGTTACAGTGGGGCTAGCTCTCGAGGCCGACTCCTCTGTCGGGGCGGCCGTCGCGCCGGGGGAGGCTGCTGGCGCGGCTGTGGCCTTGGGCCCACCAGACGTATTGCCGGCGCTGGCACCGGCTTCCGCTGAGGCCGTTGCCGTTCTGGCCGTGGAGCCACCCGTCGCCGCCGATGCTGAGATGGCCGAGGCGTCGCTGCCTGTTGCCTCGGAGGAGGGGGCGTGGAACCGCGACCCATTCTGGGGAGCGGCAGCCTCGTCTCCGCGCGCCGCAGTCCTGATGGGCGGCGTCAGTCGCTCCGGTTCTGGACCAGCGGGGCTTCGGATCCTCTCTTTGTCCTCGACGATGAGCGAGAGGAGCAATCTTGGGACGAGCTCCGTGAGTGCGCCGAGGCGACGGTGGGGTCGCTTCGGTCGACCTTGGAGGTCCTTCGCAGGGGCGTTCCCAAGATCCTCCAGGTAATGAGTTCAAGCATACCTTTCGTGTGATCAAGGCATTCTTTGTGATGCCCCGCTTCCTTTCCTCAGGATCTGACGGATCTGAGCGCCGCCAAGTCGTCGTTCATCCGCCGCGAGGCCGATGTCTGGGGCTCGCTGCGGTCCCTGAGGACCACGCTTGCCGGGGCTACCGAGCGCCTCTCCCAACGGAGTGCCAAGGTGGCGGACCTTCGGTTGCTCTGTGTCGATCTGGGAGCAGAGGCAACGGCGGCACGCGTGGAGGCGCAGCGGCAGCGGTCGGAGCTTGGCCAGGTCATCGGCGAGCGGGACCAATCTCGGAGCCGGGCCGCCGAGGCTGAAAGCCGGGCTGAGGCTCTTGGAGTCCAGTTAGCCGAGGCGTCTGCTTGGGCCGGAGCCCTTGCGGCAGACCTAGTCGTGGCTCAAGCCGCATCCTCAGAGCAGCGTGCCCGAGCCGAAGGTATGTCTTGGCTGTTTTAAGATTTTGATTCCGCTTCGTTCATCAACTCATGTTTGAGGTCTTCTACCTTGGTTGTTTGCAGAGCTCGAGTCTGCCCTTGATGAGTCCACCAAGGCACTCACCCAGGCGGCCGAGCAGAGGGAGGCCGACCGCGCGGCTATGTCCGAGGCCATCTCGGCCTTCTGCCGGGTCTTTGGTTCCGACGACGTTCCCTCGGGAAGCTCCCCTTAGAGTCGCCTGCAGGCCTTGGGTGACCACGCGCGCGGCAGACTCCACGAGGCGCTGCATCACGGTGTCAGGCGGGCCTTCGCCGTGCTCGCTTCCCACTACGACGTGGATCTGGAGCGGGTCAGCGAGAGGTATTGCCTTCCCGACGAAGATGAAGCTGCCCTGGCCGAAGTCCAGAGGCTCGACGCGGCCACCGCGGGCCCAAGCGCGGTGCTGGCAACTACCTTCGAGGCAGAGATCCTTCCGCTTGTGCCGTCGTCCGAGGCCGGGGCGGATCTTGCCGAGGGTGGGGACGAAGCCGAGGGCGCGGCTCCTTCTCCGGGCGACGCCTGATTCTGCCGGAGCAGTTTATTTTGAATGCATATGTGTCTTTTGCAGCTGCCGAGGCCCGAACACTCTATTATCGTAATGTAAGGTTGTGTTTCTTTTCCTTCCGTTTTGCGTATCCGGACTTGTTCGTCAGTAGCAGGGTAGCTTGCCCAAGTAAGAGTTATTTTTCGTGGTAGGCGACGAGTGAGGTATCCGTGTCCCAGAGGCATAGGAATCCCTCGGCTCGGTTGGCCCTGCCACTTACATGCACCCTTATTCATTTCTTGGGGTCCTGTTACTGATATGGCCGGGAGACGCGAAAGTCTTTTTTGATGGAAGACTTTTTTCGAAGAAAATTTTGATGCGGAGGGGGTTCCCCCCTTTCTAGCCCCCGAGGGAGGGTCGGGCTTTGTTGAGGCAAGGCTGACCCTTCCTAGATGGTTAGACTTTGTATGTGAGCGAGGTGTACGAACGACTTGAAAGCATCTTAAGGGTAGAAGCGACGTAGCTGTCGGATGTTCCAAGCGTTGTTGTAGACCTCGCCTTGACTGTTGGCCAGCTTGTATGTCCCGGGATTCAGAACCTTGGCGATGACGAACGGCCCTTCCCAGGGAGGCGTGAGCTTGTGCCGCCCTCGGGCGTCTTGTCGCAGCCGAAGCACCAAGTCGCCCACCTGGAGGTCTCGGAACCGAACCCCTCGGGCGTGGTAGCGTCGCAGGGACTGCTGATACCGCGTCGAGTGTAGTAAGGCCATGTCCCGAGCCTCTTCCAGCCGGTCCAGTGAGTCTTCTCGGTTTATTCGATTGCTTTGGTCGTCGTAGGCCCTCGCCCTCGGGGAACCGTATTCTAAGTCTATGGGCAAGATGGCCTCGGCCCCATAGACTAGAAAGAACGGTGTGAAGCCCGTGGCTCGGCTCGGCGTTGTCCTCAGGCTCCAGACCACCGAGGGGAGCTCCTTCATCCATCGCTTGCCGAACTTGTTGAGGTCGTTGTAGATCCGTGGCTTGAGTCCTTGCAGAATCATGTCGTTGGCACGCTCTACTTGCCCATTCGTCATGGGGTGAGCCACGGCGGCCCAGTCCACCCGGATGTGGTGATCCTCGCAGAAGTCCAGGAACTTTCTGCCGGTGAACTGGGTGCCGTTGTCGGTGATGATGGAGTTCGGGACCCCAAAGCGATGGATGATGTTGGTGAAGAACGCCACCGCCTGTTCGGACCTGATGCTGTTTAGGGGTCGAACCTCGATCCACTTGGAGAATTTATCGATGGCGACCAGCAGGTGCGTGTAGCCCCCGGGTGTCTTCTGCAAGGGACCGACGAGGTCCAGACCCCACACAACAAACGACCAGGTGATGGGTATTGTCTGCAGAGCCTGAGCGAGCAGGTGGGTCTGTCTTGCGTAGAATTGACACCCTTGGCAGGTGCGGACAATTCTAGTGGCGTCGGCCACCGCGGTCGGCCAGTAGAAACCTTGTCGGAAGGCGTTTCCAACAAGAGCTCGGGGCGCTGCGTGGTGACCGCAAGCCCCCGAGTGTATTTCTTGTAAGAGCTGCTGGCCTTCGGCGATGGATATGCATCGCTGGAGGATGCTTGAGGGGCTGCGGTGGTAGAGCTCCTTCCCGTCCCCCAGCAAGATGAACGACTTGGCGCGCCGCGCCAGTCGCCGAGCTTCGGCTTGGTCGAGGGGCAGCTCTCCTCAGTGGAGATATTGCAGGTACGGGGTCTGCCAGTTTTGATTAGGCGTGACCCCGCTCCGCTCTTCCTCGACACGCAGTGCCTCACCCTCGGGGGCCGAGGGTTCCTCGGGCTGAGCCGAGGGTGCCTCGGGCTGGGCCGAGGCCTTCTTGGGCTCGGGCATGTCGTCGGTCTTGACTGAGGGTTGATGTAGGTCTCGGGAGAAGACGTCCGGGGGAACCGTTGTTCGCCCCGAGGCTATCTTAGCCAGCTCGTCCGTAGTCTCGTTGTATCGTCGGGCGACGTGGTTGAGCTCGAGCCCATAGAACTTGTCTTCCAGGCGCCTAACCTCGTCGCAGTAGGCTTCCATCTTCGGGTCGCGGCAGTGGGAGTTCTTCATGACTTGGTCGATGACAAGCTGCGAGTCGCCGCGAGCGTCGAGGCGTCGGACCCCTAGCTCGATGGCGATGCGCAACCCGTTAACCAGAGCCTCGTACTCAGCCACGTTGTTGGACACCGGGAAATGGAGGCGCAGCACGTAGCGAAGGTGCTTCCCGAGGGGAGAGATGAAGAGCAAACCCGCGCCTGCCCCTGTTTTCATCAGTGACCCGTCGAAAAACATGGTCCAGAGTTCTGGTTGGATCGGAGCTGCTGGAAGCTGGGTGTCGACCCATTCAGCCATAAAGTCCGCCAAGACTTGGGACTTGATGGCCTTCTGAGGGGCGAACGAGATTGTCTCGCCCATGATTTCCACCGCCCACTTTGCAATTCTACCCGAGGCCTCTCGGCACTGGATGATCTCCCTTAGGGGGAAGGATGACACCACAGTTACCGGATGGGACTCGAAGTAGTGTCGCAACTTCCGCCGCGTCAGGATCACCGCGTACATCAGCTTATGAATTTGTGGGTAGCGGATCTTGGTCTCGGACAGTACCTCACTGATGAAGTAGACCGGCCTCTGGACGGGCAATGCATGCCCCTCTTCTCGTCTCTCGACCACGATCGCGGCGCTGACCACCTGAGTGGTAGCAGCGACGTAGATCAAGAGGGCTTCTCCGGCAGCGGGGGGGCATCAAGATGGGCGCGTTCGTGAGGAGCGCCTTCAGGTTCCCGAGGGCTTCCTCGGCCTCAGGGGTCCAAGTGAAGCACTCGGCCTTCCTTAAGAGGCGGTACAGAGGTAGGCCTCTTTCGCCGAGGCGCGAGATGAAGCGGCTCAGAGCTGCAAGGCATCCCATGACCCTCTGTATGCCTTTCAAGTCCTTGATGGGCCCCATGTTGGCGATGGCCGCGATTTTCTCCGGGTTGGCCTCGATGCCCCGTTCGGAGACGATGAACCCCAAGAGCATGCCTCGGGGGACCCCGAAGACACACTTCTCGGGGTTGAGTTTTACGCCTTTCGCCTTGAGACACCGGAATGTCGTTTTAAGGTCGGAAAAGAGGTCGGAGGCTTTCCTCGTCTTGACTACGATGTCATCGACGTAAGCCTCGACCGTTCGACCAACGTGTTCGCCGAACACGTGGTTCATGCACCTTTGGTATGTCGCACCCGCATTCCTCAAACCAAATGGCATAGTAACGTAGCAGTACATGCCAAAAGGTGTGATGATAGAAGTCGCGAGCTGGTCGAACTCTTTCATCCTGATTTGGTGATACCCTGAGTAGGCATCGAGGAAAGATAGGGTTTCGCACCCAGCAGTGGAATCCACGATTTGATCGATGCGAGGCAGAGGGTAGGGAACCTTCAGACATGCTTTGTTTAGACCAGTGTAGTCTACACACATCCGCCATTTCCCTCCTTTCTTTCTCACAAGCACAGGGTTGGCAAGCCATTCGGTATGGAATACCTCTTTGATGAACCCTGCAGTCATCAGCTTGTGGATCTCCTCGCCTATGGCTCTGCGCTTTTCTTCGTCGAATCGGCGCAGAGGCTGCTTCACGGGTCGGGCTCCAGCTCGGATGTCCAGCGAGTGCTCGGCGACTTCCCTCGGTATGCCAGGCATGTCCGAGGGACTCCACGCAAAGACTTTGGCGTTCACGCGGAGAAAGTCGACGAGCACTGCTTCCTATTTGGGGTCGAGCTTGGAGCCGATCCGAATCTGCTTGGAGGCGTCGTTGCTGGGGTCGAGAGGGACGAATTTAACCGTCTCTGCTGGCTCGAAGTTGCCGGCGTGGCGCTTCACGTCTAGCGCCTCCTTGGAGAGGCTCTCCAGGTCGGCGATGAGGGCCTCGGATTCAGCGAGGGCCTCGGCGTACTCCACGCACTCCACGTCGCATTCGTACGCGTGTCGGTACGTGGGGCCGACGGTGATGACCCCGTTGGGGCCCGACATCTTGAGCTTGAGGTAGGTGTAGTTGGGGACAGCCATGAACCTGGCGTAGCATGGCCTCACCAGCACTGCGTGGTAGGTTCCTCGGAACCCGACCACCTCGAACGTGAGGGTTTCCATTCGGAAGTTGGAGGGAGTCCCGAAGCAGACGGGCAGATCGAGTTGTCCAAGGGGCTGGACGCGTTTCCTGGGGATGATCCTGTGAAAAGGTGCCGCGCCTACTGTCGGTGTTTTGGGTCCGACCGCACACCCGGGGTTGCCCCTCAAGGTGTTTTTAGGAGTAGGACAGTGTCGACGACTGTAGCAAAATGGTTCGTGCCAGATGCACGAGGGACAGTGGACAATATTTACAGGTTCGGGCCGCTTAGAGATGCGTAACACCCTACGTCCTGGTGAGTATGCTTGGTGAATGAGGTTACAAGAGAGCTCTCTGAATTGAGAATGCAGAGAGTTGAGGTGGGTGGCTGAGTAAATAGGGTCGATCGTTCTGAAGGGGTGCCCCCTAGGCCTTATATACTCGACCGTGGGGCAATACACGTGGATATGATAACAATGTGTAGCTAAAAGATAGTGAACTGTTTGAGTTTATCTCCCTGTAGTTCTGCTGACCTATCCTCGCACGGCTCCGTTGCATGGGGGCTCCAACGCGGGAAAGTCGGATCTCTGTTGTGGTCGCTCGCTCGACGTTGTGGGCCGTCCGGGCTGGCATCAATCCGGCCTCATGTCGATCTGCTTTGCTGATTGTCCCTCCCAGGCCCACGAAAGAATGACCTTACGATTTATTGGGCCCTTGGGCCTTTCGTGAGGTCTTTTACTCTTTTAGTGGACCCAGGGGATATCTGTCCCCCACAAGCCCCCGATCTTTGGGTTGATTTTGAGGTAATCAGCCCAAAGATCCCAGGTCCAGCTTGCAGGTAATTTGGGGAAAACGATTTCTTACTGTCTCCCCCTGCTTTGATCATTTGTAAACTGAAGCTTTGTTTCGTGCTTGTGCCTTAGAGGTCGGCATTTCATTTTGTAGGACCCTGAACTTCATTGGGTGCACCGGAGGTGCACCCAATGGGTGTAGCCCCCGAGCTTCGAGTAGATTTTAGAAAATAATCTACTCGAAGGTCTTCACCAGAAATTATTTTCATCTTTGCTCCTGTGTTTTGGTTGAGGGCCAGCCTTGTCTTTAATCTTGTCCCATGCCTTAGAGGTCGGCACTATCTTGGCTTGAAATGGTAATCCATGAGGTGCACCGGAGGTGCACCCAATGGGTGTAGCCCCCGACCTTCAAGTGGATTTTTGAGGATAATCCATTTGAAGGACTTCCATTTGTGTCTTTTTGCTGAAGATTATCCTTTCTGCTTGTAAAAAATCGGCATGATGCCATCTGCATTATGCTTTGGAGGTCAGCATTATGTCATCAATATTATGCTTCAGAGGTCAGCATGTATTTTGTCTTTTGCAGCCAAGTTCACAATCCATCCATATCTTGCTGGGTGGTGTAGTTTATTTGCTCTGTGACTGATTGGACATTTGATGGACGCTCTCTGTCTAGTCTTCATATCGCTTCTGTTGGCCATATTTTGTACTTCACCGGCTATATTTGGCTTTCCTCTGATCCTTGCTGATATCTCATTTTTGTCTTGAGGTATTCATTGCATGCCCTGCGCAGATGTGACAGTTTTGAAAAATATACTGATAATTCCTGGGCGTCCCCCCAATGGGTGTGGGCAAGGGACGGCTTGGTACACTGAGTGTTTTAGCCGGCTGCTTCTGAGTAGTAATGTGATGTGACGGCGGGTGTAATCATATCCTCCGCGCTGTTGACTGGAGTCCCAATGGGTGTTGCGTTGCGTGAAACGGCGTCAGCCGCCTGACGTGTCTTTAGACGGGTTGAAGTGCTTATTGAATGCTTTGCGACTGTTCAGTGACCGCGGTTGGAGGTGAGTGGTTGCCTTCTCCTTCTATAAATAATGTCGTTGTCTCTCCGGCTTTTTTACATCTCTTGCTGTTCTCTGTTGCTTGCTTTTCTCCTCTCCCTTTTGCTTCCACCATGGGCAAGAACAACAAGCGCAAGCGTGAGCCAACTCCTCCATCGGAGGATTTTGGTGACTCGGAGTACTCAGAGGAGGAGTTCTCCTCTGAGTCTGAGGGGTCTCCGGCTCCCATCCCCCTGCGTGAGTCGTCTGACGACTCAGACGACTCCCAGGGGCTCGAGGCGGAGGTCTGGACGTACATCCGGGCCGTCGAGCGCTCCGGGCTCGAGGGCTTGGATGAGTCGGAGTACTCCTCGGATGAGGAGGACTCGTCCGAGGGGGACGGCGGCGGGGACGGCGAGGATGACGACGACGACGATGACGACGACGAAAGCGGTGGCGGCGGTGACGGTGACGGTGGCGGCAGGGGCGGCGACAGCGGCAGCAAGGGCGACGACGGCGGCAGCAGGGGCGGCAGCGGCAAAGGCGGCAGCGGCGGCGGCGGCAACAGGGCCAGTGGCTAGATGCCACTGGTCCTTAGATGTTAGTATAGTATAGTTAGAATAATGTAGTAGTATTTAGTAGTGTAGAGTAGTATAGTGTAGTGTAGTAGTAGTAGTAATGTAATGTAATGTAGCAGTAGTAATAGGGAAGTATCAACTCATAATGAGTTGATTTGTAAGTATGATATCTTCCCTTTAATGAAGAAATGATGTTGGCTTCTTGTGATGATTGCTCATGACTCAAAGTTCTTGAACCATTACTCTTCCCGCCTTTTTCGTGAAGTCGATTCCCTTGGAATAGTAAGTGAGTAACTCGGGCATCATATCGATGCTTTTAGAGGTATCTGCCGAGTGACTTGAAGACGATGTCAGCGTTTTAGAGGTAACGCCGAGTGACTGGAGGGCAACGTTAGCGTTTTAGAGGTAACGCCGAGCGACCTGAGGGCGGCGTCAGCGTTTTAGAGGTAACGCCGAGCGACTTGAAGACGACGTCAGCGTTTTAGAGGTAACGTCGAGCGACTTGAAGACGACGTCAGCGTTTTAGAGGTAACGCCGAGCGACTTGAGGGCGGCGTCAGCGTTTTTAGAGGTAACGCCGAGCGACTTGAAGATGACGTCAGCGTTTAAGAGGTAACGCCGAGCGACTTGAGGGCAGCGTCAGCGTTTTAGAGGTAACGCCGAGCGACTTGAAGACGACGTCAGCGTTTTAGAGGTAACGCCGAGCGACTTGAGGGCGACGTCAGCGTTTTAGAGGTAACGCCGAGCGATAGCGGGCTGCGTGGGCCACTTTGAGGATAATAGCCGAGTGATGATGTGGCGCACCGGTGTTCTGGAAATAACTACCGGGTGAAGACGTGGCACGCCGGTGTTTTGGAAATAACCGTCGGGTGCTGACTGGGCGCTTTTTGAAACGGTATCTAGCTCGGGAATATCCTATAAGTGTTGCGCTTTTAGCCGCCTCTGCTTTCCGTGCCCTAGTTCTTGCTTTCTCGCTTCCGAATCCTCTCTGCAATTCGCCTTCCACTCTGCTCGCCAGTAGAATCGAGATGGCGCCCAAGAGGAAAGCCTCGAGTTCATCTGCCACGGTGATTCCTCCAATTGACCCCAACAGCCAGTTGTCTTTCGCAGGTAACCACATGTCCGCCATCTCTAAGCCCGAACTTCTCCACCTCGTGTCCATCGGGGTTCTTCCCCCGAGGGAACTCTGTTCTTGGTGGATTTGCCATGTGGTTACTGTCCCGACTGAGGATACCCATGAATCCGTGATTTACGCTCCTTTCCTTCTTCGCGGCCTCGGTCTTCCCATTTCTCCTTTTTTCCGCGGCCTCCTTGATTTTTACCATCTTAACTTGACCCATCTGAATCCCAATTCTATCTTGCAAATTTCCATTTTCATCCATTTATGCGAAGCTTTTCTTGGCGTGCTGCCACATTTCGGGTTGTGGAAGCACTTGTATCACTGTCGCCCTGGGATGGCCGGGGGACAACATCAGTTGGTTGGGGGTGCTAGCTTGGAGATGCGCTGCGGGAGGAAGACTGAGTATCTCGAAATCCCTCTCAAAGACAGTATCAAGGGATGGCGCTTGGAGTGGTTCATAGTTGAGAATTATGGAAACTCTCTCCCCCCTCTGTCGGGAAGACAGCCGGATGTTCGTACCCCAAGCTGGACCGAGTCCCCCACAGATCAGGAGGTAGCTGAGGCAGGTGCTTTGCTGGCTGAAGTTGGATTGCTGAAGGAGAGGGGTCTGACTGATGAAGCTGTGGTTGCCGATTTTGTCTTCAAGAATATTCAGCTATTAAAAGACAGGGCATACCCGGCTTATCTGTATCGAGGCCTAGCCGACTCAACTCGGGTTACCAACAGAAAAAATTCCCTCTGTGGACTTGGTGAACCGACTTGAGATGATCCTTAGAGGCAAAGTGTCAAATGTTGGTGCCCTAGTGGCATACTCAGCCTGGAACTTGCCTCCTCCCAAAGCCTTCACTCTTTTTGTGTCGAATCCACTTGTCACTGATGGCAGTTTGGGCCTTAGAGTGCGGCCCTCTGCTGAAGAAGTTAGTGCCTTGGTTGCCTCGCTCGGGGAGATTCCTGATGATGAACGACAGGTTCATTTTGAGGTGCCCCTGAACCCTAGTGATGCAGAGATAAGCGCTATGCTTGATTTGCTGGCTGAGGATTCTTCTGATGCTGCTCCTGCTGGGGCATTGGTGGTGGCACCCCTCCTAGAGGCTGATACGACCTTGGATACTCAGAAGCCTGCCAGTATTCGCCCGAGGCGCCCTTGCCGAGCCGGTCAACCTGATCCTTCTGCTAATGAGCAGAAAAAGAAAAAGAGACGCCTCCGGCGAGTGTCCAGTTTGGATCGGGACGTTGGTACCTCGATTCCTACTGCTGAAGAAGTGCTTGTGACTGAATTTACTGACGCTGATCCCAATGGGTGTACCCAATCTGCTGTTGATCCCAATGTGGGTGCTCCATCTGTTGCTGATCCCAACGTGGGTGCTCCATCTGTTGCTGATCCCAATGGGTGTGCTGCCTGTGTTGCTAATGTAGATGACGAGGAGGAAGAGGATGAAATTCCTTTGACTCGGAAAAACAGTCGGCAGTTCATCGCTAGTGGTGAAAGTAGTGGAGTTCCTTCTCCTGCTTTGTCTGCTCTCATTGGTCTGCAAGAACTGTCCTTGGCCAATTTTGATCAGACTCTTGAGGATATGGTTCCGGAGGATTTGTTATCGGAGCCAGCAGATGATGGTGTGATGGAAGTTTGTGCTGATGTGCTTGACGCTGGGTTGAGGTCATCCCGTGCCTCGTCGACCTTAGAGCGCGATCTCGAGGGTCGGGAGACTGACTTGGATCGTCCTGGTCCCATGGAAGTAGCTGAGGGCCCATCAGCCTTAGAGGTGGCTACCGCAGAGGACTTGGACCCCAAGGATGGTGTTGACACATGCCTAGCCCCCGAGGATGTCGCCGGGGATGACTTGGTTCGGGTGGGAAGTGCAAGCCACTGCCCAGCCCCCGAGGGTGCTGCCGGGGATGACCCGACTCAACTGGGCAGTGCAAACTTTGACCCAGCCCCCGAGGGTGTCCGAGCGGGGTCTCCCTCTTGTACTTCCATGGACGTTCATGCGAGATCTCCTCCGCACTCCGGCTGTATGGTGGTGGCCCAACCTTGGACCAGGGAGTCGCTTTAGAGGGTAGCGTCCCCGCTGACCGAGTGTTGGGCTCTGTTGATGGCACTGAGTTGGTTCCGGCTGGTTCGTCGCGAGCTGCTTCGGGTGGCGGCCTTATGCCCGGTCATCAATTGATCTCTCATGATTTGGGGGTCCCTTCGTTCTTTTCCAACCTTAAGGTACTGTGGTGTACTTCAGCTTGATTTTTACACCGCATGAATTGTTGTCATTACACTCATCTGTTCTTCTTATCAGGCTTTGGTGGACGGGATGGTTGGCCAGCTGAGGTTACAAGGTACTTTTGTTCCAGAAGGAGCTTTGTCTCTTGCGCGTTGGAATCCAGTGTTACTTCAACATCGTGTCTCTGACTTGGAGGCGACCAATGCTGGTTAGTGCTTTTTGCTTCTCTTTTGTCTTCTCTATTAAACTGCTTTACATTCTGACCCCCTTTGTTTGGTTGTCTCCTGCTAGGTATGACTCGGCAGATTTCCACTCTTGAAGAAAAACATTCTCGAGATCAGGCTGAATTGGTCCAGCGGTGCTCTGACTTTGAAGGAAAGTATTCTCAAAGTCAGACTGAACTAGCTCAGGTCTCTGCTGCCTTAGATGACGCCAATGCACTGAGTTCTTCTCTTCATGCTCAGCTCAATTCTGAAAAGGTGATTTATGAAACTGTGCTTTGCCTTGTTGTGCTCCTATTACTTGCTTGGTGTTTGAGGGAGTTGACTTTTGTTTGCAGGAAGAAAAACGTATCCTTGCTGCTTCTCGTGACAGTCTCGACAGATTGTATCGTGATTCTAGCAACTCGCTGACCATCCTGGAGAGGAGTCATCGCTTCACCATGGAAGAGTTGGACAATCAACGCTGTAAGCTGCAGGAATCTACGGATGAGGTGACTCGGCTCAAGCAGTTGATATCAGCGAAGGACGCTACTATCAGAGAACTTCGAGCTTCCAAGAAATCCATCGCCCAAGAGTTAGAAACTGCTCGACTGGCTGCCAAGGTTGCCGAAGAAACTTCTGTTACTCTCAGAGCCCAGCGCGACAGAGCCATGGATAAGGCCATTCGGGCGGGGCGAATCTTGATGAGGAGACCCGGCGTGGTTGTTCCCGAAGATATAAGGGCTGACGTGAATGCTGCCCCTGATTCCTCGAGTCGTCCTTCCTCATCGATTGCTCCTGAGAAAAATATCACAAAATAGAGAGACATTTTGCGTGCTTTGAGCGCGCGGTTAGCATGGTGAGACATTTGTTAGAGGACGTCATTTCAGTACTTGGACGATATTGTTATTCTCATATTGTTTCAGAATTCATCGGTTCATAAATTTGCAGTAGTAAAATGATGTGCGATGGTTTTGAAATTTGTTTGCGGGATATAGAAGTCATCCTTATATGAGTAATTGTAAGCACGTCAGATCGCCTTAAGTCGCTGCTGACTTAAGTCGATTGCTTCTGTTAATAGGGCGTAGTGGTCACCCTGAATTGCGTAGGCGTGAGCATGTTGCACCGGCTTAAGTCGCTGCTGACTTTAGCCGATTGCTCTGTTAGCAGGGCATAGTGGTCACCCCAAGTTAAGTAAGCGCGAGCATGTTGCACCGCCTTAAGTCGTTGACGACTTAAGCCGATTGCTCCGTTAGCAGGGCATAGTGGTCACCCTGAGTTAGGTAAGCGCGAGCATGTTGCACCGCCTTAAGTCGTTGCCGACTTAAGCCGATTGCTCCGCTGGCAGGGCATAGTGGTCACCCCGAGTTAAGTAAGCGCGAGCATGTTGTACCGCCTTAAGTCGTTGCCGACTTAAGCCGATTGCTCCGCTGGCAGGGCATAGTGGTCACCCCGAGTTAAGTAAGCGCGAGCATGTTGCACCGCCTTAAGTCGTTGCCGACTTAAGCCGATTGCTCCGTTAGCAGGGCATAGTGGTCACCCCGAGTTAAGTAAGAATGCAAGTCAATCATGAAAAAACTGAGTATCTTTGAAGCCCCCTTTTTTTATTGATGACATATTCCCATTTTACAGAGTATATCGTCGTCCCGATAGCTTTTGAAATACAGCTAGGGATAAAACTTCCTGAGGTGTTCTATGTTCCAGGAGTTCCCGACTTCTGTGCCGTCCATCTGAGTGAGACGATATGACCCTGACCGAGTGACTTCTGCTACTATGAAGGGTCCTTCCCATAAGGGCGATAATTTGTGCCGTCCCTCCCCCGTTAGAATTCGGCGGAGGACGAGATCTCCTACTGAGAAGGATCACTGTCGCACGGCCTTGTCGTGATAGCGCCTTAGAGTCTGCTGGTATCGTGCCGATTGGATTACTGCGTTCAACCGTTCTTCCTCGAGTACATCAATGTCCTCCAGCCTGGTGGCTTCGACTTCTGCTATGCTTTCGAAGATCAACCTTGGCGCTCCGAACTTGAGGTCGGCTGGTAATACTGCCTCTGACCCATAGACCATGAAGAAAGGAGTGTTTCCATGCAGAGCTCAGCTAGGCTGGGTTCTTAGGCTCCAGACGACATAAGGCAATTCTCTTATCCATTTGCTGCGAATTTTTCATTCTTATCGAAGAACTTTTTCCTGAGTGCCTCCAGTATCATCCCGTTGGCTCGCTCGACCTGCCCGTTGGCTCTCGGATGTGCTACAGAAGCATACTTGATCTGAATGCTTTTTTGCTCGCAGAAGTCGAAGAACTCTAAACTTGTGAAGTTGGATCCTAGGTCAGTTATGATGTTGTTTGGTATCCCGAATCTTAATATTATGTCTTGTATGAATTCCACGGCCTTAGCTGAGGTTAAAGAAGCAATGGGCTTGAACTCTATCCATTTAATGAATTTGTCGATTGCTACCAATACATGAGTGTATCCTCCTTGAGCTTTCTTGAAAGGTCCAATCATATCCAGTCCCCAGCATGCGAAGGGCCAAGTTACTGGTATGGTCTGCAGTTGCTGTGCCGGTAGATGTTGTTGTTTTGACAAGTATTGGCAAGCTTCGCACCTCTGAACTAACTTGGCTGCATCACTCTTCGCTGTTGGCCAATAGAACCCTGACCTGAAAACCTTTCCGACTAGTGTTCTGGACGCTGCATGTATTCCACATTGCCCAGCATGGACCTCCTCCAGAAGTCGTTTCCTAGTAGATGGGAGAATGCACTTCATGAGGACTCCTGTTGCACCCCTTCTGTACAATGTCTTCCCAATGAGTGTGTAGTGAGCCGACTGTCTGGCGATGCGCTCGGCCGCATTTTTGTCATCTGGTTCCTCTTCATTCTTTATATACCTGATGATTGGCCTTCTCCAGTCATTAGACTCTGACTCGAGTTGATTTATAATATTACACTCCTCTGCTTGATCCATTGAGATGCTCGGCTGTAGTATTTCTTGTACAAAGACTCCAGGTGGGACCTGAGTTCGACTAGATCCTAGCTTGGACAACACATCGGCTGCCGTGTTCCGATCTCTTTCCACATGATGAAATTCCAGACCTTCAAATTTATCTTCCAGTTTTCGGACGGCAGTGCAGTACTTTCCCATTGAATCGCTTGAACAATCCCACTCTTTGTTTATTTGGCTAATGACTACCAGAGAGTCCCCGTACACCATCAATCTCTTGATGCCCAATGATATGGCGATGTTCAATCCATGGATCAGAGCTTCATACTCGGCTGCATTGTTGGAGGCCGAAAACAGCAACTGGAGGGCATATTTGAGGTGCTCGCCTCCAGGTGCAGTGAAGAGAATTCCTGCTCCTGCTCCCTGCAGCTTTAGCGAGCCATCAAAATACATTTGTCATACTTCTGCAGTCTCTGGGTTATCTGGTACTTGCTGTTCAGTCCACTCTGATACGAAATCAACCAATGCTTGAGTCTTGATGGCAGTGCGAGGTCGAAATTCGATATCATGAGATCCCAGCTCGCAAGCCCACTTGGCTATTCAGCCAATGGCCTCCTTGTTGTGAAGAATATCCCCTATTGGAAAACCAGTAACCACTATGACTTTGTGGTCGTCAAAGTAGTGACGTAGCTTGCGGGCAGTTAGAAGTACTGCATACAATAGCTTCTGAACTTGAGGATACTTTTTCTTCGAGGGACCCAAAACTTCACTGATGAAGTAAACAGGATGTTGCACTGGGTAGGCATGTCCTTCTTCTGCTCGCTCGACTACCAACGCGGTGCTTACCACGTGAGTCGTGCAAGAGATATACAGTAGCAGATCTTCAGCTGGTTGAGTTGACGTGGCTCGTCGTGGCGGCTTCAGTACTGGTGGTGTTGTCAAGAATCTTTTCAGTGCGTCTAGAGCTTCCTGTGCCTCTGAAGTCCACTGAAACTTATCCACATTCTTGAGTAGCTTGTAAAATGGTAAACCTTTTTCCCCCAGCCTGGATATAAATCTGCTCAGAGCTGCCATACATCCAATAAGTCGCTGAACCTTCTTTTGTGACCGAGGTGCTTCCATCTTCATGATAGCCTCAATTTTATCCGGATTAGCCTCAATTCCCCGGTGGCTGACAATAAACCCGAGCAATTTTCCTGCTGGTACCCCAAAAACACATTTTTCGGGATTAAGCTTCCATCGATACCGCCTTAGACTATTGAAAACCAACTGTAAGTCTTTGATGAAGTTTTCAGAGTTCTCCGTCTTGATTACCACATCATCTACGTAGGCCTCCACACGCTTGCCCCAGTGGTCGGCTAAGCATGTTTGAATGGCTCTCTGATAAGTCGCTCTAGCGTTTTTGAGGCCGAACGGCATGGAGGTATAACAGAAAGCACCAAACGGAGTGATGAACGCTGTTTTTTCCTCGTCTTCCTTTGCCAAACTAATCTGATGGTATCCGGAATAGCAATCCAGGAAAGACAGCACAGAACATCCAGCGGTGGAGTCCACCACCTGATCTATCCTCGGGAGCCCGAAGGGATCCTTCGGACAGTGTTTGTTGAGATCAGTATAGTCGACGCACATGCGCCAATCCACTTTATTCTTTTTGAGTACAAGAACAGGGTTGGCTAACCACTCGGGGTGTAACACTTCTCTAATAAATCCAGCCGCGACCAAGCGAGCTAACTCGGCGCGAATGACCTCTCTCTTGTCGGGCGTGAAACGACGTAGTTTTTGCCGAATCGGCCTCGCCTGGGGATAGACCTTCAGTTTGTGCTCGGCCAGTTCGCTTGGGACTCCCGGCATATCTGCAGGTTGCCATGCGAATACATCTCGGTTATCTTGCAGAAACTGGACGAGCGCGCTTTCCTATTTGTCGTCCAGGCTGGAGCTGATGATGGCGGTCTTGCGTTCATCAGCGAACCCCAGGTTGATCCTTTTAGTTTCTTCAGTCGGTCGCATAGAGGTCACGGCCTGAGCTTCGTTTGCTGGTACTGCAAGGTCCTCCTCAGGCTTAGAGTTCGCCTGTGTTGAAGAAATCGTCGATGGCTTGGTGGTGAGGGCCGCTTGGATGGCCACTCGGAAACACTCTGCGGCGCCTTGGAAGTCGGCGCGCACAGTTATGATTCCTTGCGGTCCTGGCATCTTCAGTATCATGTACGTGTAATGCGGAATGGCCATGAATTTGGCCAATCCCGGCCTCCCGATGATGGCGTTGTACCCGCAGTCGAAGTTCGCCACTTCAAACCTCAGGAACTCGGTTCTGTAGTTCTCCGGAGTTCCGAAGGTGACGGGCATGTAGATGTGGCCTAGCGGGTATTCCCCTTCAGTCGACACGATGCCAAAGAAGGGAGTGTCCGACTCGTGGAGCACTTTGAGGTGAACTCCCAAGCCTTGGAGTGTCCGGGGGAAGGTGACGTTGATGCTGCTTCCCCCGTCCACTAGCACCTTCTTCACCCGGCTCTCTCGGATCACCGGATCGACGAGGAGCGGGTATTTGCCTGAGTGGTCGAAGTTGAGCCATTGATCCGCCCGAGTGAAAGTAATCGGGTGCTCCGAGCACCGGTATAGGGCGGGAGGACCGGTGGTCGCCACCAGTATCTGGCGATCGCTGAGCTTTTGTTGTCTTTTGTTCTCCTGCGACCCGTGTCCGCCGAAGATGACGTTGACCTCCCTGTCAACGCGTGGGAAAGCTCCTCCTCCTCCTTCCTCCTGCTGATGGGGTTGTCGTGGTTCATCCCCTCGGCGGAGGAGGAGGTAGAGGTTGGAAGGGTCGGCCGTGCCCGACGGAGTGCTTGAAGTCCCGGCAGTTCCGAAGAGTGTGTCGCATGTCCTTGTGGTACGGGCACTGGGCGTCAAGGATGTCGTCCAGCGTGCGCTCGCCTCCGCGAGGTCCTCCCCGGGCGCGAGAGGCTGGCGGTCCGGCGGCGTGTACTTCTTCGCGAGGTCTCTTCTCCCAACGTTTGTCGGGTTGTTGGTTCGCGTCGCGTCGTGGTGCTGCCGGTGCGGGCTTCGCTCCTCCGATGAGGTCCTAGGCTCGCTCGTCGGCGGTGATGTAGAGGTCGGCTTCCCGGAATAGCTCCTCGGAGGTAGTCGGCGCCTTCTGTAATATGGCTCGGACGAAGGCCGAGTCATTGGATCCTCTGTAGAAGTCCTCGATCACGGCCGCCTCCGCGACCTCGGGGATACGATTTCTCATGGTCTGGAACCTTTTAAGGTACGACCGGAGAGTTTCGTCCCCCCGGCGCTTGATGGATTTGAGGTCCCATGGTTGTGCCGGTTTGTCGGAGAGGGACTGGAAATTGGCGGTGAAGCGTCGACTGAAGTCGCTCGAGTCGTCGATGCAGTGTCGGGGTAGATGTCGCAGCCATTGCAGCGCGTCTTGCCCGAGGACAATGGGTAAGTACGCGGTCATCACGTCTTCGGACGCCCCGGCAGCTCGAGCAGTGGTGGTGTAGACGGCTAGCCAGCCCCCGGATCCTGCTTAGGTTCATATTTGTTGAAATTGGATACCTTGAAGTTAGGAGGCCATTGGATGGCCCTAAGGCGCGGAGTAAGAGCAGACACTCCACACGTGTCCTCCTGTCATCGAGGATGATGTCTGTCCCAGGGAGGGGAGTAGTTGTTGTGGTTCCTCGACCGTCCCCGGGTAGTACCACCAGTTGAGGCCGTTGCCGACTCAGTCTTGGTGGCCTGACTTCGAGCTGGGATGCCATGATCCCTGTCGTATTCCTCCCGGCGGCGGATCTCGTTCTCGTGTCGTCGTTCACGCGAAGCATTGATGGAGCTTCGCGCGTCTCGGCGACTGTTGATGGCATGTCGTAGATCGTTCGGCGGGTGAGCAAGCGGTAGAAGATGGTTGGCTGCCTGGGTGAACAGTTGTTGGTAGCCCTCGGCGTCGGGAGTCCGAGGGAGTCCATCGGCTATCCGAGCTAGTACTCCTTCGACTTCGCTCGGCGTATTCATGGCTCGGGCGAAGTCGGGATTCAGGTTGCGCCCGAAGAATGGATTCTCCCGGCGTTGCCTTGCGTCTTGCTCGGCTTGTTCCTGAGCCCGGCGGCGATCGCGTCGTCGGGAGTTCCTTCGTTCTCTGAAGACGCGTTCCTCCGGAGTTTCTCCTATCTCCGAGACCTCGTCCCGCGAGACAGGTTGCTCCGGATCCCATTCTCCGGCCACGTGATGTCGCCGAACGTTCCGACGTCGGTTTCTCCGTCGGCGGGATTCTCGTTGAGGTGGTTCTTCTCCAGGTGCGGTCGGCTCGTCGTCGGAGACGGTAGGCGACTCCACTCTCCCGATGAAGAGGATGTCGGGATAGAATGGTGCTGCTGTCGTGGCGACCTTCTTTCCGTTCTCCTTTGAGGGCGGAGGAACGGAAAGAACAACTTGCTTCCCCTTGGTCTCCTTCTTCCTCGCGATCTGTGTCCATTCTTTTGTCGGGGAAGTAGACAGTGGAGTTCTCCGGGTCAGCGGGCTCTCGGTCCCTGACTTTCCGGAGACGATCTTTTTCCGGAGAGCTGGAGGTTGCGCTTCTCCGACATTTTCGGAGTTTGTTGGAGGAGACTCCTTTTCCGGCGGATCCGCAATGCGGTGTAGAGTTCCCTCTTCATCTGCTACGGATGAGATTGTTCCGAAGCAGAATACGGATCCGGGACGGAGGGTGATCTTGCTGTGGAAGGTGACGGCCATTGAGCTAGCTTGGATCGTCGACACACCCCCTACCTGGCGCGCCAGCTGTCGGTGTTTTGGGTCCGACTGCACACCCGGGGTTGCCCCTCAAGGTGTTTTTAGGAGTAGGACGGTGTCGACGACTGTAGCAAAATGGTTCGTGCCAGATGCACGAGGGACAGTGGACAATGTTTACATGTTCGGGCCGCTTAGAGATGCGTAACACCCTACGTCCTGGTGAGTATGCTTGGTGAATGAGGTTACAAGAGAGCTCTCCGAATTGAGAATGCAGAGAGTTGAGGTGGGTGGCTGAGTAAATAGGGTCGATCGTTCTGAAGTGGTGCCCCCTACGCCTTATATACTCGACCGTGGGGCAATACACGTGGATATGATAACAATGTGTAGCTAAAAGATAGTGAATTGTTTGAGTTTATCTCCCTGTAGTTCTGCCGACCTATCCTCGCACGGCTCCGTTGCATGGGGGCTCCAACGCGGGAAAGTCGGATCTCTGTTGTGGTCGCTCGCTCGACGTTGTGGGCCATCCGGGCTGGCATCAATCCGGCCTCATGTCGATCTGCTTTGCTGATTGTCCCTCCCCAGGCCCACGAAAGAATGACCTTACGATTTATTGGGCCCTTGGGCCTTTCGTGAGGTCTTTTACTCTTTTAGTGGACCCGGGGGATATCTGTCCCCCACACCTGCCCGGACCGAGGACAGATCGATCCGCAGGAGCCCGAGGGTCTCGGCGTAGATGATGTTGAGGCCACTGCCTCCGTCCATGAGGACCTTGGTGAGCCTGACGTTGCCGATGACGGGGTCGACAACGAGCGGATATTTCCCCGGGCTCGGCACGCGGTCGGGGTGGTCGCCCTGGTCGAAGGTGATGGGCTTGTCGGACCAGTCTAGGTAGACTGGCGCCGCCAACTTTACCGAGCAGACCTCCCGACGCTCTTGCTTGCGGTGCCGAGCCGAGGCATTCGCCACTTGCCCACCGTAGATCATGAAGCAGTCGTGGACCTCGGGGAACTCCTCTGCCTTGCGATCATCCTTCTTGTCGTTGTTGTGGGCCCTGCCCCCTTCTGCAGGTGGCCCGCCCTTGTGAAAGTGGCGCCGAAGCATGACACACTCCTCGAGGGTGTGCTTGACGGGCCCCTGATGATAGGGGCACGGCTCCTTGAGCATTTTGTCGAAGAGATTGCCACCTCCGGGAGGTTTCTGAGGATTCTTGTACTCGGCGGCGGCGACAAGGTCCGCGTCGGCGGCGTCGCGTTTCGCTTGCGACTTCTTCTTGCCTTTCTTCTTGGTGCCGCGCTGAGTGGATGCCTCGGGGACATCTTCTGGCTGGCGGCCCTAGGGCTGCTTGTCCTTCCGGAAGATGGCCTCAACCGCCTCCTGGCCAGAGGCGAACTTGGTGGCGATGTCCATCAGCTCGCTCACCCTAGTGGGGCTCTTGCGACCCAGCTTGCTCACCAGGTCGCGGCAGGTGGTGCCGGCGAGGAACGCGCCAATGACATCCGAGTCGGTGACGTTGGGCAGCTCGGTGCGCTGCTTCGAGAATCGTCGGATGTAGTCCCGGAGAGACTCTCCCGGCTGCTGGCGGCAGCTGCGGAGATCCCAGGAGTTCCTAGGGCGCACATACGTGCCCTGGAAGTTGCCGGCGAAGGCTTGAACCAGGTCGTCCCAGTTGGAGATCTGCCCCGGAGGCAGGTGCTCCAGCCAGGCTCGAGCGGTGTCGGAGAGGAACAGGGGGGAGGTTGCGGATAATGAGGTTGTCATCGTCCGTTCCACCCAGTTGGTAGGCCAGCTGGTAGTCCGCGAGCCACAGTTCCGGCCTCGTCTCCCCCGAGTACTTTGTGATAGTAGTCGGGGTTCGGAACCGGGTCGGGAACGGCGCCCGTCGTATGGCCCGGCTGAAAGCCTGCGGACCGGGTGGTTCGGGCGAGGGACTCCGATCCTCCCCGCTGTCGTGTCCCCCACGCCTGGGGTGGTAGCCTCGGTGCACCCTCTCGTCGAGGTGGGTTCGATGGTTGTGGTGGTGGTGCTCGTTGCTGAGGCGACCCGGGGCCGCAGGTGCTGTGTTGCGCGTGCGCCCGGTGTGGACCGAGGCTTCCCGCATGAATCGGGAAGTCGCGGCGTGATGCTCCGAGGGGTACCCCTGCCTTCGGGAGGCAGAGCTTTCGGCCTGTCGGACCGTGGCATCCTCCAGGAGATTCTTGAGCTCTCCCTGGATACGCCGCCCTTCGGTGGTTGATGGCTCCAGCATCGCGCAGAGAAGTATCACTGCTGCAGCCAGGTTCTGGCCGACCCCACTGGAAGCCGGTGGCGGCCTTGCCCTAACATCGTCGGCGATGCGGTGCTGGATGCCCTGGGGTAGATGTCGCGCTTCTCCGGCCGGAGCTTGGTTCGCCCATTCCTGCCCGATGTTCCGCCGGAACGGCTCAAGTGTTCCTGCTCCCTCGTCGAGCCTGGCCTGCATCTTGCGGATTTGCTCGAGCTGTGCGTCCTGACCCCCCGCAGGGACTGGGACCACAGCTAGCTCCCGAAGGATGTCAACGCGAGGCGCAGGCCTAGTGGGATCACCGTTTTCCGGTATACCAAGATGGTTGCCTTCGCCGGGACCCCCTAGATCAACGTGGAAACATTCACGACTTGGGCCGCAGTCCTCATCGCTGAAGCTGCGGCTACCGTCGGAACAATCGGAAAGGCAGTAGTCGCATGCGGTCATGAAGTCCCGCATGGCACTGGGGTTACCGAGTTCGGAGAAATCCCAACAAAAGTCGGGCTCGTCATCTTCCTCGGAACCCGAGGGTCCGTAGGTCGAGACGGCCGTCAGCTGGTCCCAGGGTGACCGCATACCGTACCCCGGAGGGTTTGGACATGCCTCTATGAAGGCTTCCACCGAAGCGAAGTCGCTTGGTGGGTCGAGGCTGAATCCAAAAGGCACGAGATGGGAATCGGTCGGTACCACTTGGTTGACGGGCGGTGACGAAGTTGCGTCAGGGGCAGACTGCACCGTCGTCTCAGGTACGAGGGTGACGCCCAGCAAGTCCCTTGCGAGCGTGCTGGCGTCGTTCGTCCGCTTGGAGTTGGCGTGTTGCGGGGAAACGACGCTCGTCTTCGTCTCAGACGCGAGGTCGACGCCCGACGTGTCCCCCGTTGGGGCGCCGGCGCCGTCGACTCGCTCAACAGCCGACAAGGTGTCGCCTCCTGCTTGGCCTTGGTTGCCCCGCCTCCTCCTCCGTCGGCAGGGGAGGCGACGGGACAAACCCGAATGTTGTTCTTCCGCCACGTGGGGAAGACGTCGTTGATTTCGCCGTCGGCGGGTGGGTTGTCGGCCGCCATTGTCGCTGTCGCGCGGCGGAGGAAGGAGTATCATGTCGTAGCTGCTGTCGAGGGACATGAACTCAAGACTCCCGAAACGGAGCACCGTCCCGGGCCAGAAAGGTTGTTGGAAACTACCCATCTGGAGCTTGACGGGAAGCTGTTCGTCAACACGCAGCAGGCCCCTACCTGGCGCGCCAACTGTCAGTGTTTCGACCCCGGGGGGTCCCTGGACCGACGAGTAAATTGTCGCTGCGTGCCCCAGCCCAGATGGGTCGGCGCGAGACGGAGCACGAAGGGGGGAAACTAGAGGGAGACAGGCGTAAAGGGAAAACCCGCGGCCTTCGTGTTGTCCTGCGCCCAGGTCGGGTGCGCTTGCAGTAGGGGGTTACAAGCGTCCGCGTGGGAGGGGGCAAGAGGCCTGTACGCGCCGTCCCGTTCTCCCGCGCGGCCAACCTTCTCGTAAGAGAGCCCTGGACCTTCCTTTTATAGGCGTAAGGAGAGGGCCCAGGTGTACAATAGGAGATGTAGCAATGTGCTAACGTGTCTAGCAGAGAGGAGCTAGTGCCCTAAGTACATGCCGTTGTGGCAGCCGGAGAGGTTTTGGCACCCTGTTCATGTGATGTCGTGGCCGTCGGAGGAGCGCTGGAGCCTTGCGGAAGGACAGCTGTCGGGGCTGTCGAGTCCTTGCTGACGTCTCCTTGCTTCCGTAAGGGGCTAAGAGCCACCGTCGTCATGGAGCACGCGGGGCGCCATCATTATTTGTTTACCGGGGCAAGCCAGATGGGACGCCGGTCTTGTTCCCCGTAGCCTGAGCTAGCTAGGGGTAGGGTAATATATGGCCCCCTGTGACGTGGTCGGTCCGAGCCCTGGGTCGGGCGAGGCGGAGGCTCCTCCGAGGTCGAGGTCGAGTCTGTCTTCCGAGGTCGAGGTTGAGTCTGAGCCCCGGGTCGGGCGAGGCGGAGACCATCGTCTGAGGCCAAGGCTGAGTCCGAGCCCTGGGGTCGGGCGAGGCGGAGTCCGACGTCTTCCGGGGCCGAGGCCGAGTCCGAGCCCTGGGGTCGGGCGAGGCGGAGTTCGTCGTCTTCCGAGGCCGAGGCCGAGTCCGAGCCCTGGGGTCGGGCGAGGCAGAGTTCGTCGTCTTCCGGGGCCGAGGCCGAGTCCGAGCCCTGGGGTCGGGCGAGGCGGAGTTCGTCGTCTTCCGGGGCCGAGGCCGAGTCCGAGCCCTGGGGTCGGGCGAGGCGGAGCTTCCTATGGCGCCCGAAGCCGGACTTGGCTGCTGTCAGCCTCTCTCTGTCGAGTGGCACAGCAGTCAGAGCGGCACAGGCGGCGCTGTCTTCTTGTCAGGCCGGTCAGTGGAGCGGCGAAGTGACTGCGGTCACTTCGGCTCTGTCGACTGAAGGGCGCGCGTCAGGATAAGGTGTCAGACCATCCTTGCATTAAATGCTCTTGCGATACGGTCGGTCGGTGTGGCGATCCGGCCAAGGTTGCTTCTCAGCGAAGACTGGGCCTCGGGCGAGCCGAAGGTGTGTCCGTTGCTTGAGGGGGCCCTCGGGCGAGACGTGAATCCTCCGGGGTCGGCTGCCCTTGCCCGAGGTTGGGCTCGGGCGAGGCGAGGTCGTGTCCCTTGAGTGGACCGAGTCTTGACTTAATCGCACCCATCAGGCCTTCACAACTTTGTGCTGATGGGGGTTACCAGCTGAGATTAGAAGTCTTGGGAGTACTGAGAGCACCTAGAGGGGGGGGGGGTGAATAGGTGATCCTGTGAAACTTGAAACTTAAGCCACAAAAAACTTGTTAAGTGTTAGCACAATAATTGCCAAGTGGCTAAAGAGAAGTCTCAACAAAACACAATACCACAAGAGATCAAGCACAGAGGTGACACAGTGGTTTATCCCGTGGTTCGGCCAAGACCAACGCTTGCCTATTCCACGTTGTGGCGTCCCAACGGACGAGGGTTGCAATCAACCCCTCTCAAGCGGTCCAAAGACCCACTTGAATACCACGGTGTTTTATTTTTCCTTTCACTATCCCGTTTGCAAGGAATCTCCACAAATTGGAGTCTCTTGCCCTTACAAGTATATGATCACAACGAAGCACAGAGTAAGGGAGGGAAGCAACACACACAAATCCACAGTGAAACGCGCACACACACGGCCAAGAATCGAGCTCACAAGAGTATCACAGAGTTCTCACTAGAATGGAGCTCGAATCACTTAGAATGACAAACGAATGCGCAAAGACTGAGTGTGGATGATCAAGAATGCTCAAAGGTTGCTTGTGTAACTCCTCCATGCGCCTAGGGGCCCCTTTTATAGTCCCAAGGCAGCTAGGAGCCGTTGAGAGCAAATCTAGAAGGCTATCCCTGCCTTCTGTCGTCGGGGGCACCGGACAGTCCGGTGCCCGATTTGTTTCCTTAAACAGCGAAGCCGACCGTTGCAGACGTTGGCAGATCTGGAGCCGTTGGCGCACCGGACATGTCCGGTGCACACCGGACAGTCCGGTGCCGTCTTCCGACCGTTGGCTCGGCCACGTGTCCCGCGCAGATTTCGCGACCGACCGTTGGCCCGGCCGACCATTGGCTCACCGGACAGTCCGGTGAATTTTAGCCGTACGCCGTCGGCGAATTCCCGAGAGCAGCCAGTTCGCGCCGAGTCAGCCTGGCGCACCGGACACTGTCCGGTGCACACCGGACAGTCCGGTGTGCCAGACCGAGCTGAGTCTTGGCTGTACACAGCCAAGTCTTTTTCTCCTCTTTTCTTTTCTTCTTCTTTCTGTTTCTAACACTTAGACAAGTATATTAGTACACAAAACCAATGTACTAAGGCTTAGAAACATACCTTTACTTCATGATTTGCACCTTGTTCATTCATGGACATAAAATCACATTTAAGCACTTGTGTTGGCACTCAATCACCAAAATACTTAGAAATGGCCCAAGGGCACATTTCCCTTTCAATCTCCCCCTTTTTGGTGATTTATGCCAACACAACATAAAGCAAGTAGAACAAGTACAAAAACACTTCAAATAAGAACTCAAATTATTTTGATTCATTTTTGACATATATGGATCACTCTATGCCACCACTTGTTTTTTTTTTGCAAATCAAACTCGAATCTATCTCTAAGTCAAACACACATGTTGAAGCATAAAGAGAGTCATTTCAAAAGAGATTGATCAAAGATTTCAAAAACTCCCCCTTTTTCCCATAATTACTGCTTCACCCCACAAGAAGCCAACTTTTGACAAAAGAGACAATAAACGAGTTTTGACAAACCAAAAGCTCTACTCTACTATTTTCAAATTTCTCAAGTGGTAGCTGATCCATTTATTGCTTTGGCCTTTATTTTCTCCCCCTTTGGCATCAAGCACCAAAACGAGATCAATCTTGGCCCAATAACCCCATTGCCTCACCAAAATCTTCAATTAAGAGCAAATGGCAATAAGAGTTCATGAGATGGACTTGGAATAAGTTACCCTCTCATCGGAGTGCAGTGGAAGTCTTTCATGGTCCAAGTCCACCTTTTCCCTTTCAATTCTCCTTCGAGACTAAATCAAGCAAACTCAAGCATATGGTTAGTCTCAAAGGGTCAAGTTGTAACACATCTCCCCCTAAATATGTGCATCACTTTGCAACGGACTTGTGAGGTCCAGGGAGTGTTTGTACAACTTGAGCACCATAGTAAGCAACAAAATGCAGAATGGACATGATCAAAGGCATAAACACATGTATGCTATATTTCAATCCAAGTTCCGCGAATCTAAGATATTGAGCTCACTACGCAGCCTGCAAAAGGTCTTCTCATCTAAAGGCTTGGTAAAGATATCGGCTAGCTGGTTCTCGGTGCTAACATAAAACACTTCGATATCTCCCTTTTGCTGATGGTCTCTCAAAAAGTGATGCCGGATGTCAATGTGCTTTGTGCGGCTGTGCTCAACAGGATTTTCCGCTATTCGGATAGCACTCTCATTATCACATAGGAGTGGGACTTTGCTCAGATTGTAGCCAAAGTCCCTGAGGGTTTGCCTCATCCAAAGTAGTTGCGCGCAACACTGTCCTGCGGCAACATACTCGGCCTCAGCGGTGGATAGGGCAACGGATGTTTGTTTCTTAGAGTTCCATGACACCAGGGACCTTCCTAAGAATTGGCACGTCCCCGATGTACTCTTCCTATCGACCTTACATCCAGCATAGTCGGAATCTGAGTACCCAATCAAGTCAAAGTTAGACCCCTTTGGATACCAGATCCCGAAGCAAGGCGTAGCGACTAAATATCTAAGAATTCGCTTCACCGCCACCAAGTGACACTCCTTAGGATCGGATTGAAATCTAGCACACATGCATACGCTAAGCATAATATCCGGTCTACTAGCACACAAATAAAGTAAAGACCCTATCATTGACCGGTATGCTTTTTGATCAACGGACTTACCTCCTTTGTTGAGGTCGGTGTGTCCGTCGGTTCCCATCGGAGTCTTTGCGGGCTTGGCGTCCTTCATCCCAAACCGCTTTAGCAGATCTTGCGTGTACTTTGTTTGGGAGATGAAGGTGCCGTCCTTGAGTTGCTTCACTTGGAACCCAAGGAAGTAGGTCAACTCGCCCATCATCGACATCTCGAATTTCTGCGTCATCACCCTGCTAAACTCTTCACAAGACTTTTGATTAGTAGAACCAAATATTATGTCGTCGACATAAATTTGGCACACAAAAAGATCACCATCGCAAGTCTTAGTAAAAAGAGTTGGATCGGCTTTTCCAACCTTGAAAGCGTTAGCAATTAAGAATTCTCTAAGGCATTCATACCATGCTCTTGGGGCTTGCTTAAGTCCATAGAGCGCCTTAGAGAGCTTACACACATGGTCGGGGTACCGTTCATCCTCAAAGCCAGGGGGTTGCTCTACGTACACCTCCTCCTTGATTGGCCCATTGAGGAAAGCGCTCTTCACATCCATTTGGTACAACCTGAAAGAATGGTGAGCGGCATATGCTAGCAAAATACGAATTGATTCTAGCCTAGCCACAGGAGCAAAAGTCTCCTCAAAGTCCAAACCTGCGACTTGGGCATAACCTTTTGCCACAAGTCGAGCCTTGTTCCTCGTCACCACCCCGTGCTCGTCCTGTTTGTTGTGGAACACCCACTTGGTTCCCACAACATTTTGCTTGGGACGAGGCACCAGTGTCCAAACTTCATTGCGCTTGAAGTTGTTGAGTTCCTCCTGCATGGCCAATACCCAATCCGGATCTAGCAAGGCCTCCTCTACCCTGAAAGGCTCAATAGAAGAGACAAAGGAGTAATGCTCACAAAAATTAACTAATCGAGATCGAGTAGTTACTCCCTTGCTAATGTCACCCAGAATTTGGTCGACGGGATGATCCCTTTGAATCATCGCTCGAACTTGGGTTGGAGGTGCCGGTTGCGCTTCTTCCTCCATCACTTGACCATCTTGTGCTCCCCCTTGATCACACGTCACCTTTTGATGAACCTGTTCATCGTCTTGAGTTGGGGGATGCACCATTGTTGAGGAAGAAGGTTGATCTCGTTCATCTTGTTCCTGTGGCCGAACATCTCCAATCGCCATGGTTCGTATAGCGGCCGTCGGAACATCTTCTTCATCTACATCATCACAATCAATAACTTGCTCTCTTGGAGAGCCATTAGTCTCATCAAATACAACGTCGCTAGAGACTTCAACCAAACCCGATGATTTGTTGAAGACCGTATACGCCTTTGTATTTGAATCATAACCTAATAAAAACCCTTCTACAGCTTTGGGAGCAAACTTAGAATTTCTACCCTTCTTCACTAGAATGTAGCACTTGCTTCCAAATACACAAAAGTACGATACATTGGGTTTGTTACCGGTTAGTAGCTCATACGAAGTCTTCTTGAGGAGTCGATGAAGGTAGACCCTGTTGATGGCGTGGCAAGCCGTGTTCACAGCTTCCGACCAAAAGCACTCGGGGGTCTTGAACTCTCCAAGCATCGTCCTCGCCATATCGATTAGCGTCCTGTTCTTCCTCTCTACCACACCGTTTTGCTGAGGTGTGTAGGGGGCGGAGAACTCGTGCTTGATCCCTTCCTCCTCAAGGAACTCCTCCACTTGAAGATTCTTGAACTCGGACCCGTTGTCGCTCCTAATCTTCTTCACCTTGAGCTCAAACTCATTTTGAGCTCTCCTGAGGAAGCGCTTGAGGGTCCCTTGGGTTTCAGACTTATCCTGCAAAAAGAACACCCAAGTGAAGCGGGAAAAGTCATCAACAATAACTAGACCATACTTACTTCCTCCTATGCTTAGATAGGCGACGGGTCCGAAGAGGTCCATATGCAGCAGCTCCAGAGGTCTTGACGTGGTCATCACATTCTTGCTGTGATGTGCTCCTCCCACTTGTTTACCTGCCTGACAAGCTGCACAAGGTCTATCTTTTTCGAAATAAACATTTGTTAGACCTATCACGTGTTCTCCCTTTAGAAGCTTGTGGAGGTTCTTCATCCCCACATGTGCTAAGCGGCGATGCCACAGCCAGCCCATGCAAGTCTTAGCCATTAAGCATGCATCTAGACCGGCCTCTTCTTTTGCAAAATCAACTAAGTAAAGCTTGCCGTCTAGTACACCCTTAAAAGCTAGTGAACCATCACATCTTCTAAAGACAGACACATCTACATTTGTAAATAAACAATTATATCCCATATTGCACAGTTGACTAACAGATAGCAAATTGTAACCAAGAGACTCAACTAAAAACACATTTGAGATTGAGTGCTCATTAGAAATTGCAATTTTACCTAACCCTTTTACCTTGCCTTGATTCCCATCACCGAATATAATTGAATCTTGAGAATCCTTATTTTTGACGTAGGAGGTGAACATCTTCTTCTCCCCCGTCATATGGTTTGTGCATCCGCTGTCGATAATCCAGCTTGAACCCCCGGATGCATAAACCTGCAAGGCAAATTTAGGCTTGGGTCTTAGGTACCCAACTCATGTTGGGTCCTGCAAGGTTAGCACAAATATCCTTAGGGACCCAAATGCAAGTTTTATCTCCCTTGCATCTTGCCCCTAACTTCCTAGCAATTACCTTCTCACCCTTTCTACAAATAGCAAAGGGAGCATTGCAAGCATAATAAATGGTAGAAGGTTTGTTCACAACTTTTCTAGGAACATGAGCAAAATTTCTCCTAGGTATATGCACAACATTTCTCCTACACATATCTCTATCATGCTTATAGGAAGAACTAGAAGCAAACATGGCATGAGAATCATAAACATGTGAATCAAAACCATTATAAGCATTTCTAGCATGTCTCCTATCATTATACATAAAAGCATGGTTCTTTTTAGCGCTACTGGCCATAGGGGCCTTCCCTTTCTCCTTGGCGGGAATGGGAGCCTTATGGCTTGTTAAGTTCTTGGCCTCTCTTTTGAAGCCAAGACCATCCTTAATTGAGGGATGTCTTCCAATTGTATAGGCATCCCTTGCAAATTTTAACTTATCAAATTCACTTTTGCTAGTCTTAAGTTGGGCATTAAGACTAGCCAATTCATTACTTAGTTTGGAAATTGAAACTAGGTGTTCACAACAAGCATTAATATCAACATCCTTACACCTAGTACAAATTTCAACATGTTCAACACAAGAGTTAGATTTATTTGCTTCTACTAGTTTAGCATTTAAATCATTGTTAACACCTTTTAAAGTAGAGATAGTTTCATGACAAGTAGATAATTCACTAGAAAGCATCTCATTTCTTTTAATTTCTAGAGCAAGAGAATTTTGTGCACTAACAAATTTATCATGTTCCTCATATAAAAGATCCTCTTGTTTTTCTAGTAATCTATTCTTGTCATTCAAAGCATCAATCAACTCATTAATCTTATTAATTTTAGATCTATCTAATCCCTTGAATAAGCATGAGTAATCTATCTCATCATCATCACTAGACTCATCCTCACTTGAAGAAGCATAAGTACTAGTATCATGAGTGCTTACTTTCTTTTCCCTTGCCATGAGGCAAGTGTGACGCTCGTTGGGGAAGAGGGACGACTTGTTGAAGGCGGTGGCGGCGAGTCCTTCATTGTCGGAGTCGGAGGAGGAGCAATCCGAATCCCACTCCTTTCCGATATGTGCCTCGCCCTTGGCCTTCTTGTAATGTTTCTTCTTCTCCCTTTTGTTCCCCTTTTCCTGGTCACTTTCATTATCGGGACAGTTAGCAATGAAATGACCAATCTTACCACATTTGAAGCACGAGCGCTTCTCCTTTGTCTTGGTCCTGCTTGGCTGTCCCTTGCGACCCTTAAGCGCCGTCTTGAAGCGCTTAATGATGAGGGCCATCTCCTCATTATTTAGCTCGGCTGCCTCAACTTGCGCCACCTTGCTGGGTAGCGCCTCCTTGCTTCGTGTTGCCTTGAGAGCAAGGGGTTGCGGCTCGTTGATCGGACCATTCAAGGCGTCGTCCACATACCTCGCCTCCTTGATCATCATTCGCCCGCTAACGAATTTCCCAAGAACTTCTTCGGGCGACATCTTGGTGTACCTGGGATTTTCACGTATATTGTTCACCAAATGAGGATCAAGAACGGTAAATGACCTTAGCATTAGGCGGACGACGTCGTGGTCCGTCCATCGCGTGCTCCCGTAGCTCCTTATCTTGTTGATAAGGGTCTTGAGCCGATTGTATGTTTGCGTCGGCTCCTCGCCCCTTATCATTGCGAACCGTCCAAGCTCACCCTCCACCAACTCCATCTTGGTGAGCAAGGTGACGTCGTTCCCCTCATGAGAAATCTTGAGGGTGTCCCAGATTTGCTTGGCGTTATCCAAGCCGCTCACTTTATGGTATTCATCCCTGCACAAGGAAGCTAGAAGAACAGTAGTAGCTTGTGCATTCTTATGAATTTGTTCATTAATGAACATGGGACTATCCGAACTATCAAAGTGCATTCCACTCTCTACAATCTCCCATATACTAGGATGGAGAGAGAATAGGTGACTACGCATTTTGTGGCTCCAAAATCCGTAGTCTTCCCCATCAAAGTGTGGGGGCTTGCCGAGTGGAATGGAGAGCAAATGTGAATTTGAACTTTGCGGAATACGAGAGTAGTCAAAGGAAAAGTTCGAATTAACCGGTTTCCTTCTCTCGTAGTCGTTGTGGTCGTCGTCCTTTTGGGAAGAAGTAGACTCATCGCTGTCGTAGTAGACGATCTCCTTGATGCGCCTTGTCTTCTTCTTCTTCCCTTCCTTCCGTCTTTGGCCCGAGCCGGAGTCGGTAGGCTTATCGTCCTTTGGCTCGTTGACGAAGGATTCCTTCTCTTTGTCGTTGATCACGATACCCTTCCCCTTAGGATCCATCTCTTCGGGTGGTTAGTCCCTTTGTGAAGAGAACGGCTCTGATACCAATTGAGATCACCTAGAGGGGGGGTGAATAGGTGATCCTGTGAAACTTGAAACTTAAGCCACAAAAAACTTGTTAAGTGTTAGCACAATAATTGCCAAGTGGCTAAAGAGAAGTCTCAACAAAACACAATACCACAAGAGATCAAGCACAGAGGTGACACAGTGGTTTATCCCGTGGTTCGGCCAAGACCAACGCTTGCCTATTCCACGTTGTGGCGTCCCAACGGACGAGGGTTGCAATCAACCCCTCTCAAGCGGTCCAAAGACCCACTTGAATACCACGGTGTTTTGTTTTTCCTTTCACTATCCCGTTTGCAAGGAATCTCCACAAATTGGAGTCTCTTGCCCTTACAAGTATATGATCACAACGAAGCACAGAGTAAGGGAGGGAAGCAACACACACAAATCCACAGCGAAACGCGCACACACACGGCCAAGAATCGAGCTCACAAGAGTATCACAGAGTTCTCACTAGAACGGAGCTCGAATCACTTAGAATGACAAACGAATGCGCAAAGACTGAGTGTGGATGATCAAGAATGCTCAAAGGTTGCTTGTGTAACTCCTCCATGCGCCTAGGGGCCCCTTTTATAGTCCCAAGGCAGCTAGGAGCCGTTGAGAGCAAATCTAGAAGGCTATCCCTGCCTTCTGTCGTCGGGGGCACCGGACAGTCCGGTGCACACCGGACACTGTCCGGTGCCCGATTTGTTTCCTTAAACAGCGAAGCCGACCGTTGCAGACGTTGGCAGATCTGGAGCCGTTGGCGCACCGGACATGTCCGGTGCACACCGGACAGTCCGGTGCCGTCTTCCGACCGTTGGCTCGGCCACGTGTCCCGCGCAGATTTCGCGGCCGACCGTTGGCCCGGCCGACCATTGGCTCACCGGACAGTCCGGTGCACACCGGACAGTCCGGTGAATTTTAGCCGTACGCCGTCGGCGAATTCCCGAGAGCAGCCAGTTCGCGCCGAGTCAGCCTGGCGCACCGGACACTGTCCGGTGCACACCGGACAGTCCGGTGTGCCAGACCGAGCTGAGTCTTGGCTGTACACAGCCAAGTCTTTTTCTCCTCTTTTCTTTTCTTCTTCTTTCTGTTTCTAACACTTAGACAAGTATATTAGTACACAAAACCAATGTACTAAGGCTTAGAAACATACCTTTACTTCATGATTTGCACCTTGTTCATTCATGGACATAAAATCACATTTAAGCACTTGTGTTGGCACTCAATCACCAAAATACTTAGAAATGGCCCAAGGGCACATTTCCCTTTCAAGTACCCCTAATTATGGTCCCCGACAATAATATATCTAGATTATATAATCTAATAAATTTTGAACTAACACTTAGTGCAAAATTTATTAGATTATATAATCTAGGCAGATTATAATGTAAAATAAACATCCCTTAAATCTATTGTTTATAATATTAAAATAGATATATCAGAAAAGCGAGAATCTAAAACGTTGTTAGAGAGATAGAAAAGAATATCTCATAAATATGTAGTTCAGATTCGTTTAGAGTCTCTTGCTCGACTCAACTTGACAGTCTAAGGTTGTCCCAGCAGATCGTACATATGGTTGTACAAAATATTGTTCTACACTAGATTATATTATTTGCAGAGTAAAATTTAAAATAAAAGATAGAATACGAGATATGATGAGTAAACTATTAGAGATAACCTAATTATAGCGGGAAAGATTTACATGCATGGTCGTTTTTATGACGAAATAAAGTGCGGTTTTGCAGCCAGCTTTACTGATGGCTAGTTTGACACTTTATTTTTCTAAGAGATTTTCATTTTTTAATGAAAAATAAACTAATTTTCTTTGAAAAATGGAAATCTTTTGAAAATAACGAGGTTGTCAAATTAGCCATAACTGTAGTAGCATGTTCCCGTGTTGTCGCCTTTGATGAAGAACATGACACGTGAAAGATGGCGATGTTTTATGCTTTACCGTTGGAAAACTTGTTTTGCGACAAAAGAAGGAAAGTGTAAAGTCTAACTAGACTGATGTGATGAGTAAAATACCCTAGATTTTTACTCCACTAAACCACTACAATACACGTGAAATACATGAGTATATATGTAATCAGGTCTTTAAGGAATAAAATCCTCATCCAGAATACATATGAGAACGATGTACACTGGTATAATACAGTTTTGTTTTCTGATTGTTTGAGTTTTATTCTCGTCTTATCATCGTTGTATCTAAATGCCAAACGGAAAATGCGAAAAATACATGTTTCTCATTTCATTAGCGTGAGAGATTTGCTTTTGGCACAAAAAACCTTTTCTCCTGTTTTGGAGGCACTAGTCGTGGAGAAGAAAAGAAAAGCTTAACAATTAAGCTAATAATAGTAATTTAGGCTAAAATCAATTAAGCTACTGTTATAAACAATACATGGAGAGATATTTATACAGAGAAATGGGTCGAAAAGCGTATTATAAATTGCAGATTTAAAAAACTATTTTGTTGATGTATAAAATTATTTTTCATATTCCACTCTATAAATTTGAAATAGACTTAAATCTGATCTTTAGAAAGTGGTTAAATGTTAAATTTCAAGCTAAATAAACAGGAGAAAACATGCTTTTAAAAGACGGATGGAAAGGCTGGGGCGCTGGGCAGACAACCACAATAACAAGAAACAGTTGAGGCGGGAACGGGTTGCTGCACTCCCGGCGGCTCTATTAAGCGGTGGCTGTATTTTTAAAAATTGATTGAAGATAGAAAAATACCTCAAGACAACGCTAAATTAAAGTTTAACAGATTGAAATGGCAAGAGTAGGAACGACACAGCTCTAGTTGCCAACTAAGGGCTGATTTGGTGACCGTGGATCACGGGAGGATTAGAGGGGATTGAGGGGGAAATTAGTTCATTTCCCCTCAATCCCCTCCAATCCTCCCGTGATCCCCTTGTCACCAAATCAGCCCTAAGGCTTTGTTCGGTTATTTCTATTATACATGTATTGGAAAAAAATAAGAAGTTTGATTTGTTTGAGATTTAAACTCATCCAATTCCACTCAATCCACATAGATTGAGAGCGAACCAAATAAACCCTAAACAAAGCTGTAGCACACATCTGTGCGATGGTGGGTGAACTGTGACCAAAACTACAAGAGCATAGTTGTCATTGTCATATAGTACTGTGTCATCGACAACATGTTGAAACATCACAGAAGGTCCAAATGTTGGGTAAACGAACACCGTTCAACAACCAGACAAGAATACATCACAAAATACATTGCTACAGCAGAAGATTTAAATTGTCCATGTAACTGACTAGCAGCAGCACCTCAGTTCTTGATCTTCTTCTTGGCCCTCAGCTGAAAGAAGAAAAACAAGAGACAGTTCATTAACTTTGTTTGAGCTTCAACGCATTGCAAATGGCAGGACAGAGAAGAAGCATGCTAGTCTACATACAGACACGACACACTGCAATGCAATAACACCAACCTGGTTGTTGTGACCACACTTCTTCTTGCGGCAATTGACAGCCCTAGGATGCAGGCGTGCATAGCATCTGTAGACAAAGGGTAAAGTGTTTACATAAGGTCACTTCTTTCATGTAAAATGACAAGTGTTTACTGTTTACATAGGGTAAAGTGTTTACATAAGGTCAGTTGCCTAGGATGTAGGCAATTGACCACACTTCTTTCATGAGTGGCCAATGACCTAAAAGGGCTTCCTGGTACCATACATGAAAAAGGGCAGATAAATTGGCAAATCAAACACAATTAGGCCTCAAGGCTCAACTCATAAGGTCACTTCGCACATCTAATTGACCACTCCTGCCAATCACTTTCCTCAGAAAAAAAGGAACAAAAACCAACCCCAAGAGTAATAAAATTTACCCATAGAACACAATGTAAATGAGCAAAATCGCATTGCATAATGGAACATCCCAGCTGTAGCTTAGCTTAGGTTACATGTAAAATGACAAGTGTACAGGGCACCAGATTTGTACAGAAGACAAACATAAACTGGCAAGTCAGTACTAACTCCATGAAAATGAACAAAATGAATCAAAGTCCAGGGTAAAGTGCACAGTAAAGTCAAACAACTAAATGACAAGGACCAAAATTACTTCAGGGCTCTCAGTACGAAGGCCAAGGTTTTTACACGTGAGAAGATCCATCGGATGCGATCTTCCTCACTCCCTTAACAGTGTTATTCAATCTCGCCAAATCCTTCAATCTCAATCTTTTGGTGAAGAGCAGTGCACAGGGAAGAATAATGTCCACATAGTTCTTCACCAAAAGGAAGAGATTTCACAAGGTGCCACCGAGAGTAAAGAACAGCAAAGGAAGAGAAAAATACACCTCCGCTCTTCAGTTTCATTGTGGTTAAAGCAAGAAATCATCATCAAGCCACTAATTGGTCATCTCAAAGGTAAGATAGCAAGAAAAACAAAGATGACAAAATGAAACAATGCGGCTGCTCAATGATTTATTCAGTGTTAGAAATGGCACGATGATGGGCCGGTGAAAAAATGCTTGAATACACTAGAAGCAAATCATGTTTCATAGAAAGAAAACAAGTGGAGTTTCTGCATATTTGCTGGTAAGCTAAAAATATCAAGTACAATGAGCACCTGAGCTAGGGCAATCGAACATTTACATATCAAGCTCCTACCGTAATTAAGGGTTTTTAAGCTGATGCCCTCAGTTTTGTTGGTGTCTTTATTTTTACTCTTAGTCGTGTTTTTTTTTCTTAGTTTTACCCTTCTAGTGCTATAGAGCAGAAGGGCATAACTGAGAAAAAAAACACAACCAAGGTCCCGTTTGTTTCCTTTCATTTTAAGAATTTGGAATCTTACTGTTGACACTTTTTTGGGGCACTAAACACTTCAACAAGAATCGTGGCGGTGCTCTCTGGTCAGGCGCGGACGGTCCGCGGCACAGGGCCGGACGGTCCGCGACCTGGCGCGAGGCTAGGGTTCCCTGCCTGACGGCCGGACGATCCGCGCCCTAGGGCCGGACGGTCCGCGCGTACGCAGGGGCGGCGGAGGATCGCCGGCGGCGCCTGGATCTCGCTCCCGGGAGGGACCTCATCGGGGAGTAGAGATCCTAGGTGATGTCTAGGCTCGGGTAGACCGACCTAGACTCCTCTAATCGACGTAGAGCCGAAGAGAAGCGAATAATTTGGGGATTGGAAGACTAATCTAGAACTAGACTAGAATTACTCCTAAGAACAAATGTAAATTGTATTGATTGAGGGTTCGATTGGTTCATTAAATCGGCCGTATTCCTCTACTTTTATAGAGGAGGAGGGTTGCACCCGTTACCAACAAAATTCCGAGCTTATCCCAATATTCTCGCCAACAAACATAGCAAGAAACTCGGAACCCTAATCTGTTCTGCGCTTGCGCGGACCGTCCGACCCACAGGCGCGGACCGTCCGGCCTCAGGGCCGGACCGTCCGTGCTCTCAATTTAGTGCTCAACATATGCCCCCTGCCTTTTGGTGGAGCTGAGCAAACCAAAAGCAACTAACTCGATGTGATTACATCGGTTCTCTTAGGCATCATGCCACATACTAGGATGATACTGTTTGAGGAAACGCCCATTCAAAGCCTTGGGTAAATCCTTGCCTTGTAATGTTTGTAGTAAATAGGCATTACCAGACATTACATGTTTTACTTTATAAGGACCCTCCCAACTTGGTGACCATTTCCCAAACTTCCGGTCTTTATTCCTTAGAGGCAGGTTGGTTTTCCACACCAGGTCCCCTACTTGAAATGACTTTGCTTTGACCTTCTTGTTGTAGGCCCTGGCTACCATGATCTTGTCCTTTTCGATTGCTCCTAAAGCTATCACCCTCTTGTCGGTCACCTCATCAATATTATCCATCATTGAATTATAATAATCAATGACGGTTAGATCATTTTGTCTGGCGAACCTGACAGCATTCAAACTTATTTCACAGGCAACACTGCTTCCTGCCCATAGACAAGCTCAAAAGGAGATACTTTAGTAGCACTATGTTAAGATATTCTGTGAGCCCATAAAGCTTCGGACAAAATCTTATGCCAATGCTTAGGATTATCGGATATCTTCTATTTATCAAGTTAATCAATATCCTATTACTAGACTCGGCCTGTCCATTGGCCTGAGCATAATATGGAGATGAATTAAACAACTTAATTCTATATAATTCAGCAAATTCACGTACCTCTTTTGACATAAAAGAAGTTCCTTGATCTTTAGTCAAAGTCTGGGGAATGTCGAATCTATGAATAATATGCTCAGTTATAAACTCAATTACCTCCTTGTGTGTCATGTTCTTCAGAGCAACGGCTTCAGTCCATTTGGTAAAGTAGTCAGTGGCAACTAACACGAACTGATGCCCCTTTGATGATGAAGGATGAATTTCTCCTATAAAGTCTAATCCCCATCCTCTGAAAGGCCAAGGCTTGATGATAGGATGTAATTCGGCTGCAGGGACCAACCGTAGGTCGCTGAATTTCTGACACACTTGGCATCCTTTGTAGTACTTGAAATAATCAGTTATCATGTTAGGTCAATAAAAACCAGACCTTCGCAACAATCACTTCATCTTTGGAGCCGATTGATGGGTACCACAAATTCCTTCATGTACTTCGACCATGGCTAATTGAAAGGGAAATAGGGTCAAACCTTTTCCTATATGATTTTGGTGGTTGAATTGTCCAACACAAATAATTAGACTAACTAGTTTGCTCTAGAATATATGTTCTACAGGTGCCAAAGGTTCACAACAAACCAATACAAAGTTAAAAGAAAGGGTTCAAAACAAAGGAGCAAAGAAAACCGAAGGTTGCCCTGGTCTGGCGCACCGGACAATGTCCGGTGTGCCACCGGACAGTGTCCGGTACACCAGGGAGAATCACTCCGAACTGCTCAGCTTCGGGTTTCTAGAAATTACTCTCCGCTATAATTCACCGGACTGTCCGGTGTAGCACCGGACTGTCCGGTGTAGCACCAGACTGTTCGGTGTGCCAGTGGGAGCAACGGCTAGCGCACCAACGGTCGTCTGCAAAAGTGAACAGTGAACGTGAACAACGCGGACTGCGCGCGCAGAAGTCAGAGCAGGCGCAGAAGGCGCACCGGACAGTGAACAGGACCTGTCCGGTGCACCACCGGACTATCCGGTGGCCCAGTTGTTAGAAGCTCCAATAGACGAACCCTAACGGTTGGGTGACGTGGCTGGCGCACCGGACAGTGTCCAGCGGCGCACCGGACTGTCTGGTGCGCCCGTCGGCAGCAGAGTTCCCCAAAGGCCATTTTGGTGGGTGGGGCTATAAATACCCCCCAACCACCACATTTCAAGGTATCCAAGTTTTCAGCCACTGCATTCAATACAAGAGCTCTAGCCTTCACTCCAAGACACAAACAACAGATCAAATCCTCTCCCAAGTCCAAAGTTCACTCCAATCAAATAGTGACTAGTGAGAGAGAGACATTTGTGTTCATTTGAGTTCTTGCGCTTGGATCGCTTTTCTTCTTCCTTCTTTCTTTCTTGTTCTCAAGCAACTTGTAATCAACGCAAGAGACACCAAGTTATGGTGGTCCTTGTGAGGGGTCTAATTGACCCGTTGATTAAGGAGAAAAGCTCACTCGGTCTAGGTGACCGTTTGAGAGAGGGAAAGGGTTGAAAGCGACCCGGTCTTTGTGACCACCTCAACGGGGAGTAGGTTTGCAAGAACCGAACCTCGGTAAAACAAATCACCATGTCTCACTCTTCATTTGCTTGTGATTTGTTTTCACCCTCTCTTTTCGGACTCGATTTTATTTCTAACGCTAACCCCGGCTTGTAGTGTGTGCTTAAGTTTATAATTATCAGATTTCGCCTATTCACCCCCTCTAGGTGACTTTCAATTGGTATCAGAGCCCGGTACTTCATTAGAGCCTAACCGCTCGAAGTGATGTCGGGAGATCACACCAAGAAGGAGGTGGTGACCGGCGAGAAGCCTGCCACAAGCCACGGGAAGACTCCATCGGGAGAGTCCGGCTACAAGGGGAAGGGATCCCCTTCACACACCAAGTTGTATCGAAGCGGGGACAAGAAAAAAAGATGAAGAAGGTGGTATACTACGAGACCGACTCTTCGTCGCCATCTACCTCCGGCTCCGATGCGCCGTCCGTCACTTCTAAGCGCCATGAGCGCAAGAAGTTTAGTAAGATCCCCTTGCGCTACCCTCGCATTTCTAAACGTACTCCGTTACTTTCTATCCCATTAGGCAAACCACCCGTTTTTTAGGGTGAAGATTATAACATGTGGAGTGATAAAATGAGGCATCACCTAATCTCACTCCACGCTAGTATTTGGGACGTTGTTGAGTTTGGAGTGCAGGTACCATCGCCGGGGGATGAAGATTATGATTCGGATGAGGTTGCCCAAATCCGGCACTTCAACTCCCAAGCCACTACTATACTCCTCGCCTCTCTAAGTCGAGGGGAGTATAATAAGGTGCAAGGGTTGAAGGGTGCCAAAGAAATTTGGGACGTGCTAAAGACCACGCACGAAGGAGACGAGGTGACCAAGATCACCAAGAGGGAAATGATCGAGGGGGAGCTCAGGCGATTCATGCTCAACCAAGGGGAGGAGCCACAAGCCATGTACAACCGGCTCAAGACCTTGGTGAATCAAGTGCGCAACCTCGAGAGCACAAAATGGGATGACCATGAAATGGTCAAGGTTATGCTAAGATCACTATTTTTTCTTAATCCTACTCAAGTTCAATTAATTCGTGGTAATCCTAGATATAAGCTAATGTCTCCCGAGGAGGTTATAGGGAAGTTTGTGAGCTTTGAGTTGATGATCAAAGGCTCCAAACAAATCATCGAGCGAGGCGCCACCTCAACACCCGAGGTGCAACCCATCGCATTCAAGGCGACGGAGGAAGAAGAGAAGAATTCTACACCAAGTAGGGTCTCCATCGACGCCTCCAAGCTCGACAACGAGAAAATGGCGCTCATCATCAAGAGTTTCTGCCAAATCCTTAAGCAAAGGAGGGGGAAGGATTACAAGCCCCGCTCCAAGAAAGTTTGCTACAAGTGTGGTAAGCCCGGTCATTTTATTGCTAAATGTCCATTATCTAGTGATAGTGACAGGGGCGACGACAAGAGAGGGAAGAAGAAGGATAAGAAGAGATACTACAAGAAGAAGGGTGGCGATGCCCATGTATGCTTACTAATAAATCAGGCAAAGTAGTTGCCAAATATGTTGGGGGCAAACACAAGGGGTCAAAGACTTGTGTTTGGGTACCCAAGGTGCTTGTTTCTAATGTCAAAGGACCCAAGACTGTTTGGGTACCTAAGAACAAGGCCTAAACTTGTTTTGTAGGTTTATGCATCCGGGGGCTCAAGTTGGATCATTGACAGCGGGTGCACAAACCACATGACTGGGGAGAAAAGAATGTTCTCCTCCTATGAGAAAAACCAAGATCCCCAAAGAGCTATCACATTCGGGGATGGAAATCAAGATTTGGTCAAAGGACTTGGTAAAATTGCTATATCTCCTGACCATTCTATTTCCAATGTTTTTCTTATAGATTCTTTAGATTACAACTTGCTTTCAGTTTCTCAATTATGTAAAATGGGCTACAATTGTCTTTTTTACGGATATAGGTGTTACTGTCTTTAAAAGAAGTGATGATTCAATAGCATTTAAGGGAGTATTAGAGGGTCAGCTATACTTGGTTGATTTTAATAGAGCTGAACTCGATAGTTGCTTAATTGCTAAGACTAACATGGGTTGGCTCTGGCATCGCCGACTAGCCCACGTTGGGATGAAGAATCTTCATAAGCTTCAAAAGGGAGAGCACATTTTAGGACTAACAAATGTTCATTTTGAGAAAGACAGAATTTGTAGCGCATGTCAAGCAGGGAAGCAAGTTGGTGATCATCATCCACACAAGAACATCATGACAACCGACAGGCCACTTGAGCTACTCCACATGGATCTATTCGGCCTGATAGCTTACATAAGCATCGGCGGGAGTAAGTACTGTCTAGTTATTGTGGATGATTATTCTCGCTTCACTTGGGTGTTCTTTTTGCAGGAAAAATCACAAACCCAAGAGACCTTAAAGGGATTCTTGAGACAGGCTCAAAATGAGTTCGGCTTAAGGATCAAAAAGATTAGAAGCGACAATGGAACGGAGTTCAAGAACTCTCAAATTGAAGGCTTCCTTGAGGAGGAGGGCATCAAGCATGAGTTCTCTTCTCCCTACACACCACAACAAAATGGTGTAGTGGAGAGGAAAAATAGAACTCTACTTGACATGGCGAGGACCATGCTTGATGAATACAAGACACCGGATCAGTTTTGGGCTGAGGCGATTAACACCGCCTGCTACTCCATCAACCGGTTATATCTACACTGAATTCTTAAGAAGACATCATATGAACTTCTCACCGGTAAAAAGCCCAATGTTTCATATTTTAGAGTCTTTGGTAGCAAATGCTTTATTCTTGTTAAAAGAGGTAGAAAATCTAAATTTGCTCCTAAGGCTATATAAGGCTTTTTACTTGGTTATGATTCAAACACAAGGGCATATAGAGTCTTTAACAAGTCCACTGGACTAGTTGAAGTTTCTTGTGACATTGTGTTTGATGAGACTAACGGCTCTTAAGTAGAGCAAGTTGATCTTGATGAGCTAGATGATGAAGAGGCTCCGTGCGTCGCGCTAAGGTACATGTCCATTGAGGATGTGTGTCCTAAGGAATCCAAAGAGCCTCCACAAGCACAAGATCAACCTTCATCTTCCATACAGGCATCTTCACCAACTCAAGATGAGGAACAAGCTCAAAATGATGAAGAAGAAGATCAAGAAGATGAGCCACCTCAAGATGAGGGCAATGATCAAGGGGGAGATGGCAATAATCAAGACAAGGAAGATGAACAAGATCCAAGACCGCCACACCCAAGAGTCCACCAGGCGATTCAAAGAGATCACCCCGTGAACACCATCCTCGGCGATATTCATAAGGGGGTAACCACTCGATCTCGAGTCGCTCATTTTTGTGAGCATTACTCTTTTGTTTCCTCTATTGAGCCACACAGGGTAGAGGATGCACTTAAAGATTCGGATTGGGTGCTGGCGATGTAAGAGGAGCTCAACAACTTCACGAGGAATAAGGTATGGCATTTAGTTCCATGTCCTAATCAAAATGTTGTAGGAACCAAGTGGGTCTTCTGTAACAAGCAAGATGAGCATGGTGTGGTGACAAGGAACAAAGCCCGACTTGTGGCCAAGGTTTATTCACAAGTCGAAGGTTTGGATTTTGGTGAAACCTATGCACCCGTAGCTAGGCTTGAGTCAATTCGTATATTACTTGCCTATGCTACTTACCATGGCTTTAAGCTTTACCAAATGGACATGAAGAGTGCCTTCCTCAATGGACCAATCAAGGAAGAGCTCTATGTTGAGCAACCTCCCAGCTTTGAAGATAGTGAGTACCCTAATCATGTTTACAAACTCTCTAAGACGCTTTATGGGCTCAAGCAAGCCCCAAGAGCATGATATGAATGCCTAAAAGATTTTCTTATCACTAATGGCTTCAAAGTCGGCAAAGCCGATCCTACTCTCTTTACTAAAACTATTGCAAAAGATTTGTTTGTATGCCAAATTTATGTTGATGATATTATATTTGGGTCTACTAACAAATCTACTTGTGAAGAGTTTAGTAGGATCATGGTACAAAAATTCGAGATGTCTATGATGGGGGAGTTGAAGTATTTCTTAGGATTTCAAGTGAAGCAACTCCAAGAGGGCACCTTCATCTGCCAAATGAAGTACATTCAAGACATACTCACCAAGTTTGGAATGAAAGATGCCAAGCCCATCAAGACACCCATGGGAACCAATGGGCATCTCGACCTCGACATGGGAGGTAAATCCGTAGATCAAAAGGTATACCGGTCGATGATAGGATCTCTACTCTATTTATGTGCATCTCGACCGGACATTATGCTTTCCGTATGCATGTGTGCAAGGTTCTAAGCCGATCCTAAGGAAGTTCACCTTAGGGCCGTGAAGAGAATCTTAAGATATTTAGTTTATACACCTAAGTTTGGCCTTTGGTACCCCAAGGGATCCTCTTTTGATTTATTAGGATATTCAGATGCTGATTGGGCAGGGTGTAAAATTGATAGGAAGAGCACATCAGGGACTTGTCAGTTTCTGGGGAGGTCCCTGGTGTCTTGGGCTTCAAAGAAACAAAACTCAGTAGCTCTTTCTACCGCCGAAGCCGAGTACATTGCCGCAAGCCATTGTTGCACGCAATTGCTTTGGATGAGGCAAACCCTCAGGGACTATGGCTACAAATTTAGCAAAGTCCCTCTCCTATGTGATAATGAGAGTGCAATCCGCATGGCGGATAATCCCATTGAGCATAGCCGCACTAAGCACATAGCCATTCGGTATCACTTTTTGAGAGATCACCAACAAAGGGGGGATATCGAGATAGCCTATATTAACACCAAAGAACAATTAGCCGATATCTTTACCAAGCCACTAGATGAGAAAATCTTTACCAAACTTAGGAATGAGCTAAACATTCTTGATTCTCAGAATTTTGATTGATACTTTGCACACATAGCTCATTTATATACCTTTGATCATATCTCTTTTATGTCTATTGTTGGGGGTATGCTTCGTAGCCGAAGATCCTAAAGAAAGAGAACACCTTCGGCAGATCCTCTCAGAAGCAGCGCCGAAGCTATCACCTATAAAGCTTCGGCACAGTGACAGATCTCAAGACGAAGGGGTGAACCGACTTAAAGATGAAATGACTTAAAGACCCATGATGTTTTGTGTCATTATTGTAGTCGATTGTAAAGGGCATAAATGTAATTTTACACAGGATGCGCCCTGTGCCTATAAATAGGTGAACAGTACCCCTGTACTGTTCACGGAGTCTTATAATCGCTGACACATTACGCTGGAATTATTGTTTTCTGCCAAGGCGAAGGTATAAATATACCCAAATATTATGTACAATATTTAGGTTTGTATAATAAAATATGTGAATGATGTTATCTGTCTTTGGTATATTTTTCTCTAATATTTCATATTTTGTATTTCATTGTTTCATAAGTCTGATTACGAAGGTGTGACCTTCGTAATATTTTGCCATGGCCTTCGTCTGAAGTTCATTAAATCCTTGGGGAGATAATGCTTCAGCGGACGAGGGACATTAATATTTAACATTTTATGTTGCCTTGTTCTTAATTCATAGCATTTGAGAACAAGTCCCCAACATTGGCATCTACCTCCGATGAACTCACTTCCACTTTTTGAGCTGATGGCTTTGTTCAACAACCAAGCTAGAGCTGCTTCGACTTCGAAGCTGGTACTCCCGATAACAGGCAGTTCATGCTCAGAGCTGGCCAACAAGAAGCAGAAGAAGGAGGCACAGAGAAGGGTACAACATGTCGGGGTGCAGGGACCCTTCATCGAGTCAAGATGGTCCCATATCCCAATTACCTTCTCCCAAGAGGACCTTCAGCTCAAGGATTACCCTCACAATGATGCTATGGTTATTTCTTGTGTTATCAAAGGATTTTTGGTTCACAATGTTCTGGTTGACACAGGCAGTGCAGCGAATATTATATTTGCTAAGGCCTTCAGACAGATGCAAGAGCCAGAGGATAAGATTCATGATGCTACACACCCTCTTTGTGGCTTCGGAGGAAGACAGATTGTAGCGCTCGGCAAGATCACGATGCTAGTGACCTTCGGATTTGTCAACAATACAAGAACTGAGCAAGTTGTGTTTGATATTGTCGATATGGAGTACCCCTACAATGCAATCATTGGCCATGGGACACTCAATGCTTTTGAAGCAATTCTTCATCCAGCATATCTTTGCATGAAGATACCTTCGGATCAAGGGCCTATTGCTATTCATGGAAGCCAGGAAGCTGCCAGAAAGGGTAAAGGAAACTGGACAGATTCAAAAGCAATCCATAATATAGAGGGAGCCAAAGCTTGTGAGCAATACAAGTACAGAAGGGAGAAGGCTGCTTCGGCCGATCAGCCGAAGTCCATGCTCTTATGTGAAGATATAGCAGAGCAAAAGGTGTTGCTGGGATCTCAATTGTCTGAGGAACAGGAGAAAAACCTAACAAGGTTTCTGTTCAACAACAAAGATGTCTTCGCATGGTCTGCCAACGATCTCTGTGGTGTCAATAGGGATGTCATTGAACACTCGCTCAATGTCGATCCATCCTTCAGACCTAGAAAGCAGAGGCTTTGGAAAATGTCTGATGACAAAGCCGAAGGTGCTCGGAATGAAGTGAAAAGACTTCTTAGTGCTGGAGTCATCAGAGAAGTAAAATACCCAGAATGGCTAGCTAACACTGTTATGGTGAAGAAGGCCAATGGTAAATGGAGAATGTGCATCGATTTTACTGATCTTAATGAGGCATGTCCGAAGGATGAGTTTCCATTACCAAGGATAGATTCTCTAGTAGATGCAGCAGCTTCGTCAGAGCTCATGAGTCTACTAGATTGTTATTCAGGCTACCATCAAATCTGGATGAAGAAGAAAGATGAGCCAAAAACCAGCTTCATAACCCCCAGTGGTACATATTGTTATCTTCGGATGCCTAAGGGGCTCAAGAATGCTGGAGGAAGCTTCAGCAGAATGACAGCGGAAGTCCTTCATTCTCAGATAGGCAGAAATGTGCTAACATATGTTGATGATATCATAGTAAAAAGCACGAAGCAAGAAAATCACATTGCTGATCTGCAGGAAACATTTGCCAACTTTAGGCAAGCTGGCCTGAAGTTGAATCCAGAAAAATGTGTCTTCGGAGTAAAGAAGGGAAAATTCCTTGGTTGTCTAGTTTCAACAAAAGGAATCGAAGCTAATCCGAATAAAATCGAAGCTATTCTTCGGATGGAGCCGCCAAGCACAAAGAAGGGAGCTCAGCGACTGACAGGAAGACTGGCATCTTTGAACCAATTCATATCTAGATCAGCAGAGAGAAATTTACCATTCTTTGAAGTGCTGAAGTCAGCCGAAGTCTTTCAATGGGGATCAGCGCAGCAGAAAGCCTTCGAAGAGCTCAAGCAGTACCTGATAGATCTAACGACGCTAACTCCTCCCACGCCAGGGGCTCCTCTGTTGTTATATGTGGCAGCTTCGCACTCTGCAGTGAGTGCGGCACTTGTCCAGGAGAAGCTTGAAGGACAAACTAAAAAGCAAGCTCCAGTATACTTTGTCTCCAAAGTTCTTAGTTTATCAAAGAAAAATTATACAGAATTGGAGAAGGTGCTATATGCTATCTTAATGGCCTCCGACATTACTTTCAAGCATTCCATATAATTGTTCCTTCATCACAGCCTTTGAAGGATATTATGAGGAACAGAGAAGCTACTGGAAGGATTGGAAAGTGGGCTGCGAAACTCAACGAATTCACCATTGATTATGTGCATAGATCCTCGATCCAGTCCCAGGCGTTAGCAGACTTCATCGCTGACTGGATGCTAGGGGCTCAGGAAGAAGAAGCAAGTAAAGATGCCGAAGCTTGGAAAGTGTTCTGCGACGGTTCCTAGGGAACCTTCGGGGCAGGTGCAACTGCTATTTTAGTTGCACCTTCCAAAGTCAGAACATGTTATGCAGTGAAACTTGATTTTAGCTGCATAAATAATATTGCTGAATACGAAGCTTTGCTTTTAGGGCTTCGGAAGTTAAAGGCAATGGGGATAATAAGGGCGGTTCTTAAAACCGATTCCCAAGTTATTTCTGGTCATATTGACAAGAGTTGTAAAGCGAGAGACCCGAAGCTTGAGAAATACTTGGATACAGTTCGAAGGCTTGAAGCTTCTTTCGAAGGGTTTTCTGTCAAGAATATTCCACGAGAAGAAAATGAGCACGCTGATCTGCTAGCCAAGTCAGCGGCACAGGGGCTGCCTTTACCTTCGGAAGTATTCTTTGAGACAATAAGAGCACCTTCGGTGGAACTTCTTGAAAGAGCAGTGCACAATATATCTCCTGTTCATAGTGAAGATTGGAGAACTGAGATTATATCCTTTCTCCAGGGTAATTGCCTTTTAGATGACGAAGCTTATAATAAGAGAATAGAGGCAAGAGCCCGACCATATGTAATAATAGAAGGGGAGTTATACAAACATGGAGTCTGCTCTCCGTTGCTCAAATGTTTATCCAGAGCTGAAGGTATAGAATTGATGAAGGAAATACACGCAGGTCTGTGTGGATCTCACATCGGATCTAGGCCCTTGCTGGGAGAAGTCTTTTGTCAAGGATTTTATTGGCCGAAGGCAGCTTCAGATGCAGCAGAATTAGTCCAAAAGTGTGAAGGTTGTCAAAAATGTGCAAGATATCAAAAATAGCCTTCATCTCTGACTCGGCTAATACAGCCCACTTGGCCATTGCAAAAGTGGGGCCTTGATTTGTTAGGCCCACTTCCACCAGCACAAGGAAATTTAAAATATGTTGTGGTGGCGGTGGAATATTTTTCCAAATGGATTGAGGCGAAGCCCCTGGCCACAATAACTTCAGTCACCGTCCAGAAATTCTTCTGGCAGAACATTGTTTGTCGCTTCGGAGTGCCGAAGGCTATTACTATAGACAACGGAACACAATTCGATGCCGAAGCTTTCAAGGAATTCTGTGAACAGATTGGCATGAAGATTCATTTTGCATCAGTCAGACATCCGGAGTCAAATGGACTTGTCGAAAGAGCTAATGGCATTATAATGACGAGAATAATGAAGTTAATCTTCAATCAGCCCAGGGGAAAGTGGCCAGATGAATTGATCAAAGTGGTGTGGAGCCACAACACAACAATGTCAAGGTCAACAGGCTTTACACCATTCAAATTATTTTTTGGTGACGAAGCAATAACCCCGGAAGAAGCTAAAGCAGGATCAATAAGAACAGTGGCTTCGGCAGAGGACGAAGCTGATTATTCTGTGGCAAAAGATGCTATAGAAGGGATTAGGCTTCAGGCTGTGGAGAACATCAATAAATACCAAGCCGAAACAATAAAATGGCGTGACAGAAAAGTTCGTTAAAAAATATCAGGCCAGGGCACTTGGTACTTCGGAGAGTTGCCAACCCAGATACAGTAGGCAAGCTACAGTTGAAGTGGGAAGGACCTTTTCAGGTAGTATCTTCATCAAGACCCGGTTCCTACAGATTGAAGGATATGGACGGCAACGACATTCCTAGATCTTGGAATGCGGATGAGCTTCGGCGATATTATGTGTAGCTTAATGTAATCTTTTTATTTTTTCCTATGGCACCCTTTTCCTTTCCAAAGGGGGAGAAAGGTTTTTAATGGGGCCATAGCATGTAATTTCTCTTTTTCTTATTTCAGCTCTACAAGAGCCATATCCCCCAAAGATGTAAATGTAAAAGCTGAGCACGCACCATCGAGTGCAAAGAGAAAAGAAAAGGCAGGGAGAAGCTCGAAAGACGTCCCTAGGGGATGCAGAGCACGACGAAGCTACAAAAAGTCGTTCTTAAGGGAGCGCAGTGTAAGTTTTCTGCTCAAAAGTCGTTCCTAAGGGAATGCAAAGCTTACAGCAAAAAGTCAACGCTGATTCCGCCGAAATATAAGGCGAAGCGCGAAAAGTCAACGCGATACCGCCGAAATAGAAGGCGAAGAAGTTCAAAAGACGTTCCTAAGGAATGCAGAACTTACAGCGAAAAGTCAGCACTGATACACTGAAAAATAAGCGGTGAAGCCAAAAAATAAACGGCAAAGAGATTTTGGTTATTCCTAAGGGAATGAAGGATATTGTTGTGGCTTCGTATATGTGTGTTTGGACATTCATTTGCACCATACATTACATCATACATTTGCATTCATAAACATTCATTTAGACATACATAGGATCATCATCATAACACAGGCAGTTGCTTCGGCTCTAAAGATAAGGCTTCAGCAAAAAGAAAAAGAAGCAGTCTTTATGCTTCGCTGTGTACGAAAAGAAGGGAAGGTGTTTTTCGCCTTCAGCTCAAAATGCTAATTTTCGTTCACACCAAAGCACTTTATACATTGATGGAAAGGTAAGAATATATTACAAGGTATGGACAAAGTTTACAAAGTAAAAATTAATTACATTGTTCTTTACAAAGGTTATTACAAGGGTTTTTAGAGTTTTTTCTACAGTTATCTATTCAAGCTTCATTAGTATCCATTGAGCTTCGGCTTCGGCTTCGACTTCGTCATCCATTAAACTTCGGCTTCGTCTTCTTACTCTTTAGCTTCAGCCTCGGCTTCGTCATCCTGTACGTATTCAAGTATTGTAAGCAAAAATTCAAGTTCGAAGGAAGAAGTAAGCACAAGGTATGATTTTGTTACCGGCTTAAGATGACTCTGTGCTTCATCACCAGCTTTGCTTCGTCCACCCTTTGTCCATACCAGTTTTATAAATCTATTTGCTATGCTTCGGGCAAGGTTGGGAATATTATCCAGGTCTGCTGGTGATAAGCTGAAATTGGGTCTATTGATAACCTTTCCATGTTCGCAGCCAGATTTTAGGAAGGCGACAGCTCTGCCCCGAGAAGCTACCAGGGCACAAAAGTCACCATGTCCAGCTATAACTTCTTCAAGGTCATCAATTTCACCTTCGATATGTTCGAAGGCCCCTGGCAGGTCTTCAGACGAAGGATTAAATTTTTCGCTGCTGGCTCCAACCGAATAGAAGACTTGCTTCAGCCATTGAACACATCGATTACTGAACTCGAGACATTTGTTTTGAAGGCTTGTCAATGATTTTTTCAAATCTGAACTTTTCTGGACCTCGGCCTCAAATTTTGCATTAAGCTTCTGCTTTTCTTGTTCGAAGCTTTCTGACTGGGAGAGAAGCTTTGTATTTAATTCTGCTATTTTAGCTTCAGCTTCTGCCAATAAGCCTTCGGTTGTCAGAAGCTCGAAGTCTTTCTTTTCAAGAGCAGCTGATTGGTCTTTTATCTTGCTTTCTAAGTTTTCAATTATAACTTCGTGTTTTTTATCTTCCAAATCTTGCTACATTTTCAAAGCTTTACTCAGTAGCATACTCTGCATACAAACAATCTTCGTTAGAAAACATCTTCGTTATTGAAATAATAAAAGTTAAAGAAAAGTTTACCTTGAAATTGGAATAGAATAAACTACCGACGATGTATTGTCATCCGTAGCGGCTAATATCTGTTTTGAGCTTCGGGAAACCAATACTCTTTGATAGAGTACCGATAACCTTCGCTCCGGTCTGATCCCGGATGCAGCCCAATTTTTCGTCATCGATGCCACCGAAGAGAAGAGCTCTCGGCTGATATCCGCAAGATATAGCATATTCTTTTAGCTCTTCTTTTTCAGCCTTTGTCAGCTCTTGACCAACTAAGTTTTGAAAGTTAAAAATTTCATCTTCTGAAGTGTCTTCGGCTATTTCTTTCTCCTTCTCGGGTTCTGGGGTCATAGTCTCTTCGGTGGCTGCAGCAGCTTCTTCTGCGGCCATGTTTAGCAGTATCTTATCAATATCGGCAATCGTGCTCTCTAAATGAATATCTTCGGCTGTGGCAGCTTCGGTAGTTGTGGCTTCCGAAGGTGCAGCTTCGGTGGCTGTCATGCTCTCAACAGCTGGCGCCTTCAGAGCTGAAGCTCCTGGTGGTGTCCCTTCAATGACTTCTGTAACTGTAATGATTCTTTGCTTTTTTGGCCTAGCTGCCTTCTTCGTTTTTGTGGGCTCCTTTTCCTTCTGAAAAAGCTTCGTCAGTGTGGCCCCAGTGGACTTAGCTTGATAGGCAAAGATTCAGTCATTACCTTTAGAATTTCCTCCACGTCGGTGGCAGAGGGTGTTGCAGCAGTTTCTTCTTCTTCATCAATTGTCTTCTGCTTCGGAGCTGTAGCTTTTCTCTTCTTCGAAGCATCTGTTTGTGTCTCAGGCTTCAACTTTTCTTTTTTAATTGTTCTTCATCGTCTTTATTCAGAGCACCAGCCACTCTCTTTCTCTTTTGCCCTTCGGCATCCTTGTCTAACCGCTCGTAGTCGGGATACTCGAAGTCCAGAGCATCCATTACTCGGTTTAGCCTTCGCTTCGGACGGGTGCCAAAGGTCGCAGTCATTAATTGATCTTCTTTTTTAGAGTAATTACCTAGTATTTCATTGCACATTACTTTGATCGTGTCTAGCCACTCTTGGCAAGGCACTTTGAAATGTTTCTTGAATTTATAATGGTAAGGCAACCGAATAATTCCCCCTTCTTCCTTTCCCCCTTCAGCTTCGGCATGTCCCACTCCTTCAAAGTTGGGAACACTCTGAAGGCCAAAAATTCTTGCACTAAGTCCCTAGTGCCGATATGATCTGCAATAACTCGAAATTCAGCCAGGGTAATTTGGCTTGGACTCCCTGGTGTCATGTTGCATCGGGGTCTGGTCTCTCCGAAGATCAATTCTAGCAGACTCTGGACCAGCTTCTCCTTGTCTTCGTCAACTTTGACGTAAAACCACTCAGACTTCCAGCCAGCTGGCCACTTGCTTCGGTAGCTAATCACTCGAAATTTTGTGTTCTTGCGATAGGCAAAATTGTAACAACCAAAATTTTCATGTAGCCCATCTCCTCTAGCTTTTGTCTGATAATGAAGCTCGTGCACTCGGCAGAAGCCTTCACTAAATGGCTCCACCCCTTGGCTGCGGAGAGCCCAGATATAAACGCTAAGCTGGACAATAGCGTTAGGAGTTAGCTGATGAAGGTAGATCCCAAACTTCTTCAATACATCAGCAATCATCTTGTTCAAAGGAAATCTTAAGCCAGCCTTAAAGAAACTTTTGAAGACTACCACTTCATCCTTTCCTGGCTTCGGAGTAGTCTCTTCCCCACCAAAACGAACCAGCTCTTTCTTCGCTTCACTGAAATAGCCCAATTTCAACAGCTTAGGCAAATCATCTTCGGAGATGGTGGATTTCCCGAAATCCAGGTGGCTGGGTTTATTTGGCACCGCGTTGTAATCATCTTCAGACTCAGTCTCCTCAACATCAGCCAGTTCTGTTTCAGCAGTAGGTGCATCCTCCGATGCTACCAGCCCTGAGTGCTTCATCACTTCAGAGATTGGGGCAGTTTCAGCACCTTCGGCTTCCTCTCCGTCGCGCATAACCCTAGCTGTGGAACGCACTCTGGCCATCTGATGATTGAATTTCTTGTTTTTTGAATGAAGTTGAAATTTTTTTATTTTGCCGAAGCTCTTTCTTACGAAGCTTGAGCAAAGTAAATAGCTTCGGTTGAGGATGCAGCAAACAATCTTCGGTTTTGGTCAATATTTTGGCAGCAAAACAGTGCAATAGCAATAAATGATGTGGTAACTTCACACCTACCCGTCTGTTTATATAGTGTCGTAGGTGAGAAGGTGAATCGTCAAGGTCTTCCGCACCGGACAAACAGCCACCCGCACTCACTGAACGGTGGGCCACAGGGTCAAGGTGAATCGCCAGGGCACGCGTAACTGCTGCAAGATGAGGCCACTTCGCGCGCGGATTATTTTAATCGTTTCTCGCCAACGAGCTCAGGGAAGGTGTTTTCGGATCTTCGGCATCCCGAAGCCAAGAAGACTTTTTCACGGATCAAGCTCGTTACGAAAAATGATCTAGCACCGCGAAGGGGCTACTGTTGGGGGTATGCTTCGTAGCCGAAGATCCTAAAGAAAGAGAACACCTTCGGCAGATCCTCTCAGAAGCAGCGCCGAAGCTATCACCTATAAAGCTTCGGCACAGTGACAGATCTCAAGACGAAGGGGTGAACCGACTTAAAGATGAAATGACTTAAAGACCCATGATGTTTTGTGTCATTATTGTAGTCGATTGTAAAGGGCATAAATATAATTTTACACAGGATGCGCCCTGTGCCTATAAATAGGTGAACAGTACCCCTGTACTGTTCACGGAATCTTATAATCGCTGACACATTACGCTGGAATTATTGTTTTTTGCCAAGGCGAAGGTATAAATATACCCAAATATTATGTACAATATTTAGGTTTGTATAATAAAATATGTGAATGATGTTATCTGTCTTTGGTATATTTTTCTCTAATATTTCATATTTTGTATTTCATTGTTTCATAAGTCTGATTACGAAGGTGTGACCTTCGTAATATTTTGCTCATGGCCTTCGTCCGAAGTTCATTAAATCCTTGGGGAGATAATGCTTCAGCGGACGAGGGACATTAATATTTAACATTTTATGTTGCCTTGTTCTTAATTCATAGCATCTGAGAACAAGTCCCCAACATCTATGACTAATGTGTTTTCAAGTGTAATCTTATGCTTAGTCATAGAATTGGAAGGGAAATGGAGTATTCGGCAAAGACGACGCTTCCACTCAACTCCATCGGTATTATCTACTCTTTGTCGGTATTCCGCATAGTTCTTCACATTGGTATAATCTTCACTCATATTTATTTGTTTGCCATTGGGGAGAAAGTAAAATGGCTTATATTTCACTCAAAGTATCCGTTTTTGGCGATTCATGCCAAAGGAGGAGAAAGTGTTAGCCCAAAGCAAAAGGACTGCACCACCACCAATGAATTTTAAAAATGAAGTTTTCAAATTGGTATCTTAATGTGTTTTCAAAAGGGGGAGAAAGTACTAGTATCTTCAAAATTTTGTAAAACCCTCTTGAACACTAAGAGGAGAATTTCATTGAGGGGGAGTTTTGTTTAAGTCAAAGGAAAAGCATTTGAAATAGGGGGAGAAATTTTCAAATCTTGAAAATGCTTCTTTCAATCTTATTCATGTACCTTTGACTATTTGCAAAAGTCGTTGAAAAAGAATTTTACAAAGTATTTGCAAAAACAAAACTTGTGGTGCAAGCGTGGTCCACAATTTTAAATAAGAAGAAAACAATCCATGCATATCTAGTAGAAATAATTATATTGGTTTCATTCCAAGCAACCTTTGCACTTACTGAAAGGGAAATGTGCCCTTGGACCATTTCTGAAGTGTTTTGGTGATTAAGTGCCCAACACAAATGCTCTAAGTGTTAATTTGTGCCAAAGACTCAAGAAGTGCAAATCAAGTTACAAGGTATGTTTCTAGACTTAGTACATTGATTTGAGTACTAATGTATTGTGTCTAAGTGCTAGAAACAGGAGAAATTGGTTTGGAATGGAGTTGGCTGTGTACAGCCAAATGCAGCTCGGTCTAGGTGCACCGGACAGTGTCCGGTGCGCCAGGACCAGTCTCAGTGAACAGTCCGCTCTCGGGACTCGACGGCGGCGTACGACTATAAATCACCGGACTGTCCGGTGGTGCTCCGGACTATCTGGTGAGTCGTCTGCGGCGAAGTCGTCACTCTCGGGAATCGTTCAACGACGTACGACTAAAATTCACCGGACGGTCCGGTGAGCCAACGGTCAACTGTGGCAACGGTCGGCCGCGCAATCTGCGCGCGACGCGTGGGCACGCCAACGGTCGGCAGAGGGCACCAGACTGTCCGGTGGGCACCGGACAGTGTCCGGTGTGCCAACTGACGCAAATCTGCAATGGTCGGATGCGCTATAAAAGGAAGGAGATCGTGCACCGGACAACTACAGGGACTATTCGGTGGCGCACCGGACTGTCCAGTGCGCCACCCGACAGAAGGCAAGATTTGCCTTCCAAAGCTGCCTCCAACGGCTCCTAGCTGCCTTGGGGCTATAAAAGGGACCCCTAGGCGCATGGAGGAGATAAACAAGCACTCTTTGATCATTTCTAAGCATCCAGACTCCACTCCCACGCATTTGATTCTTTGTGCTAGCAATTTGAGCTCCTCTTGAGTTGAGAACTCCGTGTGTTGAACTTAGAGCTCAAGTTGTGACTTGTGTGTGTGATTGTACTCTCGTTTTGAGTCTTGTGTGCGTTGCTCTTCCCTCCCTTACTTCTGTGCTTCTTTGTGATCATCAATTGTAAGGGCGAGAGGCTCCAAGTTGTAGAGATTCCTCGCAAGCGGGAAAAAGTATAAGGAAGAACACTGTGGTATTCAAGTTGATCATTGGATCACTTGAAAGGGGTTGAGTGCAACCCTCGTCCATTGGGACGCCACAACATGGAGGTAGGCAAGTGTTATACTTGCCGAACCACGGGATAACTCGCGTGTCTCTTGTGATTGCTTTTCTGTGTGATTATTGTGATTTGCAAGAAGCTCGCTCTATAGCCACTTGGTTTTATCATTCTAACACTTAACCAAGTTTTGTGGCTTTTAGTTGTCGATTTTTACAGGATCACCTATTCACCCCCCCCCCCCCTCTAGGTGCTCTCAATTGGTATCGGAGCCGTTCTCTTCACGTAAGGGACTAATCGCCCAAAGAGATGGATCCTAAGGGAAAGGGGATGGTGGTCAATGATAAGGAGAAAGAGTCCATCTTCAACGAGCCGAGGGACGACAAGCCCACCGATTCTGGCTCGAGTCATAAGAAGAAGGACGGGAAGAAGAAGAGGCGCATCAAGAAGATCGTCTACTACGACAGCGATGAGTCCTCTTCTTCCCAAAGAGACGACGACTACGACGAGAAAAAGAAACCGATTAACTCAAACTTTTCTTTTGATTATTCTCGTATTCTGTATAATTCTAATGCCCATTTGCTTTCTATTCCTCTCGATAAACCTCCACACTTTGATGGAGAGGACTACGCTTTTTGGAGTCACAAAATGCGTAGTCACCTTTTCTCTCTCCATCCTAGTATTTGGGAGATAGTTGAGACTGGAATGCAATTTGATAGTACGGATAACCCTGTATTCATTAACGAACAAATCCATAAAAATGCACAAGCTACCACTGTTTTGTTAGCATCATTGTGCAAGGATGAATACCACAAGGTGAGTGGCTTGGACAACGCCAAGCAAATATGGGACACCCTCAAAATTTCACATGAGGGGAATGACGCCACCATGATCACCAAAATGGAGTTGGTGGAAGGCGAGCTAGGAAGGTTCGCGATGATCAGGGGGGAGGAGCCGACGCAAACTTATAACAGGCTCAAGACCCTGGTCAACAAGATCAGGAGCTATGGAAGCACAAGATGGACGGACCACGACGTCATCCGACTTATGCTCAGGTCGTTTACTGTCATTGACCCTCATCTTGTGAACTCAATCCGTGAGAATCCTAGGTACACAAAGATGACGCTCGAGGAAATACTCGGAAAGTTTGTGAGCGGGCGTATGATGATCAAGGAAGCAAGATACGTTGATGAGGCATTGAATGGCCCAATGCCCATCTATGAGCCCCAACCTATTGCATTCAAGGCAACAAGCAGCAGCAGGGAGGCGCTACCTAGCAAGGTGGCACAAGTTGAAGCTGCCGGGTTAAATGAAGATGAAATGGCCCTCATTATCAAGAGCTTCAAGACGGCGCTAAAAGGACGAAAGGAGCATCCCAACAAGAGCAAAGCAAAGGGAAAGCGCTCCTGTTTTAAATGTGGTAAGACTGGTCATTTCATAGCAAATTGTCCCGATAATGCTAATGACCAGGAACAAGAAAAGAGCGGGAAGAGGGTGAAGAAGAAGGCCTACAAGAAGGCGAAGGGCGAGGCGCACCTAGGCAAAGAGTGGGATTCGGATTGCTCTTCGTCCGACTCCGACGACGAAGGACTCGCCGCCTCGGCCTTCAACAAGTCATCTCTCTCTTCCCCAACGAGCACCACACCTGCCTCATGGCAAAGGAGAAAAAGGTAAGTGCTCGAGATACCCCTAAGTATACTACTTCAAGTGATGATGACTCTAGTGATGATGAAGTAGAATATACTGATTTATTTAAGGGCTTAGATAGAGCAAAGGTAGATAAAATTAATGAATTAATTGATGCCTTAAATGAAAAGGATAGACTTTTAGAGAAGCAAGAAGACATTTTGTATGAAGAGCATGATAAATTTGTTAGTGTACAAAAATCTCTTGCTTTAGAAACTAAAAGGAATGAAATTCTATCTTCTGAAATATCTGCTTGTCATGAGTCTATTTCTAGCTTAAAGAGTGTTAATGATGAATTAAATGCCAAGCTAGAAGTAGCTAATAAATCTAGTTCATGTGTAGAACATGTTGTTATCTGCAATAGATGCAAGGATTTTGATATTAATGCTTGTAATAAACATCTCATTGCTATTACAAAATTGAATGATGAAGTAGCAAGTCTTAATGCTCAACTTAGGACTTGCAAAAGTGACTTTGATAAGTTAAAATTTGCTAGGGATGCCTACACGATTGGTAGACACCCCTCAATTAAGGATGGGCTTGGCTTTCGCAAGGAAGCTAAGAACTTAACAAGCCAAAGGGCTTCCATTCCCAACAAGGAGAAAGGGAAGGCCCCTATGGCTAGTAGCATTCAAAGGAATCATGCGTTCATTTATGATAGAAAATTTTCTAGGAATGCTCACTATAATAGGAGTTATGATGCTTATGATTCACATGCTATGATGGCTTCAAGTTCTACTTTTGTGCATGGTAGAAATAGGCCTAGGAAGGGAAATGTTATTCATCATGTGCCTAGGAAAATGCATAATGAATCTGCTACTATTTTCCATGCTTGCAATACTACTTTTGTACTTTCATGTAGAAATAAGAAAGTAGTTGCTAAGAAGTTGGGGGCCAAATGCAAGGGAGACAAGACTTGCATTTGGGTCCCAAAGGCTATTGTTACTAAACTCGTAGGACCCAACAAGAGTTGGGTACCTAAAACCCAAGCCTAATTTGCCTTGCAGGTTTATGCATCCAGGGGCTCAAGCTGGATTATCGACAGCGGATGCACAAACCATATGACGGGGGAGAAGAAGATGTTCACCTCCTACGTCAAGAACAAAGATTCCCAAGATTCGATCATCTTTGGAGATGGGAACCAAGGCAAGGTTAAAGGACTAGGAAAAATAGCTATTTCATCCGAGCATTCTATTTCAAATGTGTTCTTAGTTGAATCGCTCGGGCATAACTTATTATCTATAAGTCAATTATGTAATATGGGTTACAATTGTTTGTTCACCAATGTAGATGTTCTGTCTTTAGAAGGAGTGATGGTTCATTAGCTTTTAAGGGTGTACTAGACGGCAAACTCTACTTAGTGGATTTTTCGAAAGAGGAGGCCGATCTAGATGCATGCTTAATTGCTAAGACTAGCATGGGCTGGCTATGGCATCGCAGTCTAGCACATGTTGGGAAAAAGAACCTTCACAAACTTCTAAAGGGAGAACATGTGTTAGGTCTAACAAATGTGTTTTTCGAAAAAAATAGACCTTGTGCAGCTTGTCAAGCAGGCAAACAGGTGGGAAGTACTCATCACAGCAAGAATGTGATGACCACATCAAGACCTCTGGAGCTACTTCATATGGACCTCTTCGGACCCGTCGCCTACCTCAGCATCGGGGGAAGTAAGTATGGTCTTGTTGTTGATGGTGATTTTTCCCGCTTCACTTGGGTATTCTTTTTGCAGGATAAATCAGAAACCCAAGGGACCCTTAAGCGCTTCCTAAGGAGAGCTCAAAACGAATTTGAGCTCAAGGTGAAGAAGATAAGAAGCGACAATGAGTCCGAGTTCAAGAACTTACAAGTGGAGGAGTACCTTGAGGAGGAAGGAATCAACCACGAGTTCTCCGCTCCCTACACACCACATCAAAACAGTGTGGTAGAGAGGAAAAATAGGACGCTTATCGACATGGCGAGGATGATGCTTGGAGAATTCAAGACACCCGAGCGGTTTTGGTCGGAAGCTGTGAACACAGCTTGCCACGCCATAAACCGGGTCTACCTTCATCGCCTCCTCAAGAAGACCTCGTACGAACTTCTAACCGGTAACAAACCCAATGTGTCATACTTTCGTGTATTTGGGAGTAAATGTTACATTCTAGTAAAGAAAGGTAGAAACTCTAAATTTGCTCCCAAAGCTGTAGAAGGGTTTTTGCTAGGTTATGACTCAAATACAAAGGCGTATAGAGTCTTCAACAAATCATCGGGTTTGGTTGAAGTCTCTAGCGATGTTGTATTTGATGAAACTAATGGCTCTCCAAGAGAGCAAGTTGATCTTGATGATGTAGATGAAGATGATGTTCCAACGGATGCAATTCGCACCATGGCGATTGGAGATGTGCGACCACAGGAACACAAAGAGCAAGATCAACCTTCTTCCTCAACAATGGTGCATCCCCCAACTCAAGATGATGAACAGGTTCCTCAAGAGGAGGCGTGTGATCAAGGGGGAGCACAAGAAGACCATGTTGTGGAGGAAGAAGCACCACGGGTCCCTCCAACTCAAGTCCGAGCGACGATTCAAAGGAATCATCCTGTCGGCCAGATTTTGGGTGATATAAGCAAGGGAGTAACAACTCGCTCACGTCTAGCTAATTTTTGTGAGCATTACTCGTTTGTCTCTTCTATTGAGTCTTTCAGGGTAGAAGATGCCTTGCTAGATTCGGACTTGGTGTTGGCCATGCAGGAAGAGCTCAACAACTTCAAGCGAAATGAAGTTTGGACCCTGGTGCCACGTCCCAAGCAAAACGTTGTGGGAACCAAGTGGGTGTTCCGCAACAAACAGGACGAGCATGGGGTGGTGACAAGGAACAAGGCTCGACTTGTGGCAAAAGGTTATGCCCAAGTCGCAGGTTTGGACTTTGAGGAGACTTTTGCTCCTGTGGCTAGGCTAGAGTCTATTCGCATTTTGTTAGCCTATGCCGCTCACCATTCTTTCAGGTTGTTCCAAATGGATGTGAAGAGTGCTTTTCTCAATGGGCCAATCAAGGAGGAGGTGTACGTGGAGCAACCCCCTGGCTTTGAGGATGAACGGTACCCTGACCATGTGTGTAAGCTCTCTAAGGCGCTCTATGGACTTAAGCAAGCCCCAAGAGCATGGCATGAATGCCTTAGAGATTTCCTTATTGCTAATGCTTTCAAGGTTGGGAAAGCCGATCCAACTCTTTTCACTAAGACTTGTGATGATGACTTATTTGTGTGCCAGATTTATGTCGATGACATAATATTTGGTTCTACTAACCAAAAGTCTTGTGAGGAGTTTAGCAGGGTGATGACGCAGAAATTTGAGATGTCGATGATGGGCGAGTTGAACTACTTCCTTGGATTTCAAGTGAAGCAACTCAAGGATGGCACCTTCATCTCCCAAACGAAGTTCACGCAAGACTAGCTCAAGCGGTTTGGGATGAAGGACGCCAAGCCCGCAAAGACACCAATAGGAACCGACGGACATGTCGACCTCAACAAAGGAGGTAAGTCCGTTGATCAAAAGGCATACTGGTCTATGATAGGATCCTTGCTTTATTTATGTGCTAGTAGACCGGATATTATGCTTAGCATTTGCATGTGTGCTAGATATCAATCTGACCCAAGGGAATGTCACCTTGTGGCCGTTAAGCGGATTCTTAGATATTTAGTTGTTACGCCTTGCTTCGAGATCTGGTATCCAAAGGGTCTACCTTTGACTTGATTGGATATTCAGACTCCGATTATGCCGGGTGCAAGGTTGATAGGAAGAGTACATCAGGGACGTGCCAATTCCTAGGAAGGTCCCTTGTGTCTTGGAGCTCAAAGAAACAAACTTTCGTTGCCCTATCCACCGCTGAGGCCGAGTATGTTGCCGCAAGACAGTGTTGCGCGCAACTACTTTGGATGAGGCAAACCCTCCGGGACTTTGGCTACAATCTGAGCAAAGTCCCACTCCTATGTGACAACGAGAGTGCAATCCACATGGCGGATAATCCTGTTGAACACAGCCGCACTAAGCACATAGATATCCGGCATCACTTCCTGAGAGACCACCAGCAAAAGGGGGATATCGAGGTGTACCATATTAACACCGAAAACCAGCTAGCCGATATCTTCACCAAGCCTTTAGATGAGAAAAGGTTTTGCAGGTTGCGTAGTGAGCTAAATGTCTTAGATTCGCGTAACTTGGATTGATCTATAGCATACATGTGTTTTATGCCTTTGATCATGTAATTTATGCATTTCAATCTTGTGTTGTTCATTTGTGGTGCTCAAGTTGTAAACATGATCCCCGGACCTCACAAATCCATTTGCAAGTGATGCACTTATTTAGGGGGAGGCATGCTACAACTTGACCCTTTGAGACTAACCTTGTGTTTGAGTTCTTGTTTTAGTCTCAAAGGTGGATTGAAAGGGAAAGGTGAACTTGGACCATGCAAAGACTTCCACTGCACTCCGGTAATAACTCCAAGTTCATTTCTATGCTCTTATTGCCTTTTGCTCTTAATTGACAATTTTGGTGAGGCAATGGGGTTCAAGGGCCAAGAATGATCCCGTTTAGGTGCTTAATGCCAAAGGGGGATAAATTAAGGCCAAAGCAAATGGATCAGCTACCACTTGAGAAATTTGAAAATAGTAGAGTTAGCACTTTTGATTTGTCAAAATTCTCTTATGTGCAAAATTTAGCCTCTTGTGGGGAGAATGTAGGATTATGGGAAAAAGGGGGAGTTTTTGGCTCTTGATCAATTTTTCTCTTGGATTACATTTCTTTATGCCTAAACAAGTGTGTTTGACTTAGAGATAGGAAAATGAGTTTGATTTCAAAAACAAACCAAGTGGTGGCAAAGAATGATCCAAATATGCCAAATTTGAATCAAAAACAATTCTTGTTCTCAATTGCATTAATGTTGCACTCCTTTTAATTGCTTTTTGATGTGTTGGCATAAATCACCAAAAAGGGGAGATTGAAAGGGAAATGTGCCCTTGGGCCATTTCTAAAGTGTTGTGGTGATTAAGTGCCCAACACAAATGCTCTAAGTGTTAATTTGTGCCAAAGACTCAAGAAGTGCAAATCAAGTTACAAGGTATGTTTCTAGACTTAGTACATTGATTTGAGTACTAATGTATTGTGTCTAAGTGCTAGAAACAGGAGAAAATGGTTTGGAATGGAGTTGGCTGTGTACAGCCAAATACAGCTCGGTCTGGGTGCACCGGACTATCCGGTGGTGCACCGGACAATGTCCGGTGCGCCAGGACCAGTCTCGGTGAACAGTCCGCTCTCGAGACTCGATGGCGGCGTACGGCTATAAATCACCAGACTGTCTGGTGGTGCACCGAACTGTCCAATGAGTCATCTGCGGCGAAGTCGTCGCTCTCGGGAATCGTTCAATGACGTACGGCTAAAATTCACCGGACGGTCCGGTGAGACACCGGACTGTCCGGTGAGCCAACGATCAACTATGCCAACGGTCGGTCGCGCAATCCGCGCGTGACGCCTGGGCGCGCCAAGATCGGCAGAGGGCACCGGACTGTCCGGTGTGCACCGGACAGTGTCTGGTGTGCCAACTGCCGCAAATCTGCAACGGTCGGATGCGCTATAAAAGGAAGGAGATCGCGCACCGGACAGCTACAGGGACTGTCCGGTGGTGCACCGGACTGTCCGGTGCGCCACCCGATAGAAGGCAAGATTTGCCTTCCAAAGCTGCCTCCAACGGCTCCTAGCTGCCTTGGGGCTATAAAAGGGACCCCTAGGCGCATGGAGGAGATAAACAAGCACTCTTTGATCATTTCTAAGCATCCGGACTCCACTCCCACGCATTTGATTCTTTGTGCTAGCAATTTGAGCTCCTCTTGAGTTGAGAACTCCGTGTGTTGAACTTAGAGCTCAAGTTGTGACTTGTGTGTGTGATTGTACTCTCGTTTTGAGTCTTGTGTGCATTGCTCTTCCCTCCCTTACTTCTGTGCTTCTTTGTGATCATTAATTGTAAGGGCGAGAGGCTCCAAGTTGTGGAGATTCCTCGCAAGCGGGAAAAAGTATAAGGAAGAAGAACACTATGGTATTCAAGTTGATCATTGGATCACTTGAAAGGGGTTGAGTGCAACCCTCGTCCATTGGGATGCCACAACGTGGAGGTAGGCAAGTGTTATACTTGCCGAACCACGGGATAACTCGCGTGTCTCTTGTGATTGCTTTTCTGTGTGATTATTGTGATTTGCAAGAAGCTCGCTCTATAGCCACTTGGTTTTATCATTCTAACACTTAACCAAGTTTTGTGGCTCTTAGTTGTCGATTTTTACAGGATCACCTTTTCACCCCCCCCCCTCTAGGTGCTCTCAATTCTTATGCAAACTAGTTCAATTCTGCACTTATATGTTTGCTTTGGTTTGTGTTGGCATCAATCACCAAAAAGGGGGAGATTGAAAGGGAAATAGGGTCAAACCTTTTCGTATATGATTTTGGTGGTTGAATTGCCCAACACAAATAATTGGACTAACAGTTTGCTCTAGAATATATGTTCTACAGGTGCCAAAGGTTCACAACAAACCAATACAAAGTTAAAAGAAAGGGTTCAAAACAAATAAGCAAAGAAAACCGAAGGCTGCCCTGGTCTGGCGCACCGGACTGTCCGGTGTGCCACCGGACAGTGTCCGTTGCACCAGGGAGAATCACTCCGAACTGCTCAGCTTCGTGTTTCTAGAAATTGCTCTCCGCTATAATTCACCGGACTGTCCGGTGTGCCAGCAGGAGCAGCGTCTAGCGCGCCAACGGTCGTCTGCAAAAGTGAACAGTGAACGTGAACAGTGCAGACTACGCGCGCAGAAGTCAGAGCAGGCGCAGAAGGCGCACCAGACAGTGAACAAGACCTGTCCGGTGCACCACCGGACTGTCCGGTGGCCCAGTTGTCAGAAGCTCCAATGATCGAACCCTAACGGTTGGGTGACGTGGCTGGCGTACTGGACAGTGTCCAGTGGCGCACCGGACTGTCCGGTGCGCCCGTCGACAGCAGAGTTCCCCAACGACCATTTTGGTGGGTGGGGCTATAAATACCCCCAACCACCACACTTCAAGGTATCCAAGTTTTCAGCCATTGCATTCAATACAAGAGCTCTAGCCTTCACTCCAAGACACAAACAAGAGATCAAATCCTCTCCCAAGTCCAAAGTTCACTCCAATCAAATAGTGACTAGTGAGAGAGAGACATTTGTGTTCATTTGAGTTCTTGCGCTTGGATCGCTTTTCTTCTTCCTTCTTTCTTGTTCTCAAGCAACTTGTAATCAACGCAAGAGACACCAAGTTGTGGTGGTCCTTGTGAGGGGTCTAAGTGACCCGTTGATTAAGGAGAAAAGCTCACTCGGTCTAGGTGACCGTTTGAGAGAGGGAAAGGGTTGAAAGAGACTCGGTCTTTGTGACCACCTCAACGGGGAGTAGGTTTGCAAGAACCGAACCTCGGTAAAACAAATCACCGTGTCTCACTCTTCATTTGCTTGTGATTTGTTTTCACCCTCTATTTTCGGACTCGATTTTATTTCTAACGCTAACCCCGGCTTGTAGTGTGTGCTTAAGTTTATAATTATCAGATGTCACCTATTCACCCCCCCTCTAGGCGACTTTCACTAATATAGCATCATCTGGGCCCAAGTACTTAAGTAGGATGTCGTTGACTGTTCGGCGGTAGAGTTCATTACTCATCAAAACATACTTAAAAGTTGTACGCCGAATATTCTTATCTGTCCTAATATTAGGATTTCGTAAATAATTAGTTATGGGCGTCCTCCAATCACTCGTATTGGCTTCATTATCAGCCGAATCAATTAGGAGAACTTTCCTGGTAACCCCGGATGGTCAAGAGTGTTTGCTCGGACGGTCCGCGACCTGGGGAATTAGCCCTGCACTGGTTATCAGATTTTCAGTGTTGTGAAATCTCCCTTGCTTTATCCGATAACCTGATGCATCTTGTGCCAAATTGTTAGCTCTATGATTCTCAACTCTATAGATATGCCGAATACTGAATTCATCAAAAGAATGAATTATGCCCCAACATTTTTCAAGGTAACTATTTAGAGTACCATCAAAACATTGATATTCTTCTATCACCTGTTGGACGACCAGCTGAGAATCACCAAATGCCTTCACATGTTTTACTCCCATGCAATTTAAAAGTTCCAAGCCGAACAAAAGGGCCTCATATTCGGCTTGATTGTTAGTGCAATAAGTTTTCAATCGGCTAGAGAAGTCGAAGGAGATATCACTTGGTGAAACAAGTACGACGCCAATTCCTTGCCCTTCATTGCAAACCGATTCATCAAAATATAAAGTCCAAGAAGTAATAGTGAGGTATGACATATCTAGTTTATGAGTATCATTAATCCGATGTTCTACAATAAAATCCGCTATGACCTGGCCTCTCATAGATTTCAATGGTTCATAGGCCAAGTCATATTCTATGAGTGCATAAGCCCACTTACCAATTCTACCACTCATAATTAGGTTATGCAACATGTATTTGATCACATTGGCTTGACTAGAAATAGTGCAATGACTAGACAGTAAATAACATCTACACTTGGTGCATGCATAAAACAAGCATAAGCATAACTTCTCAATAAAAGTGTACCTCGTTTCAGCATCCACCAACCTCCGACTTAGATATGTAACCACATGCTCCTTTCCTTTGGTTTCTTGTGTCAGAACAGCCCCAATGACCTTATCTTCAGCTGCAATGTATAATCAGAATGGTACTCCTGCTTGTGGTGCTTTTAATACAGGAGCCGAAGACAAGTATTTTTTAATGAGATCAAATGCTTCCGGCTGCTCTGCCCCCCAAGCGAATTCGGCATCATTCTTAAGCCGAAGAATAGGGGTGAAGGCATCAATCTTCCCAGCTAGGTTAGAAATAAACCTTCGTAAATAATTCACCTTACCGAGAAACTTCTGCACTTCGACCTTACAGGTTTGAGGTCCCACATTCCGAATAGACTTGATTCGGTTAGGGTCTATCTCTATACCATGTTCATGGATGACAAATCCTAAAAACTTACCAGCCGACACTCCAAAAGCACATTTACGTGGGTTCATTTTCAAACCATACCGACGCATTTTATCAAAGGCTTTGCGCAAATCAGCTAAATGAGAACTAAACTCAGCCGATTTTACTACAATATCATCAATGTAGACTTGCACAGTGTTTTCCAATAGCTCGTGAAAGATCAAATTCATAGCCCTCTGATAAGTAGCACCGGCATTTTTTAGACCAAATGTTATGACAACCCACTCAAATAAACCAATGAAGCTTGGACATATAAAGGCCGTTTTAGACGCATCTTCTTCGGCCATGAAAATCTGATTATATCCGGCATTACCGTCAAGAAGGCTAATAATTCTATTTCCTGATGCATTATTGATCAATGTGTCGGCTATGAGCATGGGATACTCATATTTAGGAGTTGCTCTATTTAAATTGCGAAAATCAATGCATACTCTAAGCTTACCTGACTCCTTCTCCACCGGCACAATATTGGAGACCCACTCTGCATATCTGCAAGGTCTAATAAAATTGGCTTCTAGCAGCCGGTGGATTTCGTCCTTGATTCGTGGGAGAAGATCGGGACAAAATGTTCTAGCTCTCGGCTTGAAAGGTCTGAAACCGGACTTAATGGACAGCCGATGCTCTACGATCTCTTGGCTTAATACCGGCATCTCAGTGTAATTCCAAGCAAAGCAATCCGAATATTCCTTCAATAGACCGATCATCTCATTTCTAGGATCGGTCTCTAGGGTCTTGTTTACAAAAGTTGGCCTTAGAGTTTTACCATCTCCTATGTCGATCTCCTCCAAAGGATCGGCCGATGTGAACCCCTATCCTAGTTTATCGAGATCTCTGAATTCCTCTATCATGTCCCCCACAGAGGAATCAGATGATCTTTGTGTGATGGCGGACTCTCCGATCTCGGGGGTCGGATCATCCATAATACTGTCTTTACGTTGTGGTAGATGTTCGGTCTTAAAGTCCGAACAGTTTTGTGAAAGACCAGACCATCCGGCCTTAGAAGTCGAATTATCCATGACCAAGGACTCATGAATTTTGTGTGTACTCATCATTTAAACTTTATTTAGGATTTAGCCGATTCTCCATTGGTTCTAGCATTACAGGAATGAAACCCTTCTTATCTATACTTATGAACTGGTAATCAGAAAAATCTACTCCTATGAGACATGTAGCAGTCTCATAAGTCCATAGTATAGGGGCATCGTGTTGGAACTTACTCTCCTGGGCACGATGATCCAACGGGGGAGTGAAAGGAATGCAAACAAGGTTTTAACTCGAGATGGTGATTGCTCTGTTAATCCAGCCTCTCAAGGGCATTGTAAGGGGGTATTTATAGGTGGCTAAGCGCCCAACGTCTTGATTTAAGGACGCATGTGCCCTCAGGCACTTGGACTATCCCCGGAATATTCTCATAAGGGAGGGTTACAGACTATCATTACAGAAAATCCATTACAAATCGGGCCCGTAACACACTTCTCCGTGCGGGGCCTGTTACAATGGGTCGAATCCCATGTGGGCCTCTAGGTTGGGTGAGGGCGAGGGAAGGGGCAACTCCGTCATAGGCCTTCATCTTGTAGTGTAGAGGACGAAGGGTGGACCTCGCCGGTCGTTTTGCTTCCATTGGTGTAGCAAGGTTGACGAAGGCTTGGAGCGAAGGGTAGCGTGTTCGCCTTCGCCCCAACATTTGCCCTCCGAGGGACCAGTTCGACTAAGTCATCTGGTGCCGAAGACGTCGCTAGATGGTGGAGACGCTGCCCTCGCTTGAAGTGGTTCCGTGGGGGTTTTTGATATGACCGTTGATGGACGTAGTACTGTTGGACTGTGGGTTTCCCGAAGCGTCGCGTCCTTTGTATAAAAGGGGGGCGGCGCGGGTCAGGTTCTCTTACTTTTCTGTGCGCCGTAGAACCCTAGCCTCCTTTTAAAACCGTTTGCCCGCTCACCTGCCCTCCTTGCTCCTGTTCGTCGGAGATCTGGCCCGCGTCAAGCAGATAGCTCGCCGCCGCCGACGGTACATAGCCATGTTGTCTTCTTCCTCGTCTGCTGCAAACACGCCGCCGGCCAACGCATCATCCGAGGATACGTTGAGCAACATGGCTGCGATGGAACTACATCTGGGTGATACAGTGGAGTTCGGTGTTTCGCGGATTTCCTCGGTTCGCGTGCAGGATATGCAACAGCTGGGGTATTTTGGCAGCGGAGTTGGGTGTGTCCCGGGAGCGGAGGAGGTTCCCAAGCCCGAGGGCGAGTTGATCGTGTTTGAGGCATTTTTCACCGCTAGCCTTCGTCTACCTGCACATCGCTTTGTGGTGGAGGTCCTACAGAAATTTGAGGTCCAGGTCCACCAGCTGACACCTAACGCCGTGGTGGCCCTGGCGAAGTATGTCTGGGCGGCAACTTCGTATGGCGGTCAGCCTTCTATGGAGGTCTTCGCCAAACATTACTGTCTGCATTGGCAAAAAAGAAAAATTGGACACAAGATTGCACAGTTTGGATCGTGCACGTTTACGCCGAGGACCGGAAAGACTTCGATGGAAGTCGTGGAGTTAGTTCCCTGTGCCCGCAATAAGTGGGGTAACTGGTGGGATTTCTGGTTTTATGTTTCCGAGGGCGAAGTCGAAGACCACCCAGGGCTCCCCGTGGTCGTGATGTGCTCCCATTATTATGTGGCGTACCCTCAATTTGAGGTGGCGGAGGATGATGAAAATGAAGGAGCCCTTCGGTGCGCTGCCCGCATGAGTAGCGGGCGTGATTTAGTTGAGGAATTCATCGGGTATGGGGTATGGCCCTTGGCACATGGCTAGGCATTGGGCGAAGTATGCCCTCGCGAGATGCCCTCCCTGGGTGGGCAGCGAGTGCGAAGTCCAGCCTTCGCGTTGGATCTGCATGGCCAGGATCCCGCTGTGTTCGTGCATGAAGCAGAAGATGGGCTGCGCGTATTGTGGGGCATTATGTTCCTAGGACGGAGGCCCTGCGGAGTTGGGATATCCGTGGATCCAACGTTCGCCTGAATAGGGTCTTCGAGCTCAATCGCTTGCCATACGGCGACTATCCCGGGGATGACGCTGTCAACCGCCGCGGGAAGAGGCCAGTGGCCGTGACTGAGGAAGGCCCTTCGCAGGAGGCCGCCCCAGCCACGAAGAAGAGAAAACTAGGTACTGCAGTGGGGGGACTAGGGGTCTCCGATAGTTTTGCTGTGGAGTTGATGAAGACGTGCGCAGCCCCCGGGGGAAGGATGTCTTCGCCTGAGCTCCGGGAGTCTTCGGCGCGAATGCTGGAGGTTACCGGGGGTCGATGGCCCAAGAATGTTCTGATCCCCCACGCGGCTAGGGAAGACTTCTTTATGTCTCGCATGGTTGGTGACTTGAAGGTTTTTCCTTACGAACGGAATATTGCTGCTGTTGTATCGGCAGTGATGGAGAGGGACCGTCAAGACGCTGCGCAGAAACACCGGGCGGTCGTCAGGATCGCGGATCCTATGCGCGAGGCGAAGAAGGCGCGGGGGAGCAAGAAGGCTGCTGCCTCTAGCAGTAGCAAACCGGTGCCGGCTGCGAAACCGGCCGCCGCCGGGCACAGCAAGGCGTCGGCGAGTGCGAAGGATTCTGCCTCTGACGGGAGTAAGCCGCCCCCGTGCGGGCCCGTGAAAGAACAAAGGCCGCCTTCGCCGACACGACGTGTTGCTGACTTCAGCACGGACATCAGTGTCGATGATTATTTTGTTGGTAAGTGAAGTTTTTTTGGTGCGACTAGGCCTTTAACCAGTATCATGGTGCAGGGTCGGGTGAGGGGCAACTGGCTGTTGTCCCACCTCCGGTGGCAACCACTTCGCCAACGGCGGTGGTTGGGGCGAAGGGTGCCGCGCGGGACCCGTGCGCCACTTTCTGCACGAGCAGCGAGATTCTGTCGGCTGCTGCCGCTAAGGACGTGGCGGGCTCCATGTCTCAGCGACTGAGGGAAGCGTCGCAGCAGCTGTCACAGCAGCTGAAGCGAGTAAGTTGTGTTGGACTTTGATGTTTGTTGTTTTTATGAGGATTCGGGTCTCATGGGTTTATGTCAGGCGGCTGACTTCACCGACCACGTCGCGTCGGGTGCCATGACTGCAGACGTTGCTATCGAGGTCGAGAGTCTCCGGGCACAGCATGCGGATGCTATGCGGGAGAAGTCGGCTGCGGAGAGCAAAAACCGTAGGCTGTCGGAGAAGATGGCCGCCATGGAGGCCGAGAAGACGGATCTCCGGCACCAGCTGGCGGAGGAGAGGAGGGAGGCGAACAAGGCCATCGCTGATGCGCAGGCTTCGCAGGCCGAGGCCAAAGTGGCGCGGGCGGAGGGCAGTCTCGCCCACCAACACGCCGAGGAGCTGGAGGCAAGGTTCAATGCCCTGCGCAGCCGCATGGACAAGGGCGAGGCCTCGACGCGCGTGGAGGTCGAGCGGACGCACGCGCAGTTCGTGGACGCGTACCGGGAGCTGGGTGCGCGGACTACTGACTTCGAAGTGCTCGGCCAAGAAGCAGGCCTTCGCTTCCTTGAATGGTTGCAGGAGAAGCTGCTGGTGCTCCCGACCATTGTGACGGGTTTCATGTCCTTCGCCTCCCTCGTCACCTGCGAGGGGGGCGTGAATGCTTTGTCCCATGAGGGGTGCAGGCATTACGAGGTCTTCGACCAAGCAGACAAAAACTTTGAACGTGAGATCTTCAAGGTCGAAGACCCTGTGCTAAAGCAGTCGGCGGGGGCGCTCTTCGATAGGATGTGGGGTCCGCATCGCCGAGAGGCGGTCAGGGAGCGGTCCGACTGGGCAATAGAGCAGGTAAAGGCTATTTTTGTGTGGTTATATGTGCGGGTATGTGTGGTTTTGCTAAATGAGTGTGCTGTTGCTGCAGATGGCGCATGCTGAAGACGTCGAGGACCTTGGTGGTCTGGACGGCACGCTGCCCAAGGCCGCGGAGGTCGATCCGGTGCCGCCATCTGTTGCCGGTGAAGGCCCCTCGGTGACCCCCGCACCGACTGCGGCCGATGAAGACCCCGCACCAGCCCCTGCGCCGACGGGCGAAGACGCCTTGAAGGTGGTGGCCGAGCCGACTGCCGAGCCGGCGGCCGAAGACCCCACAGCCGTGGTCGAGCCTTCGCAGGTGGCTGAATAGGTGTTGAGGAGTTTCTAAATTTTGTCTGTTTGATAGTGAACGTCGGTTGCTGCATAGGTTCTGAGGTTTGGGCCTACGCACGCAACCACTACTGACAATGCTATTTTTGTGGCAGCTTCGACCGTGGCTGCTGATGACGATTCATTTAGCTCTGTGTCTAAGTGTTTTGAGTCTGATGATTCTGGGAGTTCGATTGCGTGGACGGAGGAGTCTTCAGACGAGGACTTGGATTATTTTGCAGCGTTAGATGTGGCTGCAGCGGAGCCTTCGCCGCACGCGGAGGGTTCCGATGAGCTCCCGGGCACGAGTACTGGGTATAGGCGGCGAAGGGCGGTGGCGAAACGGAGAGTGAGTGGATTGTCGCGAAGCGGTAGGCGTCATTGTAGTGAGATGGAGAGTGGTCGTCTTCGCGTGGATGGGACTGGTAAGCGAGAATTGTTGTCCTCGCTGATTGGGGTGAGTGTAGGTGAGGGGGAGCTGCGAAATCTTTTTGAGGGTGAGGAATTGAGGATAATGCTGTTCAACTATAGGGAGATGGGCATCATCACGAAGGTTGAGCCAATGTAATATATGATGCCCTCGCTGTTTGTATGTAACCATAATTTATATGATAAGGATGCGCCTTTGTTGATCCGGCTGCGCCCGTAGGCGACTTCTGCACGGAGTCTTTTGGGAATGACTTCGATCTTCGCGTACTTGTTGTGTTGTTCAGGCTGCGCCCGTAAGCGACTTTTGCACGGAGAGTCTTTTGGGAAAGACTTCGATTTTGCGCGCCTATTATTCCGGCTGCACCCTTAGGCGACTTTTGCATGGAGAGTCTTTTGGTAAAGACTTCAATTTTGCGCACTTGTTGTGCTATTCCGGCTGCACCCTTAGGCGACTTTTGCACGGAGAGTCCGGCTGCACCCTTAGGCGACTTTTGCACTGAGAGTCTTTTGGAAAAGACTTTGATTTTGCGCGCCTATTATTCCGGCTGCACCCTTAGGCGACTTTTGTACGGAGAGTCTTTTGGTAAAGACTTCGATTTTGCGCACTTATTGTGCTATTCCGGCTACACCCTTAGGCGACTTTTGCACGGAGAGTCTGGTTGCACCCTTAGGCGACTTTTGCACGGAGAGTCTTTTGGAAAAGACTTTGATTTTGCGCACTTATTGTGCTAGTCCGGCTGCACCCTTAGGCGACTTTTGCGCGGAGTGTCGCACACGAGGGTAGTCAGCGTTGCCCCTCGCGGTGACTTCGGTGTGGTCGAATGCCGAAGACCGTCAATGCGGTCTTTTTCGACATATTGTGTCTTAGTTTTTGAGGGGGATTTTTGCGGGTATATTACACGGCTCCGCCTCATTAAAAACCTCACCCCCGGGACGAAAAGAGTGCGGGCCGGAATGATACTGTTTGGTGAATTACAAGGGTGTGTTGGCCCTGAGGATTCAAACAAAAAATTTGTGGAGATTATCGATATTCCAGGAATGCTCTAGGTCCTCGCCGGATGGCGTTGTTAGCCTGTACGCGCTGGGGGATGCCTTCGTCTTGACGATGAAAGGACCCTCCCACTTTGGCTCCAGCTTGCCTCGTGACTCTGTCTGTTGGGGACTTGTTCTCAAATGCTAAGAGTTAAGAACAAGGCAACACAAAAAGTATTAAGTGTTAAAGCCCTTCGTCCTACTAAACATTATTCCCCTTCGAGAAATAATGTGTTTCGGACGAAGGTCACAAGAGACATACCTTCGTAAATATAACAAGTAATGACGAAGGATTCATATAAAGCGTGAAATATAAACATCATCATAGAATCATTTCTATTTTATTAACATGGAGAAATAGAAATGATTACAAATTGCAAAGGTACCTTCGGTCCTGAGAGAAGGTAAAAAGTACAAGCGTGACGCAAAAGCATATGCCAAGTCAGCGTGAACAGTACGGGAGTACTGTTCATCTATTTATAGACATGGGACGCAGCCCACGTAAAATTACATTCATGTCCATTACATTTGTTAATGACTTATGAGAATCTGTCAAGGTCCACGTAGTCTTTTCATCTCTAAGTCGGTTCCCCCTTTTGCTATCGCGACGAAGCTTCCCTGCGCACAGCTTCGGCTGTGCACCATCCTTCGTAGAGCTTGGTAATCAGCTCGCCCTTCGTCTGGTTCAGGCTTCGTCCTAACCGTGCTTCATGTTCATAATTCTGAGTCCGAAGATACCTGTTCACATAATTCACTTGGAAAACATTGTCAAATCATGTTTTTGAGGACCTTCGGAGGACGAAGGCCCCCAACAGTAGCCCCTCGCAATATTAATTTGTTAATAATAAATTCAGATTGCGATATGGACGAAGGCCTTAAGCCGAAGGTCCGAAAAAACACCTTCCCTTTGCTAGAATAGCAACATTCACTGACAAGTGGGGTCTTTCAATTTTCACCGCCCCGGGAGTATAAATAAGATCATACCGCAAACTTATTTGGTACGCACACTTGCCATCTGCTTCGGCCCACTAAATTTTTAGCTCTTGTGCTTTAAGATTTGTGACCTTTTTGATTTCGAAGCTTTGGCCCTGAAAACAGTTTTTTAGCGCTTCCGAAGATGTCTGAAGGTAAGAAGATCCCTGCTGAGACGAAGCTGAGTCTCGAGGAAGAGAAGAATTTGGGGTTCCTGATAGCGATGGCGGAGACCAATACGGAGAAAATCACAAAGGAGATTCTTGAAGGTTTGTCCGAAGATACTGGTGACAGCGACAGCTATGATGTAGAAAGTGGTGGGGAAGAGGCCGAAGATCGACCATGGCGGCCAAGTCACACGGTTTTTGGGAAAACCACCATCAAGCAGAGTCATATTGATAATATGAGGGGCGGTATTTTCGAGATATATCTATTGTGAGGGCTGACGCTGGAGAAAAGACTTCTCCCACCCTAGAAGAAGATGAAGTCGTAATCTTCCGAAGCTTTCTCAAGGCTGGGCTTCGATTCCCCCTAAGCAACTTTGTTGTTGAAGTCCTGAAGACATTTCAAGTCTACATTCATCAAATTACTCCCGAAGCTATCATAAGAATGGGGTTATTTGTCTGGGCTGCGAGAAGCCAAGGTGTAGAACCAAATGCTAAAAGCTTTTGTAATATTCATGAGTTGTTATATGAGACGAAGCCCTGGGGGAAAGAACAATATCACAACAACTTTGGGTGTTACAGCTTCGGTGCCCGCTCCGGGTCAAGCCGCCCTGTGCCAACCTTTCGGAAGAGGTGGCCTGGAGCCTGGATGACAGAGTGGTTCTATGTAAAGAATGACTTATCAGCGCAAGAAAATGTTAAGAGTATCATTATGCGCCCCATCTGGCAACGCTTCGGACTTCGAAGGCCGAAGGTTGAAATGGACGAAGCAGCCGAGGAATGCCAAAGAGCCTTCGGCGTAATCTGCTCTTTCATTGGGACAAGGGACTTGGTCCAAGAGCACATTGCCTTCAGGGTATGGCCACTTGCAGAAAAGTGGGAAATGCCGAAGGAGACCATTAAAGAGTCCGACGAAGGCGGACTGGTCAGACTGAAATACACATTCAAATATGCAGATAAATGTGTTGAACCTGATGATGACTGGTTGAAAAGCATTGAAACATTAAGTGACGAACTGCTTGGGGCATATTCGAAGGCCGAAAATACTGCGTTATCAGCAGCCTTCGGAGGCCGAAAGAAGAAAAGGCTCAACCGGGTATTTGACGCAGTCGGGTTTGTCTACCCTGACTATCATTATCCGGTTCTGGGTCGCAAAAGAAAGGTTACTTCTCCTGCGACAGAAGCTACCACAAGTGCCACTAGTGAGCCAGCGCCGCAAAGGAAAAAGTTGAAGGTGCTCACCCACCGAGCGCGCTTTATTGAGCCGGCCACAGTGCCAAAATTTATTGGTGAAGTCTCTTTGGCCTCTGAAGCTGCAGAACCAGCTCCAGTGCCGAAGATAGAAGAGAAAACTGAAGCACCTTCAGCCGAAAAAGCAGAAAAACCGAAGACTGAAGGGCCAAAAACATCAGAAATTTTAAGTCCTTCAGCAAATGTCGAAACAACAAAAAATCAAAAGGGCCCATTAGTGACCCCAAGAAGAAAACGAATGGTGAACGTACTGGATGTCTTGGAGACAATTAAGTCTTCAAGCACAACCGCAGAGGAGTCTGCTGAACTCGCTGAAGCATCTACTGAAGCTTCGAAACAACAAGCTGAAGCTGAAGCTGGGCCTTCAGAGCCCACCAAGGAACAATCCGAGAAAATATCAGAACCAGCTTTGGTTGAAGAAATTGACACAGCCGCCCCCGAAGCTCCCTCCAGCATATGCGATTACATCGTGCGACATGCTTCGGGGAAGAAACTGTCTGAAGAAGAGACCTATGAAGCGAATCACTATGCTAGGGAGTTAAAGTATCCGAAGGGGGCAGTAGTATTCAATGGGACAAATGAAGATGACTTCCTATACTGCCTCCCTGATAACAAAGAATTATCTGTCTGCCGGGAGATGGCCAGGAGTATGGGTTTCCCAAAGCTCGAAGCTGGATTATGCGCCATGACGAAAGAGGATCTCGCAGACAGTCTTGCGTACAATAGCCTAAAGGTATGGAAATTAAGCGTTTGACAAAACTTTTTTAATACGTAGTTCATTCCTTTATTCTTATATGGATTCTTTTTCGTATAGGGCTTGATTCTAAGCAACGCATTAAGAGCCCAAAAAAGCGCCGAAGATGAAAGCTACGACATTGCGTTTAACAATTTACGCTCCGAAGTTATCAAACTGAGAAACGAAGCTCTGGACAAGGATAAGATTCTGCTTACACTGGTAGATAAAATAAAGAAAGACGAAGCTGCTTCAAAAACCCAGGCCGAAGCCCAAAAACGTGAAATTAAAGATCTTCAGAAACAACTGGCTAGAGCTAAAGAGGAACGTGTGCTTGAGGAAACAAAACGAGAACTCAGTGATCATATGGTCAATAATTTGGAGTTAAGTGTTAAGGAGCTTCGTGCATCTCAGAGGAAATGTTATGTTAAATCTGTAGAATGCGTGAAAAAGATAAAATCCAGCTTCGCCAGCGTTGGCGCCTTTTCTAGTGAAGAGGACTTTTCAAGAGGCAATCCCGAAGGTCCACTGGACTGGATTAGTCACGAAGCAGAAGCCTTCGAGGAAATCCTGAGCAGCCGCGGTGACATCTGCGCTTTTTCAGGCGCCAGAGGAGTTGCTGCTGTTTTGGAGAAGAAGGGTTGTGAACATATAAAATCCTTAGCTCAGTCCGAAGCTGCCCTATCCTCTGAAGACATCAAAGATCCCTCGACCGAAGCAAGCATGGTTGGCGGTAAATTCTTCACTGATATCTGGGACAATGGCGGCCGAGAAATGGCGCAAGAAATAATTCAAAGAAGTGAAAAAGGCATCCATGATGCTAGGAAAGTGGCGGAAGCTGCCGAAAGAAGTACAGAGCCCGAAGGGCAATTAGGTATTAATTAGTCGTTATTGTGTTGTAATTTTTATTTCAAACTTTGCTCGCGATTTGTAATAGTAATAAAGAAATGTTCTCTTCCCTCAGAAGCTGCTGGATCGACCGTCAACCCTCATACAAAAGGAGATGACGAGATTAAACGAATGGTCGAAGCTATCATGGATAAAGTTGTTGATCAACTTCTAAATGAGGCCGCCGAAGCATTTCTAAGAGAAGACTAAATGTTATTAGAAAAAACATTGGAAATGTGATTTCTGTAATATTTTGTACATTTGAATGTAATATATAAGTCTCTTTTCATTATTCAATTCTTTACGATGCATGAAATTCTACATACATACCTTTTTTGAGCCTTCGGCGAAAAAACACCTTCCCTTCTTTTCATGCTTCGTGAAGAAAACATTCTCCGTTAGAACTGTTCTGATAAATCACATCCATGCTTCGTGTAAACATTCTCCGAAGCTATACAAATTTGATATTACTCTGATGAAGCTTATCCATGCTTCGTAAAAACAGTTTCCGAAGCTATTTTCCGAAGATTATCATTGTATTCCCTCGTGAGTTTACACAATTTGCTCTTTCTCAAAGCATCCTTTCGAAGGTTGATACTGTGTCCCCTTCTTTTGCCATATGCAACATGATGTATGATGCTTATGCTATGCAAAATGATGTGATGATGTTATGTTATGCAAATGACGTTTGTTCCGAAGATACACACAAAATATATTTGTAAGCTCTGCATTCCCTTAGGAACGTCTTTGGAGCTTCTTCGCCTTTTACTTAGACGGTATAAGCTCTGCATTCCCTTAGGAACGTCTTTGGAGCTTCTTCGCCTTTCACTTAGGCGGTATAAGCTCTGCATCCCCTTAGGGACGTCTTTGGAGCTTCTTCGCCTTTCACTTAGGCGGTATAAGCTCTGCATTCCCTTAGGAACGTCTTTGGAGCAAAAAACTTACACTGCGCTCCCTTTGGAACGGCTTTTTGTAACTTTGGCAACTTACTCTGCGTTCCTTAGAATGACTTTTTGTTGCTTCGAAGGATTTTTAATAATTCGAAGATCCTCCTTGTTACCGCAAATTTTCAAGCTTCAGCAACTTAAGCCTGTGGAGAAGATAGGTTTTTCTCATAGTCAACCACGAAATTATTATATGAAAACTGAAATGTTCTTTATTACACAAAAAATAGAACTTAAACGAAAAAGACTGCTATCAAAGTAGGATATATGTCAATAAATGTGCTTCGACTCTGGCACAGTACTATTGACTGTGCGAGCTTCAGATTGCTCTCTGAGATTCCTTTGATGCGGAGCATATTGGCTCCCTTCTGGCTGTTGGCCTTGTTGCAGCGGAGGTGGAGGCGGGGGCTGTTGCCATGAAGCTTGAGGTTGACTTGCCGAAGCTACGGAAACTGCAGGGTGGTTGCCCACGTACTCCGGGATGTAAGGCTGATGGTACGAAGCAGTATGCATGACCTGCTTCGGCTGTCCTTGTTGCGCTGCAGCTTCTGCGAGCTCCTTTTGTTTCTGGATGGTGACATGGCACATCCTGGTGGTATGGCCCTTGTTCTCACCACAGAATAGGCAAAATGTCCTCCTTGGTTGATCCCCAAATCTTTCGCCGAAGCCCCTGGCGCCTCTGCCTCTTGGAGCTGGTGGCCGGAAGAAAGTTTGCTGCTGCCCTGAAGCCTGTGAGGAGCACTGCGGCCTGTTCTGCTAACTCCCCTTATCATCATTTTGAGTGTTGTGGATGGACCTGACATGCCTCGGATAAAATCGTCCCCCGAAGCCCCTGGTCATCTCAGAAAATCTGAAGGCCTCCTCCCTTCTTTGGCGAAAGTCATTATCAGCACGGATGTACTCGTCCATCTTTTGGAGTAGCTTCTCCAGAGTCTGAGGAGGCTTCCTAGCAAAGTATTGGGCTGCAGGTCCAGGACGAAGCCCCTTGATCATGGCTTCGATAACAATTTCATTGGGCACCGTTGGTGCCTGCGCCCTCAAACGCAAGAACCTTCTGACATACGCCTGAAGGTATTCTTCATGATCCTGAGTGCACTGGAACAAGGCTTGAGCAGTGACCGGCTTCGTCTGAAATCCTTGAAAGCTGGTTAACAACATATCCTTTAGCTTCTGCCATGAGGTGATCGTTCCTGGTCGAAGGGAGGAATACCAGGTCTAAGCAACATTCCTGACGGCCATAACGAAAGACTTCGCCATGACTGCAGCATTGCCCCCATACGAAGACACTGTTGCTTCGTAGCTCATCAAGAACTGCTTCGGGTCTGAGTGGCCGTCGAACATGGGAAGCTGAGGTGGCTTATAGGATGGAGGCCAAGGTGTAGCCTGCAGCTCAGCGGACAAAGGAGAAGCATCATCGAAAACAAAATTTCCCTGATGGAAATTGTCATACCAGTCATCTTCGTTGACGAAGCCCTCCTGATGAAGGTCTTTCTGCTGAGGCCTTCTGTTTTGCTCATCGTGAGTAAGATGGCGAACTTCCTCAGAGGCTTCGTCTATCTGCCGTTGCAACTCAGCTAGCCGGGCCATCTTCTCCTTCTTCCTCTGTACCTGTTGATGTAGCATCTCCATATCCCTGATTTCTTGGTCTAGCTCTTCCTCCTGAAGCGTCGGGCTGACGGCCTTTCTCTTCTGGCTTCGGGCCTCCCGAAGAGAGACGGTCTCCTGGTTATGGTCCAGCGGTTGCAGTGCTGCAGCCCCAGTCGCTGAAGCTTTCTTCGGCGCCATAGCGAAGGTCTATAGCTTCCGAAGGTGTTCAAAAAAAACTCGAAGTGGAAGTGAGTTCACCGGAGGTGGGCGCCAATGTTGGGGACTTGTTCTCAAATGCTAAGAGTTAAGAACAAGGCAACACAAAAAGTATTAAGTGTTAAAGCCCTTCGTCCTACTAAACATTATTCCCCTTCGAGAAATAATGTGTTTCGGACGAAGGTCACAAGAGACATACCTTCGTAAATATAACAAGTAATGACGAAGGATTCATATAAAGCGTGAAATATAAACATCATCATAGAATCATTTCTATTTTATTAACATGGAGAAATAGAAATGATTACAAATTGCAAAGGTACCTTCGGTCCTGAGAGAAGGTAAAAAGTACAAGCGTGACGCAAAAGCATATGCCAAGTCAGCGTGAACAGTACGGGAGTACTGTTCATCTATTTATAGACGTGGGACGCAGCCCACGTAAAATTACATTCATGTCCATTACATTTGTTAATGACTTATGAGAATCTGTCAAGGTCCACGTAGTCTTTTCATCTCTAAGTCGGTTCCCCCTTTTGCTATCGCGACGAAGCTTCCCTGCGCACAGCTTCGGCTGTGCACCATCCTTCGTAGAGCTTGGTAATCAGCTCGCCCTTCGTCTGGTTCAGGCTTCGTCCTAACCGTGCTTCATGTTCATAATTCTGAGTCCGAAGATACCTGTTCACATAATTCACTTGGAAAACATTGTCAAATCATGTTTTTGAGGACCTTCGGAGGACGAAGGCCCCCAACACTGTCCGAGTTGTCCGAACGAGTATGAGGTCCCCTTCGTCGAATTCTCTTGGGACGACTGTGTGGTCGCGCCAGGCCTTTGTTTGAGCTTGGTATTTATTGAGAGCCTGCAGGGCGAAGACACGGTCTCCGTCGATGAGGTCCTTGGAGGTTGGTTCGTCTACGTCGGGGACGGCTGAAGCGCTTGTCCGTGGTGACCCATATTTGATTTCCTGTGTGGTCATGGCCTCCGATCCATATAGCAGGCGAAAGGGAGTGAATCTAGTCGCCCGACATTCGGTCGTGTTTAGCGCCCAGACTGCTTCAGGTAGCAGGTCGGCCCATTTACCCTTCTTGTCGTCGAGAAGCATTTTCTTGATGGCAGTGAAAATCTTGCCGTTGGCACGCTCCATGACGCCGTTAGATTGTGGGTGATATACTGAGGCGAAGGCAAGCTTGGTGCCAATGGAGAAACAAAAATCCCTAAAGTCCTGGCTGTCAAACTGTTTGCCATTGTCGACTGTGAGCTCAGACGGGACTCCGAATCGGCAGATAATGTTTTGCCATAAAAATTTCTGGGTAGTCTTCGATGTTATTATGGATACTGCCCTTGCCTCGATCCACTTGGTAAAATACTCGACGGCGATGAAGGTGAACTTGAGGTTCCCTTGGGCCGTGGGTAGTGGCCCGACAATGTGTAGCCCCCAGCGTTGAAGTGGCCATGTGTGGGTGATCAGCTTTGTGAATTGCGAGGGGTTGCCTGAACGAGGAGAGAACTTATGCCAGGCTTCTCATGACCTCGTGACTCGATTTGCGGCGCAGATTATAGCAGGCCAGTAGAAACCTTGACGGATCACCTTGGCAGCGAGGGCCCTGGGCCTCGAGTGAGAGCCGCAAGTGCCGCTGTGGACTTCACGCAGGATCTGGAGGCCTTCGGTCTCTATGACACATTTGAGCATGGGTTGACTGATCCCTTTCTTGTATAGCTGGCCCTCAATAAGTGTGAAGTCCCGGCTTCGGTGTTTGAGGTGCTTGGCCTAGTTGACATCGCCTGGATGGTAATATCCTTGCAAGAACAGGGTTATTGGGGCCCGCCAGTCTTCGGCCATGATGAGGTTGACAATGCGATGGCCCTCGGCGTTGGTGGTTATTTGCAGACCCTCTGGGTTGCGGACGGCTGGTGTGCCAACGATGTGGTAGAACACGTCGGAGGGCAGGGCTTCGCCTCTGGCTGCTGCTTTGGCTAACGCATCGGCTTCTTCGTTCCTAGCGCGGTCTACATGTTGCAGGGTGAAACCCTTGAATTGTTTCTCAAGACTGTGAACGGTCGTAAGATACTGCAGAAGTGCAGGGTCTTTTGCTGAATAGTCTTTTTTGATCTGGCCAGCAACGACTTTGGAGTCTGTCTTGGTTATACAGGTGGCCACGCCGAGTGCTTTCAGCTTGCGAAGGCCCAGGATAACGGCTTTGTATTCTGCTATGTTATTTGTGCACTTATCGGATTCCAGAGCGAAGCTAAGGCGTGCTGCGTATCTGTGCTTGACGCCGGTGCGTGATGTGATAATTGCAGTCGCGCCTGCCCCCGCATGGCACCATGCGCCGTCACAGTGGATGGTCCACACCTTCTCTGAGGGCTCTTCTTGCTGCCGTGCCGGCCCTATCTAGTCGACGATGAAATTTGCGAGGACTTGCGACTTGATTGTTGTCCTGGGCTCGAAGGTGATGTGGTATTCAGAGAGTTCGGCTGCCCATTTGGCGATATGGACGAACGCCTCCGGATTTCTGAATAATTTGTCGAGTCCCCTGTCCGTGGTGACCCGCACCTTGAACGCTTCGAACTAGTGGCGCAACTTGCGCGATGCCATGACGACTGTGTAGGCAATTTTTTCCAACTCCGTCATGTTGCATTTGGAAGTTGTGAGGACTTCAGAGACGTAATAAACTGGACACTGCCGAGTTGTGCCCTCTCTGTCCTGCTCTTGGACCAACGCTGCGCTGACTGCGTGTGGCGAAGCTGCGACGTAGAGCAACAGAGGTAGCGAGGGGTCGGGGCTTGTAAGGGTTGCCAATTCTGACAGTGCTATTTGAGTGATGCGAAGGCTGCCGCTTGCTCTGGTCCCATGCAAAGTCTTTTGCGCCGCGTAGCGTCTTGAGGAAGGGTAGGCTTCACTCTGCGGACTTGGAAATGAATCTGTTGAGGGCGGCCAATCTGCCTGTCAGACGTTGGACGTCTCTGGTTGACTGTGGAGGCATCATGTTGATGATAGCCTGGATCTTGGTTGGGTTGGCCTCGATCCCGCGGTGCGACACCAGGTAGCCCAGTATCTTCCCCTGGCAAACTCCGAAGACACACTTTTCGGGGTTTAGGCGAAGTCGTGCTTCCCGCATGTTCGCGAATGTTTCTGCGAGGTCAGCTAGATGATCCTCTTTGTTTTTGCTGGCAACGACGATGTCGTCCACATACGTGAAAATGTTCCGGCCTACTTGGCTCTCGAGCACCATCTTGGTGAGGCGAGAGAAGGTGGACCCAGCGTTCTTTAGTCCCTCCGGCATTCTGACGAAGCAATACGTGCCGAAGGGCATGATGAAACTGGTACTGGCCTTGTCTTCCTCCTTCATATATATTTGGTGATAGCCAGAGAAGCAGTCGATGAGTGACATGACTTCGCATCCAGCCGCACTATCGACGATCTTGTTGATCCAAGGTAGCGGGAAATTATCCTTGGGGCAGGCCTTGTTGAGGCTGGTGAAATCGATGCACATCCGCCATTTGCCACTCTTCTTTTGCACCATGACTACGTTAGCGAGCCACGTAGGGTAGGCGACTAGTTCGATGAAATTGGCCTCAAGCAGGTGGTGTACCTCGGCTTTGGCGGCTTCTGTTTTTTCATCAGACATTTTGCGCAGCCTTTGCTTCTTCGGTCGCACCAAAGGGTCGATGCCCAAGCTGTGTTCGATGATAGTGCGATTGACTCCGACCAGGTCGAGGGCAGACCAGGCGAAGACGTCCTTATTTCTGGAAAGACAGGAGATGAGTCTCTCCTCGTCTTGCGAAGTCAGGTCTTCGCTTATGATGACCGTTTGCTTGGGTGTTGCCTGGTCAAGGGGAGCTGTCTTCGTTCCATCGTTGCTCTGCAGTTGTGCCTTTTGATGCTCGTTGGCGGTTGGGTGGGTAGCCTCAAGGGCTTCGCGCTACGTCGTAAGACAGTGTATGTTTCGTTGCCCTGGAACAAAGTCTCTTTCAATGTTGCGCGTGGTCTGCTGGTTGCCATAGATTGTGATCACGCCTTGCGGACCCGGGATTTTCATGCACAGGTGAAGTCCGTGAATGGCCACTTCAAACTTGTTGATGGAGCCCCGGCCCATTATGGCGTTGTACGGGTATACCATGTCGACGATGTCGAAGGTGACCTGCTCACTTCGTGCATTGGGTGCTACACCGTAGGACAAGGGTAGCTCTATCTTGCCCACGGGAAAGGTGCCCTTGCCGCCGAAGCATATAGGGGGTTGTCCGAAGGCTTAAGTAAATTGTGGCTGATGCCCATGCGGTCGAAGACGTGGAGGAAAATGATGTCCGCCTGGCTGCCGTTGTCAACTAAGACTTTGTGTAGGTCCCAGCCTGCCACACTGCAGTTGATTACCATGGCGTCAATGTGGGGTGCGCTGCGCAGGTCGACATCTCTTCCGTCGAAGGTCAACGGCACGTGGGACCACTTCGTTTGCACGACTGGGCCAGTGACGGTGACGTGGTTGATGCTTCGGTAGTGGTCCCTCTTCTGTCGCTTCGTGTCGAAGTCGACACTGGACCCCCCAGTGATCATGTGAATGACTCCGCGATACGGCTGATCAGCGAAGTCTTCTTGTTTTGGTGCCTGGGGGTGATTTGGGTGGTGGATGTTTGGCTGATCCGGGTGCGGAGGTGGTACGACTTGTACCTCCTGGTGGTGTTTGTATGCGTGGTTAGGTGGATGCTGAGCGGGCCATGGTTGTATGGTTGTGGGAGGTGGTGTTGATATGTGTGTGCGACAACTCTTGGGTTGTCGGCTGGTTGCACCCGAGACATCCTGTCCCTAGTGGCCTTCGTTTCTGGGCAGTCCCTCGTTGGGTGCGCGCAGTCTTCGCCGTGAAACAGGCAGTAAAATCTGCGCAGCTGCTGCGCCTGTCCTCGGCCCCGACCACGGGTGCCATTGCCATGTCCCTAGGGGGGATAATCTTGATGGCGATGGGCCTCACCGGCGGGGTGCTGGTTGGCAATGTTATGCACCTGCTGTTGACTGCGGTTGTCCCGACCGGAATCTGACTGTGAAGGTCTTGTCCATGTTCGGCTGGACTGTGGAGGGTCCTTGGGTTTCCTCTGGGACTCGACCTTGCGCTGGTGGAGCTCTTCAGATCTGGCATATTTTTCGAACAGCTGATAGAGCTCTTGGAGGTTCTTGGGTGGGTCCCTGATGCAGTGACTGTAAAGGACGCCGGCCCGAAGGCCGTTGATGGCATAGTGAATGGCAATTTGGTCGTCGACCGAAGGCAGTTGTGACTTAAGAGTCAGGAACTTGCGGTAGTACTCATGTAGGGTTTCTTTCTCTAGCTGCTTGCAGAGTGACAGTTCGGCCAAGGCATCGGTGTCTGGGCGATACCCTTGGAAGTTGAGCAGAAATTTGTCCCGGAGACTTCTCCAGAAGTTGATGGACAACGGGGGCAACCTGGTGTACCAGGTTAGGGCCCAACCCTCGAGGGCGATGATGAAGGACTTGGCCATCGTGGCGTCGTCCCCTCCGGATGATGCGACAGCGACTTGATAGCTCATGATGTACTGTGTTGGGTCGGTGCTGCCGTTGTACTTGGGGTAGGTCCCTGCCCTGAAGTTGGCGGGCCATGGTGACACTTGCAGTTGTGGCGCCAGGGGACTCCGCTCATCAAGGTAGTTGACGCCAAGGGACTCCGCTCATCAAGGTAGTTGACAACTTGATAGCTCATGAAGGGTCCGCGCTGAGGAATGAATAGGTCTCCGACTGGCGCGCGCTGTTGGAGGGGCGGGTCATGCTTCAGATCATGTTGGCCTTCGCGCTGCATGAGCGCAATCTCTTGCTCGAGTTCCTGAGCCCTCTGCTCCTCGTCTCGTATCATCTGGCGCACCTTGGCCTGCACGGAAACACGTTGGCGCTTGGCCTCGAGGATTTCTTTTTGCTTCTGGAGGTTGCGGTTCTTGATGCGGAGGGCCTGCAGCTGTAGCTGTTCTTCTGCTAAAACGTCGATGACTTCGCCGTCCTCTATGGCGTCCTCGCCCTCTAGCGGAGCGAAGCCTGGGGGTGGTTCCTGTGGCTATCCTCTGGAGCTGTAGGTGCGGAGGCTGCCCTTGGGAGTTGGTTGGTCGTTGCGCTGTCTCTTGCTGACAGCGTCGTCTTCGCAGGCTTCTTGATGGGTAGTGTCTGCAAGGGCCTTGCCCTTTTTCTCGGCTAGCAGTGCCGCCTTCGCTGCTTCGTCAACGGATGGGGCTGCCTTCAAGCTAGCTCTCTTGGGTGCCATCGTGGGTGGTTTGTTCGTAGCACGAACGGTGGGCGCCAAATGTTGGAACTTGCTCTCCTGGGCAAGATGATCCAACGGGGGAGTGAAAGGAATGCAAACAAGGTTTTAACTCGAGATGGTGATTGCTCTGTTAATCCAGCCTCTCAAGGGCACTGTAAGGGGGTATTTATAGGTGGCTGAGCGCCCAACGTATTGATGTAAGGACGCATGTGCCCTCAGGCACCTGGACTATCCCCGGAATATTCCCATAAGGGAGGGTTACAGACTGTCATTACAGAAAAGCCATTACAAATCGGGCCCGTAACACACTTCTTCGTGCGGGGCCTGTTACAATGGGCTGAATCCCACGTGGGCCTCCAGGTTGGGTGAGGGTGAGCGAAGGGGCGACTCCGTCGTAGGCCTTCGTCTTGCAGTGTAGAGGACGAAGGGTGGACCTTGCCGATCGTTTTGCTTCCGTTGGTGCAGCGAGGTTGACGAAGGCTTGGAGCGAAGGGTAGCGTCTTCGCCTTTGCCCCAACACATCGGCCACAGCGATGCAGGCCGATACATCAGCATGTACTTGTTCTATATCATTGCCTACCCATTGTATTAACATTTGATGTAATGTAGAAGGTATACATTGGTTGGCATGAATCCAATCTCTGCCTATGATTAGACTGTAATTTCCTTCTACATCAGCGACGAAGAATGCAGCAGCAAGGGTCTTAGTCCCGATGGTTAATTCAATGGACGTGACTCCCCTGGCTTTGATCGAACTATCAGTTTTGTTGGTGACTTGTTCTCAAATGCTTCGGATTAAGAACAAGGCAACATAAAAAGTGTTAAATGATAAGATCCTTCGTCCTTTGAAACATTATTTCCCTTCGGGATATAATGTGCTCCGGACGAAGGTCACAAACAATATATCTTCGTAAGCACAATAAGCTATGACGAAGGACTTACACGCAACATAAAAACTAATATAAACATTTAAATTTCATCACAACATCATTTCTATTTTATTATCATATAACAATAGAAATGACTTTAAATTACAAGTGTACCTTCGGATTGCAGGAAGACAAAAGTACAAGGATGACGCAAAAGCAAATGCCAGATCAGCGTGTTCAGTACGGGAGTACTGTTCATCTATTTATAGGCGTGGGACACAGCCCATGTAAAATTACATTCATGCCCATTACATTTGCTTAATGACCTATGGGAATCTGTCAAGACCTAAGTGGTCTTTTCATCTTTAGGTCGGTTCCCCGTTCTGCTATCGCGACGAAGCTTTCCTGCGCATAGCTTCGGCTGCGCACCATCCTTCGTACAGCATGGTAACCAGCCCGTCCTTCATCTCAACCCCCTTTCGTCTGGCTTAAGCTTCGTCCTGTCCGTACTCCATGTTCATAATCTGAGTCCGAAAATACCTGTTCATATAATTCACTTGGAAAACATTGTCAAATCTTGTTTTTGAGGACCTTCGGAGGACGAAGGCCCCCAACAGTAGCCCCTCGCAATATCAATTTGTTAATGATAAATTCAGATTGCGATATGGACGAAGGCCTTGAGCCGAAGGTCCGAAAAAACACCTTCCCTTTGCTAGAATAGCAACATTCATTGACAAGCGGGGCCTTTCAATTTTCAACGCACTGGGCGTATAAATAAGATCATACCGCAAACTCATTTGGTACGCTCGTTTGCCATCTGCTTCCGCTCACTAAATTTTTAGCTCTTGCGCACTAAGATTTACTGATTTTTTGGTTTTGAAGCTTCGGCTTTGAAAATAGTTTTTTAGTGTTTCCGAAGATGTCTGAAGATAAGAAGGTCGCTGCTGAGATGAAGCTGAGCCTCGACGAAGAGAAGAACTTGGGGTTCCTTATAGCGATGGCGAAGACCAATACGGAAAAAATCACCAAGGAGATTCTGGAAGGTTTGTCTGAAGATACTGGTGACAGCGACAGTTATGATGTAGAAAGCGGTGGGGGAGAGTCCGAAGATCGACCATGGCGGCCAAGTCACTCAGTTTTCGGGAAAACCACTATTAAGCAGAGTCATATTGACAATATGAGAGGGAGATATTTTCGAGATATATCTATTGTGAGGGCTGATGCTGGAGAAAAAACTTCTCCTACCCCCGAAGAAGATGAGGTCGTGATCTTCCGAAGCTTTCTTAAGGCTGGGCTTCGATTCCCCTTAAGCAGCTTTGTTGTCGAAGTCCTGAAGACATTTCAAGTCTACCTTCATCAAATTACTCCCGATGCTATCATAAGAATGGGGATCTTTGTCTGGGCTGTGCGAAGCCAAGGCTTAGAACCAAATGCTAAAAGCTTTTGCAAAATTCATGAGTTGTTATATGAGATGAAGCCCTGGGGGAAAGAACAATATCACAACAACTTTGGTTGCTACAGCTTCGGTGCCCGCTCCGGGTCAAGCTGCCCCGTGCCAACCTTTCGGAAGAGGTGGCCCGGTGCCTGGATGACAGAATGGTTCTATGTAAAGAATGACTTGACAGCGCAGGAAGATGTTAAAAGTATCATTATGCGTCCTATCTGGCAGTGCTTCGGACTCCGAAAACCGAAGGTTGAAATGGATGAAGCGGCCGAAGAATGCCAAAGAGCCTTCGGCGTAGTCTGCTCTTTTATCGGGACAAGGGACTTGGTCCAAGAGCATATTGCTTTCAGGGTGTGGCCACTTGCAGGAAAGTGGGAAATGCCGAAGGAGAACATCAAAGAGTCTGACGAAGGCGGACTGGTCAGACTGAAATACACATTCAAATACGGGGATAAGTTTGTTGAACCTGATGACGACTGGTTAAAAAGCATTGAAACATTAAGTGACGAACTGCTTGGGGTATATTCGAAGGCCGAGAACACTGCATTATCGGCAGCCTTCGGAGGCCGAAAGAAGAAAAGGCTCAACCGGGTATTTGATGCAATCGGGTTTGTCTACCCTGACTACCATTATCAGGTGTCGGGCCGCAAAAGAAAAAATACTTCTCCTGCAACAGAAGTTGCCACAAGTGCTTCTAGTGAGCCAGCGCCGCAAAGAAAAAAGATGAAGGTGCTCACCCACCGGGCACGTTTTATTGAGCCGGCCACAGTGCCTGAATTTATCGGTAAAGTCTTCTTGGCCACTGAAAGTACAGAGCCAGCTCCAGTGCCGAAGATCGAAGAAAAAACTGAAGTGCCTTCAGCAGAGAAAGCAGAAAAACCGAAAATTGAAGGACGAAAAATATTAGAAGTCTTGAGTCCTTCAGCAAGTGTCGAAACAATAAAAAATCAAAAGGGTCCATCGGTAACCCCGAAAAGAAAAAGAATGGTGAATGTGCTAGATGTTTTAGAGACAATTAAGTCTTCAAGCACAACTCCAAAGAAGACTGTTGAACTTTCTGAAGTGTCTACTGAAGCTTTAATTGCTGAAGCTTCGAAGCAACAACTTGAAGTTGAAGCTGGGACTTCAGAGCCCACCAAGGAACAACCTTTGGAAATCGAAGAAAAAATAAAAATGCCAGAGCCAATTTTGGTTGAAGAAATTGACACTGCTGCCCCTAAAGCTTCTTCCACCATATGCGATTACATTGTGCGACATGCTTTGGGGAAAAATTATCTGAAGAAGAGATTTATGAGGCCAACCACTATGCCAAAGAATTAAAATATCCGAAGGGGGCACTAGTGTTCAATGGGACAAACGAAGATGACTTCCTATACTGTCTCCCTGACAACAAAGAATTATCTGTCTGCCGGGAGATGGCTAGGAGTATGGGGTTTCCGAAGCTTGAAGCTGGACTATGCGCTATGACGAAGGAGGATCTCGCGGATAGTCTTGCGTATAATAGCCTAAAGGTATGGGAATTGGGCGCTTGGAAATTTTATAATTCGTAACTCATTCTTTTATTCTTATACCAACTTTTTTTTTACATGTAGGGTTTAATCCTAAGCAACGCATTGAGAGCACAAAAGAATGCCGAAGATGAGAGCTATAAAATTGCGTTTAACAACCTACGGTCAGAAGTTATTAAACTGAGAAACAAAGCTCTGGAAAAGGATAAGATTCTGCTTACATTGGTAGACAAGGTAAAAAAGGACGAAGCTGCCTCAAAGGTCCAGGCCGAAGCCCAAAAACGTGAGATTAAAGATCTTCAGAAACAGTTAGCTAGAGCTAAAGAGGAACGTATGCTTGAAGAAACAAAACGAGAGCTTAGCGATCAACTGGCCAATCATTTAGAGATAAGTGTTAAGGAGCTTCGTGCATCCCAGAGAAAATGCTACGTTAAATCTATAGAATGCGTCAAAAAGATAAAATCCAGCTTCGCCGGTGTTGGCGCATTCTCTAGTGAAGAGAATTTCTCAAGAGGCAATCCCGAAGGTCCACTGGAATGGATCAGTCACGAAGCAGAGGCCTTCGAGGAAATCCTGAGTAGCCGCGGTGACATCTGCGCTTTTTCGGGCGCTAGAGGAGTTGCTACTGTTTTGGAGAGGAAAGGTTGTGAGCATGTAAAATCCTTAGCTCAGTCCGAAGCTGCCTTGTCCTCCGAAGACATCAAAGACCCCTCGGCCGAAGCAAGCATGGTTGGCGGAAAATTCTTTACTGATATCTGGGACAACGGCGGCCGAGAAATGGCGCAAGAAATTATTCAAAAGAGTGAAAAAGGCATCCATGATGCTAGGAAAGTGACAGAAGTTGCCGAAAAAAGTACAGAGCCCGAAGGGCAAATAGGTATTAATTAGTCGTTCTTATTGTGTTGTAATTTTTAATTTCAAACTTTGTTCGCGGTCTGTGATAGTAATGTAGACACATTCTCTTCCCTCAGAACCTGCTGGATCGTCTGCTGACCCCCACACGAAAGGGGATGACGAAATTAAACAAATGGCCGAAGCTATCATGGATAAAGTTGTTGAACAACTTCTAAATGAGGCTGTCGAAGTAGTACTAAGAGAAGACTAGATGTTATTAGAAAAAACATTTGAAATGTGGTCTATGTAATATTTTGTACATTTGAATGTAATATACAAGTTTCTTTTCATTATTCAATTCTTTACGATGCATGAAACTTTACATACGTACCGTTTTTGAGCCTTCGGCGAAAAAACACCTTCCCTTCTTTTCATGCTTCGTGAAGATAGAAAAACTTTTACGCATCACAAAATCCATAGCGCTCTGATGAAAAATATCCAAACTTCGTGAAAACATTCTCTGAAGCTATATTCCGAAGATTCTTACTTTCTCAAAGCATCCTTCCGAAGGTTGATATTGTGTTCCCTTCTTTTGCCATATGCAATATGATGTATGATGCTTATGCTATGCAAAATGTTGTGATGATGTTATGTTATGTAGATGAGATTGATTCCGAAGATACACACATATCCCCGTAAAACACACAATCTTTTTGTATCAGCGCTGACTTTTCGCTGTAAGCTCTGCATTCCCTTAGGAACGTCTTTGGAGCTTCTTCGCCTTTTACTTAGGCGGTATCAGCGTTGACTTTTCGCTGTAAGCTCTGCATTCCCTTAGGAACGTCTTTGGAGCTTCTTCGCCTTTTACTTTCGGCGGAATCAGCGTTGACTTTTCGCTGTATGCTCTGCATTCCCTTAGGAACGACTTTGGAGCAGAAAACTTACACTGCGCTCCTTTTGGAACGGCTTTTTGTGACGTCAGCAACTTACTCTGCGTTCCTTAGAACGACTTTTGTTGCTTCGAAGGATTTTTAATAATTCGAAGGTCCTCCTTGTTATCACGAATTTTTAAGCTTCAGCAACTTAAGCCTGTGGAGAAAATAGGTTTTCCTCGTGGCCAACAACGAAACTATTACATGAAAACTGAAAAATGTTCTTTATTACACAGAAAATAAAACTAAATGGAAAAGACTGCTATCAAGGTAGGATATTTGTCAATAAATGTGCTTCGACTCTGGCACAGTGCTATTGACTGTGCGAGCTTCAGATTGTTCTCTGAGATCCCTTTGGTGTGGAACATATTGGCTCCCTTCCGGCTGTTGGCCTTGTTGCAGCGGTGGTGGAGGCGGAGGTTGTTGCCATGAAGCTTGAGGTTGACTCGCCGAAGCTACAGAAACTGCAGGGTGGTTGCCCACGTATTCTGGGATGTAAGGCGGATGGTATGAAGCAGTATGCATGACCTGCTTCGGCTGAACTTGTTGTGCTGCAGCTTCGGCTATCTCCTTTTGCTTCTGGATCGTGACATGGCACATCCTAGTGGTATGGCCCTTGTTTTCTCCACAGAACAAGCAAAACATTTTCCTTGGTTGATCGCCAAATCTTCCGCCGAAGCCCCTGGCGCCTCTGCCTCTTGGAGCTGGTGGCCGGAAGAAACTTTGCTGTTGCCCCGAAGCCTGTGAGGAGCACTGCGGCCTGTGCTGCTGACTTCCCTTGTCATCACTTTGAGTATTGTGGATAGACCTGACATGCCTCGGATAAAATCTTCCTCCGAAGCCCCTGGTCATTTCAGAAAACCTGAAAGCCTCCTCCCTTCTTTGGCGAAAATCGTTGTCGGCACGAATGTACTCGTCCATCTTCTGGAGCAGCTTCTCCAAAGTTTGAGGAGGCTTCCTAGCAAAGTATTGAGCTGAAGGTCCAGGCCGAAGTCCCTTGATCATGGCTTCAATGACAATTTCGTTGGGCACCGTTGGTGCCTGCGCCCTCAAACGCAAGAACCTTCTGACATACGCCTGAAGGTATTCTTCATGATCCTGAGTGCACTGGAACAAGGCTTGAGCAGTGACCGGCTTCGTCTGAAACCCTTGAAAGCTGGTTAACAACATGTCCTTCAGCTTTTGCCATGAAGTGATCGTTCCTGGTCGAAGGGAGGAATACCAGGTCTGAACAACATTCCTGACAGCCATAACAAAAGACTTTGCCATGACTGCAGCATTGCCACCATACGAAGATACTGTTGCTTCGTAGCTCATCAAAAACTGCTTCGGGTCTGAATGGCCATCGAACATGGGAAGCTGGGGCGGCTTCGGGTCTGCATCTCCATATCTCTGATCTCTTGATCTAGCTCATCCTCTTGAGGCGTTGGGCTGACAGCCTTCCTCTTCTGGTTTCGGGCTTCCCGAAGAGAGAGAGTCTCCTGGTTGGGGTCCAGCGGTTGCAGGGCTGCAGCCCCAGTCGCTAAAGCTTTCTTCGGCGCCATAGCGAGGGTCTATGGCTTCCGAAGGTGTTTAAAAAACTCAGAACAAGGCAACATAAAAAGTGTTAAATGATAAGATCCTTCGTCCTTTGAAACATTATTTCCCTTCGGGATATAATGTGCTCCGGACGAAGGTCACAAACAATATATCTTCGTAAGCACAATAAGCTATGACGAAGGACTTACACGCAACATAAAAAGTAATATAAACATTTAAATTTCATCACAACATCATTTCTATTTTATTATCATATAACAATAGAAATGACTTTAAATTACAAGTGTACCTTCGGATTGCAGGAAGACAAAAGTACAAGGATGACGCAAAAGCAAATGCCAGATCAGCGTGTTCAGTACGGGAGTACTGTTCATCTATTTATAGGCGTGGGACGCAGCCCATGTAAAATTACATTCATGCCCATTACATTTGCTTAATGACCTATGGGAATCTGTCAAGACCTAAGTAGTCTTTTCATCTTTAGGTCGGTTCCCCGTTCTGCTATCGCGACGAAGCTTTCCTGCGCATAGCTTCGGCTGCGCACCATCCTTCGTACAGCATGGTAACCAGCCCGTCCTTCATCTCAACCCCCTTTCGTCTGGCTTAAGCTTCGTCCTATCTATACTCCATGTTCATAATCTGAGTCCGAAAATACCTGTTCATATAATTCACTTGGAAAACATTGTCAAATCTTGTTTTTGAGGACCTTCGGAGGACGAAGGCCCCCAACAAGTTCCAACATCACTGAGGGTCATGTTGGTTATGATAAGTTCGTCATCTTGTTTACCTAATTTTCTGTACAATGAATAAGGCATTAGATTTACAGCCGCCCCTCCATCTACCAACATTTTAGCAATCGGTATCCCATCAATGTGACCGCGCACGAAGAGCGGCTTTAAATGATTTACCGATTCCTTTGGTTTAGTAAAGGCGGCTTCTTTAGGACCAAAATCAAACTGGGCAACAACAGGTTCATCGTCGCCGACAATAGTACAATCGGTTGAAAATTAATAACATTTACATCCATACCTGGGCGCTCTGGAGAAGCTTCATAGTTGACCAGGTCTTCTCCCAATAGGTCATCCCCCTCCATTGATGTCGGTACGTCGTCGGAGGCGTCCTAGTGTGGTGCGGACGGTCCGGACTCAAGGGTCGGACGGTCCGCGCCTTGTGTAGATGAATCGTCCCTTTTAGCCGGGTTGTCTACCATACCTGCAGGGTGCAGCACAAGTGTTGTTTTATTTTCTATTTTTGTGGTTGTTTGTTTTTCCTCAATGGCCTTTGGTCTCCATTTCTTTTGCGGTAGCGGGTACTGTGGATGTGTGTCATTGAATATCTTTTCCGCCTCCTTCTCCTGGCTCTCCTTCGCTCTTAAGCGCTGTAATTTCCGCTTTTGGGATCGTGTCAATCCTGACGGGCACCATCGAGGCATGGAGTATTTTGGATCGGCTATTTTGATGGCAGTCGTATCCTCCTTTTTGGTTGTGTTGGCCGATTCACCAAAAATCATCGGCTCTTCATTATTTTCCTGTATGACAACATCTGTAGTATCTATTTTGATGATATCCTTCTTCGTTGTTCTTTTGGTCGATGCAGGTATATGCCCCCCTGCCGGATTGGTTGGCCTTTGAGGCCGAGTAGTCCGGCAATCTTGTTGGGCCTGCGTCTGGTGACCGGATTGAGCGGCGCTCAATCGGTCTTGTACTGGTGGTGCCATCCTGTCGAATACAGATGTTTGGGGTGCCCCCCAAAACGGGTATGGTGGCATGCCCCACATTTGATTTGGGACATATGGTGGAGGTATGTATGCGTATGGATATGGCATAGGTGGATATGGGGGTGGAGGTGTCCGTGTAGGTATGTTAGGTCTTAATTGGACAGTATGACCTTCCATTTTTTCTGATTGGTGAGGTGGTCCAATCGTTCTTACCTGATATTGCTCACGAATGGGCGAGCGGGGTCGCTTTGCTGGCCGGTCATTGGGGTCGGCCTTCTTTTTCACATATTTAGACAATAATTGATCAAAAGTTGGGCCAGATTTGACCAGCCGACCAGCTGCTTTAAATGTATTTGTTTTCCATGTACCTATCTCTGGTTGTCGTGGTTTGAAGGTACGTGGCCATTGCGAGTCTTGAGTATGGCCGGACCGTTCGCTGGAATTTTCCGGACCGTTCGGCGTGGTCCCGAACTGTCTGCGCCTGTGTGTCGGACCGTCTGAGATGCGCAGCACGGGTTCCTGCTCCTTGGTCCGTGCTTGCCCCCCAGCGCCGGGGGTCGTGATGGTCACCTTAAGAGTCTCCCCTCCACCGGGAGTCTTCTTGGTCACCACTTTCCTGCAATAAATTTTTTGATTCCCATCGGCCTCTCTTGCGTTGCCGATGATTATCTCTTTGTCTTTGCCTTTATCGGCTGTGTTTGGACGAACCAGGACTTTCTTGCCCTCAAAATCGATCATGTTCATCGAAAAGGGCTCCGTGTCCACCTGCATTTCCTAAAATTTCAATCGTCCTTCGTTAATGGCCGATTGAATCTGTCGACGGAATATATTACAATCATTAGTGGCATGAGAAAATGAGTTATGCCACTTGCAGTATGTATGACGTTTTAGCTCGTCGGCGGATGGAACAGTATGATTTATTTTAATGTTGCCATTTTTTAGTAATTCATCAAATATTTTATCACATTTACCAACATTAAATGTAAATTTAACCTCCTCTTGCCGTTTTTTTGAACCGGCTGTAAGGAGGAACAAGCCGAAGATTTGGCCTGCTTTGGCCAAACCATTTTAGCAGCATACACTTCCGTTGATTCGTCATACGAGCTACTTTGGTCGCACTCTACTATATGCACGTTGTGACAAATTGTTTTAGCAGTTTCTTTGCTTCGGCTTTCACAGGCCAAAGCCCTTTAGTGTAATTGTGCTAGCATAAAAAATTGGATGCCTTCTAATCTATCTTTTAAATAATATCGCAAACCATTAAAGGCTAATCCTGCTAGTTGTTTTTCTACTAAATGAATTTGGAAGCATCGGTTTCTTGTATCCCGGAATCTCCGGATGTAATCATTAACCGATTCATCTTTCGCTTGTCGTAAGGCCACTAAGTCTACTAAATCTAACTCATGGTCACCAGAGAAAAAGTGATCATGGAATTTTTGTTCTAAATCCCCCATTACAAAATAGAATTAGGAGGTAAAGTGGCGTACCATACGAACGCGGTTCCTGTTAAAAATAATGAAAATAAACGCACACGGAATGCTTCTGTGTTGGCCAATTCTCCTAATTGTGCTAGGAACTGGCCTATGTGTTCGCGCGTGTTTTTTCCTTGGTCACCCAAAAAAATTTGAGAATTCGAGTATCCTAGTTCCCTGTGGGTATGGGTGGTGATCAAATCGGCTGTCATAAGGTTTCCGATATGATTACCCCCAGGAACCATGCTTACTCCGAGCTTATCTCGGAATGCCCCAGCTATTTCTTCCCTTACTATATCAATGGCAGTCGGTGCGAGACCACTAGCCCTCTGGTCAAATATTTGTGGGGTTGGCTGGATATTAGCATATTGTCTTCCCCCCATTGGTTTGAGCTAAGTGGTGCATTGTCATTTGCTCTATATGGATCATAGGATTGATTGTTCCATTCCGGCCTTCTAGGCGGGGCCGGAAAGCCTTCCTGGGCTCGGGATTTTGTATTAATAGCCTGATGCATCGCATAGTGCGATGGGAAATATTGTTAGGACGGGTGAAGGTTCAGGTAACAATCCTCCTCAAAAAGCTCATGTACGGACTGTCCGGACATGTACCCGGACCGTCCGTGATTATATGCGGACCGTCCGTCGCTGTATGCGGATAGTCCGACTGGGTAGTTTAAATTTTGCGCAATACGATGTGGCTCGGGCACATGTGTTGGTAATTCATTAAAAATGGGCCCGGTCGTTGCTGGCCCGGACGGTCCGCACTCACGTGCGGACGATCCAGGCATGTGCAGATCGGCTGATTTACTGCCGACTTGCGGTTGCTCAGGGTATGTGTCCATCGTCATCCCATAAAGGGGTTGTGATTGGTCGTGACAACCTACAGCCAATGTATTACACGTGTTACCCCCTAATTCAACCTCGTGCGAAGGAAAATTTGCAATACTAGATTTATCAAATGCACGTACTAGTCTCCTATAATCGTTTTGCATACCCCCTATGATATTTTGCATTTGCTCTCGTTGTTCATCTACATAATTCTTAAGAGATTGCAGTTTGTTTGTATTACTTACATTGGGGATATCTGGTGTGGGTCGGAGCGAAGCCGGATCCGTCACCCATTGTCGGACGACCTTGTTGTTCCTGTCCACTTTGAAGTTGGCCAAGAACTTTGCTTTTGCCTCCTGGATCATCCGCTCCTTGTGCTCCTCGAACTGAAGCTGTTCGTCGGCCGGCAAGGTTTCCCAAGTCGGCTCTATAATGTTGCTGGGGGAGACTTCAGAGCTATCCCTTGAACCGGCCTTTGAGGGCCGATTTGATGGGTCTAGATATGTGCTCCCCAGCGGAGTCGCCAAAAAGTTTTGGGGACGCCAAACACTTCAACAAGAATTGTGGTGGTGCTCTCTGGTCAGGTGCGGACGGTCCGCGGCACAGGGCCGGACGGTCCACGACCTGGCGCGAGGCTAGGGTTCCTTGCCTGACGGCCGGACGGTCCGCGCCCTGGGCCGAACGGTACGCGTGTACGCAGGGGCGGCGGAGGATCGCCGGTGGTGCCTGGATCTCGCTCCCGGAAGGGACCCCGTCGGAGAGTAGAGATCCTAGGTGATGTCTAGGCTCGGGTAGACCGATCTAGACTCCTCTAATCGACGTAGAGCCGAAGAAAAGCAAAAAATTTGGGGATTGGAAGACTAACCTAGAACTAGACTAGAACTACTCCTAAGAACAAATGTAAATTGTATTGATTGAGGGTTTGATTGATTCATTAAATCGGTCGTATTCCTCTGCTTTTATAGAGGGAGAGGGCTGGACCCGTTACCAACAAAATTTTAAGCTTATCCCGAGATTCTCGCCAACAAACATAGCAAGAAACTCGGAACTCTAATCTGTTCTGCGCTTGCGCGGACCGTCTGGGTCACAGGCGCGGACCGTCCGGACCGCAGACCGTCCGGCCTCAGGGTCGAACCGTCCGTGCTCTCAATTTAGTGCTCAACACTTACTAATGGAATAAGCTATTTTTTTAGAATGCGATATTCCACCACTTTTTAAAGTTATCATATAAGCCTATCTCAAATTCATGGGGTGAGAGATGGAATTGATTCTATATATTTACATGCTACGTTTCCGATGTACAACTTATAGCACACTCTTCTAATTGCTTCGCTATAACATAAATATAGTATATAACTATCTCTCTCATATGATTTAAAATAATATATAAATATATTATATATATAAATATATGAATTTAATTAGTTTTATCTAAATTATAATTATTAAAATAGAATTCAATTCCAAGGAAACAAACAGTGCCTAAAGGTAAAAATGAGAATTGTGGCAAAACTAAAGGTACAAATTTAGCCCTTCCATAAGTCAGCATCAAGACATGAATATGACTCTTCAACAGATTTGGGGTATCATCAATAAGATAAATAATATAGTCTTCACCAAAAGACTTTGTAGTCCTTTGTCTAGCTTTTGTTTATAACTAACGGTGCTTGTTTTTAATTAATGACGAGGCCATTTGTTTTAAACTAATGGCTCTAGTTATAAAAAAGGGTTGCTGAGAAAGTGGTGTTTGAGCATTTAGGCTTCTCGTCGTGTACTCGTGTGTTGTGTGAAAGAAGTGCCGAGGTCATCCTCCAACCGAGTGATATGTTTTTTTCTTTGTTCTCTAACTTGGTATTTGCATTTGCAAGGACCGTCGCAAAGGTAGGTGAGCGTTTCAATTTTTGCGCTCAGTCGAACGCATTGTGACTTATCTGGCATCTAGTAGTTGCTCCTTGATCTGGTCATCGATTGTTAGCTCTAGCTTTGGAGTTCTCGGCTTCTCGAGCCGTGTCGGTGTTCCTGAATCCTGAGACGTAAATCAAATCTATGAATCCAGAACAGAGACATCAAAGTCAGACAAAATAGATTGCATTGATTTTTTTCAGGGGCCTTTTTGTGAAGGGGTCCAGCCGCCGGCGCTGGGACTCGTTGCTACTTGCTAACACATCTGCAGTGGTGTTTCAAAATTTACGAAGCAACTGGGACGACAAATTCTTGGCTTTAAGCGAGCAGGCAGTTAGCCGAGAAATGAGAGCTCTTCATCACGCAAAAATAGAAGCTGGAAACTCAGAATAATCAACGTGGCCGTGGCCCGTGGGAAGGATTCAGCCGACTGCACCATGAGAACTTGAAAAGCATCAGATATGACTATGATTTCAGTTTCATTTCATTAGATAAAAAAATCCACATATATGGTAAGACCACCTCAACGGCATTACCTTTAAGAAGACCTACATTATATTTAAGATCTTCTCATTGAGCTCGAGAAAACCTTTGAACTTCGAATCTCTGTCACAACCATACATAGTGGCACCATACTCAGATCATTTTATTAGATAATGTTGGCAATAAAACATCCAGATGGTCCTAACATACAATGCTAGTCAGTAAAACATCTTAACAAATTCCAATACGGAAGTTACAACCTGCAAGACAAACACCTATGGTTTCAGCTTTATACAGTCACAGGCCGATTCTACAAAAGAAGTGCAAGGCGTTGCTTGTATCTTTCAATCCGACGAAGCCGATCCTTTTGCAACCTGTTAAAAAAACATTTGTAAAAAAAAATGAGAACTTGAGAACTGCTTGTCCCATCGGGATCACTAGCTTGATATGCTGTTCTTTTACAGTTTACAAACAGCAGTTGTACTGGAACAATAAGCTATAAACTTGGAACATAAGAACATGTTCACTAATCTAATTTACAACAACCACGCAGAGGCATGTACCAATAATTTCTATTGCAATGCCATATATCTTCCTAGTATTATTTTGGTCTGATATAATTGATTAGCCCTGTAGAGAGGGGTGAATAAAACAAAAACAAAATTACTCATACCCAGCACGTATCCTTTTCGCACGCTTTACATGCTGCTTCAATAAGTCACTTGTATTGTATTCACCGTTGGCATTCTGCAAGATGAAAGAGTAAATACATTACTATACGAGGTCCAATATTGTAATGTTAAGCATATGAAAAAGAGGCTCAACAGACTAAAAACCAGTGGTAGATGATGCAGAATAAGAAACAACTCAATCTGACGATTTCATTACCAAAGAGAGTATTTCGTCACTTAAGACACAGCGAGTGAACAGTTTATTGTTAGATTTAGTAGATTACGTAAGACTATGGGACCGAATTTTACAACATGTGTGGCTTTACTTAACTCTTACCAAGGAATAAACATGCGTTGCTTTTTAGGGCAGACCCATGTCGGAGGCTCCCATATAAGTGGATCTAGGGAAGGATAAACTGAGACAAACCTTTCCCGCATATATAGAGAGGTTGCTTTCAGTGAGATAGCTCTCACCACTGCACCAGGTCTGCCCTTCAATGCATTGTTTTTTAGATCGGACAAGTAATGACTTAAGAAGATGAAGATGCAAACAAGAGTAACCAATGTAGAACATCGAGCTTGGGAAATACTTCTGCAAACACAAGAACTGGAAGGGTACCAAGGGGCAAGAGGAGACAAAACAAGTGTAAAATCTAAAAGGCTCCACCCTACAAAAGTTGTCTAGTCGCAAAAAAAGACATTTACAAGTGTTGAAATATAAATGAATTGCCCACATCTTCCTATCAGCTTAAGTTTTTTGGTTGAACTGGTTGGTGCATGCAACTTAATATGATATCGGAGCTAGAGGTCTGAGTTCGAATCCTGATTAGCGTAGTTAAATAAAATAATTGTTACTCGCTTATGTTTCACATCTGAGATTCAAGAGTTTTTCTCTTGGCAGCACGTGAGTGGATGCGCTGAAGTGTACGAGTGGATTGCCTATCTTCTCCCAACAACTTAAGCTTTTGAGTTGAACTAGTTAGTGACTCTACTCTAACAGAGACCTCTAGCTCCGGTACCATATTACGTTGCATGCACCAACATTTCAACCCAAAAGATTAAACTGATAAAAAGAGGTGGGAAATTCACTTATATTCCAACACTCTCGCTCACGTCAAGGCTCTCTCAGGCATCCACTCTAACAGAGACCTCTAGCCCCGATACCATATTAAGTTGCATGCACTAACTATTTCAACGCAAAAGATTAAACTAATAGGAAGAGACAAACAATTCACTTCTATTCCAACACTCTTTCTCATGTCGATGCTCTCTTAGGCATCAAGCGTGGAATAGGAACAAGCAACAATTATTTTATTTTAAATTGTGCTAACCATGATTCAAACTCAAGACATCTGACTCTGATATCATATTAAGTTGCATGCACCAACCAGTTCAACCCAAAGGCTTAAGCTATTAGGAGAGGTGGATATTTCACTTATATTATATTCTAACATCAAGTCTATCATATGGCTGGGCAAAAACCCCGCTTGTGGTTAGTTGCTCATAAAAAATGTTAGACAGCATACCGGCTTGCCCCCTTTGTGAACAGGAGAGTGAAACAATTGACCATCTTTTGGTCTCTTATACATTCTCAAGGGAGTTTTGGTTCTTATTGCTGCGACAAAATGGATTGCAGACTCTGTCTCCTCAACTGGGAGTTTTATGATCTGGTGGGGATGGATAAGTGATATGACAAATGGCCAAATGGAGAAGGGGATTAACTCCCTTGTTTCGCTTGGTGCTTGGGTCCTTTGGAAACATCGGAACCAGTGTGTCTTCGAGGGTTGCAACCCGAATTTGGCTGCTGTTCTTGTGCAGGCTGGAGAAGGGTGAAGATTATGGGAGATGGCAGGGGCTAAGGGGCTTTTCTACCTAGCAGCAACCTCCCTCCCCGCTGATTTTTGTAGTTTATAGATGGATCTTTTTTGTATGCCTGTTTCTAGCCTCCGTAAGGAGAGCCTTGTAATTGATCTATTTTAGACCTTAAATCCTTCTTCTTAATTTAATGAGGCGCAGTTCTCCCGCGCTTTCGAGAAAAAAACGATTTACCCAAACCCAGATCCGATTTACTCGAACGTGAATTACCCGATCACTAATTCGGATAGCAAGTCTGAAAACCCGATTCAAGTTCAGGTAATTCGGGTTGAGTCCCGGTACCCGAAATGCCCAAACCCTTGTATTATTGTAATGTGATTGTAAATTTATGATGTACTAATATATGAATAATGATCTTCAATCAATATGTATGAGACTTATACGGAGTGTGGTGTGTTTGTGAAAGCAGTCTGACAAATTATATTATTTTGTTACACTAAATTTTTATTGTCTTTACTATGTGATACTACAATTGGGTAATTTGGGACTACCCGAACCTGAATTTTCGAGTACCCGAAATTTCAGGTAAAGGCTGTGAACTGGGTATATTTCGGATCCAGGTTCTCATTACCCGAATTTCTAATTACCCGACCCAAAAAAATCGGGTAACCCGAACGCCCAGGTTATGAAGGCCTAGAATCTAGATACCATAATTTTGTAAATCACCCCATGAAGGTGTACAAAAGATGAAGAAACTGCGGCCTATTGCGTCAAATATATTTAGCTACATCTTAATCCACTCCTTTCGGTAAAATAATAAAGTCAAGACTACCGGGTTAAAAAAAAGATAAAACTAAAACATCATTCTCTGTCCGCTAGTGACCTGCCACATGTCCACATAGTTAAATTAACAGTAGATTTTCAAACTTACAGCCTTTTATATTTTAGAAAGTGGTACTGGTATGGTAAAAAATTAGTGTCCAATTTTCAAAAACCCAAGACTAGCTAACAATATGGACAAAAACAAGTAGAATCCAAAACTGACTGAGGAAGATAATCCTAGTTGCAAGCATTGTAGTGCATTTATGAGAAGGTATTAACTTAGTGAGCCAAACTGCAAAGCAAATTTTATAGAATATACCTTCTGTGGCTCTTCATCTGAATCTTCACCTGCAACATCATTATCGTCCTTGTCTGATATTCTAGAATCTACAACTGAAGCAGGCAAAGGTCTTGGAAGAAGTGGTTCACCATTTCCAAAGCTTGGCTGAATTAGTGAATACAACATGAGTCATGTGCATGGATAACATGGCAACAAAGGAGTTTGGACAGCACATGCAATCAAACATCAAGAAGAAAATGAGAAATGAAAACATAATCCATCCAGACAAGAAATAGTAGTGGGATTGGATTTCTGTAGTGTGGAGTCAAAAGAAATAAGAAAAGGGAAGGCAGCATCCACCTAAAAAAACAGTACTCGTGTAAACTGATAAATTGCACTTCGCAATTCAGACAAGTATGGGGTTTGCTAAACTACATGAACTAAAAATGGAACACATGTAGCCTCCAAATGAAACAAAATCAAAAGCAATATTCACAAATTTACAATTTAAGACATACATCTTTCACTGATCATTGCAGAATATGTTTGTCTTTATATAACTCAAATCATGTTTTCAGTACAGCATAGAATTTAAACTGTCCTAGACATAAATACACAAAGTAAATATTTGTCAAGGAAAAATATCAACACTTAATTTCTTGGAAAAAAAAAGATTGACTCCTAAGCAAAGATTCAGATTCATTTTGACATATACTGATCAAATATCTAAGATAAAGGTACCTGAGCACGAACATATTACTTTTCATACATCATATAAATATTTGTATGACCGCATAATTTTAATTAGTAAAAGATTTAGATAATGAGAGAAAGAATCATAAAAAACTGGAGGAGAGTTAGACAGCTAAGTTAGAGAAAAAATATAGTAAAGGAACATGCTAATTCAGAACAGTTTTAACAAACAACCAACTGCTGCATTCATATGAAAGAAAGTATGCTAACCTCACTTTCATGTGGAACACCATTACGAACCCAAGATCGACAGAGAGCGTAAAAGGATCCCGACTCACTATCCAGCAGGTTAACCTTTGAGCAACCAAGACATAACCATAAGAAATGTTAACCCTTCTGTGCAACCCATGTTATTAATCTATAAACTTAGCCAAAATGGCCATTATTTAGCAGCATAACAATATCTTCATAAATAAAATGATAGTCCTGACTCATAACTTAGGTATCAATATGATCATAATTATTAGAAGAAAATGAAATAGAACCAGGGTGTCTTGCTCAAACAGGAAAAGAGAAATGAAGATAGCAGATAACATTGTCAATTGTCATAACCTTTTCCACCTCTTTACTAAATACTCCATTCCAAATTGTAAGCCGTTCTCGTTTTTCTAGGTACAAGGCTTTTGCTACGCACCTAGAAATACATTATGTCCAGATACATTATAAAATCTATGTATCGAGAAAAAACAGAACAACTAATAATTTAGAACAGAGGAAGTATTAAAATATGCCAATCCCTATGTCATCACCGGTCCTATGATCCATTTATATGTGGGTCATCCACTAGAAAATTTTGAAACTATCCAAAAAAAAGTATAATATTCCAGTCTTACTAGACCATGTACCGAGTTACCGACAGGAACACAACTGATTAAACTATTGCGATTTGCCTAAAGAAAAAGTAATTACTTTGCGGTCATTAATCACCACAACTGTAGGTTCTTCTCTGCTCTTTTCCCTGTAGTGAAGTCAAATGCAGCATTTTTATGGAAAAAAATAATTATTCCAAATGAGAAACACATGTAATTGTTGTTTTGTTGCATACCTGTCTTTTGGGTTACTCTGCTCATTGGATGGGCCAACAGGTGGTACTGGATTAACCTATGGCGTTCCAACAGAAACAGGACAGAACATATTAATATTCAACTTTCAAGGAAACTGCACAAATAATAGTTCGAATATTCTAACCAAGTTACCAACACAATACATGGAACAGATCTGTGCCATCTAAAAACAAATGCTCCACCCATTTCCTTATATAAGATGTATTACAATTTGAGGAAGTCTTTCTAAGTATGATTTGGCTATTAATTTCTCTTACAGCATATTATCAACGACTAGGAGGCATGTAAAATATGAGTATGTTATATATTTTTTTTACTAATTATTAATAGTAAAAGTTCATAATATTGACTATTTTAAAATCCTAATATGCCCCTACAATTTGAAATAGAGTAACATGCTACGAGCCGAAGACGACGGGCTAACGTGATTTATTCTCTCTAGCATTCCACGAGGACTGAATGAACAATGACTAACCACTCACGTTGCATTAAATCACTTTAGCGAACTGTAAGTTCGTAACACCCCACAATATAGCCAGATATTTAATCGAACACCTCAAAAGCATCAGGCCCAAGCCTCACATGCTCCATCAGACTCAGAACAAAAATGAAAACAATCCAAACTACAAGCAAACATTTAGGCCTTATTCGTTTAAACCAATCCAGTTCCGGATTAGCATGGATTGGAATTAAATCCATATTACAGTCCATGCCCCAAAATAAATCAAGTCTACTCAAAAAAAATTATTCGGTTAACCTATCATGGGGATTATAACCAAGGGTTTGGAAATTTTTTAAACTATAGAAGACATGGATTCTATCCATAGCTCATTAGATATGGAACAAATCTATGAAGATATTGCACAAGTTTATATTAAAATACATGGATTAAAAAAATAAGTAGCTTTGAGATATATATGGATTAAATGATAGATTTAATCCCACCATGGGATTGGGTGTGAGGTATAGATTCACCGAATCCAAACCCGGATTAAATCTATAATGGGATTTCATCCCTTATAACCGAACAAGGCCTTAATTGGAGGACCGAAGCTTTAGTTCAATTCACCTTCCATTTACAGCTCACGAACAAAAATTCACTGACCTTGGGCTGCGAGCCTATAGGAACTCCTCGGGGAGGCTGTTCGGACCCCGTCGACACGCCCGTCACAAGGGCCCGAGGCACGGCCGCGAAAGACCGGGGTTGCGCGTGCACCAGGGGCTGCTGCTGCTGTGCAATAGGGATGGCGACGGCGTGGGTCCGAGGGTACCCCACGGCCATGGGAGGAACGCGGCGGAGCTGCGCTGTCACGGCCGCGGCCGCGGAGTTGGACGTGGAGGCGGATTTCAGGACGGGGTAGAGGATGCCGTGGGGCACGGAGGAGCCGTGGGCCGGTGGGTTAGGGTTCAGCGGCCGACCGGTGAATAGCGGGGGCGCCGGTGCTGCCACTATGGCACGGGGAGAGGATGTGGCGAGGAACGCGCGGGGGAGCGTGTGGGACGCGGCGGGCAACTGCGGGGACGTGGCGGCCGCGACCGCCGGCACGGCGGCGGTGGCGGGCTGCCCCCGCGGCGGGGACGACATGGCGGGTGGCGCGGGCGGAAACGAGAGCCGTGGACCCTGCGGGCGGAAACGAGAGCCGTGGACCCTGCGGGCTGCGGTGGGGTCGCGCTTTTGAAACCGTTTGAATCGGGTTCGGAGCGTGCGCGTGTTGGGCTATAGGCGCGGAGATCAGCTCCACCTTTCAGTCTCGTTCGGTGACAAGGCGAATTGAAAGAAATCATAGACCAGAAAATCTTTTGGTATTTAAATTTTTTTCTCCCTATAGATTTCCTGCTATTTCTTTTCCACCAAACGAGCCCTTCGTGTCCAATTGTCTATAATCAAAAGACCAAAAGTCCAATTTGACCATGATCAAAAGACCCATGAATCAGATCTGCATAAGCTACTTTCGTGCCTACATTCCTGCGGTTCTGTTGGAAATTAATTGGGAATTTGTGTGGTACAAAAGTACTCTCCAAAACCTAATTTACAAGTCGTCGAGGTCCTCAAAATATATAATAAAAAGTATACATATATATATAATAATACTTCCCACAAGTATCTGTTGATGGTCTCAATAGACCTTCCAAAGGTCATGTGCATAATTTTTTACCTTTGGTTATGACCTACACCTACCACATGTAAAAATATGACAACATGTTTCTCTATTGAGCTATAAATGTTATCTCTCAATATCTGTCTAGTGCGAAAGAGGTCATACAATTGTATAATTCTAAGTAAGTCAACAATCTCAACATCAGTGGATTCATAAATGAATCTCAAGTTGTTTTACATCTCTTGGTCTCTTTATGCATTAGGTCACAAGTGATAGACCTCTTAGTAGGCCTGGACATAAAAACAGAAAACAAAAAAACAGAACCGATTAAATCATAGTAACTTTTGGTTAGCATTCTTCAGAAACCAAAATTTATTTCGGTTTTCCATTTTTAGTCCGGTTCAAACTGAAAAACAAAACTTTAAGCCCACTATCTCATAATTGTGTTAATCTGTTTCAGCCCAAGTCAGTCGCTGGGCCTACAGGTCACTAGGCATCAGGCTCTGACGTCACCTCGGCCCATTGCCCAAGACTGGAGCCAGGCATCACGCACGAATCAGAATCATGGTGAATTGGTGATGGCTCACATGCACCTTTTCTTCTTTTATTGTGAATTATAGTATTTTTTTCTTGTAGGAATAGAAATGAAAAACACATGATACTTTTTTAGAAATATGGATGGCTGTGAAAAAAGCTGATGTGAGCTGTGGAAAAAGCTGCTGTGGGCTGTGAGCTGTTAAAAAACTAAAAATCGTTTGGTGGAAACCACTAAAAGCCGTTAAAAGTTCTTCGATATATGTTTTCACAGTTTATCTGAAAGCCACTAAAAGCAGGTCCAGAGGTGCTTTTAGTTTTGCACTGCGAAAAAGTCAGCTTTTAGAAAAAGCTGCTTTCTGGATTCAGTCCTTTGGTTTGACTTTTGGCTTTTAGGAGGCAAAAGCCAAAGCCAAAAGCCAAACCAAACACACCCTAACTCCTAAAGAATAAAGCTTCTCGTTATTTGATTGATTTATTTCTTCGTTTTCTACACACAGAGGAAGAGGGCACTAGTTCCGCGTGACTAAGGTACCCGTTGCTACTGTACAAAGACGAAGAACCCACGTGGCTATCCCTTAGTCACGAGGAAGAAGTGCTGCGTGTGAGACCAGGTCACGGCTCGCCCCAATCTCGGACGGCTATTTTAGGTCCGCAGTAGCGCCCGAGTCCACCACGTGGGCGGGTCCGGAGCCACCACGTGTCCAGAGAAGGTGCTATACTGCAAGGCATCAACAGTGGTCCAGACCCCATGGGAGAGCGCCGGACCCCCGGATATACAGTCCGGACCCCTAGGGTTGGTCCCGGACCCCCAGGTATACAGTCCGGACCCCCACGTGTCCAGGCGGGACCCCTGGAATAGGATCCGGATCCCTCCGTATGGAGTCCGGGTCGCCCACAGTGGGGTCCCAAGGTCCTAGGATGGAACATACACGGGCCTTGGACAAGGCCCAGGCAGGGGTCCGGTGTCGACACGTGTGCAGACTCGGTCTGGTGCGGACCCGTCTGCATACGCTACTGCTCCCCGCCTAGGTGGAGACCCGATGCTGCCACGTGGCCTACTACGCGTGACGTAAGCCAGCGGGCGGAGCCTGACGTAAGGCCTCCGGGTTGCGCGGCCCCTACATTTATTGCGGACAAGGCGCGCCGCCTGACAAGCGATGTGCTGCCTCGGCATTTAATGAGGCATGTCCGCTCTGCTGTCAGGTGGCGACATGTCCATTCTACTAGCAAGCAGTGTGCCGCCTCAGCATTTAATGAGACCTGTCCATTCCGCTGGCAGGCGGCATGCCTGTCCATTCCATTGGCAGGCGGCACGCCCATGCTGCCGCATGCACTATACTCATCATCATTCGTACGTACCAAGGAAGCTACCATTGTGTATCAACACTGCGCGGGCTGCGGACATCTAGGCGCCAGAAGATCTCTCAGGCGTCACCTGCATTAGTTGCTCCATGTATTTCTTCCATTATGTCCCTGGGCCCACATGTCGGGGCTCAACAACCTTGTATGTGCCTCCCTTGAGCTATAAAAGGGATGGCACACAACGTTACAAGGCAATTCTCACTCAGACTCACTTAGACCCTCGGGAAGTTCTCCAAGCTCTCGAGCACCAGCAATACAACACACAGTGGAGTAGGGTATTACGCTCTGGCGGCCCGAACCACTCTAAATCCTTGTGTTCTCGTGTGTTCTTACACCTTCTAATAGACAGGCAAAACACTTAGGCCCCCTCCTCATCTTAGGATTTAGGGCGGGTGCATTTCGCCACCTGGCCGGAGATTTCCTCTCCGATATTTGGCGCGCCAGGTAGGGGGCTAGGCTTTAGGTTTTTGCTTGTTTTCCTGCTCGACACCATGGTCCACATCATCGAGCACCACGGCACGGCTTCTGAAGACTTCCTCATGGAGGAGGAGGCTGCGTCGTCCATGCCACTGGACTCCAGCCGCCCAACGCCTGGTACTGCTGATGTGCACGCTACGCAGCAGCACACTCCCGCTCAGTCGTCCCGGGCGCCGTCAAGGGCTGCTCCCGGTGCACTGTCTGCAGCTAGGGAGTTGTTACGCCACCCTCCGAGCTCCATGGCCTCCCCGGGGGCCATAAAGCAATGGTGTGACGACGTAGATCGCCTCTTGGGCATGGCACAGTCTAGCTCGACCAGACCCAGGCCTCGGTCGTTCCGGCGTCAACACGAGGCGTCGGCGTCGGTGCGCTCGCCTTCAGTGAAGGCTGCACCGACCAAGGATCTACGGGCAGAACTCAACCGCCGACGGGCGGGAGAGGACGCCCCAGTCACTCTAGAGAGGTCTGACGACTTATGGGCAGAACTCAACCGCAGGCGTGCGGGCGAGGATGCCCGTGTCTCTCTAGAGAGGGTGCGTGAGCGCCGACGGAACGTCGAGGGTCGCAACCTCGACTAAGACTTCGCTGCGGTCGCACCGCAAACTCCAAGGGGCGCCCGGATCCAGGCGGGTGTCCTGTTGGCCGGCGTAGGCTGCGCCACACTCGCAGATCATCTCCGTGCGGTGACGTGGCCGTCCAAGTTCCGGCCACACCTGCCGAAGAAGTACGACGGTACGTCAAACCCATCGGAATTCCTGCAGGTATATGTCACCGCCATTACGGCAGCAGGTTGGAGACAGTGCTGTGATAGCGACATACTTCCATGTAGCCTTGTCTGGGCTAGCCTAGACCTGGCTCATGAACCTTGCCCCAGGATCGATCTACTCCTGGGAAGAGCTCTGCGCGCGGTTCACCGCGAACTTCGCCAACGCTTATCAACAGCATGGTGTGGAGGCACCCATGCAGTGAGGCAGGAACCTGGGGAAACTCTCCGGGCATTCATCTCCCGCTTCACCAAGGTACGGGGCACTATTCCTCGTATCTCATATGCTTCCATCATCACTGCTTTCTGCCAGGGGGTGCATGATGGAAAGATGTTGGAGAAGTTGGTCACGCACGATGTAGAAACTGTCACCACACTCTTCGCTCTGGCCAACAATTGTGCCAGGGCCGCCGAGGGCCGTGCATGGCACTCGACACCATAGACCGGGGTTGCCTAGACGGGTGGCTCCGGTGCCGTCGACCAGGACGGCAAGAAGAAGAAGGAGAAGAAGAAGAAGAAGAACCGCGGCCGCGAGAGGTCATAGACTACTGCCCCAGTCGTCGCGAGCACAACAAGCGCCCACGGCCACAGGGGGGTAATAGCGGCTCATGCCCTGTGCACCCCAACAGCCGCCCACAGCGCCGCGGAGTGCCGCGAGATTATCAAGCTCACGAAGCGCGTCAGCGAATGGCGTGAACAGTCCTCTAAGGATGGCTCCCCACCTCATCGCCGACCCGGCAAGGAGAGGGCCGACGACGGTGACGTGGCCCGCCGGAGAACGGGACCTCAGGTACCAGTCACCCGAGGGGGTCCTGAAGGACGTCTTCACCGGGACTCCGACTCCGGCGGCAAGAGCGACCGCCGCAAGAAGTTGTATGTCATGTACGGCGGGAGCTGGGAGCTCACCTCCCGCAGGAACGTCAAGTCCCTACGCCGCGAGGTCCTGTCGGTGACCCCAGGGGTCCCGAAGGCTGCTCCACACCAGCGGTGTAGCAACACCACCATCTCCTTCGAGGCATCTGACTGCCCCGACAACATGGCAGGGGCCGGTATACTACCGCTCATTACCGCCCCTGTCATCGCCAACATGCGGCTACACCATATGCTCTTTGACGGCGGAGCAGGCCTCAACGTAATCAGACATGCTGCATTCAAGCAACTGCAGATCCCGGGGTCCCGTCTGGGACCCTCTTGCCCATTCTTCGGAGTGGGCCTACAGCCGGTGTATCCCCTTGGGAGCATTGCCCTCTCGGTCACATTCGGGACCGAGGAAAAACTTCCGCACGGAGAACGTACAGTTCGACGTTGCGGAGGTTAACCTCCTATTCAATGCCATCATTGGCAGGCCGGCCCTGTACTAGTTCATGGCCATTGCCCAGGGGGGGCAGGTCACCAATTTTCTCTTAAGTACGCTGGCATCCAGCCTCGACATGCCGAGCCTGCATCCCAGGGGGGCCAAGTACCAGGAAGAAGTTGGTAACGGTGCACACAACAAAGATAAATAGCATACAGATAAGTCCTGCCACTATTAGATAAATACTTCTCAAAAGTATCTTACAGAACCAAAAAAATATTACAAAGTCGCTTCCCAGCGGGACCCTTGCTCTCTCTCTGCAGATCTAACTACTCATCATCGGCGGGGTCCCGCTGGAAGCGCTCGGCTACCACCTCAACGGTATCTTGTACGCCCTGCCAGGCGGCGTCTTTGGTGTCGGCCACCGGACCAGCGATCACCGGCTCCAAGGAGATGGCCGAGTCGTGGCTCCGGAAGCACGTCAGGACGTACTCTATCACCGCCTGGTAGAGCCTACCGCCCTCGGCCTCTAGGCGGGTGCCAAGTATCTGGTCCAGGCGTCGGAGGCGGAATCCAGCACCGGGGAGCGCGTCAGAGATGGACGTCGGAGGCCCTGACACCGGGATGGGGCCTCACCCCTAGCGGCACCAGTGTCATGCTTGCCTCGCCGGCCCAGGCGGCGATGCGCTAGACCCCGGCGCGCTGCTCCGCCTAGAGATCTTCGAGTGTCTTCTTCAGCGCTGCCACTGCCTAGGGGCCCAGAGCCGCCTGCGCCGCCTGGAACCGGTGGACCCGCTCCTCCAGCTCCTTCTCCTTCTACTCTGCCTCGAGCTCATGATCAGCCAACAGTTTCTCCACCTTTCAAAGATCTCCTCCCTGAAGGTGAGGTCCTTCTCCTGCCAGGCGAGAAAACGTCGCCCGCTTATCCAGGGAGGCATCTCTTTTCTTGAGGATCTCCTCGGTCAGGGCAATGCTGCTGGCCCTGTCATCCAGCTCCCGCCGTAGCCTTTGCAGGCTCTCCACAGTCGCGGTCTGTTGGTGAAAGGGAATTAGGCTTACACCTAGTTCCTATATAATTTTGGTGGTTGAATTGCCCAACACAAATCTTTGGACTAACTAGTTTATTCTAGTGTATAAGTTATACAGGTGCAAAAGGTTCACACTTAGCCAATAAAAAGACCAAGTATTGAGTTCAACAAAAGAGCAAAGGAGCAACCGAAGGCTCCTCTAGTCTGGCGCACCGGACTGTCCGGTGTGCCACCAGACAGTGTCCGGTGCACCAGAGGACTCCAACTCCAACTCGTCACCTTCGGGAAAATCCAGAACCGGCGCACTATAATTCACCGGACTGTCCGGTGTACACCGGACAGTGTCCGGTGCTCCAACGAAGACGCTGCTCCGGAACTCGCCAGCCTCGGGATTTCACGAAGGCTGCTCCGCTATAATTCACCGGACATGTCCGGTGTGCACCGGACTGTCCGGTGCATCCTCGGAGCAACGGCTACTTCGCGCCAACGGCTACCTGCAACGCATTAAATGTGCGCGCAGCGCGCGCAGAAGGCAGGCGCGCCCATACCGGCGCACCGGACACTGAACAGTTCATGTCCGGTGCGCCACCGGACATCTAGGCGGGCCCAGAAGTCAGAACTCCAACGGTCAGATTCCAACGGCACTGGTGACGTGGCTGGGGCACCGGACATGTCCGGTGTGCACCGGACTGTCCGGTGCGCCATCGAACAGACAGCCTCCACCAACGGTCAAGTTTGGTGGTTGGGGCTATAAATACCCCAACCACCCCACCATTCATTGCATCCAAGTTTTCCAGCTTCCAACCACTATACAAGAGCTCTAGCATTCAATTCTAGACACACCAAAGAGATCAAATCCTCTCCAAATTCCACCCAACGCCCTAGCGATTAGAGAGAGAGATTTGCTTGTGTTCTTTCGAGCTCTTGCGCTTGGATTGCTTTCTTCTTTCTTGATTTCTTTCTTGCGATCAAAACTCACTTGTAATTAAGGCAAGAGACACCAAACTTGTGATGGTCCTTGTGGGAACTTTGTGTTCCAAGTGATTGAGAAGAGAAAGCTCACTCGGTCCGAGGGACCGTTTGAGAGAGGGTAAGGGTTGAAAGAGACCCGACCTTTGTGGCCTCCTCAACGGGGAGTAGGTATGAGAGAACCGAACCTCGGTAAAACAAATCCGCGTGTCTCACTTCATTATTCGTTTGCGATTTGTTTTGCACCCTCTCTCGCGGACTCTATTATATTTCTAACGCTAACTCGGCTTGTAGTTGTGATTATTTTTGAGAATTTCAGTTTCGCCCTATTCACCCCCTCTAGGCGACTTTCAATTGGTATCGGAGCCCGGTGCTTCATTAGAGCCTAACCGCTCGAAGTGATGTTGGGAGATCACACCAAGAGGGAGATGGAGACCGGCGACAAGCCCACTACAAGCCAAGGGAGCACTTCATCGGAAGAGTCCCGCACCAAGAGGAAGGAGAAGAAGAAGGACTCCTCCAAACGGAAGGAGAAAAGATCTTCCTCTTCTCACCACAAAGAGAAGAAGGAAAAATCTTCTTCTCACAAGTCGCATCGGAAAGGCGACAAACACAAGAGGATGAGGAAAGTGGTCTACTACGAGACCGACACTTCATCAACATCGACCTCCGACTCCGATGCACCGTCCGTAACTTCTAAGCGCCAAGAGCGCAAGAAGTTTAGTAAGATCCCCTTACACTATCCTCGTACATCTAGACATACTCCATTACTTTCCGTTCCATTAGGCAAACCGCCAACCTTTAATGGCGAAGATTATGCTATGTGGAGTGATTTAATGAAATTTCATCTAACCTCACTCCACAAAAGTATATGGAATATTGTTGAGTTTGGAGCACAGGTACCATCCGTAGGGGATGAGGATTATGATGAGGACGAGGTGGCCCAAATCGAGCACTTCAACTCCCAAGCTACAACCATACTCTTGGCCTCTCTAAATAGAGAGGAATACAACAAGGTGCAAGGGTTGAAGAATGCAAAGGAAATTTGGGACCTTCTCAAGACCGCGCACGAGGGTGATGAACTAACAAAGATCACCAAGCGGGAAACGATCGAGGGGGAGCTCGGTCGCTTTCGACTTCGCCAAGGGGAAGAGCCACAAGACATGTACAACCGGCTCAAGACTTTGGTGAACCAAGTGCGCAACCTCGGGAGCAAGAAGTGGGATGACCACGAAGTGGTTAAGGTTATTCTTAGATCACTCATTTTCCTTAACCCCACTCAAGTTCAATTAATTCGTGGTAATCATAGATATACTCCAATGACCCCCGAGGAAGTTATCGGGAATTTTGTGAGCTTTGAATGTATGATCAAGGGCTCCAAGAAGATCAACGAGCTTGATGAACCCTCCACGTCCGAAGCACAACCGGTGGCATTTAAGGCGACAGAGGAGAAGAAGGAGGAGTCTACACCGAGTAGACAAACCGATTGACGCCTCCAAGCTCGACAATGAGGAGATGGCTTTAATCATCAAAAGCTTTCGCCAAATCCTCAAGCAACGGAAGGGGAAGGATTACAAATCCCATTCCAAGAAGGTTTGCTACAAGTGTGGTAAGCCCGGTCACTTTATCGCTAAATGTCCATTATCAAGTGACAGTGACAGGGATAACGACAAGAAGGGAAAGAGGAAAGAAAAGAAGAGGTACCACAAGAAGAGGGGCGGCGATGCCCACGTGTGCCGCGAGTGGGACTCTGACGAGAGCTCCACCGACTCCTCCTCCGACGAGGACGCCGCCAACATCGCCGTCACCAAGGGACTCCTCTTCCCAAACGTCGGCCACAAGTGCCTCATGGCAAAGGACGGCAAAAGGAAGAAGGTAAAATCAAGATCCTCCACTAAATATGAAACATCTAGTGATGAGGATGATGCTAGCAATGAGGAGGATAACTTGCGCGTTCTTTTTGCCAACCTTAACATGGAACAAAAGGAAAAACTAAATGAGTTAATTAGTGCCATCCATGAAAAGGATGACCTCTTGGACTCCCAAGAGGACTTCCTAATCAAGGAAAATAAAAAGCATGTTAAGGTTAAAAATGCTTATGCTCTAGAGGTAGAAAAGTGTGAAAAATTATCTAGTGAGCTAAGTACTTGCCATGATACTATTACCAACCTTAGAAATGAAAATGCTAGTTTAAATGCTAAGGTTGACTCACATGTTTGTAATGTTTCAATTCCCAATCTTAGAAATGATAATGATGATTTGCTTGCTAAGATTGAAGAATTAAACATTTCTCTTGCTAGCCTTAGAGTAGAAAATGAAAATTCAATTGCTAAGGCTAAAGAAACTAGATGTTTGCAATGTTACAATTTCCGATCTTAGAGATAATAATGATATCTTGCGTGCTAAGATCGTTGAACTTAATTCATGCAAACCGTTCTACATCTAGTGTTGAGCATGTTTCCATTTGTACTAGATGTAGAGATGTTGATATTAATGCTATTCATGATCACATGACTTTGATTAAACAACAAAATGATCATATAGCAATATTAGATGCAAAAATTGCCGAGCATAACTTAGAAAATGAAAAGTTTAAATTTGCTAGAAGTATGCTCTATAATGGGAGACACCCTAGCATTAAGGATGGCATTGGCTACCAAAGGGGAGACGATGTCAAACTTAGTGCCCCTCCTAAAAGATTGTCAAATTTTGTTAAGGGCAAGGCTCCCATGCCTCAGGATAACGAGGGTTACATTTTATACCCTGCCGGTTATCCTGAGAGAAAAATTAGGAAAATTCACTCTAGGAAGTCTCACTCTGGCCCTAACCATGCTTTTATGTATAAGGGTGAGACATCTAGCTCTAGGCAACCAACCCGTGCTAAGTTGCCTAAGAAGAAAACTCCTAGTGCATCAAATGAGCATGACATTTCTTTTAAAACTTTTGATGCATCATATGTTTTAACTAACAAATCTAGCAAGGTAGTTGCCAAGTTTGTTGGGGGCAAACACAAGGGCTCCAAGACTTGTGTTTGGGTACCCAAAGTTCTTGTTTCTAATGCCAAAGGACCCAAAACCGTTTGGGTACCTAAAGTCAAGAACTAAAATTGTTTTGTAGGTTTATGCATCCGGGGGCTCAAGTTGGATACTCGACAGCGGGTGCACAAACCACATGACAGGGGAGAAGAATATGTTCTCCTCATATGAGAAAAACAAAGATCCCCAACGAGCTATCACATTCGGGGATGGAAATCAAGGTTTGGTCAAAGGTTTGGGTAAAATTGCTATTTCACCCGACCATTCCATTTCCAATGTTTTTTCTTGTGGATTCTTTAGATTACAATTTGCTTTCCGTATCCCAATTATGTCAAATGGGCTACAATTGTCTATTTACTGATATAGGTGTTACTGTCTTTAGAAGAAGTGATGATTCAATAGCATTTAAGGGAGTGTTAGAGGGTCAGCTATACTTGGTAGATTTTGATAGAGCTGAACTCAACACTTGCTTGGTTGCTAAGACTAACATGGGTTGGCTCTGGCATCGCCGACTAGCCCACGTTGGGATGAAGAATCTTCATAAGCTTCTAAAGGGAGAGCACATTTTGGGACTAACAAATGTTCATTTTGAGAAAGACAGGATTTGTAGCGCATGCCAAGCCGGGAAGCAAGTTGGCACTCATCATCCACACAAGAACATCATGACAAGTGACAGGCCACTGGAGCTCCTACACATGGATCTATTCGGCCCGATTGCTTACATAAGCATCGGCGGGAGTAAGTACTATCTAGTTATTGTGGATGATTATTCTCACTTCACTTGGGTGTTCTTTTTGCAGGAAAAATCTCATACCCAAGAGACCTTAAAGGGATTCTTGAGACGGGCTCAAAATGAGTTCGGCTTAAGAATCAAGAAAATTAGAAGCGACAATGGGACGGAGTTCAAGAACTCGAAAATTGAAGGCTTTCTTGAGGAAGAGGGCATCAAGCATGAATTCTCTTCTCCCTACACTCCACAACAAAATGGTGTAGTTGAGAGGAAGAATCGAACTCTATTGGACATGGCAAGAACCATGCTTGATGAATACAAGACACCAGATCAGTTTTGGGCCGAGGCGGTCAACACCGCCTGCTACGCCATCAACCGGTTATATCTACACCGAATCCTCAAGAAGACATCCTATGAACTCCTAACCGGTAAAAAGCCCAATATTTCATATTTTAGAGTTTTTGGTAGCAAATGCTTTATTCTTGATAAGAAAGGTAGAAAATCTAAATTTGCTCCTAAAACTGTAGAAGGCTTTTTACTAGGATATGATTCAAACACAAGGGCATATAGAGTCTTTAACAAATCCTCAGGACTTGTTGAAGTTTCTTGTGACGTTGTGTTTGATGAGACTAACGGCTCTCAAGTAGAGCAAGTTGATCTTGATGAGATAGGTGAAGAACAGGCTCCGTGCATCACGCTAAGGAACATGTCCATTGGGGATGTGTGTCCTAAGGAATCCGAAGAGCCTTCAAATGCACAAGATCAACCATCCTCCTCTACATTAGCATCTCCACCAACCCAAAATGAGGACGAGACTCAAGTTGATGAAGGAGAAGATCAAGAGATGAGCCACCTCAAGATAACGACAATGATCAAGGGGGAGATGCAAAAGATCAAGACAAGGAGGATGAAGAACCAAGACCGCCACACCCAAGAGTCCACCAAGCAATACAACGAGATCACCCCGTCGACACCATCCTCGGCGACATTCATAAGGGGGTAACTACTAGATCTCGTGTTGCACATTTTTGTGAACATTACTCGTTTGTTTCCTCTATTGAGCCACACAGGGTAGAGGAAGCACTACAAGATTCGGATTGGGTAGTGGCAATGCAAGAGGAGCTCAACAACTTCACTAGAAATGAGGTATGGCATTTAGTTCCACGTCCTAATCAAAATGTTGTAGGAACCAAATGGGTTTTCCGCAATAAGCAAGATGAGCATGGTGTGGTGACAAGGAACAAAGCACGACTTGTGGCCAAGGGATACTCCCAAGTCGAAGGTTTGGATTTCGGTGAAACCTATGCACCTGTAGCTAGGCTTGAGTCAATTCGCATATTATTGGCCTATGCTACTTACCATGGCTTTAAGCTTTATCAAATGGACGTGAAAAGTGCCTTCCTCAATGGACCAATCAAGGAAGAGGTCTATGTTGAGCAACCTCCCGGCTTTGAAGACAGTGAGTATCCTAACCATGTTTATAGGCTCTCTAAGGCGCTTTATGGGCTCAAGCAAGCCCCAAGAGCATGGTATGAATGCCTTAGAGATTTCCTTATTGTTAATGGCTTCAAAGTCGGCAAAGTCGATCCTACTTTATTCACTAAAACTCTTGACAATGATTTGTTTGTATGCCAAATTTATGTTGATGATATTATATTTGGGTCTACTAACGAATCTACATGTGGAGAATTTAGTAGGATCATGACACAGAAATTCGAGATGTCGATGATGGGGGAGTTGAAGTACTTTCTAGGATTCCAAGTCAAGCAACTCCAAGAGGGCACCTTCATTAGCCAAACAAAGTATACTCAAGATATTCTAAGCAAGTTTGGAATGAAGGATGCCAAGCCCATCAAGACACCCATGGGAACCAATGGGCATCTCGACCTCGACACGGGAGTAAATCCGTCGATCAAAAGGTATACCGGTCGATGATTGACTCATTGCTCTATTTATGTGCATCTCGACCGGACATTATGCTTTCCGTTTGCATGTGTGCAAGATTCCAAGCCGACCCTAAGGAATCACACCTTACGGCCGTAAAACGAATCTTGAGATATTTGGCTTATACTCCTAAGTTTGGGCTTTGGTACCCTCGGGGATCCACATTTGATTTGATTGGTTATTCGGATGCCGATTGGGGAGGGTGTAAGATTAATAGGAAGAGCACATCGGGGACTTGCCAGTTCTTGGGAAGATCCTTGGTGTCTTGGGCTTCAAAGAAGCAAAATTCAGTCGCTCTTTCTACCGCCGAAGCCGAGTATATTGCCGCAGGCCACTGTTGCGCGCAATTGCTTTGGATGAGGCAAACCCTGCGGGACTATGGTTACAAATTGACCAAAGTTCCCCTTCTATGTGATAATGAGAGTGCAATCCGCACGGCGGATAATCCCGTTGAGCATAGCCGCACTAAACACATAGCCATTCGGTATCATTTTCTTAGGGATCACCAACAAAAGGGGGATATCGAGATTGCTTACATTAACACTAAAGATCAATTTAGCCGATATCTTTACCAAGCCACTTGATGAACAATCTTTTACCAAACTTAGGCATGAGCTCAATATTCTTGATTCTAGGAATTTCTTTTGCTAATCTGCACACATAGCTCATACGTATACCTTTGATCATGTCTCTTTTCTATTGCTATGACTAATGTGTTTTTCAAGTCTATTTCAACCAAGTCATAGGTGTATTGAAAGGGAATTGGAGTCTTCGGCAAAGACAAAGGCCTTCCACTCCGAAACTCATCCCTCGCCGTCACTCCAAGCAACTCCCCATCTTTGGGGGAGAAAGCAAAAGGACTTCGTCTTTGGTATAATCTTAACTCATTTATTTATGACCAAAGGGGAAGAAAGTACTTCGAGGGCTCTAATGATTTCCGTTTTTAGCGATTCATGCCAAAGGGGGAGAAAGTAAGAGCCCAAAGCAAAAGGACCGCCACAAGTTTTTTCAAAAGAGTATTTTTCAATTGGTATCTTATTGTGTTCAAAAGAGGGAGAAAGTAGTATTTCAAAAATGATATATCAAAACCCTCTTGAACACTAAGAGGAGGATCTCATTTAGGGGGAGTTTTTGTTAGTCAAAGGAAAGCATTTGAAACAGGGGGAGAAAATTTCAAATCTTTAAAAATGCTTCGTAAAATCTTATTCATTTACTTTTGATATTTGCAAAGAACTTTTTAAAAAGATTTTGCAAAAACAAAACATGTGGTGCAAGCGTGGTCCAAATGTTAAAATGAAGAAACAATCCATGCATATCTTGTAAGTATTTATATTGGCTCAATTCCAAGCAACCTTTGCACTTATATTATGCAAACTTGTTCAATTATGCACTTCTATATTTGCCTTTGGTTTGTGTTGGCATCAATCACCAAAAAGGGGGGATTGAAAGGGAATTAGGCTTACACCTAGTTTCCTATATAATTTTGGTGGTTGAATTGCCCAACACAAATCTTTGGACTAACTAGTTTATTCTAGTGTATAAGTTATACAGGTGCAAAAGGTTCACACTTAGCCAATAAAAAGACCAAGTATTGAGTTCAACAAAAGAGCAAAGGAGCAACCGAAGGCTCCTCTGGTCTGGCGCACCGGACTGTCCGGTGTGCTAACCGGACAGTGTCCGGTGCCACCAGAGGACTCCAACTCCAACTCGTCACCTTCGGGAAAATCCAGAAACCGGCGCGCTATAATTCACCGGACTGTCCGGTGTACACCGGACAGTGTCCGGTGCTCCAACGAAGACGCTGCTCCGGAACTCGCCAGCCCTCGGATTTCACGAAGGCTGCTCCGCTATAATTCACCGGACATGTCCGGTGTGCACCGGACTGTCCGGTGCATCCTCGGAGCAACGGCTACTTCGCGCCAATGGCTACCTGCAACGCATTAAATGCTGCGCGCAGCGCGCGCAGAAGGCAGGCGCGCCCATACCGGCGCACCGGACACTGAACAGTTCATGTCCGGTGCGCCACCGGACATCTAGGCGGGCCCAGAAGTCAGAACTCCAACGGTCAGATTCCAACGGCACTGGTGACGTGGCTGGGGCACCGGACATGTCCGGTGTGCACCGGACTGTCCGGTGCGCCATCGAACAGACAGCCTCCACCAACGGTCAAGTTTGGTGGTTGGGGCTATAAATACCCCAACCACCCCAACATTCATTGCATCCAAGTTTTCCAGCTTCCAACCACTATACAAGAGCTCTAGCATTCAATTCTAGACACACCAAAGAGATCAAATCCTCTCCAAATTCCACCCAACGCCCTAGCGATTAGAGAGAGAGATTTGCTTGTGTTCTTTCGAGCTCTTGCGCTTGGATTGCTTTCTTCTTTCTTGATTTCTTTCTTGCGATCAAAACTCACTTGTAATTAAGGCAAGAGACACCAAACTTGTGATGGTCCTTGTGGGAACTTTGTGTTCCAAGTGATTGAGAAGAGAAAGCTCACTCGGTCCGAGGGACCGTTTGAGAGAGGGTAAGGGTTGAAAGAGACCCGGCCTTTGTGGCCTCCTCAACGGGGAGTAGGTTTGAGAGAACCGAACCTCGGTAAAACAAATCCGCGTGTCTCACTTCATTATTCGTTTGTGATTTGTTTTGCACCCTCTCTCGCGGACTCTATTATATTTCTAACGCTAACCCGGCTTGTAGTTGTGATTATTTTTGAGAATTTCAGTTTCGCCCTATTCACCCCCCTCTAGGCGACTTTCAGTTGGGCCCGCTACTCCTCCAGGATTTTGTTGAAGACGTCCAGCTTGACCTGGAGCTCAGTGACAACCTCCTCCCTCTGGTCCAGGTGCTCCTCCTTCTTGGTCAGCCTCTTATCCTTCTGGGCCGCCTCCAGCTCCCTGGCGTACACCCTCTGGAGGTCCTTCTTGTAGTCCTTGCGGTCCTGCGCTAGCTCGGACCGCTCAAAGGCGAACCGCTGGGACGCCGCCTTAGTGCGCTCCTCCAGCTGTGTACGCCAGTCGCTAAGGCGCTGGTGCTCGGACTCCAGCGTCTCCCATTCCCACCGGATCATCGCCTCGGTCTCCTGGAGGGCCTGATGCGCACGAGACAGCACCTAGGGGAGAGGAACCGACGCTGCCTCTGGTTCGGCGCCGGACCGGAGCTGCCGCCCAAAGATCACCTCCGTCTCCTCCGGAGAGGGCAACGGGATGGAGCTGGACGCAACCCCCGCGACAGCAGGGGTAGGCGTAGCCGGGACCTCCTCGGCCACTGCCGACGGTGTACTCGACGGTGTCACCGTCGTTGAGGCTATGGTAGCCGTCGGCGCAGCGGCCGGTGGCGGATCGCTGGCACCACTCCCAGCAGACGCCTGCTGCTGAGAGCCGGACCCACCGGCGGGCATGGTGTCCGGCGGGGGAGGCGTGCCCTTGGGAGCAGAGGGGGAGGAAGCCCTGGCAGGCAAAGGATGGGTTGAGGCTCGATGGCATAATAATTACACAATGCTACAAGAAAGGAGCTACACTTACTACGGACCCTAGACCTTCCAGCGGCTCTAGAAGCGAGACGCCCGCTGCTGTTGTTGCTGCTGTTGTTGTTGTTGTCGCTGCTGGTGCCCCTGGAGGACATCACCCCCAGGTGGTGGTGGTGGCGGCGAGAATGACAGCGGTGGTGGTGGCGGATCCGTTGGGGGCGGTGGCGGAGGACTGGCGCGCCTCTGCGCGCCCTAGGCCTAGGAGCCGGTCTCCTCGGCCCCGCTAGCTATCCTCTGACGCTTCTGGGGCGGGTCCGAATCAATGGGCGGATCCGTGACAAGCGACCCGTCCGCACGACGCAGCCGGCGTCGCCTCTCTTCCTCCGATCCCTCGGTGCCACCCGAGGCGGAGGAGCTGCCTGCAGCCCCTTTGCCCTTGTCCAAGGGGCTGGAGGCCACGGGGGGAACTCTAAAGCCCGCTCCAGCGGGCTGGGAACCTCCGGCTGGTACACTGGGGATCTGGATCCCGCGGTGGGGGTCCTGGCCACCGGTCTGGCGAACCGCCACGCCGCTCTCGTCGAGGGTCGGCAGCCAGTCCAAGATCGCCGCCCTCAGCCCTGCATCATCGCAGAGCGGAGGGATGCCCTACGGAGCGATTAGAGACTCAGGGACAAAGGACTCACCAGTAATCCCCTTCACCAAGACTTCCAGCTCTTCCCAGGACAGGTCGGTCCCCAGCCCGCGCTGGATCCGGCCGATGTCGTTTGGGCCAGTGAACCAGCAGCTTAGGCGTGCCCTCTGCTGCAGCGGCGCGATCCGGCGCTTTAGGAAGTCCCTGACCACGTACATCGACGTCAGGCCACCTGCCGCCAAGCTCTTGATCCTGTCCAGTATGGGCTCGAACTCCGGCGCCAGCGACGGCTTAGCCCTCCATTTCTTCTGATCGAGCCTTGGTCTGTCGCTCGGCAGCGCGAGGCGGTCATTGGCCTCGGCGGTGACGATCACCTAGTCGGCACGCCAGTTTTCCCATCTCGCGCCACCGAGGGAGGAGATGTAGGCGCCAGCCAAGTCCTGCCTCGTCTGGAAGTAGTAGGCGTCGAGGTGGTCCTTGGCCTTCCCGGACTTCACCAGCACGAAGAAATGGCGGAAGAGGGAGGTACACGGCGCCGCCCCCATGAACATCTCGCACATGTGGGTGAAGATGCCCGCCTGGAGGATGGAGTGGGGCGTGAGGTGCTGAAGCTGAAGGCCGTGATCCTCCAGCAGCAGCAGGAAGAACAGCGAGATTAGCAGCGCCAACCCGCAGGAGAGGTAGGAGACAAAGAGCATGAACTCCCCAGCGGCGAGATCGCCAAGGGAGTGGCGCCGGCGCAGATCCGTCCGGTGAACGCCAGCGCGCTCCATCCGAGCAGGTTGCGCACCAAGTTGAGAGCCCCCACGTTCTGGAAACGCTCGGGATGAACCAGCAAGGCCATGGCGACCGCGGCGGCGGAAGGCAGAGGAGCGCGAATGCAAAGGGGCGCAGAGGGCTCGGAGGCGAAAGGGCACAGCAGTGGGAGAGAATGTGAAAGCATAACTACTGCACGCGGGAGAATCCCTTTTCAAGGAAGACTCCCCCGCTCATGCCCCGGGGAATCCCGTCCGACGCGCACCTAGCGCCCAAGCGACCCAGTCTCTGACATGGGGGCTCGGGCCCACAAGTCATGCAGCTGGTGTGTCGGTCTCTGAGTGCAAAAAAGGTGAACCGCCGCGCGAGGAGCAAACCGCCGTGCACGATCGCGCACCACCTCGGGGCTGCTACGGTGAGATATTTATTAACCACGACAGTGACAACAAGGTGCCCCGCGTGTGGCCCAACGGAACCGCCAGACGTGGGGCCATGGGTCAGTCAGCCACGGGGACAGATGTGGCAGTTGACGTGACCGAGGGTGGACTGACAGCGCGTGCGTCACCAGATGCGCTGAGTTAATGCGGCGCGCGCTGAGGTGGCGCCCTAGTCACCGGTCATGCCATGTTGACGCGAAGTTGAAAGTCGCCTAGAGGGGGGGGGTGAATAGACAGAATCTGAAAATTATAAACTTAAGCACAACTACAAGCCGGGGTTAGCGTTAGAAATATAATCGAGTCCAAGAGAGAGGGCGAAAACAAATCACAAGCAAATGGAGAGTGAGACGCGATGATTTGTTTTATCGAGGTTCGGTTCTTGCAAACCTACTCCCCGTTGAGGTGGTCACAAAGACCGGTTCTCTTTCAACCCTTTCCCTCTCTCAAACGGTCACTTAGACCGAGTGAGCTTCCTTCCTTGATTTCCCGGGTCACTTAGACCCCACAAGGACCACCACACAATTGGTGTCTCTTACTTCGCTTACAAGGTTTTGAGAGTAAGAATGAGAGAAAGAAGAAAGCCAACCAAGCAACAAGAGCAACAAAAGAACACAAGTCGATCTCCTCACAAGTCCTAAAAACTAGAGTTGAATTGGGGACTTTGATTCGATCGGAGGCTTTGATTTGTGTCCACTACAAGAAACTGATAAATGTTCGTGGGTTTTGTTAAGAACGTGGGTACCGACGTTCTTACATTAGTTAAGTTCATGGGTTTTTTAAGAACGTGGGTACCCACGTTCTTAAATTAAGTTCGTAGGCTCTAGCCAAAACCGTCGAACTTAACCTATTAGGAACGTGGGTACCCACGTTTTTAAATTAAATACGTGGGCCATGTGGATACCGTCGAACTTAACCCGAAAACCTAAATCTCTAACCCCACGCGTCTCTCTTCCTCTCCTTTCCCGCTTCCCACCAGCTCGCGCCCGCCGCCGGCCGCCGGCTCGCGCACCCCGCTGCCGCCAGCTCGAGCGCCCCGCGCCGCCACTGCGCGCCCTGCCGCCGCCACCCCATGCGCCCCGCTCCGCCAGCCCGCGCCTCCACCCCGCGTGCCGCCCACTCGCCAGCCCCACGTTGCCTGGCCTCCTCCGAGCCCGACGCCGACAAGGCGGCGCTGCTGGCGTTCCTCTCCGGCGTGGGTCACGGCGCCACCGCCTGTCCGCGCTCGCGGGCCTCCACCTCCACCACAACGCCTTCTCCGGCGCGCTCCCCGCCGCCCTCGCGGGGCTGACCACGCTCCAGGTGCTCGACCTCTCCTTGAACGCCTTCGACGGCGCCGTGCCTGGCGCGCTCGCCAACCTCACCCGCCTCGTCGTGCTCGACCTCTCCAACAACTCGCTGTCCAGTCGCGTGCGTGTGAGCGTGCTGTGCTATGCTGTGACGGTGACGCTCAACAACCTACCGCCTCTTGTCTCCGTTCTCAAGTTGCTATTCCTGGAACAGGCGGAGGTGGCAAACCAGATGCGTTTCTCTCGTCATGCCTTGGCTGGCATGCCCATCCCTCGGTTTTCTGTTCTTGGAGTAGGTGCGCAACCCAAAATTGTTTCTTCTCTTCATGCCTTGACATGCCATGCCTAAGATAAAATATGTGCACAAAACTGATGTCGCTAGCAAGATGCCCTCTTGCTGTAGTGTTGTACCTTCTTAGTATTTCGAACAATCTGGTTTGCCTTGCTATCTATTTTCTGTAAGCACCTTTGTGTCAAACAAACCAATATAACTAAATCTGAAGAGTGGACACGAAACACTGTTTCAGTAGTGATATCCAAACAGATCAATTGGTTGTGTGCACTGTACTGTCGCCAAAGCTAGTGATGAAACTTTGCTCCAGTCTGCAAACTGGTGCACAATTATCTAGCTAGATGGATCTCTAATCTCCTTTTGCCACATTGGCATTTTCTGGCATACTTAAACCTGTCATCAGGAGCCTGTTGTGCTGAAACGTCTCGTGTTTGCTTTTCAATCTTGACTGATGACCTCTCTCTTTTCTGACTGTGCACCCAGGATGTTTCCAAAAAGGTGTCTAGATCTGATGGGGTTTCCACTGAGAGATCTACTAGATTGAGGTTTAGCCAGGATCATGCTGCCAAATCAAAAGCAAAGCTCAAGGGTGCTTTCTCTTTACTTGGACTGAACAATGACACCTTCAAAGGTAAAGGTGAGCATTAAGGAGAGTACGAACAGCGCGACACGTTGATGGTGTCCATCTTACTGTATTTAGTTGTGTTTCAGGACCTCATACCTCTAAAAGGCTTCAGTTGAAGGACCTGTCCTGGAGATCAAAGGTGACTGGGCTAACTGCAATCTCTTGTTTCCCTGTTTTAGGATTTTGGTTGCCTGCACTCTGCAGCTCTTCATTTTGCATATTTGAAAAATCGTCAAGTAGCCTCTAGGGCTTACCATGCCCAAAATGGTGAGGTTAGTCTGTTGCGCTTCTACTGACATGACCATTTAATCACTGGGACTTCACACTCAATACTTTTCTTGAATATATAGAGATGATAGGAACATTGCTGCCCATCAGTAATAATCTTGTGCCTTGTTTCTGCGGGTTGAGCATCCACTGAGATTTTACAAATAAAGTTGATAGGCCACATTTTGCACATTCCCATCTGCTAGTAAGATGGTTTTCTTTCCAAATAGTAAATACTTTAAATCAGGTAATGATATATATTCTGGTGCAGGGTAATGTACAATTGTGTTCCCTTAAACACATTGTATGCTTTTTCCCCCACCTTCTATAGAATTTACCCATGATTCCATGGTGTACAATTATGTGCAGTTGTTGTTAGTTCTTTAGAAAACCTCTTGTTGTTAGGGCCAAGCGTAATTAGTTCAAATATCGCCACAATGGTTTTCAAGTTGTCGGTGCAGGATATGACTCCTGTGCTCTTGTAATGGTCTGTACTTTAAGAACATGGTCGGGAAATAGTGAATGTTTCAGAACTTTTTTTTCATTTTCTACCATAGGAAACTTAATTTGTTTTGTGACAGGATACTACTATCAATGTGAAAGAGAACCATGATCAAGAGACAGTGCATGAGGAGAATACCAAGTCCTGTGAACATGAATATGGGAGTTACTGCCTCTGGTCTACTGAACACAGGGAAGTAATGAAGGATGCCATTGTCAAGAAGCTTAAAGATCAACTTTTTATGGCAAGAGCTCATTATCCTAGCATTGCAAAATTGAAGCAGCATGAAGCATTTACAAGTGAACTGAAGCAAAACATCCAAGAACATGAACGCATGCTAAGTGACACCATCACAGATGCTGATCTTCCACCATTGTTAGTCTTGTCTTAATTTTAAAAAAAATATATGTTCCTTTATTTTTCATACAACCATTGTTTAGTTTCCCTGTGCTTTGAGGTGGTTTTTTATTTTTTTTGGGGGTTTGGTTTTGGGTTTTTTAGCTCAGTTTTTAGTTTCTGCTACCATATTGGCGTCTTGTACTTGGTTTTTTAGACCTTTCTATTCTTCTTAATATAATGATATGTAGTTCTCATGCGTATTCAAGAATTTTTTTCATATAACCTTTTTAACTAATAAATGAATTATATGTGGCTAGTGCAATCCATTAACATGGCTTTGGTTCTTGTCTTAGTTCTGTGTCTGCACTTCTTGAAACAATAAACAATTAGTGCACACAACTATGATGCTCGCGAATTAATTTCGATAAAATAATGCACTGCAATGTCTTTTTCATTCTATTCTCAAAATATTTCTGGTCGCAATGACTGGTTACTCTTTTTCAGTTTTGCAAAGAAGCTGGAGAAGATGGAGCACACAATTGTGAGAGCCAAGTCTAGTGAAGTAGGATGCTCCAATGTTGAACGGAAACTTAGGCAGCTACTTGATATAACTGAAGATGAAGCTTATTTCCATACAAGGCAGAGTGCATTTCTATATCATCTTGGAGTGCAGACTATGCCGAAAACTCACCATTGCTTGAACATGAGATTGACAGTAGAATATTTCAAGTCTGGATCAAGTCATGTGGATCAGTTAAATGACCAGAAGCTTGAAAGTCCTGCCTTACATCACTATGTAATATTTTCCAGGAATGTACTTGCAGCTTCCACCACTATCAATTCAACGGTTATGAACTCCCAGGTATACCATTATTTTTCAAATAATCTAAAACATCTTGATCACTAACGCTCTACTCCCAGGTCTCTCTCTCTCGGACACTTATATTAAATAGAAACGAAACGCTCCGGATGTCGCTTGCCGCGCGCGCGGCGTGCAGTTGTGATCTCTGCCAGGAGTAGAGTGTGGGATGGGGATGCATAACGAGCAGTGCTGCAGCAGGCAGGGATTGTAAGTTGTAACCTTGAGCAGCTTGTGGTTCATGGTGCCCCCGTTCTCCAGATGCCGGCTACCACGCGCCCCGAGGCCGGCGAGCTCCTAGTAAGCAAAGCAACACCCGAGAACAAGTACGACGTCTGCATTTCAGAAGCTTAGAATCTACTGATTTTCGGGGCTGACCGTGCTCCAGGTGCTCGACCTCTCCTTCAACGCCTTCGAAGGCGCCGTCCCTAGCGCGCTCGCCAACCTCAACCGCCTAATCCTAGACGATTAGGATTGGGGGTTAACAGTAAATAAAGGCAATGCAGAATCAAAAGGCTACCAAGTGTGGAAAAGGTCCTTGTTTCTTCCCTGCTTTCTATCTAGGTTCACATTTTAATCTTCTGATGACTGTAGCACTTGAAAATTTTCTCTTCTTTCGGCCTCGTATGTTTAGACCAGACCAGTCAATATCTGCTCCCTTTTCTGCTTTGACAAAAAAAATCATTGTGTGGAGCATAACCTTCAGTTGAGAGGAACAGAAATTTTCAGTATTGCTGAACTGAACATGCCACTTTTGACCCTTTATGGACAAAGTGGACTTTATTGTTCTGTGTTGCTGATTTCTTCCTTAAATTTGGTTTGTTGACTTGTCCTGTCCTGTTTTTAATTTCCTGTGTCCAGTTAGATCTAGCTGTTTGGTGCACTATGCTTAGCTGGGAGTGTTTGAATGCACTAGAGTGTTTGGATGTCTTCAATTAATTTTAGCAGCTAACAAATTGGCCTTGTTTTTTTTGGGACTACTCCACTGCTGCTTGTTTCTTGTGATGGCAGCAATTTAGGCTAGGACAGATGTTTATCATGCTTTCCTATATCTTGGTGTACATGTCATTTTGTGATCTTCTTGGAAGCCACATTTTGTGTTTATCATGCTTTCATATATCTTAGTGTACATGTGATTTAATGCCAGCATTTTGTGATCTTCTTCTTGGAAGCCACATTTTGTGTTTATCATACGTTCCTATATCTTTGTGTACATGTGATTTAATGCTAGTTGTATATTTATGAGAATTTTGGTTTTATTTTGTAGGATTCTGGCTCTCATCAAGTGACTCCTCCCCTCACGATGACTTTGCGGACATATGTCTCAATTCTAGTGGTGGAGCTACGAACAACAATCCGATGTCCTGATCGAGAGCGATGGAGCTAATGTTTGAACTTGTGAACTAAAAATGTGAACTATGGATGTGAACTTATGTGAATTTGTGAACTTGTATTTGGACTTGTGTGAATTTGTGAACTTATGTATATTTGGACTTGTATGAATTTGTGATATGTATATATATCCCTGTGTTTAAAAATTGTATTGTATGTGATATTCTGTGTTGCATGTGTTATTATGTGTGTCTAATTTATCATTTCTGTATTTTTTATTTTTTTGGAAAAGACTTAAGAACGTGGGTACCCACGTTCTTAAGGTTAAGAACGTGGGTACCGTCGAACTTAATGGGCAGCCCGCGCCGACTCACGTAGGACACATAAGTTCGACGGCCACCTGTACCCACGTTCTTAAAGTTAAGAACGTGGGTGCCGTCGAACTTACGGGACACAATTCGACGGTCCCCGTCGAACTTAAAAAACCCACGTTCTTAACGTTAAGTTCGACGGTACCCACGTTCTTAAAGTTAAGTTCGACGGTACCCACGTTCTTAACGTTAAGAACGTGGGGGCCGTCGAACTTACTTCTTTAAGTTCGTCAAAAAAACGCCGTCGGCTATGAACGTGGGTAAACCCACGTTCTTATGTTAAGTTCGACGGCCTATTACATTAAGTTCGACGGTTTTTCACCCACGTTCTTTAACCAGTTTCTTGTAGTGGTCTTGGAGTGTTGTGTATTGCTCTTGTATTGAATGAGGTGTAGTGAATGCTTGGATGCCTTGAAGAGTGGTGGTTGGGGGGTATTTATAGCCCCAACCACCAATATGGCCATTGGTGAAGGCTTCTGTCGTATAGCGCACCGGACAGTCCGGTGCACCACCGGACACTGTCTGGTGCGCCAGCCACGTCACCAGGCCGTTGGGTTCCGACCGTTGGAGCTCTGACAATTGGGGCCACCGGATAGTCCGGTGGTGCACCGGACAGGTCCTATAGACTGTCCGGTGCGCCTTCTGGCGCCTGCTCTAACTTCTGCGCGCGCAGGCGCGCACTGTTTGCTTTTACTGTTCACTTGCAGGCATCCGTTGGCGCAAAGTAGTCGTTGCTCCGCTGACACACCGGACAGTCCGGTGTTGCACCGGACAATCTGGTAAATTATAGCGGAGCGGCCTTCCAAATTCCCGAAGCTGGCAAGTTCAGAGTCATTCCTCCCTGGTGCACCAGACCAGGGCTGCATTCGGTATACTTTGCTCCTTTGTTTTGAACCCTTTCTTTTGACTTTGTATTGGTTTGTTGTGAACCTTTGGCACCTGTAGAACTCATAATCTAGAGCAAACTAGTTAGTCAAATAATTTGTGTTGGGCAATTCAACCACCAAAATTCATATAGGAAAAGGTTTGACCCTATTTCCTTTTCAGAAGTATAGGTTTTGGCCCCACCTGCAGGCTCGCATCCTCCCCTGAGGTGGGCCCGGGGGCCACTGTCGGTACCCTGAAACTAGGATACTCGCTGCTACTATACAAAGATGAAGAACTACTTGGCTATCCCTTAGTCACGAGGAAGAAGTGTTGCGTGTGGGACCAGGCCACGGCTCGCCCCAATCTCAGGCGGCTATTTTGGGTCCGCAGCAGCGCCCGAGTCCACCACGTGGGCAGGTCCGGAGCCACCACGTGTCCAGAGAAGGTTCTATACTGCAATGCATCAACAGTGGTCCGGACCCCCACGGGAGAGTGTTGGACCCCTAGATATATAGTCCGGACCCCTAGGGTTGGTCCTGGACCCCCAGGGTTGGTCCCAGACCCCCACGTGTCCAGGCCGGACCCCTGCAATAGGATCTGGACCCCTCCGTATGGAGTCCGGGTCGCCCACAGTGGGGTCCCAAGGTCCCAGGACGGAACATACATAGGCCTTGGACAAGGCCCACGCAGGGGTCTGGTGTCGACACGTGTGCAGACCGGTCTGGTGCGGACCCGTCTGCATACGCTTCTGCTCCCCGCCTAGGTGAAGATCCGATGCTGCCACGTGGCCTACTGCGCGTGACATAAGCCAGCGGGCGGAGCCTGACATAAGGCCTCCGGGTTGTGGAGCCTGATGTTAGGATTTAGGGCGGGTGCATTCCGCCACCCAGCCGAAGATTTCCTCTCCGACAGTCAATTAGAATTGCCTTCTAGAACGTACAATTGTCTCAAAAGGGCCAATATGCATACATTATTGGACCTTTTGAGTAAGACTGAAGAAGTTCTTATACAAATTAATAGTTTTCGTATGGAAGATGGAAAACTGATATGGGACACTCTAGAGAAGCATCTCCCTATTGATTTACCTAAGAACAAGTTCTCGCTTTAAATCATTGCAATTTTTTCCTCTTCTTTTTTTGAGTTAGAATAAAAAGAAAAATAAAGCAATTTGGCATCTTTGGCATAATCTATATTTTCACAAATGGATCATAATAAAATAGATTTTAGGTATCTAGGGAAGATTCACTTGGAAGTAACTATTTCCTAGATTGCCATGCAGGGGGCTTCGCGGTGGAATGAATCAACTCAAAAAATCCCTAAACTAAAAAAGACCTAAAGTTAAGGATTTATCAATGGTAA